>OU383792.1:6796693-7396693 GCA_910950805.1 Acrocephalus scirpaceus scirpaceus
AAAGCATCCTTTTCAAACTGCTTTTATCAAGTTTGTGTGTTCAGCTCAGCTGACCCCTCTCAAGGGTGCAATTCGTGGGATCCAGAGGGGCTGGGACCCTGTGGTTCCTCTGTTCCATCTGTGAGCTGCTTTTTCTGTGTTAGGAGCTCAGCTTTCTGCCAAATGCCAAAAACAGGAGCAAAGCCACAAGATGAACAGGTCTTAGATGGCCTCCTAAATCAGTATAAAATGAAAGATTTAAATGTGGCTTTTACAACTTCACTTGTATTCAACAACAACAAGAAAACATCTGAGCAGAGGACTCAGAGACCTGCAAACACCTTCCTCAATTTTCCTCTGCTGGAGAGATAGTTTAGTCTCTTCCAACTCAGAATACTCTGTGAAAAATCCTAAATAACAGAGAGATTAATATCCTAGACAGTTGCTTTCTAGCTTTCATTCTTCTGATATTTGTTTTTACTCATGGAGCTGCCTTCCCTCTTCACCTCCAAGCAAATCCCTCTCTGCAGTCCAATAAAGCAGGCTGCTTTCCTGGGAAGCAGGGACAGCATTTCAGGTGCTCTGACGTGGATGTGATGTGTCCGTGCTGCCAATCACGCAGCCAAGCCAAGCAAATATTACAGGCAAACTCCAAGGGATGCTGCAGTTCAGGAAATCCTCAGAAGTTCTTCCTTGGAGGAGACCCAGGAATGGGGTGGGTTTTTTTCAAGGGCTGGGAGGACACTCTGTGCGGGTCAAGGCAAGCCAGGAAGCCTCTCCTCCAGCCTCCCTTTTCTGCAAAACAGGGTCCCCCCTTCAGACACAGCTGTGCTCAGCATGTCCACACCCCCACAGCCCTGCCCAGGTGAGAATTCTTCTCTCCAGGACACACCCTCCCAGCCTGCAAACATCCCAGACAAATCCTGGGTTGCACCATGTATCTGTCTCCACATCCTAGCGAACACATTCAACAATAGTAAAAAGTCTGGAGGTTCCTTCAAGACTAAATAAATAACCTAAATGAAATCACTGTATTTTAGAATAATCTTGACATCAGAATGCACCACCACTTGTGCCCACAGCTGGTGGGCAGGAATGTGCTTCTAAGCACGGCATGAAGTGAAGGACTCAGCCTTGGCCAGCACCAAATCCATCCTGGAGCTAGCTGGCACTGCCTCTGCAGGACATGGGGGATGTTTCTAGAAGCTTCTCACAGAAACCACCCTGCTGCCTGACCCTTGCAATACCAACCCAATACCCATGGCAGCTTGCAACATGAAAAATCACTGATTGCGTGTAGTGAGCCTCTGGTGGAAACATGTGTGAAGATAAAGTCAGTTGATCAGCTTCTGTTCTTCTTTGGTGTTCCATTTTCATGTTTGTTTTGAAGCCAGAGCTTCAAAAAAAGAAAAATAATTTGGCCACAGATAATTTCAGCTGTTTAAGCTCATGGCATGTGTGAGCAGGGCAGGCAGCAGAGGGGACAGGTACCAAGAACACAGGGGACAGGTACCAACAGCACGTGCTGTGCCTGACACCAACCACTTCAGGGACTGGCTGGGCAGTGCCAGGCTTCTCCCAGTTCTCCCACTTGTCCTGTGGGACACCTCATTTGTGGCCACCTCCATGTCCCTGCTCTGGTGAGATGTGTCTCTCCAGTCCAAAGACCCAAAGAATGTGAATACAAGTTTAATTCCACTCCCAAAGTCCTCTGCCCTCCAAATCAGACCCCAGAGAGATTTCTGGACATGATGCTGGAGGGGCTAGGGGAGCTCTCAAGGACAGCAGGAGCAGAGCTGTGATGATCTGTGTTTTCAAGGTGACACACTGAACTCCCCATCTGTTTCACTTCTGCAGCAACACCGGCAGCGCTGTCCTTGCCTGAATGTCTTTCGCCTCTGTCCAGGGAATCTCAGTTGAAACAGAGTTCTTTTTATAATCCAAACGTGCTATTAAAAACCATCTCCATGTCCTGTGCTCGTGCCAGGAGCTGTCAAACGAGTCATGCTATAAATGCTGCTCTGTCGATTGCAAACTCCCCCAGTCACAGCTTGCTCACCCCTGGAGCCGGCAGATGGGAGCTGGACAGGGCTTTCAAACGCTGCTGCCTCCTGACATCCCTCTCTGCCTGCTCCCCCACACCTCTGCTCCTTCCTGCTGCCATGGATGTGCAGGTGGGGACATCCAAAAGGCAGCTCTTACACTGCTGCCAGCCAACCACCACAAATCCTTTCTTCAGAGATGTTCCCCTGTACCATCTCCTCCTGCCCTGCAGCGATGTGATCTCCTCCCGTGCTGCCCCAGAGTGCCTGCTCCTCTTTCCATGGGGACACGGGGAGCCTCTCCCGGTGAGCCCGCGGGGCACAAGACCTACACGTGTGTGTTTTAGCATCTGTTAACAGCCATTACCCAGAGGACTGAGGAAAGTCCTTGAGGCGAGACATGACATCAGCCAGACTCTGCTTTGCAGAAGCACAAGCCTGTCTGCACCGTCCCTGATGAGGTTACTGCTGAAAAGGCAGAGGTGTGGACGCGGGATGCTCTATGCAGATGGGGCAGGATTGATTAAAGGGGAAGGTACTGAACACTTCACTGAAATATTATGCAGAGCACCTCAGGGAAGGAGCCACCTCCTTTTAGATTGATTATTTTTTCTCCACTCTCAGGACAGGACATGCCCAGGGTGCAAAGTCACATGGAAGCACCTTCTGATGCAAATAAAGATGCAGCCCAGTTTCCACAATCTCTGGAAAATACCTGGGCAGAGCAAAGCCAGGTTTGTCCAAAGTCGTGTCTTCATGTCACACCTCACTGCTAAATGCTTAACTGCTCCCAACAATGTTTGGGATTAAAGGAACTTTGTGCAGGAAGAAGAAAGCAGGTGAGGGAAGAGGTCAGGATGGAAGCGCATAGGATAATTGGAGGAGAATATTTTGCACTTCAGGCAGGTGCTCCTGTTCATTTGTCCTTCTGGCTCATGAGGTGCTTGAGGAGACAAAAGAAAATTTCCTTGGGAAGGGCTGGAAGACAAAACCTTCTCACTGCATACAATTAACTCCCCGGGATCGCTCCCCCAGAACAGCTTGACAAGATTCAGATGAGAAGCTGGAATTTCTTTAATTGCACATCCCATTCCCGTGCCACCCACTGTGACTAAAATGAAACACTGGGATGGGCAGTCCAGCACTGCCCAGGACTGGGGAAGCAGCTGCTGCAGCCCTGCTCCATGAGAAACACTCACCACCAGCAAGCACTGAGCTGTCACATCACCTTTGCTGGCAGCACACTGAGAGGGGGAGGATCCATGAGAGCCTAGAACTGGGTCTGGGAAAGCACAGTGCACTCAGGCCCCTGGGATGCCACCCATGGTATGGCCAGGAGAAAAGCCACCTGTATAAATCCCTGTCTAATTCTCACCCTCAAGGTAAAAACAGAGCATTCAAAACATCTGAGAAAGTTCTGGTTTCACAAAAGGGGAGCAGTGTGTGCCCTCTGCAGAGATCCTCACTCCTGACCCTGCTCTCTCCTGGCCCCAGATGAAGAAGAGGATGGGAACAGCCTACTCTGCTTCACCAGCTCTTTCAAGGAAATCTGTTTTATGTTGTCTCTCATGCCCCCTTGCTGTGCTTACCACCTCTCTCTTCCTGCCCTGCCAGTTCCTTGATATTCCTTCTTTCTGCCTCATTCTGTTTTCCCTTTCGCAGCCCTTTTCAAGCCACCACACAATCACAGCCCAGCCCTAATGAGATTTCAAGGGAGCACCAGGCTGTGGAAAGCAGCTGGGAGAAGCTAATCAGGTTACAGAAAAAGAACAATGTCTCTCTGCCTCCCCTGTCGGGTACTGGGAGGGCAAAGCAGCGGGAGTGCAGTGGCAGAAGGGGCACCAGGCCAGCTGATCCACACTTCAGGACAAGTGGGGAGGTCATTTGGCAGCCAGGTCACCAGCCCTGGGCAAGCAGGGCCTGCTGAGCTCTGCTCATTTCCCATGGCACCTGGTGGGTGCAAACGTCTCTCCTCAGAAATGAGGGATCGATATTCCCAGCCTTTTTTCTCCAGCTCCCAACTGTTTTGTACAGTCTCTGCCTACTGGACACCACCTTTGAGACTCATCCACTTGACCTTCCCCAGTTCCCCTCAATGATTTTGGAACATCTTTGGGAAGCAGTGAAAAAGATAAAGGCTCCATTTTCTACAGTGGTGTAAGAAATACTCTGGCATCCAATACTTGGACATCCCAGAATCATACACAGATAGAAAGCAAACAATTTGGGATCTTTGGCTTAGTCCAAAGTTCCCAGGAGCTGGACAGCACATCTTCAACTGCTCCATACCAAATTCCAGCACCTGGGCTTGGCTTTGGCTTTTTGTGAGAGAAGCAATACCGAGGTATTTTCATCCCTCCTCTTGCTGATCCAGAGAGAGGAACCAGGGTCTGTTGTGCTTTCTCACAAGGTTCTCACAGATTTGTGTGAGAAACTCAGGCTGCAATCCCTGGATGTGCCAGATCATGGAAGGAAATGGCTCATCTTGAATGTTACAGGTCTCTCTGCCTTCAGCTTTTCTTTTGAGGAAGCAAATGAAGATCACCCAGTTATCTCTTATGGCTGTAGGAACAACTAACCTAACTCCCTGAAGTTTTTCCCTCTCCTCTACCCTGCTGCTCTGCTTCCTCTCCTCTCCTTTACAACACTGCTAAGGTGGCTTTGGGTGTCTGTGGAAGAGAATGGCAGACTAAAGGCCACAGTCTGGTGTGGGAGGCATCACAGGTGGCAAATTTGGAGGGAGAGAGAAGCTGATTGAGGGGAACTGTCAGAAACAAAGCTCCCAACATTTGGAGAATCCCCGCTCTGACCTCTCCTGTTCCCCAGCCACATGGAGACAAGGTGTTCCCCCACCCACGCTCCCGAGTGTTTTGGTTCACACCTCCCACAGGCATCTGCCTGGGGGGAGCCTCTACCACCACCTGCAATTCCCCTGTGGAGCAAAGCTGATCAGATGGTTGGAGCCATTCCTGGCCGACTGCAGGCCAGGGAACAAACACACAAATCCTCACCACTGTCGGAACCCAGGACATCTCTCCAGCTGCCTTGGGTGATCCGAGACCCTGGCAGGGGGTCCTGAGACCCTGGCACAAAAGCAAAATTACCAGTGTCTTCAATTTTAGCCCATGGGAGTGATTACCAGCCTTATATGAAGAATTGCAAACCACAAGTGTGTGATTAGAGTATAATTAGCTTATCACCAAGTGATAATGTAGAGTTTTGGGGTTCATAAAGGAGGTTCAAAGAGGCAAGATGGAGGGATCTGGGTGTGTCCCTGTCCTTCTCCTTCTTCTTCTTGTCCTCCATCTTCTGCTGTGATGCTGGCACTTTTGGATTGGTTTAGTGTAGAGTTGCACTGTCTAACACAGGTGATAGGTATTGGTATATTATCATAAACATATTTCATGTAACATTTAGTATAAAAGATTATGACCGCTTTCGAGGTGGTCAGTTGGCCACAATCAGCTTTGTAGCTAGCACCCTATCCAGGTGAGAATGGAATGTACTTAGATAAGAGAAAATAAACAACCTCTGAGAACGATACAGATACATCCTGCCTCTCTCTTCTGGCACCGGGGCTCAGGAGGACTTTGACAACATTCTCGGAGGGTTATCAGCCCGAGAACCGAGACCCACAAAGCTCTCTGGACGTGGAGATGGACTCACAAGGCTCATGCCAGGGTCTCCAGCCATCATGCCCCACCCACAGTGCCCCAAGCAGCCAGCACCATCCCTCTGGGGCTTTGAAAAGCTGGCAGCTGGGAGCTGGTGGGGCAGTCAGCAGCGCTGGTGTGGGATGGCTGCAGTGCCCACCTGCCCACTCACTGACTGATGCCTTAAGTTTTACCTCTCATGTATTTCAGACTCTGTGGTGCCCAGGGTGCAGCTCTGAGCTCACAGTCAGTGTCACTCAGCTCTCTGCACACAGCAGGGACACAAAACAAATCCTTGTCCTGCTGCACACCAAGGACAACTTTCAGCCCAACAGCACAAACAAGGGTGGCTGGAGGGAGGAACAAGAAGGATGGGAGCTCACAGCCTGGAGCTGGGATTGGACAATTAAACCCCAATATGCAAATGGACCAAAACTTATCAAAGTGTGAGACCTTGTGACCCATCAGCCATTTTGTGACCATTTTGGGTCCACCTTGGGTGCAGCCCTGGCCAGGCTCCTGTCCTGCCCAAGATGTACCCTAAAGGCCTTTCAATAAATCCCTGCTTTATTCTCCAGCTCTGTCCAGTCTCTGTTCCAGCTCAGCCCTCCCAAGGCATCAGTTTCTAGCCACCCAGATGGGACAATGAGGCATCAGACCATAAAACCACATCTCCTACAGACACCAGGCAGTGTGTGGAGACATGGAGGAGATATGAGGAGAAGCAAAGCCCCAGGAAGGCTCATCCTGCCTTCTTGCTTCCAATCTGTACCACGGGCAATTAAACCCTTCCTGTGCATGGAGATGGGATGCAGTAATCAGAATATTCTGCCTTTAGCACTGAGGCATGAAGAGGTCCTTGAAGCATATTGATTGTGGTCACCCACAACCACTGAATTCTGAGAAATGGTCTCCATTTTGTGACACATTTATAGCAGGCAGATTTCACAGCAGCCTTTTAAGGGAAATGGTAGGATGGCTTCATCTGGGAATGCAGGAAATAAATAGAACTGATTTCTACTGGAAAAAAAAGGAGAAGTTTTGCTCAAAATAAATTAAAATTGTCAAACCCTAAAATGAATTACCTCAACCTTATAATTTCATTCAAAAAACTTACTTTTCTTCAGTAAGCTAACAAAATATTTCCTTTTACCCTTATCTAGTTGATGCACTTCACTTTGACGTTTATTTCCAAATACTCATTTTCTTGCTTTACTTATGCAGGACAGAATTTATCACCATATGAAGAGCAAATCAAAACAATCTGATGAAACTAAATGTAAATGTTTTGATTGTCCCTGAACCCATTTCTCCTTGGAAAATGCTGAAGAATTCTGGCTATTTGTCCCAAGTGGGAGGGGAGGACGAGCCTGTCTCTCCTATGATGCTGCTGTTTGTCCTAGACCAGAAACCTTGGCCTCAAAGCCTGGCCTCTGACCAGCTCTTTGCCTTGATTCTCACACACCTGAAATGTCCCATCCTCTCCTGCAGAACCATCTAAAGCCTTCAGCTCAGATAAATCAACTCTGCCTTAAAAATCACTCAGCCCAGCGAGTGACAGCTATTGGTACAGCTGAGTCCATCCATCTTTCAAATTTGACACAGCAGCGCTCTCCCTTCGATGTGGAAGAATCAATGTAACGAGGGTCAGAGCATGGAGCAGTTCCTGGATCACACACAGCCCTCCTGCCCTGTCCCTGGGCACAGCCTGGGCATCCACAGGGTCACACACAGCCCTCCTGCCCTGTCCCTGGGCACAGCCTGGGGACCCACAGGATCACACACAGCCCTCCTGCCCTGTCCCTGGGCACAGCCTGGGGGATCCACAGGATCACAGAGCCCTCCTGCCCTGCTCCTGGGCACAGCCTGGGGATCCACAGGGTCACACACAGCCTTCCTGCCCTGTCCCTGGGCACAGCCTGGGCATCCACAGGGTCACACACAGCCCTCCTGCCTTGTCCCTGGGCACAGCCTGGGGATCCACAGGATCACAGAGCCCTCCTGCCCTGTCCTTGGGCACAGCCTGGGGACCCACAGGGTCACACACAGCCCTCCTGCCCTGTCCTTGGGCACAGCCTGGGCATCCACAGGATCACACACAGCCCTCCTGCCCTGTCCCTGGGCACAGCCTGGGCATCCACAGGATCACACACAGCCCTCCTGCCCTGTCCTTGGGCACAGCCTGGGCATCCACAGGGTCACACACAGACCTCCTGCCCTGCTCCTGGGCACAGCCTGGGGATCCACAGGATCACAGAGCCCTCCTGCCCTGTCCCTGGGCACAGCATGGGGATCCACAGGGCAGCATGGAGCAGTTCCTGGATCACACACAGGACTAGGGGTCTTAAACGGAATCAATTCAGAAATATTGATGAATAAGATAGCCACTGCAACAAACGATTTAACGAGACTGAAACAGCCCCTGCAATCATCCCTACTGGTGTTATGAAGTAACCAATGGCAAATTTCAAAAATGTTACCAAAGTTAGAAAAGGCTGAGAACCTAGATCATAAATTAATAATAGAAGCACTCAATGTGGCCTAAGATAATATTTCCCTGGCTTTCAGTTGTATGCAAGCACAGTTATGCCCTCCTGCCCTGTCCCTGGGCATAACCTGGGGACCCACAGGGCAGCTCCTTCGGGTGATTGTGGTGGGACCAGCCGTGCTTTGCATCCCCCGTGCAGCAGTGCAGCCTCTGCAGCACAGCAATGCCTCTTTTAATGCCCTGCCAGACTGAGAGCCAGCAGGCAGCACGGCCAGGGCACAGACATCCCTGCAGCTGGGACACAGCCCAGTAAGGAGCACCCCCTGGTCACTGGGAAAGTGTCCCTGTGGCCCTTTAACAAGCAGGAAGCTGGCAGAAAGCTCTGGAAAAGGGGGACCTGGTGCAGTGACCCCAGAGTGTAGGAGAGGTTTTCTGTGCCTAAGGGTTGCTATAAATGCATTGTATATAGTTGGCTTTTGGCAAATATTAAAATGAATACTGTATGTAAAATGTGAGAAGATTGTACTGTGTCTTCTTTTATTAATAGAATTTAGAAATGTGATGAATATATATTTTTTTATGATTGTAACTTAGTGTTAGAAGACTGGGGTCTTTTGTTTTCCTGCATGAAGACTGCTGACCAAGAAAGCGATTAAACTTCTGTTATCAGGTATCTTGTCCAAATGAAAATGACCAGAACCCCAGGAGAAGAATTTATGGACCTGTGCTATCAGAGGGAATGGAGCCACCCGAGGATGGGTCTGCTGGATGGAATGGTTGGGGGGAGTTGGGATTAAACAAAAATACTCAAAAAGAATGTTTGAATAATGCATGTGAATTTTTAAATATGCAACAGGCTGATGTTTTTAAAGAACAAACTCTTTGTTAATAGTTGGCTCCGTGCCAAGCACCCTCGGCCGAGAAATGGAATTTTGCTTTTGTCTCTCCTAATTGTCTAGTTTCTTTTTATTCTTATATTAAACTTCTAAATTTTTCTAAGAAAGTGAACCTCGTTTCTCACAGGGTGAGGAATGGAAGCTCACAGGTCAGGTACAGCGAGCACAGCAGCTTCCACTGCGAGCATCCTTCCCAGGCTGCCTGCAAAGGTTCGGGGCCAACAAATCCCTCCTGCATTCAGCCCAGCTGAAGAAATTCGAGTTTCCTCCAAAGGCTGGCACAAAATGAATGAGGGATTGAGTCATTCCTGCCAGCAGAAGGGCGGAAATGGGATCCGTGAAGGAATTTACAAGAGCCGATTACTTCATTATGGATGTTGATTTATCCCGCGTTGCCCGAGGGCCAGAGGCTGCCCGAACTGCGGGCACCTGTGTGCCAGGACTGATGCTGCAGTTTAAGAAACCTTTAAATACAGCCACATTCCCCATTTAGCACCAGGCTGCCACCACAGATGTTAATTAACTTTAGGGCTTTGCTCTCCAGAAATGTCTCCCAGGAAAAGCATTTTCCCTGCCCCCAGGAGGCCACTGTCCAGATTTTCATGTTTTATTTAGCTCCAAATTTCAGATGCAAACCTCCAGCTTTTCACTCGTCTTTCCCTGATAACAGACTCCTTGAGTCTTCTGCACAGCCTGTAAATAAAATACCAACATGGATGTCACACAGAAAATATCTGGAGGGGATTAGTGTATGTTCTGGATAATAAAAGGAGCTGGCTGAATTATTCATAGTGAATAAATCAGCTCTTTTCCGTTTTGGAAGCAAACTTTGACAATTCCGGGAGCTCTTGGGATATGTTTAGGATGGGAACAACTTATTTATTTCATTAGACCTTTTTTTGCAGCCCATGGTTTGTCCCACACGTGGCTGGTGTCATTCCCAGCGGCCTGGAGGGGGTGGTTTTATAAGGAAAAACCAACTTTTCACGAGGAGAGCTGCTGCCCTTCCTGTGCCTGACCTCACTGCTGTGTGAACACCAGCACGAGGGGCAGTGATCGCTCCTGAACATCAAGGGATCAGGAGATGTGAGCACTCCACAAGCACACGAGTGTTTGTGAAGATGTAACAAACGCAGCAGCGGCTCCGGCAGCTCCGAGCCCTCACTCAGGCATGGAAAAAAACAGCCAGGAAAAGCACTGGGGCTGTCAGTGAGCAGCACCCACTCCCCAACGCTTCAAATTCCTGTTATCGGGGACCAAACCCCAGCCTAGCCCATGAGCCCAGGTTTGTGCTGGTGCCCAGCTCTGGCTGCACACCGGGCAGACCAAGGAGAGCCCACAGTCCTTGGCAGAGCACTGCAGCCTGCTTTAGGCATTGCAATCCACCCTAAAGTGGGTGCATCTGGGCTATTGCCTCCCAGACAGATGATTTGTGAAGGATTTTTAAGTCCTTTCAGTTGAGAAGTGCTGTGCAACCGCTGGAACCTATTATTATCAGGAAAGGAGGGGGGAGGTAGCAAATTTCCTTTACCTATAGGCTTATCTTGTGCTCCAGAGGAACACAGCCGAGCATTTTAAACAGTGTGCCATTTTCAATTCATTTCCTTCCTACTTATTCCAAAGCAGCCAAAGCTAAGTATAATCAAGACTTAAGTGTTCCTCGGAGCCAGACAATTATGACTGGTCTTGGTTTGCCCGTATTTCAGGGAGAAAGGAAGGAATTAACCCAAGCCTTGCAGCGGGACAGCCACCCAGGGCTGTCACACCAGCTGCCTTCCAGCACTTTTTGGGATGTGGGATGTGCTTCCCCAGCCTCCAGCTGCCCCAGGGGTGTCCTCAAGGATGGCTTACAGAATCACAGAATTTCCAGGTTGGAAGAGACCTTCAAGATCATCAAGTCCAACCCATGTTCCCCAACTAGACCATGGCACCCAGTGCCACATCCAGGCTTTTTAAACACATCCAGGGATGGTGACTCCACCACCTCCCCGGGCAGACCATTCCAGTACTTTATCACTCTTTCTGTGAAAAACTTTTCCCCAATATCCAGCCTATATTTCCCTTGGTGCAGCTTGAGGCTGTGTCCTCTCGTTCTGTCAGTGCTGCCCGGAGAAAGAGCCCAAGCCCAGCTGGGCACAGGCACCTTTCAGGGAGCTGTGGAGAGTGATGAGGGCACCCCTGAGTCTCCTTTTCTCCAGGCTAAACAAGCCCAGCTGCCTCAGCCGTTCCTCACAGGGTTTGTGTTCCCAGCCCCTCTCCAGCCTCGCTGCCTCCTCTGGACGCGCTCGAGCATCTCAACGTCCACCCTGAACTGAGGGGCAGAGCTGGACACAGCACTGAGTGTCCATCCTAAACTGAGGGACAGAGCTGGACATAGCACTGAGTGTCCATCCTGAACTGAGGGACAGAGCTGGACACAGCACTGAGTGTCCATCCTGAACTGAGGGACAGAGCTGGACACAGCACTGAGTGTCCATCCTGAACTGAGGGACAGAGCTGGACACAGCACTCAGTGTCCATCCTCAACTGAGGGACAGAGCTGGACACAGCACTGAGTGTCCATCCTGAACTGAGGGACAGAGCTGGACACAGCACTGAGTGTCCATCCTGAACTGAGGGACAGAGCTGGACACAGCACTCGAGGTGTGGCCTCGCCAGTGCAGAGTACAGGGGCAGAATGACCTCCCTGCTCCTGCTGGGCACACCATTCCTGATACATACAGGGCTTAGAGCCCTGCTCCCCTCTCGGGGGGTCTCTCTTGCCGCTGCTGAGGGAGCTCAGCTCTCCACAAGCAGCTGCTGCCTCGCTGTGCTCTCTGATAAGGCGGCATCGGCGGGGGGTTCGCGATCCAGCGGCTCAGGCAGCGAGCGTGGAGCAGCGATCCTTGGGGAAGGGCTCTGCAGACAGCCGCTGCCTCCCTGCCCCGCTCAGCCAGCTCCCCACGGGCTAAGATGAAGCGCCCGAGATCCCCGAGCTCTCTCTGTCACATCAGCCCCCCCTTGCCGGCTTTAACTTTGAGAGCCAAGCCTCCCTCCCTGCCTCCTCGGGATTTACATGAAAGGAGTCAGTGGGGAGTTCTCTTCATTCATGCTGGGCTTATACTTCTAAATTATAAAGTGTGTCAAATGAGGATTTAATTTATATTTAACAAGACAATGTTTGTGAATTAATTATTCATCAGCTGATAACGAATAAACATTTCCCCTCTTCCCTCCCTCCCCCCTTTCTCACAGCGCTTCCACAAATGCACCCTACGTGCAAATCTATTAAAGCTTTCTGCAGTACTCCAGATGTGGGAAAATATGTTCTTCACCCTCAATTTCGTGAGTGTGTTGCATGGTAACTAATGTAGCCAAGCAGAGCATTATGAGTTTAATAGCATGCAGCATCTCCTTCCTGGAGAGGCAAGGGGGGAATAGCCAACACTTGTGTTTGGACATATCACCCTCTTCAGGTTCCAGCCCCCCACTCACAGGCAGAGATAAGAAAACAATTTGCTGTAACAATCGAGATAGGAGCTCAGAAACCCCGCTGGAAATCACAGGCGCTTCTGAGACAGCAGAATCTGGCCCTTGGTGAATGATGGAGGCCAGTTTTACTCTTCCCATCTTTATTATCATTAAATAATGGGACTGAGGTGGCGTACAGCACCAGCAGAAGAGCTGTCACTCTGGTTTGCTACAAAATTTGGCACACAAGGGCATCTCCTCACACAGAGCAAACAGAGGAGTCCTCAGCACCCAAGGCAGCCCTTACTGCAGTGCCTCTGAACCCTGACACCTGAAGCAGGTAACCAAGGCAGGTCCCTGGATGACTGGAATGTCTCCATTCACCTTTGCCAGGAGGCTACCACAGTGCTGGAGCATGCTCTCAGCCTTTGGCTCCTCGAGCCTGGCTTTGTGTAAGAAAGGAAGAAAAGGACATTCAGCTCTGGCCTCTGGGAGGAATCTGAGAAGCTCTGGACAAGACTTGCTCCATCCCTGAGCTCAGAACAGAAGCAGTTCCCCCCTCTCAGCCATACTGTCCCTCATGGACATGTCAGGGACATCCTCAGGGCTGAAAGACACTCAGCCCCAATAGCTGGCACCCGCTTCACTTCCACAGCATCATTTCCTGAGAGTTAAGCATCCCTAAAGGAAGGTGATCCAGAGCTCTAGGTGCCCTTGACACCAGTTAAAGCTATAATCTATAGCAATAAAGCCATTACAAAACAAAACCAGGAGCAAAATCCCTCCAGCAAACAACCAGTCAGCGAAAAATGTGAACCCAGAGCCTCCTCCCTGGCACCTCTTCCCACAAACATGCTTGGAGAATGAAGGTGGCTCTTTGCATCAGGCTGAGCTTCTGATAATCCAGGGACACCTCAGCACTGTGTAATGGGAATTTAATTGGGCATCCAGCCCCAGCACACAGCTTGGAGAGCTGCAGCTCTGTGGGGGATAACTCATTTGGCTCCAGGGGCTGCTGGCCAGAGCTCTGCAGCGGCTCGTGGCCCAGTGCATCCTTCCCCTGATAGGGTAAACACAGCTTCCCACCACCCTGAGAAGTGCCAAGTGCCCCAATCCCACCCAAAGATCCACGAGGCTGGGGAGGAAATCCCAGTGCACGCAGTGATTGGAGTCATTACTCCACTGATGGTCCTGATGGCCCCACTTTTCCCCCTGTCCCACTTCTTATCACTGAACCATCTTCTAGCTCTGTTTCTGGTCACTGCCACATTTTTCTTGGAGAGCACAGAGGATCCTTTCCTCAGGGAAGAGAGAATAAAATCTGCTCAGCCACCTAAACAAGAAACAAGACTGCCATTCTGGTGTACAAAAGATATCAGGAAATCACTTTACATTTCTTCTCGCTCCAAACCTGCCCACCTTCTGCTGACTCCTGAATGTTAATGTTATTTATGACAAGTGATTGATGAGGGAGACGCAGAATTCACGCCCAGCACAGGGCATTTTCAAATCACCTATTCATTTTTAAGGACCGGAATCAGTTTTGTATCCTGACGTGATTTATCATTTGGAGGCTGGGCAGTGGCTGTGCAGGGCCAGCTTCCAATCCCTGACAGGGCACCAGCAGGATGAAGACAGCAGTGAGTCATTAACCCTTTGAGGGTGAGCAGGGGAGACCAGAATTTAAACCAGATCGCTGAAGTTGGAACCTTCTACTCCATCCAGCAGCATGTCAGGCCATCCTGCAGCCTCCAGCTGCAGATTTATGGGCCACAGTGGTCCAAGCTAACAGCTACACTAATGCTGCTGTATCTCTTAAAAGCAGAACTTGGGTTTTTGTCTTCTCCACAGCCTATGTGAGAGAGAAATATTTACGTAAGGCGCTGTCATGGCAATGCACCTAAAAGAGATCAATGGGACATTTCCCCTCCAGTGGACCTTCCAGCCTACACAAGCCTCTCTGTCTGTGGCAGAGTGAAATGTCACCATGGGCTCAAGAGACATCTAGCTCTGAGACAAGTTCTGGCTCCTTTCCCTTGGAAATGTGCATTTCCTTAGGTTGTGCAGGGGGAAAAGGCGAGATGAGGCACGTGGGATGGGCCTGGCGGCTGGGAGAGGGCAGAGTTCTCAGGCTGGGAGAAGCTGTATCAGCAGGGACAGGTGGGGATGACACGTCCCCAGCAAGGACCAGCTATCATACGTTTGATGCCAGCCTGCCAGGGGCTGGCACGACCCACGGAATGACTTAATTCAGCATGGAAAAGCAAACAAACACGGAACAGCTGGGTGAGGCAGCCAAGTCTAGAGGTGACACCGTGGCAGCTTTGTCACTGCCCTTTCCTCTTGCTTCAGGAGACCACGTAGCAGGATGCAGCCCCTCCCTTCAGCAGGGGGAAGTAAACAGGGTTCAGACAGCAGAAATCTGAGGCTTTGAGACCTGGGTCTAGCTGCCTTCAGTACCTTTAATATCACCTCAATCTCATGGGAAAGGGTTTTGAAGTTCAAGGGCATCACAGGTTCAAGCTTAAGAAGTTAGCTAAGGGAACAAGGCAGGAGAGATATCCCTAGAGAGTCTACCTGGGGACACAGAGGTGTCTCAAGATCACAGCTGATGGCTGGGACCACACAGGACACGTGTGTAGTGTGTCACACCATGTCACACCATGCCTAGCCAGCATGACCCAGTCCTGGACTGGCAGCACTGAGGCACTCCAGAGGGACAGCACAGCCAGCTGTGACTGATACAACAAAACCCCTCGAAATTGTCCACACTGAGCAGTCTCCCCCGTGCCCTAGGAGCTCCTGGCCGTGCCATTCCCACAAACAGCAATCCCCACAAACAGCAATCCCACCCTGCAGATGGGTGGGCCAGCCCCACGGCAGCATTCCCCCAGCAGAGCCGTGCAGATGCTGGCCACTCCAAGTGCCAGCTGCCCAGGGGTCCTGTGCACCTTGTGGAGCCCCTTGTCACAGAGAGAAAAAGCTTCTGCTGACTCCTAGAAAGAGCTAAACCCATGGGTTGTGCTCTCCCACATGATTTCCTGGTCTCTAGTAAGGGCTGAGTTCACACAACAGCTTTTCCCCTTGGTGGGGGTGGCTGTTGTCACTGCCTGGCATCTCGTTTTCCCAAAAATACCAGAGCTACGGAATGTGCTTGAAGCTCCTGTACCTGCAGCCGTTTATGGCTGGTGTTAGCCCAGCAGATCCCAAATTCCTGAAAGCCTGGGATGGACGTACGAACGTTCTCACATCCCCATCACCATGGCATAAGCTGTGTTTCTTAGGAAACCAGCCTAGCAGCGCTATCCCTGCTTAGGAGGGAAGATGAACTCTGGATGCAGGCTGGATTCTAGAAACCACTCTCTGCTGTGCTGCTACCACCACCTGCATGGCTCTGCAGTGCTCCCGTGGCAGCGAGGGGAGCAGAGCTTCCAGCAGGGCTGGAGAAGCGTGAGATGGAAACGGCTGGGAGTGAAAGAGAAGGATGAGGATGTGTGTAGTAAGGCACCCCACACCCCAATAAGTGAGTCCATATAAGGAAAGGTTTGGGGCTCACTCCTTGTACTTCTTATAAGGTGAAGAGCCCAGAAAGTTCTTTGCTGTTCTGACAGTGATTGGCTCAGTGCCAGCACAGAGGCATTGATTGGGTTTGGAAAGTGAAAGTCAAAGCCTGGTGCTGATTTCATTGGGCCAAGGGCCAAACAGCCCACCTGAACCATCAAGTACTAAAAGAAGCAGCCCAAAGGAACCCAGGAGCTTTTTAGGGTGTCTTAGCAAGGTGCAGAAGCTTCTCAGGCACCTGTGCTCAGCTTTTCTTATATTTCTGTAACATTTTATTATTTCTCATTTATTAAACCTTTTGCTTTTACAAAACACACCTGAAGAGCTGTCTCACTAATTATTTCAGCCATTTCTCTGCAAAGGCTGCACTCTCAGAGATATGGGAAGAAATTCCTATAGCATTTCCTATAGAATTCCTATGCTCTGTGTTTTGTGTGGGTTTCTTGGCACATCCTCACTCAGTGCCAGAGCAGGCAGCTGTAACACCACGCTGGTGCTCTGCCTGGAGGGGTGAGCACACCCACCCCTGCTCTGCTGCCCTTGTGTCACTTTGGCTTCACGGCCACACAGCCCCATGGGCTGGAGGGGCTCGTGGCACGTGCTGGCAGCCGGGGGTGACATCCACACAGCTCGGGCTGTGGTTCTTCTCCTCAACACTGGGCACAATGGAACAATTCAAGGGAATTTTGAGCCTCGAGGCCGTCCCTGCTGGGCCTCCTGATGGTGCCCTTGTGGTGCCAGTGAGTGCCCGGCCGGGTGCCCATCTGCTGGCTCGTGAGCTGGAGCTGCCTGGGGCACATCCTCGGTGCTGGCTGGACAGAAGGGCTGCTTCAAACTGCTCCTAGGAGTGGAACCGGTACTACAGCTACTGTACCATCCCTCCATCCCCGGAGGAGTTTGTTCCTTGGAAATTTTGTACTTTGCAAACTAAAAATAACTTGCCCATCCTGGGAACTTGGTGTTTTTCTGGTTTTTTTCTGGGTTTTTTTGGTGGGTTTTTTTTTTTTTTTCAGTTTAATGGGGCTGTTTTTGCTCCTGCTCTGTTTTGCATTGGGGGAAGCAAGAAAAGCCAAATTGTCCTGGCTGTACCTTGCCTTTGTCCCCTCCACCTCACTGCCCAGTGGACTGGAGAAGTCCTTCAAAACCTGAGAGCAGTAAGTTTGTTCCTTGCTAGAAAAGGGAAAAAAGGTGGCTGTGCAGGGAAAATAATAGTAGTAGTAGTAGTAGTAGTAATAATAATAATAATAATAATAATAATAATAATGGAAGTTTTCTGTGAAAATTAAATAGTCAATAGTTGCTCTCTGGATCAACGAGTCTCTGTTAAGTGTTTTCACAGCTCTTGGTACAGCTGGATACTGCTGGGTCCTGAGCCACGAGGAGAAATCATCACAGCCCTTGTGGCAGCTCTCTAAGGTGCTACACCACGAAGAAGAAATGTTGGACCAGAGGCCCCCCTGCTTTCCCCTTGCTCAGCACCACAGGCCAGGCCTGGGCACCCAAGTCTCACCCTGCCATGGAAACCATCTCCAGGTACCTCTCTCAGTCCTGCTGGAACACACTGCCCGGGTTCCACCTCGCCCAAAGTATCCTGGTGCTCACACAGACCCCAGGGAGGAGAGGGCAAAGCCACCAGGCAGAAGGGTTTGCCACCCATTGCCAGCAGAGACCAAAGGGCAGCAGCATCATCCCACCCCTGAGCCCTCAGGCAAGGAAGGGTTGCTGAGCTCACCGAGGGCACCTGAGCACCTTGCTCCTGACCAGGGATGTCAGCTCAGGTGTCTCCAGCTCCCAGCAGGTCAGAGCACCTCTCACCATGGGAAAGGAAAGCTCCTCTCATGCCAACACCACCTTCACACACAGCCTGCCCCAGCGCTGGGCCAGGGGAGGGGACACGGTGGCCCTGCAGCCACGCCACACTCACCATCTGGATGACAGACACCGGCCCGATGCTGTTCACGTAGATATCCACATCAATGAACGTGGGCTTGACTGCAAAGGCAAGAAAACAGGCTCCATCAGCTGGGGCCAGGAGCGTTGGCACAGGGATGAAGACAAGGGGAACATCTGGGATGAGCATGGCTCTGTAGCAACAAAAATCCCAGCTACAGCAGGCAGCAAAGCATGGAGAACACAAGACACGTCCAAGCCACCACCCGTGGCCACAGGGAGCTTCAGGGGACACTTACTGCCAATGTCAGGCCTCAGCTTGTTGTCATAGTTCTTGAGCAGCGAGTTGAGGATCTGCGTGGCATCCGTCTCCTGTGCCTTGGGGGTGAGGACCCAGGTTTTATTGATGCTGAGGTAATCGTAATCGTATTCCTCTGTGCTGTCACACCTGCAGAGGAGAGACAAAGGGCAGGACATGGCTGTGGCAGCTCTCTGGCACTGCCTGGCAGCTGGGGCATGGCTGTGTTTCAGATACCAAAGGAGGAGGATGCAGTGCAGTGAAAGGCAGAGCAGGAGGAGTTCAGGGGTCTCCTCTCAGCCACTCTGCTAAGAAGACACAACTCACCTGGTGCCTTTGCTCACTTCAGGGGCACCAGACGTGCAGGGGCCTTGCCATCAGTGGGAAAGACTAACGTGGAGTGCTCCACCTCCTCCTCAGCTCCCTTTGGAGACACGCTGCTCATCCCGAGGCGTGGGAGCCAGCCCCTGCTTTCCCTGCCTTGCTGCTCATCCCACCCAGCAGCTCCTGCTGCCAGAGCTGCCTGTTAACCTCAAATACCTCCACTATTCCTCCTGCTGCTGACACCTGACGCAGGCTCCCTCTGAGGAAAGAGACAGTGACAAAACTGTGCTTTTGGGGAGCAAGACGTTTGCAATAAATGCATTTCGGAGAAAAGAGGTCCTAACCTACCACACAGGCATCGTGCACGTCTGCTGTGCCAGGAACCCAGCCATCTGCCCTGCACAGATCCCTGGAAATTAAAGCCTTATGCAAACTCCTCTGCCTGCAGGCCAAGACCTGCCACAACCCATTCCCTGCACTCACCAACCCTTCCTCCCCAGCCTGTGGCGTGAGCTCCCATTTAAAGATGTCCCATCTTCCCAAGCCAGGCAAGGAAAGCTCGTATCCATCCTCCTTTGGACACGATCCACTTAGCAACAGCTTCTCTCGCTGCCTTTCAAATCTGCCCTCTCTAAACCTTTCGCACTCCTCCCTTTTCCTGAAGGAGTTTTCCTAAACCGTCTAATTAGATTAGGTCCACATGGTCACCCGGGAAATTCCAACCACCTGCCGCTGCTCTGGGCAGCTCATTCACACGGCTGTCCCCGGAATGACACGGCCATCTGTGGGAGAGGATGCTCCCACTGCCGGCACGGCCCCCTCCACGCCTGCCGAGCCAGCGTGTCACCTGCCCCGGCGACACGGAGGGGCTCGCAGCGGGAGCTGCCACCGTGCTGACACTTCCCAGCTGGAACCTCGCAGCTCCGAGGTGCAACCAGGCACCACGGCCGCACATCTCCCTCCAGCGCCCGGGCCCAGGCGCTCGGGAGGGGGGCGAAAAAGAAGGCATTAAATTGAACACGTTGCGGCCGATTTCTCGGACGGCTCCTCTTTCAAAACCCGCAGACGAAAGTGGCTTTCACAATGGCTTTAAAACTCTTCGCAGCTCTCCGTGCCCCGCCAAGGGCTGGGCTGCGCGCAGCTGGCTGCCTGCCGCCGCGCATTAGGTGTCGGTACATCAGCTCATTGTTTCCCGTCTGATTGCGCTGCACTTTCTAACCGTGCTTAAGGAGTGTTAAGCAGCGCTGTCAGGATGCGCTTCCCCATCCCAGCAGCGCTCTCGCCGGGCTCTCGCCGCGGCGTTGCCTCCGAAACGCAGGAGAGGAGAGGAGAGGAGAGGAGAGAGCTCTGCGCCAGCCAGCGGCTGCAGGAGGCACGGGGAGCACCGTGAGCCACCCCAGAGTGGCAAGGGGCTGAACCCGGGGGCTGGCCCCGCTCCTGCCAGAAAAAAAGAGGGACATGTGCCCGCAGCGCAGCTCAGGGCCAGGGAAAGCCATCCGAACTGCTTTCCTTTGCTGCCACAGCTGCCTCTGGCAAAGTGGGAACAGCCACACCGAAACATTTCCTCCGTGTTCCCTTGACCTTACTTGAAGTCACCTGCCAGCACCGAACTCTGCACATTCCCCTGCCCTGCCAAAAATCCTGGTCCTCTGAGAAATTTTAAGGCTACAGCAGAGTCTGGAACATCCCTTTGGGGGCTGAGCAAACCCTGGCTGAGCTCACCCTGCTCTCGGTCTTCTGGTTTCCCCCCATTTAGTGTCACTGATTAACACCCCAAGACTTCTGGTAGCATTTCCAGGGAGCCACATCCCTATTACAGATGCAGGGACACTACCAAAAATATGCTTTTTGCTAATGCAGCTAATCCCAGCCAGCTAAACCATACTAAGCCATCTTAGCATAAGCAAGCCAGCTTTTGCTGGAGAAAATGTGCTTTTTTCTGGGTGCCTGTGCACACACACAGACACACACCAGCCCTTGCTGGTCAAGAGTGTAACTCTCATGCCACAGTCTCTCTTCTTGGTGGCCCCACTTTAAACGGAGAAGGGAAGATCTGTAGCAGAGGAGAGGTATTAAGGTGACATGTGCATCCCCCCTCCAGCTGCTAATGGAAATGTCACACTGCAGACCTGCCGAGATCCCCAGCGTGCTGTGAACACTTGCTGGCCTGGCAGCTCCATCTCCAGGCACAGTGTGACTGGCTTGGTGACAGGGGACAGCCAGCTCTCATATGTCTCTGTGCAGCCAGGGGGAAAGGCAGAGCCGTGTTTCCTCACCTCTGCTTGTTGAGACATCACAACAACCCTCCTGAGAGCTGGGCCATGGGGCTGGGACACAGCCAGTGTGGGCAGGGGGTGACAGCAGGGCACAGCTGGGGGCAGTGCAAGGAAATCCCAGCTCTTGACAGAGGAGTTGGGGCCATGGCAGCTCCCGCTGGTGCCCCGGGCAGGAGGCTGGCACGGCAGGGAGGTGTCCCTGTGGATGTGCTCAAATGTATGGATGAGGTTGGACAATTCTCCCTGGGCAGCCTGAGGCGTTCCAGCAGGACAGCGCCTGCCTCGGCTCCCTAATTCCCCTTTACTCGAGCAGACACCTGTTTGGCTGAGGCTTCCAAGCACACACTGCTGGGGAAAGTCACCTGCAGAGCTGGTGGCTGGCTGCCTCCCCCCGTGCCCAAGCTGTCTGACAAGGTGTTCCCTTGGCAGGAGGAGGAGAAGAGCAACATGTGCCACGAGCCCTTGGAAACGCTGCTGCTCCTCGCCTGGGGTGCACACCCACGAGCTGGTGGTGGCCCTGAGGCAGGAACCTCCCAGCACAGATGCAGATCCCCGGGCTGCATCCAGCCCTGCTGCAAACACAGCTGAAACCTTCCCTGCTCCCAAGGAAAAGAGAGCAGCAAAACGCAACAGCAACATTTCCCTTGGTTGAAAACCACTGTGGTCAATTCTAATCACCACATGCTAATGTGTCCTTCTAGTCTCCCATCCCAATGCCCCCTGGGGCTGCAGGCACAGGGGTGTTGAGGCAGAGGGCTCTGAATTAGAGGCAGGCAGAGGATTTAAGGGCAGGGAGCTCTAACTGCCCCCTACCCATTCCACATAACTTCCTACCTCTGACAGCACACTCCGTGAAGCCCCAGTGGCCCAACCTGCACAGCTCCAAGCACCTGCTAAGCCCAGCCTCTGGTGCGATGCTGTGCAGGGATCCTGCCCTCAGGGCTCAGAGCTGGCTGCCCTGGCCCCAGCCGAGGCAGTGCCCTGGGAAACGCTGGTGAAGGAGCCTCTGTGCTGGGGGGATTGTCTGGGGAGTGCTGAATCACCTGGCCAAAAGCATCCAGCCTGCTCCAGCACCAGGGAAAGGGTCTTGCTGCTTGCAAGAGAAGAGCTCACACACACAGAGCTCTGTTCACGTGAGGAACAGGGAACAGGAGATTCACCTCCACAACTGCATCCGGGAAAATGCAGTGAATGCAGAGCAAGACCCCGATATAACTTGCTCTTTTTCTCCTCTCACAGGATTCCTCTCCCACTCCACCCCCCAACCTCCACAGCCGCTGCTCCTGGTGAAGCAGGGCTCAGGGTAGAGGCAGACTTGAGGCACTGGGCAGAGGAGAGGCCGGGCCAGCTGTGGGGTGAACATTCCTGCTCAAGGGTATGTGAACACAGGATCGAATTGCTCCTCCATGTGAGCTTGCAGCTTAGAACTCACCCTCTGGAAATGCAGGGCTCGTGGCAATGCACTGCAGGGCCGGTGGGGCACAGGAACAGATCCATCCCCCTCTCAGCCCTTCAATACCCCCTGGCACCTGCACAGATCCCCTCCCGGGAGGTTTTGTGTCAGGGCACGGCACGGATCTCCCCCCGGGAGGTTTTGTGTCAGGGCACAGGAGAGGCCGGGTGTCAGGGCACCAGCAGTGGAGCAGCTCCTGCTCCTCGACCCTGGGAAGGCCCAGCCACGCAGGACCACGGCAGGGATGGACTTTGTGCCCAGCCCCGGGCTCGGGAAGCATTGGCAGGGCAGACCATTAGTAGCAGGATTCATGCTCCCTGTCCCTGACTGCATCTGTAATGGGATTTGATCGGCTTTAAGGCGGCTTATTCTGCCAATTAGCTTCAGCCAGTAAAATCCCTCTTCCCCCAAGCCCTGGGGGTAACAATCTGCTGACAACATGTTCTTTCCCCATCTAGCCATTAAACTCATCAGCAGGGCTAGGAATTGTTAAAAAAAAAAAAAAAGGAAAAAAAGAGGAAAAAAGGGAAAAAGAAACTTGAATCCCCCTTGTGCGTGGGCCCTTTTATCGCTGTTTACAGAGAAGCGCTACGAACGGCTGGCCCTGGGAAAGCGCTGCCACCTGCCCGGCCCTGCCTCCGCTTTCCTCCTCGCTCTGGGGGCACCGGGTCGGCATCGGTGGCACCCGGAGCCGCGACCTGCGGCCAACCTGTAGAGCAGGGCAGGAGCCCGCGCTGCCCCCCGCAGCCGGGCTGCACAGCCCGCGGGGGCTCCGGGGGCCCGGGGGATGGAGTGCAAGGAAGGGGACGCGAGCTCCTTCCCACGCAGCGCGACTGCACGTGGAAACGCCCCGGGGATGGATGGAGCTCCCCGGAGGTGCCGGGCTCCCTCTGGTCCTGCTCCGGGCAGCCCCGGCAGGGGTTGGCCAGCGGGTGCTGGCGGATGGAGAACGGGATGTCCTCTCGGTGCCGGCATGCGGAGGGGGTGCAGGGGACGTGCGGGCACTCGCTGCTGCCGCGACGGGACCCGCTGGAAGGAGCAGCCGGGGGGCACCGAGCTGCCCCTGCCCCCGCTGGAGCCGGCGTGGCGAGCACGGGGAGAAACGCCGCGACTCCAACCCCCTCCCCTCCCACCGCCCCACGGGGAAACTGAGGCGGGGAGCCGGTCAAGGGGGACTCACCTGGCTCGCAGGACCGGCCCGAGGGCCAGGCAGAGCAGCAGCACCGTCCCGGGCATCTCTGCGAGGCGAGCAGCGGCCCCGGGGGGCGGCGGCGGCCGTGCTCCCGCCCGGCGGGGCTCAGCGCGGGGCCGGGCCGGGGGCGGCTCCGGGGCCCCCCCGCCGCCCGCTGCGCCGCGCTCCGGCCCCGCCGCCGCCCGCGCGGCCCCGCGCTCCGCGCCGCCCGCCACGCACCGCAAAGTTGGGCATCTCTTCTCCGGTCCGCGGCGGGGAGGGGCCGGCAGCGGCTCCTACCTCCCCGCAGAGGGGCCGGCCTCCCCCGCACCCCCGGGGCTGAGCGCCGGCGGGGGGGCGCGCCGAGAGGCACCCGCGCATCTGCCGGAGCCGCGCTGCCGGGGAGCGAGCATCGTCAGCTGGTGCGAGGAGCGCTCGCTCCCCCTCTGCGTAACAAGGCGGTTGATTTCTCTTAATACTCGCCTTTTTTTTTTTTTTTTTTTTTTTTTTTTCCTCCCGTTCTTCCCGTGCACAACAGTTGGGGTGTTTGTCTAAAAAAAGAAAGAGTGGGTAATTATTGCTAAATTACGCAAGGCGTCAGGTCCCGCCGGGCTGAGCTGCCAGCGAGGTGCAGCCGCGGGGAGAGGGTCTTTTCCCACCTGTTGGGGCTGCTGTCCCGCAAAACCAGCCGGGAGGGACAGCTGGGCACCGCGGGTGGGCTGCGGGCTCCCAGCCTGCCGCTCTGTGCCTTCAGGGCATTTCTGCAGTCTGACACCCGGCTGCCAGGCAGGAGTCACAGATTCCTCCCTGGGGGCTTTGGGTGAGAGCTGCTCAGAACAAACTTTGTTGGACCTACGCGAGGTTCCAGTGATTGTCCCTTGTTGTTTGGTTGCAGGCTGAGGTGCAGGAGCTGGTTCCCAGAGAGGCCTGGCCCTGCATTTCCCGGAGCTCTGGGAATTCTGAGGGCAAATCCAGCTCCTCTGCTCCTCTCCCTTTTGCTGAGAGCTCTCTCCTCTCACTCCCGAGCCTGTCACAGCTTTCCCCACCCGAGCAGAGGCAAATCCAGCTCCTCTGCTCTCCCTCTGCAGCGTACTGGTGCTGCTGCCTGGTTTGTCCAGAGTGGGGAGATTCTGTTCCCCAGGCACACCGGGTGCCTCACAGCCAGCACCAGTCTGGGGGCGATGGGGATGCACAAGCAGGCAGCACCCAGCACCCCTGGGTGCTTCTTTGAGGCTCTCCCCCTTGTTGATAGCTGCAATGATCACCTTAAGCCCTCGAGTGTGAGATCTGAGCAGCCCCAAAGCCACAAGAGGCAGCTGCAGGCATCAGGACTCCGAGATGGCATTTCCCTGGAATGGAGCAGCTACGGATGATGTTGCCTTTACTTCATGCAAAGAAGGCAGCTCTGGATGGCAGAGTTTACAGGAAGCACATGTCAAAAGAGTAAATAATGAATATCAAAGCAGCAGTGAAGGTGGAAAGAGCTCTTCAAGCTTCAAAGCAAGCCAATGGATTGTTCCAGAAGTTCTTGAGGGATCCAGGTGGAGCTGAAGTTGGGAAAGGTGCAAGAACAGCTGCAGGGAAGATGTGGCTGTCAAGGGTTCTGGTCATGAGCAGAGCACAGACAATCCAGGGGTTCATATATGTGCTTTCAGCTCCCCCTCAAGACGCAGGATGTGAAGTGGTATGTGGGGAACTCAGGACTGATTTCTTTTGACTACCCCGTTCTGCTACTTGAGAACCGAGAGATTTGGGGAGGGCTGTGCTCACAGCAGGGCAGATGGGCTGGGAAATGTTAGGGAATCACAGCATCCCCTCAGGAGGCTGTTTTGGGGACACCTTCCAGGCAGTTTTATGCACCAGGAGCTTCCAAGCAATTCTCCTCTCTGGTCTTCTTCATTTACAAGAGTTTCATTTTGTAACTGGAGCTGAGCCTTTTCCTGGAACCAAGGATAAGAATGAAGCCTGTTGACGGTGTTGGAGAGCAAGGGCACTGCTTTTCAAGCAAACACCTTATTTATCAGCAGCACAGGCTCAGCTGGGGACAAATCCATTTCAAATTCACAGTGAATGGTTCTGACCAGGAAAACCACCCTCAGTCCAAATGCTGAGAGGGACAAAATGTCCTGCTCTTATGTTTTGGGAGGGAGCAGGCCCCATTTTCCACTTTGAAGAGACATTTGTTTTGAGGTCTACTGTCATGAGATTCGAAACTTAAACAGGAGATGCAATGTTTTATTCAAGATGTTTTTTATCCCTTCTGGTATTTCAGTTTAACCGGCAAACTAATAAAACCTATTATTTACAGAGTCCTCATGAGCCCAGAGCCTGGGGGGCCAAGCTGCCACGGCAAATGAGGGTTTGGTTGTGCAGTCCTCACTGCAGGATTCAGCTCTGGGAGACAAGGAGACAATTCCAGCCCTGCCCCAAGCATCCCAAACCTTACAATGATGGCAGTGCTCTTGGAGGGATGAGCCTGGACACATCTGCAGCCCTTCCCAAACCCCTCTGTGCTCTCTCAGAGCCCCTTGTTGGGGTGTGTGTGCACTGGGGGTGTGCTTGGGGCTCAGGCTGGAGCAGCAGGGGAAGGCAGGGGGCAAAGCTCTGCCTCCTCTTGCCCCTGCAAAGGGCTGGCCACTGCTTGCCTCAGGAGACTGCTCCTCTTCTGAGCTACATCAGAGGACAAGTGGGGAAAAGTATCATCCCAAGGTGTTCAGGAGCTCATTTCTGAGAGAGCTCAGGCTCTTGGCATTTGCACCATCTCCCTCAGACAGATTTGTCTCTCTCAAGGGTGGAGGAGCACCTGCAGCAGGACCCCGTGCAGAGTCAGATCCCACGGGGCTCTGCAGGACCAGGTCAGGTTTGAGAGCACTGCTGGCCGAGCTGGGCACTCCAGGACAAGGAGCTGCCGGGGCATTGGCAGGCAGCAGTGCCAGGGCCATGCAGCAGCCTGCTCTGAAGGGCTGCATGGAGGTGAACTCGCCTTCCCCTCCTCCCTCCCTCCGCACGTCACACGGCTGAGGACAGAGCGCAGCTAGAGCCGCTGTCCTTGGTGCTCTCTGTCCTCCTGGCAATGAACTGGTCCTTGAGCTGTCACCGAGCCAGCTGTCACCCCGGGAGCGGCGCAGGGTCAGGCCAAGCCCTCTCCCCACGGCCGGGGCCGTGTGCTCTGGCAGAAGGCAGGGGCTTGTTGTTCTGCAGCAGCACCCATGAGGATGAGCGTTCTGACACACCTGGGTGAGAGCAGGGCAGGACAGCTGAGAGAAGCTGGTTACAGCTGAGAGAAGCTGGTTACAGCTGAGGAGAAGCTGGTTACAGCTGAGGAGAAGCTGGTTACAGCTGCAAAACTTGGAGGGTGAACAGCCTGCATAAGGCTTGACCCTGTTCTCTGACTTGGGGCATGTCCTGTGCAGTAGAAACATTTGTTTACTCTAGCAGGGCATTTGTTCGACATAACCCAGGTTTTGTCTTTTTCAGGCTCACCAGGCACAGCAGCAGATGCTGTATCTGAGCTCACATGACATCAATAACAGCTTCAGCTGGGCTCTGCCTCCCCACCTTTATGGGCAGCAATGAGAGATGAAGCAGACAGGGCGCAGTTTGGTTTTTAGGTGCTGGAGTCAACTTGCACTGCTGACAGATTAAAAAAAAAAAAAAAAAAGTGTTTGGAGCCTGAACAAATGTGACGTGAATATTTCCCAAGGAGAGTGAAGGGTGTGGGAGGACAGCCCAGGCCGTAGCAGGAGCTGGTGCAAGCTGTCCCGGGGGTGACAAGAGCGTTGACGGGAGCGAGAACTTTACCTTCATCCTCTGCTGCTGTGCCAGGCCTGAAGGAGCCTCTACTTTCCTTCCATTGCAGGCAGTCCCTCTTCAAAATTAGTTTCTTAGCGGAAGGAGATCACCAAATGCTAGGTGATCTGATCCTGTGTGTCAGAAGAGCTCTTGCTGTCACCCCGGGGATGGGAAAGGTGCCATTTCCTGTGCTTTTATGGCTCTGCCTCTCTGAAACCCTCCCCAACGCAGGGCTTAACGTGTTACAGTTCTCCTAGGGATTGAAATGCAAAAAGAGAAAATGTACATGGGAAAGGTTGGGAAGGGGAAGAGAACTGGCAGCATCTGACAGAGAAAAGGGGAAAATCTCAGCAAACTGAGCACCAGGTGTTTCAGTACTTTTCTCAAGTGGAATTTGCAGCTATGCCATCCGTACATCTGACGTGATACGTCCAGCACAGGACCATGAGCTGGTAGTTTAGACCCCAGAATAACTCCCATCCTTATTTTAAATACTGTGCAACTGCTGACACAAACTTTGGGGACATGCAGCTGCAGGAACAGGAACAGCTGCTTCTCTTCACTGTACAAACGTGGCTGCTTCTGGATGGAGGTGCACTACTCCTTATCACTCCATGCCACAGTGGCTCAGGAAAGGGGAAAAGCGGCGGGAAGGTCATGGATCCAACAAAAACTGTCATTGGGATGCAAGCTGTGTTCGGCACAGTGATTCCTGCCAGGGTTGCTCAACAGCTGGGAAAAACTCGGGGCTCTCCAGAGGACAGGCTGGGATTCAGAGCAGAGCCAGCACGTGGAAGGTGGTGCTGACCATCAAAACCCCGTGGCCAGCAGTGGCTCTGCCTGGCCCTGCCCCTGCTGCAGCCCTGAGGGCACGGCTGAGGCCACACCAGCACCTGCTGACCCCGAAGGATTTAAGAAAAGGAGAGAGGGGGGCACAGTTGCCTTTTATTGTTAATACCTGTCGGCATTTCTGCCCAGGGGCGCAGGATTTCAATGCCTTCTCTCTACACTGGCTCAGGAATGTTTATACACCAGTAAATAATGGGAACTGCTCATCTGTGTCCGAGTGTGGATGTTCAATTACAACGCTCTCCTCTCCCGCAGCCGATCCCAGCCCGGCGCTCCGCTCTCCTCTCGCCCCGGCTCTGCGCTTGCTGGCACTTTGACATTTTGTCAGCCTGAGGATAATGCAGGACTGTTGACAAGCGGAGAAAACAGGGAAAGGAGCTTTCCTCCCCGAGCTGAGGCAGAGCACAGTCCCTCCTGCAGCAGGTGCTGCCTGATCCGGGCTCCCAGGAGCTGTTCTGTGCTGCTGTGATGGGGCTGGCTCTGAAGCTCTGTGACGGTTGCCTGCAGCAAAGCCCATCTTTTCACGCCTCTTTCCTTCTTGGGAGCTCTTAGGCATTTTCCAGGCCTCCTTAATTTCCTCCTGCATGAAGCTCCAGCGTCTTCTGTGCGAAAGAGGGAAACGCCCTTCTCTCCCAAATGCCTGAACTCGAGGGACACATTTTGGAGGGGCTGGTTTTTGTTGTTTTTAAGGGAGGCAGTGCTTGGGACCATGACCCTGTGGCCCTGAGTGCCACCCCACCAGCAAGAGCTCAGCAGGGAGGTGGCCAGCTGAGAACAGGCTTGGCAGACCCAGGGGCACTTTGCCTATCCAGAGTGTTGGCTCCCCAGCACACCCAGCTCAGGGCAGGGGCAGCGCCTGCTCCTTCCCTGGAACAGCTTGGCAGATCCTCTTGCACCCCTGCCCCAAAGCATCATTCATGAGAAGGGAGCACGTGCTGCACTGCTGTAATCCACTCCCAGAACGGGCTGCCTCTCCTTCCGTGCCCTCTTGGCCCAGCTGGGACACAGCTGAACCCCACAGCAGCCCTGAGAGCCCGCCATGGTCCTGCCATCAGGGCTTGTCCCTGGGCAGAGCTGCTCCCCAGCCCAGACCCCATCCAGCTGCTCTGTGTCCATTGCTGGTGCTGCCATTTGCACCCTTTCCCCACCCTGGTGCTCCTCAGCCCCTGCTGGCGGGAGTTCATGGAGAAATGCCAGCGCTGCTCTGTTCCTCAGCTCACGGATCCCCCGTGAAACACTGACCTACATCAACCCTGTGCTGCACAGGGCTGTGCTGCTGTGGCTGCTGGGCACGGCGAGCCTCACCCCAGTACCCCACTTAGGGATTTTCTTTTGCAGCCCCAAGTGTGGAAACCCAGACCCCATCCACCAACAGTCAGCGCTGCCGTGTCCAGCTCCCACCTTCCCTCTCCCCTCTGGTCTCCCCCTCCATCCCAGCCCCTCTGCCGGCAGCAATCAGAGGCAGCTGAAGTGCAGAGGAGCAGACACTGCGAGCTGCCCTGCAGCTCCTGGGCTCCCAGAGCCATCGGAGCAGAAATGCCTGCACGCACAGCGCCTCTCCAAGAGAGGGATGCTGGCACTAGGATCTGGCAATTGCCAGCACGTCAGGGAAGGAGAGATCGCCTCCTAATACTCTCTAAGCTCCAATCTTAATCTTGTTCATTGCTGTTAAGTCTCGGAGAAATCGGGCCGATGCGTTGAAAGGAGGCAAAATAAAAAGATTCAAGAGGAGGCTGAAGTCTCTTCAGAAAACTGAAGAGAAATAATCTTCAAAGGTTCCCACGAGCCTGTGCTCCCTAGCCTGGAAAAGCAGAGCAGATAAACACTGAGCCTTGCTGGAGTTGTTTTTCAGTCTGGTATTTTCTAGGAGGAGATAGAAATGTTAAGGCTGAAATATCAGAGAGCAGTTATGGGATCTCAGCACACAGGGTCTGACCCCTTCCCTGGGATCTCTGCTGCCTGGCAGGCTCAGGCCCCCAAGGCAGAGGCTGGTTCCCGTTTCCCCATGGGGGTGAGAGGCAGACAGAGCAGAAGCACAGGAGGGGCTGAATGCTTTTTCCTGGGTGACACCAAGCACAGGAGGGGCTGGGGGCTCCTTCCTGGGTGACACCAAGCACAGGAGGGGCTGGGGGCTCCTTCCTGGGTGACTCCTTCCAGGTGGGTCTGCAGCCCCTTCCCACTGCCCCAGCTGCAAGGGTGACCCAGCCAAGTGGGAACGCCTGCCAAGAAACCACCTGTACTGGGGGGATGAGAGGAGTCACCTCGGGCTGACACCTCTGCCTAGGTCCCATCATCAGGGCAAGGAGCCAGGGCAGAGCACCTGGTTCCTGCCACCCCTCTGCACCCCACTGCCTTGCAGCATCCCCACACCAGCACCCTCTCGTCCCCAAACCAGGGACATCCACGGAGGGGGTCTCCCATCCCTATATCCTCCCCTAAGGCCTGGGAGGTTCCTGCAGTGGGAGCTGCTTTGAGGCTCTGTGCTTGTCACTGCCGGCTGAGCTGCTGCTGCATCCCTCCCTCCAAACTCACTTTTAGCGTCCCTGACAGCCCGAGGCAACACGTGCTGCCATTTAAATAGGCCCTGCTGTGAAAGGCGCTGCCTTTTCACCTTGCAAAGCATGTTTGTGTTTGGAGGAGACCAAGGATCATCCATGGCATGCTGCAAATGCACCTCAGTGCAGAATATGAGGCACACACCCCCCTGCCCCACACACTGCCCAGCCCTGGGGGTTTGTACTGTGGGGATGGAGATGAACTGAGCCAGATCCTGTCTGTGCAAGCAGGGTGGGGTCTAGAGAAGGTGTTGCAGGCTGGGGGACAGTCTGTCTGCAGGCTGCTGGCCAGAGCCTGTGTCAGGGAGGCAGAGTGCTGACTCCCCAGGCAGCTCTGCCAGCTCCAGCCTTTGCAGCAAATTTTGCCTTTGTCATTGCCCATGTGCTCGGTGGACAGGGGACTCCTGTCGTCCACGAGGGTGTTAGAAAATGCCTTTCAACTGCAGTAAAATTCACCCTCTGCTCTCCTCTCCACCCCCCAAAAAGGAGTAAGCCATAATTACACCCACGCAGCTCTCCACACTACTTCACCCCCCTCTCAGAAAGGCACCCGCATCTACAGAGTGGATATGTTGATTAAAAGTCCCCCAAAATGAATAGATCAAGAGAAATCTTCCATACCCCTGCAGCAAGGGTGAAGTGCTTTTTAATTAAGGACAAAGACATGCAAATGTCCTGAATCATCACAAGCAAATAGCAAAATAGCACCTGTCAGAATATTAAAAAACAAGCACTCAGCGTTCCCTTGTGATCAGCTTGAAGGAGGCCTTGAGTTTAAAAAAAAAAAAAAATTCCACGGAGAGTTGAAAAACGTAACAGGCTGGGAGTGAGCAAAGAATGTGGCTCAAAAAAATCCAAGTGGGGATGACTTGGTGGTGGTTCTGGCTGGTGAATGCGTCAGGGTGACTGATGGGAGGGTCTGGTCCATGCCCAGCCCCAGCACAGCCTGGGAGGCTGGCATGGGTGACAAGGGTGCTGCTGGCCTGCCCATCACCAGCCAAGCCCCTCTTCTCCCAGGTGCCAGGTCCTTGCCACCACCCTGCGAAATCTGTAATTGCGAGCACTCAAATAACCCCAGTCAGCTGGGCGAACACAACGTGATGCACTCTGAAGTGTTTGCTGGAGGAGCAGCCTCAGGGTCTGCTCCACCCGGCCCTGCCAGCCCTGCCCGTGCTGAAGGAGGGGGATTTCAGCCTTTGTGGGTAATGAAGGTGACAGGCTGCTGCATCCCAGAGCCCTGTGACGGCACCCCGTGTTCTCCTCGTGTGCATTTGTTTGTGTGGCAGCCCGGGAGCGTGCAGGAGGAGCCCTGGATGTGCCCAGAACCTTTATGATTAGGATTGATTACAGGGGAAAGTGGCTGGAACGGGTGCCTGAGTGCCAGGGCTGCTGGGGAGAGCAGGCAGGTGCTTTCAGGCTGACCAGGAAATTGTTTTTCCTAGAGTAGGGTTAAACAGGGAGGTTTGAGGAATTCTTGTGTGTTTTGGGTGTTTTTATTGTGTTTTGGGTGTTTTTATTACTATCTCTGGCTTTTACCCCACTCAGGTTAAAACCCCAGCTGTGGGAGGACGTGGTGCTGTGAGGAGCACCCCACACCAGCAGCCTCCCCTCTCTGCTTGGCTGCACCCCAGAGCAGTGGCCTCGGTTGCCCCTTGGCTCGGTGACACAGCTGAGGCCACCGCTGTCCCCAGGGCTGTCCCAGAGCCAGCAGGGAGGAGGAGTGGGAAAGGCAATGAAAGGAAGGAGTGTTGGGAAGGACAGCGAGAGCCAGCACAGCCCAGCAGCAGCGACAAAGGGCTGTGAAGGGAAGGCAGGGAGAAAGGGAAATGCCTGGAATAATAAGTGACGGACGGATGCCTTTGAAGGGGACTCGGATATCTCGGGTCTCCCGCCTGACCTACTTAAAACCGGCGTAATCTGATGAAGGAGCAACCCCCAGCTCTAAATATAAACTTGTCTCCTCTTGATTTAAATTCCTTCCCTCTGCCACCCGGGGATGGGGCTGTGGTTGGCAGCTGGAGTCACGGTGTGAGTTCCATAGGTCCTGGGCACCTTTCCTGGTGAGAAAAACCAGAGGGGCGGCACTGGCGGTGCGTGTTCTTCCAAGTTGTGAACGGCAGCAGGGCTGCCCATGGGGATTGGCAGGAGGCACGACCAAAAAAATACCCTGCACATCAGGAGCCAGAAGTCAGGGGACCTTCATTAGCTCCTTGTATACACATGATTTGTGAGCAAAGATTTTTCATTTCAAACGAACCGCAAATCTGGTGCACAACAGAGTCCCGGGGCATCAAATTAATTGGCAAATATAGGCAGAATTTGGCAATTAGTTTAAATGAGAAGAAAAGCAAACAAAACTACAGTCCAAGCAAAACCAGCTGCAATCAAAGCACTTTTTTCCCTACCTGTTTTGAAATAAAATGTTCTGCTTAAGAATGCCAAAATGTTTCATCGATCCATGTTCTAAATTAAATGTTTCAAGTTTTTCCACTTCAGCACACCATTGTTCATATAAAACTTGACTTTCTTTAAATAAAAGAATAGAAAAAGAACCACTGTTTTGGTTTGAACAACATACTGAAATGACAAGACGAATTTTTTTCATTTTTCCTCTTTCACTGGAAAGTCATATTAAAAAAAAAATGATTCAATATGAACCAAATTTAATCCATTCCTCACTTTGCTCCAAAGCAATTTTCCTATCTGCAGTGTGTATTGCATGATGTACCTGGGGCTTCTAGGGCTCCAGGTCTTCCTATTGCCATGAGGAGAGCAAGGTGGGCTTGGTGGGAATTCCCAGCAGATCAGAGCAAGATTTAATCTCGTTTTATCAAGGGCTTTCATCAAGCCCTCAAGGCTCCCTAAGGACATAAAATTTCCAGCTCATAGACTCTGGGACTGAATTAGCTGTTTAGGAACCTTCGCATGCTGTATTCAACTTCCTTGCTAAATGGAAAAAAATGTATGTGGGATTAGGAAAGAAAAACAATTAAATTAAAAACAAAGTCATTACCGAAAGCCAGCGAGTCTCTCAGTACCCCCATCAGAAGGAAATGAGTTTTCTCCCTTCGTGGAGATAGGCCCCGTTAATTTTCTTGGCAGGATCTCCCATGTTAAAGCAACAAGGCAAATGTTTACTTTGACTTCTCAACAGTGTGTGTGAACCCTGGGGGGGCTAAAAAATAAAAATAAAAACAGAGAGAGAGAGAGAGAGAGAGAGAGATATTCTCTTAATCTGAAATGCTCTACACGTTAATTTTTGCAAAGCTCAGATTTAGGGTCAAATTCAAACTGACAGAGCCTCCTTGAAGTAGGAGGAGGGGCAGGAGATAATATTGGGCGAAGAGAGGAGAAAGATGAAACAGGCAAAGTGGATTTTTAATTTTTTTTTTTTAAGCTTGCAGGGAGATACTAAGCCCAATAATCAGACAAGAAAGGCAAACGAGCAGCTATCAAAGCAGCAGCCGTTTTAAGAGCTGTGCTCATCTGAAAGCGGCTCTCTGCTCTTGTGAAAACTGCCGCCTTAACAGCTGTCCCAATTAGAGCCCGCCGGAAATTTCCCAAGAAACCCACGGTTTTGTCAGAGAATAATTCGCTGAGTCTGGAATGCTCCGAGCTGGCTGAACTTTTGTTGAATGGGAAAAAGCAGGGCTCCAACTGGGCCCGGTGCTCAGCTGCCAGGTTTGTGCTCCCAGCGGCAGCGCTGACGGAAAAGTCAATTTTGCTGAGCAGCTGCAGGCACCAGGAAGCGCCTGGTTGCCATAATTTATGTTTGGGATTTGGTTGGAGTTGGAAAGGGAAGGGGGGGGTAAAAAAAAAAAAAGATAAAAAGGCAACTGAGCTCCTTGTAAATTTGAGCTTGAGCCAGGCGAGTTTGCTCATGCCATGATCCCATATGCCTGACCTGCTTTAGGATCTTGGCGGCTGGATCTGTGAGGGGAAAAAATAAATCAAGCCCAGAGTGCTGTGGAGAGGGCATTGCTGGAAGTGGCAGCACTCGTGACATCCCTCTGCCAGGGGACACAGCTCATGGCTCTCCCCATGGCTGCATGACAACGAGGGCACTGGGTCTCCTGGGGTCTCTCCTTCCCTAGCAGAAACATCCTGATGCCACCCTCCTTCCCTTGGCTTCATTTTGGTTTTATTTTCAATTATGGTGGAAGCAGTAACTACAGTTACTTGGGTTTTTTTTTCAGCAACATCTTTGAAAACTGATGTGTTGCCACTGGATGCATCATCAGATTTTGGTTGGTTGGGTTTTTTTTTTCAGCTGTTTCACTGCATCAGAAACTTATTGAAAGAAGGAAAAAGACAACCAGATTTAGTCTAGGAGAGTCTTTGCAACATTTCTCATGGAGAGAATTTAGCCATATTTAAATTGTGTTAAAAAAGAAAAAGTTACCAGGCAGCACAACAACCCAGGCTCCCCCTGACCACCTTCCAAGGGGCTGTGAGGCTCCAAGGCAGCTGCCAAGGCCGAAAGAGTCCCTGAATCAAGCTGGAGCTGTGTTTGCAGGGGAGAAAAAAAAGCTGTTAATGCTCTGTGTGACTCCTGACCAGCAGGGAAAAGCCTTTCTGTGAGTGGTGATGAATAATTACTAATGATAATTAACCTACAACAACAGTGGCGCTCAGAAACTGGAGCAAAGGCACACATCCCATCATGTGCAGCTCTGAATGAAAAGAGAGCCTCTGCCCCAGAGGGATTTCTTTTTAAAAATGCCTAGAAATGATGAGTGACATAACTGGAGCTTTTCCTCTTTGGAGCGCTCCCCGGGGCGGGTGCAGAGCCCTGTGCAGGTACCACTCTCCCTTCCCATGCTGCTGCCTGTGGCTCGTGGAGGGGCTCTGCTGCTTCACCAGGCACCTCCGAGGGAATTCTTGGTGTTTCCTGTGCTCAAAACCAGGTGCTCCATCCCCAGTCCCACCTGGAGTCCCTCCTGTCACCCTGCAGAGCAATACCAACACTGCCCAGGGTGCTGCCACTCAGCTCAGCAGAAAAGCAGGGGCGTGGAGCTGGAGCTTGAAATCAGCCCCCTTTGAGCCCTAAAGTGATGCTAAGTGCCCTCTGAAGCTAGGGGAGGGAGGAAAAAAAAGCATCTGCCACATTCTTCATTTCATCCTGCGAGCTGTGAGATCCCACCCCTCTCACTGCCTATCCCTGCTGACAGCCGTGCTTCCTACAGAGCAAATGGGCTTGAAACTCCGTGATCAAAGTCATTTGCATTGACTTCCATGGCCTGGTTTCCCTGCCTGGATTCTTGTCCCTGTAGCTGCTCTGCCCCTCTGGAGCAGGAGAACTGGATTGCTGCCTCTTTGGGGTTTTGCTGTGTCCCTGTTTCCTCCCCAGAGGAAGTGAGGCCTTGGGAAGGCTGACCTGGAACAGAGACTGGACAGAACTGGAGAATAAAGTAGGGATTTATTGAAAGGCCTTTAGGGTACACCTTGGGCAGGACAGGGCCTGGCCAGGGCTACACCCAAGGTGGGCCCAAAATGGTCACAAAATGGACAAACGGTCACCAGGTCTCACACCCTGATAAGTTTTGGTCCATTTGCATATCGGGGTTCAATTGTCCAGTCCCAGCTCCAGGCTGTGAGCTCCCATCCTTCTTGTTCCTCCCTCCAGCCACCCTTGTTTGTGCTGTTGGGCTGAAAGTTGTCCTTGGTGTGCAGCAGGACAAGGATTTGTTTTGTGTTCCTGCTGTGTGCAGAGAGCTGAGTGACCCTGACTGTGAGCTCAGAGCTGCACCCCTGGGCAGCACAGAGCCTGAAATACAGGAAAGCTCAAACTTAAGGCATCAGAAGGAAGCCCACTGTTGGTGCTGGGTGTCAGCATTCACCTGCAGCTTCAGCAGCACGTGCACTCAGAGCTTTACTCTGTCCCACTCTCCTGGCAGAGGTGGATGTTTCCCCACACAATTTCCCAGCCAGTTTCTCCTCTGTGCTCCCTCCCAGGTGACACTGGCAGCTCAGCCATCCCTGGGCTGTGTCCCAGCAGACAGGACTCATTCAGCAGCCCCTGCTCCCCTTGGAACATCTCAGGCAAAGAGCTCAGCCCCCCATGGGCTGTGCCATGGGGACAGTTTTCCCGGTGGGTGGCAGCTGGTGTCCCCAGCCCAGTCACTCCCCACAGGGCTGCCTCTGCTCTCTGTCCTGCTCACTAAAGGGCTGGAGCAGCATCTTGCACTCTGGGAGGAAAGGAGGTCTCCATGGCAGCTAGCACGACAGAAAGACTGTGCAAGAAACTTGATTTTTTTTTTTCCCCTTACAGAAAATGCTTCTATTTTTGACAAAAGGCCTTTTTGAGGTATGAAACCTCTTATGAAACTTCTCCCACATCAGTGCTTTACATAAACTATTTTGCTGTAGTTGTGTTATTCATTGCACACATTTTACACCAGCGTGAACCAGTTTTTCTCCCGAGAGCAGAAAGCAGAGCCTGGCTGTGGGGCAGGGCACCCTGGAAGCCACATCCTCTGCAGGTCACCTCACCCAAGCCATGCCTGTCACAAACAGCATTTCTGCCAGCTGTGACTCCTCCAAACAAAGCAGGCAGAGGAGAAAAGGGTGTCACAGCATGAACAACAACTTCAGCTGCGTGTTAATGGAGCATCCCACAGGTGCACCCCAGTGACAGCCTCTGCCAAGGTGAGTGGCACTGACATGGTGTCTTGGTTTAGGAAAGACAGGTGTCTGCCAGGGAAAGCTGGAGCTTCCCTTGGAACGGAGAATGTAAACCCCCTTCCCTCCAAATTATTATAATTTTGCAATTAGGGGCTTTCAGGCAAAGATATGGGAATAGGGGTAATAGTTCTTTACTAGGAATATAAAAAGAAAGAAAAAGAATACAAATGTAGTAGTACAATAAAACAAGCAAGCAAGCAAACAAAAGTCCTGGTAAAACCCTGACAGGGTCAGGGATACGACCTGACACCCTGTTGGTCAGGGTGTTAGGAGCAGCCCTTCCAAATAAATTCTCCTAGAGAAACAGATGTGGTTCTGTGGAGTAGAGATGATGCTGTAGAAGATGATCCTGTAGAAAGTCCAGTGGTGGTGAGACGGGTCTGGTCTTCCTCCTGGAGCCCAGTGGAAAGCTGGATCCCCAGATTCCTGGGGTTCCTGAGTCTCAGGTTTTATCCAGGTGGGAACGGTTGGCTCCTCCCACTGGGTGGAGCATCTCCCAATGGGATGATGTAATGTGTGATGTCATTGGTGAACCTGCATGGCCCATTATCAGCAGATATCCCTGATGATGTCATGTGTGATGTCATTGGTGAGCCTTCATAGCCCATTATCAGCAGATATCCCCTGGAGGATGGACGGTGGTGACAGAGATAAGAAACACTGCCCCACCTGGCTTTAATGGCTGGCCCATTATCAGAAGGCATCCACCCCCCTCCCCCTGGAGTTACAACAGATAAAGAAAAAACATCTCAACTGCTTTCAACAGATGAAATAGAATACACATTTTTTGGTTATATAACCCAAGACACTTGGTCCCAAAGGGCCCCTGGCCTCATAAGGATTTACAGAGGGAAGAGTCCATTCCCTGCACTGGTCTCACAGATAGTTATTTTATTTTATTTTCCTCTGAGCCTGAGATGTCAGGGCTGATGGCAGACAGTTTGTTTCTCAATGAGTGTACAGTGATAGGTCAGGGGAACAAGCTAAAATGCCACCTTTGAGGGGAATTAGATCATTAAAATGTCACAGTAGTATCTTGGGAAGCCAACTGGAGATTCCAGCTACAGTTTCTTTTTCCCTCTGCTAGGAAAAATAAATAACACCTGCCAAGCGAGAGCAGGCCTTGGTTTTATAGAGATTACTATTTTTTGAGTCACCATTGTTTCACACCGCTCTGCCAGCAAGAAAGTAATGATCTCATTTTACATTGACACCAAGCCTGATTTTGGGGAAGTAAAAGCTTTTCTCCAAACCTGAGCTAAAGAATAAACAGAGTGCTCTGGGAATGGTAGCACAGAAGGGAAACCTATGGACCACTCAGCCTCCCAGCACATCTAATAAACATTAAATTAATGACAGCGACTTGGCTCTGTGGGTTTTTCTGTTCTCCCCCTCCACGCTGCTATTTTTTGCCATCCAGGTGCCCTAGAGATTTTCAGGCTCTCATCCCATCCTGAGAAGCAGCATTTTCCATTGAGAAATATCGTGGTCTGGGGCTGTTTGCAGCTCTGAACTGTCTTGATTGGAGCCTGCGGGGGATTTCTCAGTGCTCAGCTCCCCAGCCGTGTAATGGAAGGAATAATCCTTATCTCCAGCGTGTGCCCTTAGCACCAAGGAACTCTGCACTGCTCTCAGCAACCATTGTCCTCCTCGGAAATTTCTTTCCCAAGAAAATAAGGCAGGAGCTCTGCACAGTAATATCCCATTCTAGAAGAGGCCACAGCAGGTAAAGCCAGGTTCTTGCTGTGCCTCTTTTCCCATCTTCCCAGAGGAGATGCTGAGGAAAGGGGCAGGTGCATGGACTGTTGGGGAAGATGAAACAGGAAAGCCTTATAAATATGACTGCTTAGATTCTGAGAATATGAAATCTCTAAGTGAAATAGAGTTGAAGGCAAGTTTCAATGTCTAAGATGCCAAGTTTTAGTTACTGAACAACTGGAAAACAATGGTATGGCCAGGTGGAAGTAAATTCCCCTTGATGAAACAATGCCCTTCTCCTTACCGAGAGTCCAAGGGTCAGAGCAGACTCTGCTAGCTCGGCAGGAGGGGTCCCAAGAGTCGTTTTTAGGGTTTAAAATATAACACAGTATGGTAATGTAGTGATTCTTATAGGTTGTGTGTAAATGCTGCAGGATTTGTATCTTGTACTGGATTGGTTGGTGTAAATTAGAATATTCAGTATAGAAGATTTAATGGATTGTAATGGGAACCTCGCTCTCTCTCTCTCTCTCTCTCTTCTGCTTCTCTCTCTTCTTCTTCTTCGCTCTCTCCTTTCTCTTCACTCTCTCTCTCTGCTCTGAGCTGTGGCTGGCAGTTCATGGCAGGGCCCCTTCACCCACGCCCTGTGCAATAAACTGCACACTCCAAACCCAGCCCTGACTGCAGAGATCTCTCATCTCCGTACATCCCATCACCATCCTGTCCAGCCTCATTCTCACAATGGACACTTCCTCCCTTTCCAGAACCTTCCATGTTTCAGTCAGCTCTCATGAGTTACCCTTCCCCTCTCATCTGTTTGCTTTCCAGGCTCTCACTCCCCCCCTCCCTTGGCAGGGCTGGGATTTGCTTCCCACGGCAGCTCAGGATGGAGAAGTGGAGCCAAAAAAGCCTTTTGCTGTCAGGTCCCCTTATCTGGGCAGCCAGTCACAGGACAGCTGATGGCAGCAGCCACCACCACTCCTGGCGCTCTGCACTTCTCTCCTCCCTCTCCTGAGGACCTGCTGCACCGCCAGCCAAACCTCCCCAAACCCCAGAGCCTCCAGTGTGACCGCTCAGCTCTCCCCCTGCGCTGTGCCTCAGTGCCTAACTGTTCTAATAATTTTTCAAACCCTTATTTTGCCACCATTCAGGCCTGTGTTCCAGGGGAAATAAAGCAGAGCAAGGGCGGCGAGAGGAGCGGGCACCCAGGGGCAGTGACAGCTTCCCCTGCCCGTGCACACATGGAAAATCAAAGCTACGTGGGGTTTTTGTTTGTCAACACAGCCTGGTGCAGGCGAGATAATAACCACAAATGCACAGGGCTGGGGTGCTCGGGATGAGGAGGGAGCAGCTATTGTGGCTGCCTGAATGAGTGCTGGCAGAGCAGAGCCTTTTGTCTGCTGATTTTATTCTTCCTCACACATTTACTTCATTGGTCATCTTTTGTGTTTTCCCTTCTCTCTCTCTCTCCAACATCAAATTACTGTGTTTGGAGGATATTTCCAGAACTTCAGGCAAGGCCAGGGAAGTGCAATTCCAAGCAAGGGCTTTGCTGATCTGAGCCCCCACTTGAACAGGGATGTGAGCTTGATATTTCTGAGCCTGGGAGAATTCTCAGCTTGCTAACCATGGCTAGCTCCTTTCCCAAGGGAAAACTTTCAACAGTTTTCCTTTCCCAAAACATCTTTCTCCTTTTCCCTAAAATATTTCTAAGCGGGCAGTGGTTTTTTCTCATAACAATCTTCCCCAGGTGTTGTTTCCTATTACTTAACCAATGGAAAGAGGTGTCAGTCCTATTAACCAATGAATACATTTTTTAGCAAAGCATGCTATATAAGAAGCAAAAAGATTGTAAATAAAGCCTTCTGATGTTCTCTTTGTAAAACCAGAGTCAAACTGTCTTTATTTCGTGTCCTACTGCAACACAGGGACATGAACCCTGCACTGGGGTCTGACTGTGTTTGTTGAATTCTCCCTGGCAAATTTTCAGCTCTTTGCCTGATACGTTTGATGAGCCATTTCCAGCCTGTCGGGCACAAATTAACCATAGGGTTCATCTGCCTCCAGAGTGATCCCTGTGCCACAGAGTGAGCCAGCCGAGCCCCAGCCAGACCTTTGCTGTCTTGGATCAGATGATGGGATGATTTTTTAATCAGCAGAATCGCAGATGGCAAATAAATGAAAACCTTCTAAAAAACCCCTAAATTAATATTTATTTATGCTAAAATTCGCTGTCCCTTTTATTTACAGCATATTCATGCATCGGGAGGGTTGTGATTGTTTTGATTTTCCCTGACCAGCTCTAGTCTGGAGCACAGGAAATCAGATAGGAGGATTTGGAGTCATGCCACACGAGCAGGTTCAAGGCAGGGAGACACCTGAGAACCAGAATATATTCACAACTTTGATTCTCTAATCCTCCCAGCGTTCACATGCAGGGGAGAGAGGGATTGTTTAACTTTGAAACTCCAAAATGGCCTTGGTGTCCATAAAGGTTTTAGAGAGAGCTTGCAGCACAGCAGGAGGCAGGGATTAAGCTCTAAATCCATGTTTTGTCCCTGAAAAGCTGCGCTGATCGCTAATAAAGTGAACTCTGCTCTCAAGAAATATTTATCTACATCTTTGGAACCCCCTGCACGGGAGCTGGGCATGACTGGCAGGCAGCAGTCAGGAGCAGGACAATGGAAGTCCTTCAGATTGAGCTTGAAGCGCCCCAGCTGAGCAGAGCAAGGGCAAAGAGAGGGGGAAAAACCTCCCCAGAGCTGTGACAGCATCAGCAGCAGCCCCAGCAGAGCAGGGGAGCTGGGTCAGCAGAGGGACAGCACCTCCAGGCACTGCCACTGCCCCCACAGAGCTCTCACCTGTTCCCCCAGTCACTGAAACCTCGTTCTGTCCCACAACAATTCCCTTCCTGCAGGCTCCCACAAAACACAGAACTGCCCAAACCCAGCCCTGATCTCCTGCAGCTCTTTCCAGGAGGTGAGGAAGGCCCCGAGGCTGTGGCTCCCCCCAGGCTGGGGCTGCACTCGGCTCCTGCTGTGGGGATTTGTTGGGCTCTGTGCAGAGCCCTTGGCTCCCCCAGCCCCATGACTGAGATGTTTAAGGTGGGATAACACCTGATCTGGTGGAAGATGTCTCTGCCCACAGGGAGTGAAATTAGATGATCTTTCAGGTCCCTTCCAAGCCTTCTGTTATTATTTAAAATAGTGCATAAAATCCAAGTGTGTTTTTGTGTGAGGCAGGCACGGGATGGGCAGAGACCAAGGGTTTAACTTCACCCCTAATGAAAGCATGCAAGGAGACATCAGATGGAAGGGAAAACCAGAGCCCCCAAACCTAAATAAAGTGGGGGCTTTATACCACAATTAAAACAAGAAACTTCTTTCTGAACAGATGAGTTCAAGACCAAATCATAGAACAACCCACCAAGAGTTGTTATAATCAGAGATTTTCAGTCCAAAGGCACCAACAATGACCCTTTAGTCCAGCTCCATGACCACTTCAAGGCTGACCAAAGGTGAAAATAATTATTTAAGGGCATTGTCCAAACAACTCTGAAACCCTGCCAGGCTTGGGGCACCCCCCAGCTCTCCAGGAAGGCTGTCCCAGTGTTTGGCCACTCTCTCAGGAAGGAAATGCTCCCTAATGCCCACTCAACCTCCTCTAGAACAGCTTTGAACCTCTCCAGCACATCCCAGAAAGCTGCAGAGAGCAGTGAGGGGCCCCCTCAGCCTCCCTAGCAGAAGTGGAACGTAATTAAACACAAGGAGGAGGCTCCTGCAGGCAAATCCCTGCACCACGGATCCCTGGGGGCTGGGGGAGTGCTCTGGTGAGGATCTGTGAGGTGCAGGAGAGTGAAAGAGAGCCCAGGATCACAGGGACCATCTGCTGTTTGAGTGCTAGCAGCAATCAGACAAAGCTTTGGGTTCTCCCAGTTTAGTGCCTGCAGACTGGGAGCCCAGCAAACCCCTGCACTGACACTGGGTTAATTTTAAGAATGCCTGCCTTTTCTCCTTTGCATAGCAGGACAACATGTTTTCAGCAAATTACTTATTTCCTTTAAGTAAATGCAACTTCCAGGCACCTAAAGTGATTCAAAAATTCAGTTCAAATTACCTGAGTAGCTTCTGCCACCAAAAGAAGCATCACCTGCTCCGAAGGTTTGAGAAAATCACAGGGAGAAGGGTTGGAGCCATTCAAACTCCCTCCTTTCCCACTATTTCCAAAGTGTTTCTGTTTCAGGCACAGGCTCCCTGTGAGCCTGAGAAACACAGCCCAGTTTGGGGCTCTGCCCTGGGGTTACAGCCCCCCCAGAGCTCCCTCCTCACCCCCACACCCCATCCTGCTGGGGGAACCCCCCTCCTTTGCCAGGGCTGCTGCAATTCCCAGGAAGGGATTTGAACTTCCTTGGGGCTGGAGCAGGATCCTGAACCAGCCCAGAGCAGTCCCAGCTCTGCCCCAGCAGCAATCCTCCCCCAGACACCCTCTGCTTGAGCCACCTCCCAAATATTCTGCCCCTGGTGCTCTGCTTCCTGCAGCAGCTGTGGGGCTCAGCAAGCTGCACCTGGGCTGGGGATTCCTGCAGACCTGCCTGGGTTCCATAAAGTCACAGAATCACAGGCTGGGTTGGACCTTAGAGACCACCTAGTTCCTTCAGGACCACCTTCCACCACACCAGGTTGCTCCAAGCCCTGTGCCAAGTGACTTTGAACATTTAATTTCCTCTCATTATCTGTCCAAACTGACTTTGAACACCTAATTTCCTCTCATTATCTCCCTCCTTCCCTCCCTCCCCAAGCCACCAGTTGCAGCTGAACTTAAACAGTTTCTCTCACCACCTGCCTTGAAGAAAATGACATTTTCTATGCAACAGCTGAAATGCCAGGGGATTTTTTAGCTTTGGAGGGAAGTTCCCCCAAGTGGCCACCCTGTTCCAAGCAGAGGAAGAGGCCCAGCACTTCAGGGGAAAATATAAATTGTGCTGAAGAGGGTTTGGAGAGAGGCTGCAACATGACCCTGGTAACAACAGTGCACCAGGTTCTCCTTTCACACTGTGATCAGCCAAAAAACTGCGCTCGTAACCTTGGATGTCCCTTGGAGAACCTTTAGGGGGCTACAGAATCAAAGGCTCCAACACCACAGCGTTGGCTGGATCCAGATGCCAAAGGCTGAGCGTTGCCTTTCATGGGATGCCTTTGGGTCAGGCTGACTTTCACTTGGAAGGGAAATCAGCTCTGTACAGCTTTTGCTGATTTTACACAGCCTCTCCAAACTGGGAACCTTTCCTCAGAAGCCCAGGGCTTCCTAGCTGGAAATATCCCCCAGTTCAGACTAACTCGTATCCAGAGGGGATCATCATTCCCCTTTGATTTCCAGAGAAGCCACAAGCACTCAGAATCACAGCTCCAAACAAGCATGTTGATATCCAGCTCTGAATGAATATCTCAGCTTCCAGAGTGTTTTGACTAATGTAGTACACATTGACCCAAATTTTGGGAGCAGAGAGGCTCATTGATTCAGACTAGGTAGAACGCAGCACACTGGTGGGGGGTGCATTTGAAACTAATTAGAAATTGCTCCCATCAGAGCTGCTTCTGTCTCTCTTCATTGCCTCCCCCAGCACAGAAGTTTCCTTACTGGACCAGCTCTGTGAGCCACTGGACTTTGTCTCCTCACAGGGAAAGGATCACTTCTCTCCAGGGCTGGGTTTTGGGGAACAAAACAGCTTTAGCACATTCTGCTTGTGTTTAACTCCCATTATTTTGTAGAGCGCTTCATGAAACCTTTATTTTTTTTTCTGAAAGTATTTTCTGCAGCTGAATCCCCCTCCGTTTCCTTCAGGCAATAAATGAATTTTGTTTACAAAGTACTTCAACAGGGCTTGAAATTTCATTTATGGAAAATGGGGCCTCAGACGTCCGAGGCATTTGAAACCATGCTGAAATATGGCAATTTCAGGCACTTACCTGTCTCCTTCCTGCAAGCCTCCAAATCAAAAGTTTCCATGACGACGAAGCCCACTCTCAGCCCCGCAGGATGAATTGGTTTTATGTGACGTCATTATTAGCCAGGACCCGAAAAAATTACGCAAATGAGGTCCCCAGACAGCAGGGCTGCAAAAAGCCCAAACAAGCAGCACAACAATTGCTCTCTAAACTTAGCAAGGGAAGGAAAATGTCACCCAACTCTTCAGCAATAATTCTGTAAAAACCACCAAACATGTTGACCTGTCCGTATCCCTTGGAGCAGACCTGCCCTGTGACAACTGGGCTTGATTCCCACCCTGAATTTCCCACCCTGAATTCCCCACCCAGAATTCCCCACCCAGCTGCCTGCCCATCCCAGACAGGCACTGGTGTTCCCAGTGGGATGCTTGTTGGATTATCCCCTTTTCTGACCCAGAGATGGGGCAACTGAGAGGCATTTTAGAAACTTTTATTCCATTTTCAGTCTCATGTGAAGGGTGAGATGGTGCAGATGTTACAATTCATGCCATCACAATCAGAAGCTAAACTTTTTCCTAATTATAATACTTTATAAGCGTTTCTTGGCCTATCAGCTTTTGCCACACCATGCTGTTAGTGCCTTAAAGCCAATTATCTAAAATTACCCCTCGTGGGTCCTACTACAATGCACCTTTCACAGTTCTATTTCTCCAAAGTATCTAAAATCTGTTTGCAAGGCCATCCTTTGAAACTTGTTTCCATTTCCATTTCTCTCTCAACAAGGTCTGTCCTATCCCGTGGCATTTCTAACTCAGCATTTTTTTATCTCAGAGTTTGCATACAGATACACATTATGTGAGCCTTCTGTCAGGCTTTGAGAATTCTCAACAAATCCATTTCCCACAGATGCTGACCCCCAGCAGGTCCCAGGGATTCGGTTTGCACCACCCTGGCTGCATGGCACCCCAAAAGGGAGAGGAGTGGCTGCAGTGGGTGAAATGCAATTTCTGGCCACCCTGAGCTCCCCATGGGGTACAATCTGACCAAGGCCGGTGTAATGAGCCCTGTGAAGATGTATCAAGCTCTGAGGGTTGGCCTGCAGCTTCTCAGAGATGGCTTAAGAATATTTGCGAGTTGGCTCTTCAGGTGTGTTTTGTACAGCAAAGGTTTTTATAAAAGAGAAAATAAAAAAACACAAACCCAAAAGAACAAAAGCCAAGCATGATGCTGAGAAGCCCCTGACACCTTGGTAACACACCCCAAAAAGCCCTGAGCACCTCTGTGCTCCTTCTAAAGTACTTCATGTTTTAGGAGAGCTTTGGGCTTGCTGGCCAATAGAAACCAGCAGCATTTCTGAGGGGCAGCTCCAAGGTCCAACAGGTGCTGCTGTCCTGGCACTGAGCCAGTCATGGTGTGAATATCACAGAAGATTCCAGCCCATTTTCCTTTTAAGTTCAGAATCAAACCAAAACTCTTTTCCTTACATAGAATCATTTGCTGGGGTGTGGGAAATGCACCACAACACCCACAGCCAGCACACGACGTGCCCTGGAGCATCCTCACATCCCTGCAGGGAACTCTGCACATCTCTGCTCATCACCTGGGACACCTGTGATGACAGACCCCCACCTCAGGGCTGTTTCAGTGATAAATCAACCTCTACATCTCTGGGACAGGGAAAGTTGCTTAGAGGTGCTTCCCTTTGTGTCACTGCCATCCCTGGAAGTGTCCAAGGCTGGGTTGGATGGAGCTCTGAGCAGCTTGCTCAGTGTGTAGCATTGTATTTGAACAGCTTAGGCCACAGTGTGCTCCAGCCAAAACATCCTTAATCATCTTATCAGAACCCTCTGAAATTCATCAAAGTTACTGAGACATAAACTGTCATTGTAGGACATGGAAGAAAGATGAAAGACTCCAAATATTTCAGAAGGCAAAGAGCATAGAAAAAAAGGCTTTACTGTCTAATTCTTGCTACCTTTTATAAGGTGTTCTGATACAGACTTAACATGATTGGTGAATAGGAACGACACCTCTCCAATCCCATTGGTTAAACCAGAGAAACAGCAAAACACCACCTGGAGAAAGATTGTTTTGAGAAAGGAGAGTTGTTTGCCAAGATTGTTTTGAGAAGAAGCTTTCTTGAGAAATTTTCCCTTGGGAAAAAGTTATCAGCTGCTAGCAGGCTAAAATCTCTCAGACCCAGAAATATCAGGCCCACAACAAACTCTTCTAAAATAAGAAAGAAGAGGCCGAGAAACAGAACACCAAGACTGCAAGAACTAAATAAAAGAGAGCCATGAAGCACTGGACTGTGACCAATCATATTTCCTGAAGGGTGTGTGCTGGATGCGTGGACAAGATGGAGGCACCAATCAAGTAGTGCATGATCGTGTGAACAGTAGTTTTAGAATATATAAATATAGCTTAATGTTATAATAAATGTTATTGTTATAATATATGTTAATATATAATATATTGATATATATGTTAATGTTATAATAAATGGATTCTGCTTAATTGTATTTGTTGGTTGTCCAGAAGTCCTGAGCTCCCACACCAGTGGAAGGTGTTCCTGATCTGGTGTTCCTGGGGGGTTGGAATGAGATGATCCTTAAGGTCCCTTCCCACCCCATCCATTCTGTGATTCTGTGATAACCACGGCCAGGTGAACCCAGCCCTCTCCCCACACCGAGGGTGTGAGTGAGGTTCCCCAGCCCCAGCTGATTGACTGCTCACACTTGACAACAGCCGTGCTCTGGCAGACGCTGCTCTCCAGAGGAGGGAGGGGAGTCACTCAGCACTGAGTGGTTATAGATGGTTATTCAAGCATAATAAATCCTCCTTATCAATCCTGTCTCACCACCCCTCCTGATTTATGCTGGGTGTAATAAGGCAGTGAGAAGGCAAAAGCTAGTTTTACAGGCAAACTGGGGATTACAGGCAGCCATAGAGATTGAAAAATTCACTATAGGAAAGAGAAATCATAAGAGGAGCCTAAGCAGCTTCCTATGGATGCTGGGAGATGGGCTGGTGAGTTATGGTCATTTCCAGCACTGGTCTGGGCTGAAATATGGCTGAGCTGGGACCAGACCACAGACTTATTGCTCCCAGGCTTCTTGGGCAAGTGTACAGCCTGCATATGCTGGGAAAATTGTGTGTTGACTTAAGAGGAGTTTTCTATATTATACTGATTTCTGTATCTTTTTAAAATCCAGATCACGGCCTGTTTTGTTGTTTTCTGGAGTTTTTTGTTTGTTTGGGTTTTTGTTGTTGTTGTTTGGTTGGTTTTTTAAGCTCAGCAATAATATTTTATCACCTATTCTTCACAAAATCCCAAGAAGCACCTTTCTCCTTTCAAGCAAGGTGCCACTTTGCTGGGAGCTGGAAGCCTTTACCTTCTGACTGCCTCGTGAACAAACCCTAGACCGGTTCTCAGCTCTGAGCCTGAAGTTTACAGCTCCACATCCCAAGGAGAGTTTATGGACTGGAAAGCTTGGCTTCTTTTCCCCAGCTGTGCTATCTGTGTAATAAAGAAAATACTGCTTTTTCCTACCAGCCTGTCCTCCCCTGTGTCCTTGGACTATCCCTGCTGCAGTCCTGCTCCTCTCAAACCACTGCTGCCACTGCCTCCACTGCTATTTACAGGGTATCCCAAAGTGCTTCCATAAAGTACCTAATGCTCAGCCAACCCCTGCATCTCTCCCCTTTAGAAGAAAATCCCCCAGGGGCTGTTTTTCAGAGAGATTTTCTCTCTGCCTGCCAGACGTGGTGGTGATGGGGGTGGCTCAGGGTCCCTGCTGTTCCCAGGCTGGCTGGGCCCCCTGCGCCACCTGAGTGTGCTGTGTCCTGTCAGCCAAATCCCCACTGCAGGACACCCCCTGTAGCCCTGGGGGCAGGTGTAGGGGAGGTCTGAATCCCACCTGGACCCTTCCCCTGCAGCAGGGACCACAGCAGCACATGGGGTGAGCACCAGCTTTGCTGGTAATGCTGCAGAGCTGTCCAAGGAGGAGACATAAGGAACTTCCCACTCCTTTTCCCCGGGGTCAGAGCAGGGCTGGAGCAGCTCCTACTTCCCCTGTAGTGCTGCCCATGGGGGCATTCCCTGTGGCTCTGGAGTGAAGGGCTTTTGCTGTGGTTGGCACCCACTCCCAGCACTGCAGGCTGATCACCCTGTCCCCTGCACAGCCCAGTGCCTGCTGGGGCTCAGGGGTGGAGGACTAAGGGATCTCTCCATCCTTGTGAAGGACACAGAGTGTCCATGGAGGGAGCTGAGCACATCTGTGCACATCTGTGCCCCCTCACTGCTCTGGCTGCTGCTCACAGGATCACAGAATGACCGGGTTGGAAGAGACTTCCAAGATCATCGAGTCCAAACCATGTTCCAACACCTTAACTAAACCCTGGCACCCAGTGCCACATCCAGGCTTTGTTTAAACAAACACATCCAGGGATGGTGACTCCACTACCTCCCCTGGGTAGACCATTCCAGTACTTTATCACCCTTTCTGTGAAAAACTTTTCCCTAATATCCAACCTATATTTACCCTGATGCAGCCTGAGGCTGTGTCCTCTGGTTCTGTCAGTGCTGCCTGGAGAAAGAGCCCAAGCCCAGCTGAGCACAGGCACCTTTCAGGGAGCTGTGGAGAGTGATGAGGTCACCCCTGAGTCTCCTTTTCTCCAGGCTGAACAAGCCCAGCTCCCTCAGCCGTTCCTCACAGGGTTTGTGTTCCCAGCCCCTCTCCAGCCTCGCTGCCTCCTCTGGACGCGCTCGAGCGTCTCAACGTCCACCCTGAACTGAGGGACAGAGCTGGACACAGCACTGAGTGTCCACCCTGAACTGAGGGGCAGAGCTGGACACAGCACTGAGTGTCCATCCTGAACTGAGGGACAGAGCTGGACACAGCACTGAGTGTCCATCCTGAATCTGAGGGAGAGAGCTGGACACAGCACTCAAGTTTCAGCCTCACCAGTGCTGAGTACAGGGGCAGAATGACCTCCCTGCTCCTGCTGGCCACACCATTCCTGATCCAGGCCAGGAGCACGTGGCCTTCTTGGCCACCAGGGCACTCCTGGGCACACTGCTGGCTCATGTCCAGCTGCTGTCACCAGTGTCCCCAGGTCCCTTTCTGCCTGGGCACTGTCCAGCCACACCACCCCCAGCCTGTAGTGCTGCAGGGTGGTTTTGTGGCCAAAATGTAGGACTCAGCACTTGGACTTATTAAACTTCATCCTGTTGGACTCTACCCATCCACCCAATCATTCCAGGTCTCTGTGCAGAGCCCTCCTCCCTTCCAAGAGATCGACACACTCTCCCCCCTTAGCGCCATCTGCAAATTTACTAATGAAATCTGCAAATTTACTAATGAAAGACCCAACACCCTCACCCAGGTCATCAATAAAAACATTGAACAGACCTCACCCATGCTGCAGGTGAGAACAGGGGAGGTGGTGCAGGCACAGAGAGTCACAGGTGCTGTCACCACCTCCACTGATGTGCCTGTGAGGATCCCTGGAGCAGAGAATGGATCCTGGGAATCACAATCCTGCCAGGCTGGGGAGTTCTCTGTGCTGAGGAGGGACCATAAAGTCTCCAGCCATGTTTTCCTGCTGACAAGCTGCTGATGGATGTGTTTGGTCAGCAGGAACTGTGGGATATAAAGGTGTTTGCTTACAGGGCACCCAGCAAAGCCACAGTGGTGTCTTAAAGAACCTCGAAATAAAACAATGTGTTTTCAAGATAATATTAGTATAGGAGGGAATGCAAATTCTGGTCTTTATTGGAGGCCTCCAGGGGCAGATATGAAAAATATCCACAAAATGCCTACCCCTCCCTGTGGGGTGAACACAGTTTTATAAGTTTAGCAAATTAGCATATTTGACAAAAATCAGCAATTAGAATAATATGAAGTGAGGTAATTTCCCACTCTCTAAATCTTTCCCCTTCAGATGGAAACTAAACTTTATAAAAATATGTCTTGAAGAGCTGTTTTTCAGCCTTGGAAGTGTTTTGTCTTTCTGCCTACCAGGGTAGCATAAAGGTAGAAAAAGGTAGCTATGAATGTTAGGCTACAGAACTACAAATATATGTGTAAAGGGCAGAGAGAATATACAGAAGAAAAAAAGGCAAAAATCACTCAGCATCAATAGTCCTGGGAAGAGCCCTGCAGATGGGAGCCGTGCAGTGTTGGACCCACCTGGCTTAGAGGGCGAAGGAAGCAGAGAAGAGAGCTCCTTCTGCAGCAGGAACCCTGCTGTGGTGCTGGGATTTTTGATCATACCACCCTGAATGATGCCTTTATGGGGCAACCTAAAAACAGTGGCCAGACAAAATTAAGGGAATAAAAAGCAGTTCTGTTTATTGAAGGGCCTTCAGGTACATTTAGGGCAGACAAAGGCCCCCAGGGGCTGCACCCAAAAATGGACAATGGGTCACAGATTTTCATACTTTGGTCATAAAGTAACTTACTTTCATAAGTTTGGTCCATTTACATATTGGGGGTTAATCCTACAATTACAGCTTCAGGTAATGAAGTCATTTACCCCAAATTTGCTCTCCCCCAACTCACTTTTGTTTCCATCTCTCAGGCCTGAGGCAGTGAGGTGTCCTTGAGGAATCCTTGATTCCCAGCCTGGAGAGGAATTGTTGTGTCTGCCCAAACTGGGGAAGCAGCAGCTCACACTGTGTGTGGAGTGTAGAGTTACACACTAAAGGATTGCAGGATTACAAATAGATGAGGAATATAAAAGCTAAAGGCATCATGAATATGTGAGGGCTGGCTTTGGGGAACTCACCCCACCTCACGAGGAGCTGGTTTGCAGAAGAGGTTTCTGAAACAGCAAAGCTTTGAAGGCAGAAGAAAAGCACTGTGTCTCAGAGATCCTTTCCTTCACGGGGCTGTGGGGCTGAGCCATCCCCACTGGCCACGTTAGAGCCTGGCACAGGGGAGGAATTATCTGCTCCCCAAATCCTGGCCCCTCAGGAGCCACACGTCAGCAGTTCTGCCCTCCCCTCACCCCGAGCACTTCTGTGTTATGAGCACCTAATAATAAAACCCAGCTATTGAATTCCTGAGACACCTGTCAGGCTGAGCACTAAGTGCTGGGGTAATAAATACTTGTTCAGCTCTGCCTCTTCTCTGCCAATTCTCCCGGCTCTGTCTGTTTTCATTACTCTTTCTTTTCTGTGGACACTGCAATTACACTCTGTTCCTCTTCAGGGTCCTTGTTCTAGGTTCAAATAGAGAAGTGATAATGCAAGGAAGCATTTCACATCGTTGTTTATTTTTGTCTTCTGAGTCAGGAAGATCTTTTCAGCCTGGGACCAACCCTGCACAATCTTGATTAGGGAGGGACTCATGCAGGGGGGGCTGGCGGAGTGGTGGGGAAAGGGCTGAAAACTGCAGGTTCGAGTTTTTATGGTTTTTCTGGTTTCCAACAGTGGTGGGCTGCTCTTGTTGAGGCCACAAGCCCTGCTCCTTCCTCAGGAAGACATAAGTATGCAGCCTGTGCTGCTCAGACCCATGATAACTCTCCATCTGCCACAGCAGCTGCGAGCCCCAGCTCTCCCAAGCCTCCCCTGTCATCCGAATCTCGGAGGAAGAGGGAGGATTCAGCTGAATGCAGCAAATTCAAATGCCTAACTTTTTTTTTCTTTTTTTTTTTTTGTCCAAGGTTGCAATATGTTTGGAGATATTGTCCCTCCAGCAAGTCCCTGGTGCTGCATACAGATGGTGCTCAGGGAATCCGGGGAAGGCGGAGGGCGTTGCGTTCCCTCTCCAGGCGTGGAAAGTGACTGATGCTGTCACTGGAGTTATTTTCTTCTCCTGCTACTTCCCAGTGGTAGCTGGGGGGAGGGGGAAGTCCTCATTGAATATGTTGGATTTGGGCAAATCATCAATATTTTGACTGAAGATGTGGAAAATGGTGCAGGGAAACACTGCAAGTTTCAATCTTGATGCAGTAGGATGAACCTCAGCGTTTCTTGCAGGTGATTTGTCCTCTGCTTTTGCATTTGGAGAGATTTACTTCATTTCACATCTTTCTACACGGGGAGAAAAATCCTTCTTTCCACTGGTTGCTAAATATAACACCTCCTGGCTCCAAGGAGATGCAGTGGAGTGTCCAAATGAAGCCCCCACACCTTGAGCTTCCCTTTCAGCAGATGACACAGTGAGCATGTCACACTGCCTGGGGGACACGGCATGGCCAGCCACGTGCTGTTAGATACAGCATGTGTAAATCTGATATCCACAGGGGAGCCACCATAAAACTCCCTGCAGGAAAAGTGTCTGAACCGTAGTCAGTTTGGGTTGGAAGGGACCTCAAAACCCATCCAGTGCCACCCCTGCCATGGCAGGGACACCTCCCACTGTCCCAGGCTGCTCCAAGCCCTGTCCAGCCTGGCCTTGGGCACTGCCAGGGATCCAGGGGCAGCCACAGCTGCTCTGGGCACCTGTGCCAGGGCCTGCCCACCCTCCCAGGGAAGAACTCCTTCCCAATATCCCATCCAGCCCTGCCCTCTGGCAGTTTAGGTCCTGGCCAAGTCTCCTCTTTTTGTCCCTGGAGAAGCAGGAAGTTTGATTTGTGCTGCACTGTGGAGAATGAGTTCCTCCAAGAATGGGGACATGTGAGCAGTCATATCTGAAAGGATTGGCCTGTAACCATTTCAAGGATGAAGAAGTCACATACAAAGAAGAAGAAGATGCAGAAAGTCACATACAAAGAAGAACAAAAGATGGTAAAGAACTCCAGAATGTGGGAATCAGAAAAAGGACAGAAAAAAGAAATGTATAATTTTGCTGTGTATGTAAGAAGAATTAACCAATAGAGACTAGAAGGCTAACACGTGCTTTTAGGGGAAACCAATTGTAAAGTAGCATGAAACATATGATTAAGGCTAAGAACTGTATAAAAGAGACTGTAAAAATTAAATAAATTGGCTCATTTTGATCATATTGGTCATAGAGTGATGTCCCATTTATTTTCACACCTGCACACAGAGGAATGCCCCAAAGCTCCCTGGAGCAGCAGTGTCTGAGCGTGGGTCACTCACTGTGAGGGCAAAGCACAGCCCAGGCTCCTCTCCCACCTCCCACATCACCACCACCCTGTCCTCGAGCTGCTCCCCAAACTCCCCAGCCAACCTGACTGAACAAACCTTGTGCCCTCCCCTGTCACTGGAAGGGAAAACGTTTTAAACCTGACACAATGGCCACCAGAAAACATTCTCAAGCTCTTTTACTTTCCCCCAGAATATTCTTTTTTAACAGGTGGCTTGTTTGCTTGTCAATGGGACAAACTCCACAAATGGGCAGGTGGTCCAAAACCCAGAGGATTTAAGAAACAGACCGAGGGAAAATAACCTATGACAAAAAAAAAAAAACCCAGATTTTTTTTTAAAATATGAATTTTTATTTGTTTTGATTGGAGTTCGAGAGAGTGGGTAGAGTGGAAAAGCAGAGTGATTTAATTCAGTGAAGAGGTCTAGTCCCACCTTGTGTGCTACATCAGGAGGTTAGTAGGTGTCACAAGAGTCCTCCTCCTCCTCCACTCAGCTTGCTGATCTTACTCATGTACTTCTTGTTTTTGATGTTTCCTAATCTCTCCTCAGAACTTCACTGTGATTTTTTGAGGCATTTTTCTGTTGCTTTAACTTACTGAAAAAGCTAAAAGCTGAAAAAAATGGCAGGACTAAAAATCCTGCCACTTAGAATGGGCCTTTTTTTTTCTTTTTTCCAGCAAAGGTTGAAAAATACAATTCAAAAATACAAACAGGCATTGAACATTGCACCAAAAAGCATTTGAAACACAGAAAAAAAAATCTCAGAAAGAAAGAGAGAGAGAGAGAGAAATACACAGAATAAAGGTCACAGTTTCCATGAGAAATCCCTTAAGAAAGTGGCTACCAGCTAGTCAGTAGTGAAAATAAAGTCAACAAAAAATTTTTAAAAATGCATTTTTTTCCTAGTTGTTACTTATTTACAGCTGTAATAACAGGATTGTCATGCATTAAACTGCTGCCAGCTAGATCCTTTCAAATAGTGGTGTAAAGAGAATCTCAATAGATGGAAAACAAAGCTGGGGATGTATGGGGGAACAGACAGGAGCAGGGGCAGTGACAATGGTGGTGTAAAGAGAGTCTCACAAGATGGAAAACAAAGCCAGGGATGCACGGGGCACAGACAGGAGCTGGGGTCTCATGGTGGTGTAAAGAGAATCTCACAAGATGGAAAACAAAGCCGGGGATGTATGGGGGAACAGACAGGAGCAGGGGTCTCATGGTGGTGTAAAGAGTCTCACAAGATGGAAAACAAAGCCAGGGATGCACAGGGCACAGGCAGGAGCTGGGGCAGTGACAGTGGTGGTGTAAAGAGAGTCTCACAAGATGGAAAACAAAGCCAGGGATGCACTGGGGCACAGGCAGAGCTGGGGCAGTGACAATGGTGGTGCTCTCTGATTTGCTGCGTGTGCTCTTTTTCAGGATTGGCAGCCCTGGCGTGGTGCTGGTGCCACTCTCTGTACCTAAAGGAGCAGCTAGGACATTTGCCTGCAGCTGTCCCCGAGTCAGTGCACAGTGACAATCCCCTTGGTGGAGGGATGCTCAAGGCCACCTGGCTGGATCAGGGCGCCTGAGAAACTCCCTGGTGACAGCAGAGAGGATCCCTTGCCTCTAAATGCAGCCTGGCAAAGGCAATGTGGCAGTGACTCCTTTTCCCAGCTCTGCTACTATTTTCTGTGGTTGCAGAAATCAAATCATTTGACGTATGACTGCTGTTACATTTGCTGGGTGCCCTGCAGAAAGACAGGAGGCACCGACAGACTTTTGAGGGGAGACAGAGTGCAGCTCACAGTGCAGCACGAGCCAAGGGGCTTACAGAGCTGACAGGGCCTTCAAGCAGCACTGAAGAGAAGAGCCAAGAGCCTTCAAAGACTGTGGGAGCAACCATGAAACCTGCCTGGAGCAGCCAACATGAAACCTGCCTGGAGCAAACATGAAACCAGGCTTCCCTCTCTCGGCAGATGGGATTGGTAAAGTTTTGTACAGGAGAGATCTGCACTGGTGGGGAGCGGGACAGGGAGGAAGAGGGTGGGGAGGAACAGGACAGGGAAGAACAGGGCAGGGATGAAAAGGACAGAGAGGAACAGGGCAGGGAGGAACAGGACAGGGAAGAACAGGGCAGGGATGAAAAGGACAGAGAGGAACAGGGCAGGGAGGAACAGGATGGGGATGAACAGGACAGGAAGGAACAGGACTGAGGAACAGGGCAGGGAGGAATGGGACAGGGATGAAAAGGACAGAGAGGAACAGGACAGGGAGGAACAGGGCAGGGAGGAACAGGGCAGGGAGGAACAGGGCTGAGGAATGGGACAGAGAGGAACAGGGCAGGGAGGAACACGACAATAGCCAGAACATGTTTTGTCCTAGAGCTCCATGAGCAAAAGCATCACCCCACTCATGGTGAAGGATGACAGGCACAGTGCTGGGACCAACCCAAACCCAAGACCGTGTAGAGCAGCACAGATCCCTGTGGTGGGAGGCAGGCACAGACCCAGGACAAGAAATGCTGACATCGTTTGTTCTCCTGGCTGGGACACCAGCAGGCCTCACTGCTGACTGCCACAGCCTCTCTCCAGCAGCACAGGAGGGACCAGAGGAGCTACAAGAATTCACTGCCTGAATTCTTCTTCTGAGTCAGGGGAGAGGCAGGGGTGGTGCAGGTGCTGGGTGCCTCTGCCAGGGGCTCCTCACCAGGGCCCCACTGCTCACTGGCCACCCAAAATCTGTGTGTGGTCCTGCTCGTGCTGAGAGCAGGACAGCAGCACAGCTGCTGCTGGCACCTCCCACAGTGACCACACACTGGGACACCTCCCACAGTGACCACACATTGGGACACCTCCCTCAGTGACCACACATTGTGACACCTCCTGCAGGGATCACACACTGGGACACCTCCCACAGTGACCACACATTGTGACACCTCCCTCAGTGACCACACATTGGGACACCTCCCTCAGGGATCACACATTGGGACACCTCCCACAGTGACCACACATTGGGACACCTCCCTCAGGGATCACACCCGCAGGAATCTCTGCATCCCACCTGCAGCAGCAGCCAGCAGAGGCCCAGGGCCAGCACTCCCCTGAGCTAAGCAGGAGAGGCCAAGGTTCCTCCAGCCAGGGACAGCTGGGGTGGATCCCAGCAGATTTTGTGCTCCCCCCTGAAGCAGAGTGAGGGTGGAGACCCCACACTGCACACTCCCTGGCTGTGCCATGGGGTGAGGACCAACTGCTGAGAGCACTCAGCTGTTAAAAAGCTGCCTCAGGAACATCCCTGTGTCCAGGGCAGGACAAGGGCTGTGCTGGAGCAGCTGTGGGACTAAGTTTTCCCCAAAGATGTTGGGCAGCAGTGCCAGCAGTGACCTTGCTCCACCCAACAAGGCTGCACTGAGCCCCCAGAGTGGGGAGAGGCTCCTCTCCCTTGCTGCCTTTATTCCCCGTGCCTCCCAAAGCCCAGTGGAGAGGGTTCACCTCACTCTAGAAGATTCAGCAAAGACAATGAGAGGGAAGTGAAATAATTAAAAGTGGCCATTCTATCTTTCAAAGACAAAGAGGTTTGATGTTTAGATGTAAAGAGTTTGTGAGCATAAATATATACACACATGCATGTATATATAGAAAAATATGTAAAACCTCTTGGCTGATGGAACAATAACAAGGTCAAACAGTAAATATTTATACCTGGAAGCCATCAATCTCATCTGTGCTGCGGCTTCTTGCCAAAACTACCTTCAGAAGTAGTTTAGCTTGATATGGAGAGGATTGGTGAGTTGCCTGGATGTTTTTTCTTCCTACTTTAATATTAATAGAGCATTTATGTTTCCATCAATGTGTCCTTTGCCCTGGTTGACCCCTACCCAGCCTCAAGAGGAGTCATGGAAATGTTTCTCTGCAGTCTGCAAAATCCACACAGGTGTTTGATCAGTGGGCTGAGGGGTGGCCTCAGGGAGGGATAAAATTTGTGGGAGAGGGCCTGGAGTGGAGGCTGGCCTGACACTGTGTGCTGTGACAGCCCCACCCCAGCTCTCCAGCACTCCCAGGATCAAGAACAGAGGAGGGGGGCACTAGCACATCCCTGACACACCCTTCCCAAGGAAAGCCTGCTGGGAGAGTGTGGGCCTGATACTTCTGAGTCTGAGAACATTTTTAGCCTGCTAACAGTTGCTAGCTCTTTCCCAAGAGAAAACTTCTCAACAAGGTTTCCTTCTCAAAACAATCTTGTAAAAACATCTACTCTTTCTCAAAACAACCTTCCCCAGGTGGTGTTTTGCTGTTTCTCTGGTTTAACCAATGGGATTAGAGAGGTGTCATTCCTATTCACCAATGATAAGTCTGTATCAGAACAACTTATAAATTAGTAGGAAGAATTAGACAATAAAGCTTTCTATGCTTTGCCTGCTGAAATATTCCTAGAGTCTTTCTATTCCTTGTCTTTCTTTTGTGTCCTACAGCAACAGGAGAGCACCCTCTGTGCTGCAGAACTCTCCTGGGTCCCCTGGGTTTCTGGGAGTCTCAGAAAGGTTCTCAGCAGAACAGAGGCTCTTCCTAAGAGAGGAGACCTGGTACAGGAGAAACCCTTTCCTGGGATGTGATGGAATCCTCCCCAAGGGACGGCTGGAAGGAATCCAGGACACGACAGAAGGAATCAAGGATGAGAAATGGATGCACCAGGTGTCCCTAGGATGGGCTAGCAGGGACAGGCTGGGGACAATCTTGTGCCTGGGAACAGCAAGCCTGGGGTCTGCTGGCACAGGGATGTCCTGCAGCAAACAAACCAGAGCTCTGCCAGTGCCACTGAGCTGGCAGGGATCAGGACAGGGGGACTGTGCTGGCTGTGGTGCAGGCAGAGCTTAGGCTGAGCTGGGTGCACAAAGGAGAACAGGGAAGCTCTGTCTTGGGTGTCACAGCCCTGCTGGGTGAGGTTTGAGAAGCTTCCAAGATGTTCTTCATCAGCCCTTGGGAGAACAGGTGGCACTGAGGGACCACCTCTGCCCCATCGCTCTCCTGTCACCCCACAGGGATGTTCTCTGTGCTGACACTGAAGGGGAGCTCTCAGTGACCACGTGCTGCTGTCCCTGCCTGCTGAGGGACCCAGAGGAGCTGTCCCTGCCTCCCCAGGCTGAGCTCTCTGCTGCCCATGTGCAGTTTCAGAGGAGGGAAGGGCCGAGCTCCCAGTGCCCAAAAGACATTTGCAGCAGGAATGCAGCTGCAGGCTGGGACTGCGCTGGGTGTTTCCCAGGTGGTGCGAGCTGCAAAACCAGACTGCAGACCAACAGATCCTCTTGATCACCCTCAAAGACTTCCAATTCCTGCCTGGGAAATTCTCATCAAGTCAGGGAAATTTGGGTTTTTCCAGAAGAAAAGAAATACTGGAGTCTTGAGGTTCACAGCGCCCACTCTCTGCACAGCAGTGGGTTAGATTATCATTGGTCATATACAGATACATTTCTATACAGATCAGCTATAAAAATGGAACCCTTATATGCTATCACAGCCAGCCTAAAACTCCAGTAATTGGTGCTAGATTAGCTCCGGCCTGGCAAGCACTTAGAAGAAGCCCCCATCAACAGCCTCGTGTTAACTGGGAAGGAAAAGTCCTAATTTGAGTCACTGACAGTTTTATAAAAAAAGAACATTATCTTCTCTGTGATGTCTGCTGGCAGGAGATGCTAAACCACTTATTTATAACTATCTTCCCGAAATGCTTTCCTGCTTGGAAGCCAAACTAGAAATCCTGTTTGGTTTGTTGTCTTTAACCAAAGGATGCCCGTATTTCTGCTTCCAGCTGGCAAAGAGACTCGGAGCCCATGCCAGCCTTTGGTTGGGAATAGACTTGGCTTTCGAGGCGTGCTCACACAGGCACAGGAAGGCAGCCTTTGTCAGGCACCGTTTTGGGAAGAGCCAGCAGATGGGTGTCAGGGGCGAGCCAGAGCAGGGGGCAGAGTCCTGGGGAGGTGCAAGAGGGGAGGAATTCACCCTGTTCAGTGAGAGTGAGAGGATCGCTGCAGGGAGGGAGGGAGGAGGCTCAGGAGCTGCCCCAATGCTGTGCCCAGCACTTCAGAGAGGCCCAGCCCCTCTCCTGAGCATCACCCCACAGCGCTGAGCCCACCTGGGCAGGGCAGGCAGCAAAGGCAGCCCCGGGGTGCTCAGGCTGCTGAGAAGCTGATGGTGAGACCTGATGGTTTATGGAGAGCTCTGCAAAGCAGGCACTGACAGACAGCAACGTGGCTCTTGGGGTAAAAGGGATTTTGGGAATTCCCAGGCTAGCAGAGGAAACCAGCAGGGCCAGCTAAAAGTCAGCTAAGTCACTGGATGCAGTATTTAAACTTGCTGTAATTCCATTAGTAAACACAACATACCACTTGTGACCATTTTATTGTGTTGGTTTTGCTTGTAGTGGGGTTTCTATTCCATTCACTTAGGCCTGAGTGTTATAGTGACATGAATGTTTTATGAGACACTCTTCATCTAGCTCATTTAAGAAAATGTTTCCAAAACAGACAGCTGTAGCCCTTCCCACTGGAGAGCCCAGGGAGCAGAAGGGTGGCAGGAAGGGAATGTGGGGGTGCCTCAGGGGTGAGGGGCTTGGGGACACATCGAGGCAGTGATGGGGCAGCTGGAATGTCACAGTGGGGTGGCTGCAGCAGCAGCAGGAGGCCCAACAGGCAGAAGCAGGTGCCAAAGAAGCCAGGATGCCCCCCCTGCCCAGCAGAAGGGCTGGAGATGGTGCACCCTCCCCTCTGCTCCTCCACCCTGATGCTGCAGCAGAGACAGAGAGCTCCTGGGCCTTCCCACCCACCAGGGAGCCCTTGGGGATGAAAGGCACTGTAGAAATGACATGGTTTGGGGGGCAGTTGCTGTGAGAGAGGATGAGGACAGAGCTGGTTTCCTTAGCAGCAGCTTGGGGGGGGTCTGGTTCCTCCCGAAGTTGCCAGCCATGTGGATGTGCTTGTGGGTTCAACCCTGGGACTGGGCTAAACATCTCCAAACTCCTCTCCAAAAATCCCAGCTGTGGGCAGGGGGAGTGGCTGCACTGCTGTTGAGCCAGCGAGATTGGTGAGGGACAGGCAGGACACGCACCAGTGCCACCCACGCTGCAGGACAAAGTGCCCTGGGCTTCCTCCCTCCATCCTGACATGGATATTCCAGGTGGGGCAAATCCTGTGCCTTGTGCTCAGGGGGAGCCAAGCCTGGCACAGGGGCTCAAAGCAATGCTGAAGGAATCACCTGGGGGTGCTGGGGCATCATGAGCCCAAAATGTGCTGGGGGGCAGCCAGGGGGTCAGAAGGAGGCCTAAGAAAGAGGGGTGCACCCCTCTGTGGCAGCAGGACTATGCTACCCCAAGAAATCATCAGGCACAGGATGTCCCTCCTTGTAGGAGGATCCAGGGATGGATGGCTTGGATGTCACCACTTGGTGACAGTGGAAAAGGGACAAACACTGCTTTGGGTCCTCTGTGGTGGTCAGGAAGGGAGAAAAGCCCATCTCCAAGGCATTGGAGGGCTTTCCTTGGAAGAGGGTGCAGTGTTAGTCTGAGTCTTGCCTCAGCTGCTTTGTGGGATGGCACCTGGCTCACATGGCTCTATGGGACAGCAGTGTCACCCTGCTCTTCCTGAGAGCCCCTTCTGCTGTTTACCCGTGGTGCTGAGGATGCATCAGCTCACCAGGGGCAGGGAGAGGCTTGGGGACCACCTGTCCCCCACCCCATGTGGCAGGTCCCACAGGGAACATCCTGCACTGGAGCAGGGATGAACCATGGCTGAAACATCTGTTTGCTCCTCCCCATCAGCCTGGCTTACCCCAGAGGAGGGAGCTTCCCTGCCTGCATCCATGGGTGAGCACTGAGATACCAACGGGGGCTGCTGAGCAGCCAGAGGAGGATGAAGGGGAGGCTGGAAGAAGGGGCTGGGTCAGAGAGGATCTGCTAAGGAGGATGAGTGGATGGGGCCGTAAGAGAGAGTCCTAGACCATCCATGTGAACAGGATGAGGTTTCCAGTCCTCAGGCTGAGAGCCTGCAGCCTCACAGCTGCCATCACCTCCAAGGCTTTCTAAAGCTTCTCTCTGGACTTCCTGACTGAGGCTGAGAAAAATGATGTCTCTAGTAGGAACCACACTTCCTGCTAACATGAACTGCCCCAAGAGCACATGATGCCAACCAGACAGGACCTTTCCTCCCTTTCTTGTCTGAAGATACAAAACCAGCTGGGTTTGGTGAAGACAGAGAGGAAGAAGACCTGCAATACCTACAAGATGCTGCCACCCCTGCAATGGCTCTGGGGACCACAGCAATGGTTGGTTTGCCCCAGCAGGCACTGGGCCACAAGCTGGCCCATGCCAGGCTGCTCCCTTGTCCCTGCAGGTGACCAGCTCAGGTGCAGGACCCAGCATGAAGTGGCTGAGTGGCTGACACAGCCTGCAGCCCAGGTGTCCAGGAGCATCCCCTGTGCTAGGGCAGCCCATCACAGAAGAGAAAGAGCCCCAGAGCAGCAGCCCCTGGGGACAGCATGAAATGACAGAGGCATGAAGACCATGGGGACCACAGGAGGTGGCAGAGGAGAGATGGCAGCACAGGGTGACTTGGTCAGATGGGTGACAGCAGGCTTAAGATGTTAGAGGCACAACTTGTTATGATCCCTTATTTTTTTTTTTTTTTTTAGCTTTCATCATCAAAGTAAAGGAAACCAAAGTATATATGGGATTAAATTAAAATCACAGTTTTGTTTACATTATAAAAGAGTGACATGATAATAATAATAATAATAATAATAATAATAATAATAATAATAAATGAACAATAATAATTAAACAAAACAAGAAAAGAAGAAAGCCCTGGAGAATTCCTGCTGGGGTGATGCTCACTGATGGAAGGTTTGTGTGACCGGTTCTATTGTTTGGGGATCATTCCCTTGATAGCTGACTCCCGGTTCACATAGGTGGCCCAGTAGACCAAGTTGAAAATGGCAAAGAGGACTGGGAAGACGATGCGGGACATCTTGTCTACCTTGCTGACGCTGTTGTAGGTCTTCTTGCTCTCGGGGAGCTTCTCCTCCAGGCGGGGCATCTTGGGGGGCACGCTGGTGGCCGTGGCAGTGACAGCAGCACTCTTGGAGATGGTGGGCAGGCCGGGCTCCTTGGCCATGTTCAGGGCGTACGTGGTGCCAACGATGTTGTAGGTGTTGTTGGTTTTCTTGGCCAGCGCCACCGGCTCCTTTTTCTAGGGGAGGTGGAAGGGGGAACAAACAAACAAACAAACAAACAGAGGTGAAGTGGCAGAGAACGGCACGGGGGACGTTCTGTCCTCTGAGTTTTACCTGCTCGTCCCGGTGAGGAGGTGGAGAAAGGTGTGAGGAGTGGGAGGGATGTACCTTGTGAGAGAAGAATGGCAAAAAGGAATGACACCCCGTGCAGTCATCCTTGGGGGAGAACTGGATTTTCTGCTTGGCTGGCTGCTTCCTGGGTCAGGTGAGAGGAGGACACAGCACACAGGATTACAGCTTGATTTTATTTTTTGGTGGCAAAAAGCCGTATTAAGAATATATGGGCAACAGCACTGCAGTATTTTTGCACCGTATTTCAATGCCCTGAGTTCCTCACAGGAACACTGTGCAATTTAACATAATGATGTTCAAGTTTGCTTCTGGAACCCTTTAGAGCACCTCATGACCCACCCAGGCAAGATGGAAGGCATTTGCACCAACCAGGATTTCTGGAATGCTCAACACAGCACTACAGGGCAGAGGGAAGCCTTTCCTCCTGCCTCCATACCCCAGGGATGCTGAAAACCACGGGAGGTGAGGGAATCCCTCCCACAGGGCTCTGGGGGACAGCATATGTGCTGCAGAGAGGACAAAAAGCAGAGAGAATGGCAAGAGAGGCCCTTGTGTGTCAGATGTGATGCACTGAAGGATGGGGGTGAATGCTGGAGACAGTTCAGGTGTTCATGAGGGCGGGTGGGCAGGAAGATGCACCCAGGGGGTCATGACAGGTGCTGGCACCACTCTGGGGATCTTCCTGCTGCTGCCAGGGACCTGAGGACAGCTGCACTGTGTTGTGTAAAGCAACCCAAGCCTACAAGGAGAAGGCCACTGAATGAAATCTGCACCCAGGGGTGCCCTCTGCTACACCAAGAGCCAGCACCAGCCACAGCACTGCCTCATGGTGGGACTCTGCTCTCCACACTCAGAACAAGGGGTGCCTTTGGATGACCTTTTTCTGTTCAAAAGCAACTGAAACACAAGGTGAGGCTCATCCAGGGCTGCTGGGCATGGTCATGCATGTTCCTATGAGGGAAGCAGTTCAGGAGGAGAGAGCACAGCCTGCAGGACCCATCCCTGTCCTCACACTGCCCTGGGAGCTGGGCAGCACTGGGAGCTGGAAGGGCCAGATCTGCCCAACCTCTGCTCTGCAGAGACAGTCCCAGGGCTTTGGCTCTCAGTGCTGTACTTCCATTTTAAATGTGCCTACAGTCACCATGGATATTCCTGGTTACCTTAGGAAATGAATTTTCCACAGTGATTTTCAGAGGGACACTAAAAGCACACTTCTGTGCAATCTTTGAACCCCTCTCCAATAACACCACAGCCAGGCAGCCTTGTAATAATGCCAGCAATTACAGAAATTAACTTATTAGGAGGAGGTCTAGATGTCTTCAGACTCCAGACCAGACTAAACCACTGTTTGGACCATATTCACACTATTTTATGGTCTTTAACAATTAACTGAGTCTGATTCTGCAGTCATTAGAGCCACGTTAACATGTTCCCTCTGCACAGCAGATGAACTTTTCCTGCTAAAGAACTGACAAAAAGCAAGTAAAGGGCTAAAGATGTTTCACCTATTAAAGCACTTAAATATGCTTAAGTATGATTACTTATTAACACAGCTACAGGAGGCAATAAAATAATTAATAATCAGTGACGAAATGAAAAACAGATTGTTGTTCTCAGAATGTAATTGGCAGTGTGATTATCTTAGCATTAATCAGCCTTGTTATTCATTAGAGGAATAAGATGAATACAAGTGACATGACATTTTCAACCTGGACAGCTTCTCTTCCCTAGAGTTTGGGAAGTGGGTCCTTATGAAAACAGCTGAAATGGAATAAAACCAGACAAATCTGGGTGCTGTGGGTGATGACATGAGCTCTCAGTAGTGATCCAGAGAGCCCAAGCATTCATTTGGGCTTCCCTGGAGCTCAGATCAGGCTGTTCAGGTAAAGCAGAGGCTTGGGAACCTTCAGCCAGGGCCTTTTCCCAGCTGCCCATGGAGCCCTCACCCTGGTCAGAGTTGGGAGCACCAGAACACCCACACTGCCCACTCCATGTGTGTGCTCTCCATGTGTTCTGCCCCTGAGATGTCAGAAGAAAGGGTTCAGCCTTTCTGAACGTTTGCTGGGCTCTTTTGCTGGGCTCTACTTTATAAATAAGTGTCTCTTCCTTAGTTAATTGTTTGATTCTTGGAAAGCAGAACAACTGTAAGAAAATTCAGTCATAGATTTTGACAATTAAACAAAGCAAAATGTCCTTGTTGCTGTCAGCTCAAAGTAGCCCCCAGCCCTCACCCTGCACCCTCATCTGTGAGGAATTCCTCATCCTCCTGAAACAGAAGGAAAGTGTGGATAAACAGGAGGAACCCCCACATTTGCTTGGAAAACTTGTCCTATTTACAACATCTATTTTGAAAAGCAATTCCTGCACTTACGGCCCCACTGAGGCACAGGGAGGCTGAATTGCTGCACAAAGATGTCCCTGTGCTGCTCTCCTGAGGGAAAAGCTGTAAAATCTGCTGTAGAGATAAATCTGTTCCCTAGATAGTGCAGGCTGACAAGTTGTTCAACAACACACACACACTGCAAAATAATAGTATTTTTGCTAAATATTCTTGTCTTCGAGGCTCTCTGCTGAGGAACTAACAACTGAACATCTAAATTATGGGAACTACTGCTTCTGTCTATGATTTGTTTGGGATTTAGTTCTCTGTGCTTGCTCCTTGACAGGAGAAAATTCGGATTGGAATCACTATGCCTCTGACAGGCAGCTCTGAAAGTCACCAGTAGCTGCAGAACTTGGGAAATCCAAGTCATTCTAGAGGAAAGTCACTTTAATGACCCCCAAGCAGCTCCAGTCTCTGACAGACCTGATCCCAGAACTCAAAGCCCAGCAACTGCACTTGCTGCTGCAGCAAAGGGATCACTCCTTGCCCACATCAAGCCAAAGTTCCTCCTGCAGCATGCCAGACACTATAATTCAGATTATATGGGACTGATCCCAATGATCTTATGCTCCCTGCATCACCAAAGAGGTTGGGTGGTCAGATGGATTAAATGATCAGCCCAACACACCACACAGTGATGAGAGAAAGAGGGTGACATGCTGCTGAAGAATGATTCATGGGCTGTACTGAAGGTGCTGAGGACATAAATCACCTGCAGTGTTATCACAGAATCCATTAGGTTGGAAAAGACCTCTGAGATCCTTATGGAAATCATGGAAACAGCAAGGGCAAGGAACAAAGGACACATGGGCTGCAGAGCATGACCAGCAAGGGAAAGTCCCAGCAAAAACATAATGACCAAGGTGAGGCAGGCAAAAAAGAGAAGGGTCTGAACCATCCTGAGCCCTAAAGATTTCAGCCTGGTTGAAAATGGTGGCCTGTCAAGGTTGGTTCTAGTTCCTCTAGGATCGTAACAAAGATGTCACAAATGGAAAGAAAAGGAAAAAGAAAAATGATTTCCAAGGGAGCTGGATCAAAGGGCAAACCTGAGAATTGCTGAAGAGTGGGGAGCACAAAAAGCCAAGCTTTACCCAGCCAGTAGAAGAGGCAACTCATACATGTTTTTCTTAGTAAAAAGAAAAAAAAGCCCAGACCTAACCTCACCATGTACTGAAGAGCTATTGTCTTACAAAACCCCTAAAGATCCAGGATTATTGCTCCATCCAAAGCATGTTCTGTTTTTATGTGTCTGACTGCAGATACTTGTAACTGGTTTTGTTGCTCCTTGGCACCCAGAATTTCAGGGCAATGCCACTCAGGCACAGATACAGAGCTAGAGCAGGTTTTATGCACAGACAAGGCATTGCAGGCAGAAGTGGGTTTAAGCGTCTTCCACGAATCCAAAGCATCTTCCATCCTGAGGAACAGACAACACTTTTTGTGGTAAACTCACTGGTAAATGTCATCCTTGCAGTTTCCCAGCAGCAAAGTCACCATTGCTTGTTGTCTCTGTGGATCCTCTCACAGCCACTCAAGAAATGACCTTTTGTTGGCTCCAGAGGTGGCCACTCCTGTGGCTGGGATGGTGGATGGATCTCTGTGTCCAGACACAGCCCTTCTGTCCTGAAGTGGATCCTTTAACAAGGAATTTTGAGGATGCTTGAGATCAGGAGCTTTGCTGGCTACTGAACCCACCCCCCTCTCAATCTCCTTGGCCTCTCACTCATCTCACACCTCTCTGCCATCTCTCACCTTCCTCCAGCTGATGTTTTATTTTTAAAAATCACCTTTCCTTTCCTAACAAGTTTTTCTCTTTGGACGCAAATATCTCTCCAATTTGATTTGCACCTCTAGGCTGGTTGCAGCCACTTTATCATACAAAAAGAAAATAAACTTTTCATCTACAGTTAGCAATTACTGATGGCAGGCTGGAAAGGCCTGGAAAGTCTTTGGGTCCAAGAAGCATTAGTCAAACCTTATCAGAGTGCAGGCTAAAAGGAGTTTTTAGTGACCTCTATGGTGATATCTGCCTGCTTTTCCTTGGAGAACTGCAGATAATGTGCAGAGCAGCTCCCAGCTAGAACCAACTGTGGCTACAGCCAGAACATCATCCTGATTTTATGATGCAGAGACCAGCAATTCACCAAGATCAGCCCAACATTTTAGATTCTACCTGAAAACACCCCAGGTGTTCCCATTTAGACCAATGGTTTGGCTGAGGAGGAGAAAAAAAAAAATAAGCACACTGGGGGTGTCTGTCAGCAACCAGCAGCTTTTCCATAGAGTGATTTTGTCCAAGTGGGATGGGAAGCATTGCTGCAGCCTACAGTGATTTTTTTTCACGTTCATGCAATCAAACCTGGAGTGAGGATCCTTCCATCACGCCAATAAAGAACATTACTTTTGGCTGGGGAGAAGGATCTCCAGAGACCAGGGCTCAGCCTTGTCACTGGCAGTTTCACTCTTGATACAAACACTTTAAAATGCCGAAGTTATTCTTCTGCCTCTTCTTCCTTTTGTTGTTTCAACCACCTGGTTTGTCAATTGTTTCAAGACGAGCTGATTAAAGGCAGGAACGGAGCCAATGAGGCACCTCCATTGGGTGGCAAATTCACTGCTTGGAAATACTCATTGGAATAAAGATGAAAAACAAATATGTTGACGCATCGTATTCCTAAGCTCCCTGAAAGCCCATCACTCTTCAGGGAGCTCTCTGAGCTGCAGAGACTGGGAGTGAGTTTGCTTCTTCAGTAAAGATCAGAGATAGCTTGAAAAAGCATCCACAAATTTGGAGCCCTTCCTGATTCTCCAGGCTGATACCAATTGCAGCAAAGTCACGGAGAGTTCCCCCTCGGAAATATTCCTGGCCCTGCTTTGTTTTCTTGTTTGATTATCATGTGCAGGAACATTCTGTGTGCTTTTACCCTATTGTTTCAGCACTGTTAGTCTTGCAATGCTGGGTCAGTGAATAAATTGAGGAACACTCTGCTTCTAAGATAAACTGCAGCTTTTGAGCCTTTCCTGCCTTTTCCGCCCAGTTCACATAATTGCCCAAGGCTGTGTGAATCCTGACTTTGGGCTGATTTGCCCATCCCTGCAAGGGACACCACAGCTTTGAGGACCTGTCCTGACTCTTCACTCATGCCAATGACTCAGGAAAGGCTTCTCTCATCTCTAGAGACCAGGTTAGCATCACTGTTCATGGTGGAAGTGGGAGGCCATCACCTGACCCCCTCTGGACACTTTCTGCCATGAGTCTGCTGCTCAGACCACAGCTGCAAAAGCAAACAGATAGACAGAGTCCAAGAAAGAAGAGAGAGAAGCATCCAACAGCCAGTGATGGCTCCGTTCACCTTCTTTGACCTCCACACCAGAGAAATGACTGGCTGCTGTCTTCCCAAAAGTTGCTGCAATTCTGTCAGGTGTTTAACATACAGCCCCACAACAATTTCCAACAACACATTAAAATGCAAAGGAGAGAAATATAAAGGCTCCAGAACCAAGAACAAGGACAAAGCTGATTTTCAAATTGATTCAATAAATATAAACAAGGAGCAGCATGCTACAGTAAGCGATTTCTCTGCGCAGCCAAGATTAAATCAGTTCAGAGGGAGGGGGGCACGAGCAGGGGTAGCAGAGCCTGTCAGGATGAAGCTGCCAGAGAGGCTGAGCCCGAGTGGGGAGGGAAAACGTGGGTGATGCCAGGCATTAATCTGCTGCCAGTTGGCATTTGGGATTGCTGGCTGCCCACCCACCCTCAGCGCCCAGGCTCACAGAGCAGCAGCTGCTGGCAGCTGTGGGCAATGACACCAGTGACAGAGCTGGCCAGGGGACACGGCTCAGTGCATGTCCTAGGGCATGTTTGGGGTTTTTTGGCATGCTAGCAACAAGGAATGGGGTTGGAAGGCTGGGTTGGGTTGGTTCATTGGTTTGGGAGGGTTGGGTTGGGGTTTGGGTTTGGGTTGGAGACAAAAGGAAGGAGACACAAGACCACCAGCAGAGCAAACCCAAAGCACGGATGCCCCCATGTTCCCTCCGGCAAACAGCCCTGCAGAGGACAGAGGGAAGAGCCAGCAGCCATGCCTGAATGTTTCCCTCCAGCTAAGCACATGAACCAGCCCCAGGCCATTCCTCCCCAGCCCTCAAGAACCGCTGCAGTCAGGAGCTGGGCTGGGCAGGCAGTGAGTAGCATCCAGCCTCCCGAGTGCTGCGGGGCTGCATGTTACCCACTGCTGTGCCGGGCACAGCTCCCTCGTGCAGCGTTTCTTCCCCACCCCCTCCCCGCCAGCCTTGGCTGACCTTCATCTCCTGGGCCTCCAGCACCTTCTTGCCATCCCAGGCCCAGCTGCGCTTGGTGAAGTAGTTGACGGTGGCGAATTCGATCAGCGCAGAAAACACAAAGGCATAACAGACGGCTATGAACCAGTCCATGGCCGTCGCGTACGCCACTTTGGGTAACGAGTTTCTGGCGCTGATGCTTAGTGTGGTCATGGTGAGCACCGTGGTGACACCTGTGGGGGCACAGCAGGACACAGGGATGGGGTGAGAGAGTGCACTTGTACCCATTTCTCCCAAAACAGCTGCCACTCTCTCTTGGGTTGCAATGCAGGATGTAACCAAAAGTTTGTATTCTATTATCATCTGTTGAAACTGGTTGGGGAGGTGTTTTTCTTTTCCATGACCCATCCCTCATAACTCCAGGGGTGGGTGTGTTCTGTTAATTGGCAGCTGTTCAAACCAGCTGGGGCAGTGTTCTTTATCTCTTCCAGGACCCATCCTTCCCTCCAGGGGATCTCTGCTGTCCATGGGCCATCCAGGCTCACTGCAGGGCTGATACAATGACATCATCCCATGGGAGATGCTCCACCCAGGGGGAGGAGCCCAGCATTCCTACCTGGATAAACCCTGGGATTCAGAACAGCAGCACAGCACAGTTTGCACTGCATTCCCAGAGGGAGACTGGACCCATCTCAGCACCACTGGACCCTTCTACAGGATCATCTCTGCTCCAACAGAACCACATCTGTCACTGCAGGAGGATTTATTTGGACTGCTCCCAACACCCCGACCAACAGGGTGTCAGGTCATGTTCTGACTCTGTCAGTGTTTTCTGTTTGTGTTTGGTTGTTTTTTTCGTACTACTACATTTTTATTTTTAATATTTCTCGTAAAGAACTGTTACTCCTATTCCCATATCTGTGCCTGAAAGCCCCTTAATTTCAAAATTACAATAATTCAGAGGGAGGGGGTTTATATTCTCCATTCCAAGGGAAGCTCCAGCTTTCCTGGGCAGATACCTGTCTTTGCAAACCAAGACAGTAGGAGCCACCTCCTGAGCCACATTCCCTCTATAATTAAGGGAGTCTTACTCAGAACTAGTCCTCAGTGCAATTCAGGAGTAACAGAACAGGCCAGGCTGGCAGGAGGTCAGGTTCATAGAATCATAAAATCACAGGATGGCCTGGCCTGGAAAAGACCTTGAAGACCATCTGGTTCCACCCCCTGCCACAAGCAGGGACACTTTTCACTATCCCAGGTTGCTCAAAGTTCCCTCCAGCCCAGCCTTGAACACTTCCAGGGGTGGGGCAGCCACAGCTGCTCTGGGCAACAGTTTGTCCAACCCCCGCTCAAATCAGGGCCAACTTCAGGTTGCTCAGGGAATTACTCTGGTTCAGTTTTGAGTACAATTGATGGCAAAATCTTCATTAGGATGAGATTAACCTTCCCCAGACTCCAGTGACTAGAGCTCTGCTCTCCATAAGAGTCCTAGCTCACAGGGAGGCACCTGCACTGCATTCCTCATCTGCTGGCAGGGTAAGATACATGATGCTACACCCAGCTCATGTAGAGAATGTCATGGAAAAGCCTCTAGCTGATTTTGTAACAAAATAAAAATAGTAAAATAACAGTGAAAAGAACAGCTAGATGGTGGTGAACCTCAGGGAGGATCAGAAACTGGCCACTCATCCAACACAGCTCTCTCAGGGTTTTAGAAATAGTGCTTTGTGACCTGCATGGATGGACACCTGGGATCCTGGGTCCTGCTGTCAGTGGCCCAAGCTGTCAGAATAAATGTCACAATGATTTATCTTAAACAAATGATCTGTTGCAAAATGTCTCTTAAAGCTTTTATTCATTAAAGCAAGCAACCATTACCATCCATTTTCCCCAATAATGTGCTTTTCAATTAAAAATGCATTAAAAACATTATAAAAATATTGACTAATCTTCAGTTCCCTTAAGCCATACTCGTGGTAATTTAAGAGTTTCAATTCAATATTGTTGACAGTACCTTCTGAGGGGCAGGAGAAAAAAAGGAATAAACAATTGGAGTTCTCATTATTTTCTTAATAGGAAAGCAAGGCAATTTGGGAGCAAAGACATTTGTCACACAGGTAGGTTTTAATTTTTCAGACAGCTCTTGCCTGCTCAATCTGAGCTGCTGCTTGAGGAAAGTTATTTTACTGCAATTCTCAGGATAACACAGGAGGGAATCACATATGATAGCACATATCCCCTCTCTGCTTGGGGACTTTTGTCCAATATCCTCTCTGTTAAGTGGAATCTGCTGGGCAGTGTTACTTCCAAGATATACAATCCTGCAGCATCACACCTGCTCTGGGAGCGTGCCTGTGTAGATCCTGAACTAAAGGTCTTGACAGGAAAGCACAAAGCAATTCCGTTATTAAATGCTTGTAAAAGCTATTAATATATGTGTAGTGCCAGCCTGGCACTTTGCTTCGGTGAGAGGATCTGAAAGCAGCTGAAGGAAATAATAACACTATATTCACCATGCAGTTATGCTGCCTCAGCCCAGGAACTTGTTATGTGGAGCTGTGACCAGGGGCACATTAGCAATTTCAAAGGTAGGGCTTTAAATGCCTCCCCGTGTCCCTGTGCTCTGCTCAGCTCTAGAGCCAACACAGATAAGCAGACACAGCCAAATGCATATAATTAGATGATCAATACCTTGATTACTGTTAATATTTATGGCTTGTAGCAGAGACATGGCCAGGAGTATTTTTGAAGTGATTTGGGGGGAGCAGGCTCACTGGGAAGGCACTGAAAGCTATCCTGGGGAACAGCCAGCAGCTTAGAAACGCTGGTCAGGGCCTGGCAAAGAGCAGCCCTGATGCTCAGTGTATTTCCCTTTCTCCCCACCCTGAGAGGATGCCCTGTGCTCCCACACTCACCAAACACCGTGCGGGCAGGGACTGACTCCCTGTTGAGCCAGAAGGAGACCTGGGACAGGATGACGGTCATGATGCAGGGCAGGTAGGTCTGGATCACAAAGTACCCGATCTTCCTCTTGAGGTGGAAGTGCGTGGTCATGACGACGTATTCCCCTGCAGAGACAGCCAGGGAGGGGTGCTGAGCCACAGAGCTTCCCAGCCCACCCCAGGGATCTGCCCTGAACACATTTCCCAGATTTTCAGTGGGATTTTGGTGGGAAGGAGGGGTGCAGGGGTGCAGCAGGCACTCACAGCTGCTGTGCCATGCCAGGTGTGTGCCCCAGCACAGCCCACAGGGATTTCACATCACATCTGTGCTTTCAAAACAGTTCTCTGAGTCTTCTTTAATTCACTACAAATCGGGTGTGGGACAAAGGCAAACCAGTGTCAACAACTGGGCAATAAAATCTTTTGCTGTTTTGCCTGAGGCACAAGGGGCCCCTGGGGGTCTCTCCTGACCCTGCTCCCATCCCAGGGAGCCACGCTGTGGGGAAGATCCCTTCAGCCTGGAGGCACCCTAACAGTGCTTTAACAGGATTTCAGGACACAGGATTTTATTTTCTCTGACAATCCTGAAAATATCCCACCTTCCCTCACTGTAACCATCTCAAAACTCAAGGCAAGTTCTGTTGTTAAAGGTCTCACCTGTGAACTGAAGAGGCAGCTGTCCCTATTTTCCCTCAACATCCTATTCCTCCCCCCAAAGCTTTGGGTATTTTGTTGGATTACTGTGCCTTTATGTTGTGAGCGTGGCTCTGCTAAATCATTACACACAGGAGCCTTTAGCAGCTTTCTTACCACTCCAGGTTATTCATCTGTACATTTTACTACAACTTAAGTAGAGAGATGGGCCAGATATTATGACATTTAGTTCCCTGGGCTCCCCACATTTCCCCAAGGGAGGTGAAATGAGTTGTTACAGACAGACACTATTAAAATCAAGTGCACCAGAGAGGAAATATCCTCAAATGAGAGAGCTACTGGTGCATAGAGAGGGAAAAAATAAAAGGAAAAATAAAAGAAATATGAGAGACACACATGAGATAACAGAAGCTATCAGTACCTGGATTCAGAGGGGAAGGGAGGAGCAGCAGATGGGAGAGAAAGATGATTAATTTTGGTCATTAATCAGAGGAAACATTTGTTTGGGATAATCTTCTATCAGTTATAATAATATTTGTGCAAGCAGATGCAGTGAAAACCACACTGAGCATTATGTTGCCTTCCCTCCCCTGCCTGCAGCGCTTTCCTGAGGGCTTGGAAAGGAATCCAAGACAAATGAACCCACAGCACCACAAACCAGCTGGACAACGCAGGGCAAATTTTCCACACAGCAGATCATTTTGAGATGCTTGAGATCAGTTCTCCTAAAGACTGTGGGCAATCAGGCTCTTTCAGTGGAAACCACTGAAAAACAAACCCTTTACTGCCTCTCGGTGACTGCTGAAGATGTCACCAGCTGTATTCTCCTGGCTTAGGAAGTGCTGTGGTCCTGGACTGCCTCTATAATTATTCCAAATGGTGCCATTCCAAGCCCATGAGTCCATCTGATCCCAGGAGGAGCTCAGCCCACTCTGTAGCCCCACAAATACCTGTGCTGGATCGAACCATCTCTGTCCCAACCACATGGCCCAGCAGGTCATACTGGTTCAAGCGAGATCCACCCTTGGCTACTTCCACAGATTTATCCTTCCCCTGGGTCCAGGTGTAGATCACCTCTGTCTTTGTGTAGGCATCTGCAGAGGAGGGAGAAGAACGAGGTCTGTGCTTCTGCCCGACCTAAAATATACCAAAATTAGCCTGTAGCCAAATTAATCCTTGCTGTGCATCTCTCAGAGCCACATGGCTGAGCACAGCCAAGCATGGCCAGAGACCAAGGCAGATCAACAACTGTTAAATCAAACGAGCAGGAGCGAGCTGGGGTTTTTGGAAGGGAGCTGGAGAGGGGCAGAGCTCTGTCATTGAGAGACAGGCTGTCCCTGTGACGTGCTGACTCTGCAAGGGCTGCCTGCAAGCAGGGACAACACAGGAAGGCATCCAGGCCAGCAGGGCAGCCACAGCCCTGCCATGCCAGGCACAGGGAAAGTCCTGCTGGCAGCAGCTGGCAACTAAGGCTGAGTGCAAATGGGGCTAAATTTTCGGTTAAAAAGTTAAAAGTCTTTACCCTCACTCAAAAGCAAAGCTCTCCAAGGCTCTCAGATTTGGAGGGGGTGTTCTCTCACACCTAAATGCTTTTTTCCTGTGTTTGTGACTGAGCCCCTGCTCTGTCCCCACAGCCAGAGTACTCTTGATTTTTCCAGTCCTATGCTTATCCAAAAATTGAGTCTCTCCAGACTCTGCTAGGAGCTGTTTCTCCCCACAATGTCCCAAAATTTCTGTCCATACCATCTTTGCACCATCTTTTTAAGCAAGAACCATGTTCACTAAACCAAGCCTTCAGTTCATTTTTACCCACCACCTTCTCCTGCTGAAGACCTCAAGGAATTCTTTGGCTGGGGTCAGGTCAAGCAATGTGTCAGGTCTACTAGAGAAACATCTCAGCTCCTGCTTTGTGGAAGATTGTGACCAGAGAAAACCACATTTCTGTGACCTTTCTAGAACAACCACTGTTACCCCTGCACTGTGGGTTTTGGCAAACCTGTTCAGTGTTAAGCAGGGGCTGTGCAAAGCTTTGGGGGTGGTTTTGATGATCAGCCAACATTTCTCAGCAGGCCACAGTGCTGCCTAAGCACTTCTGATGCAGGCTGGCACCTCTCACCCCAAGTGCAACACTCTGCTTTTCCAGCCCCTCCTTCCAGCCCTCCACATGCTTCTGGAGCCCTCCATCCTCCTTCAGAGCTTTGTAGGGCTCTTCCACCTGATGGGCAACACCTCTTGATCTACAGTCACAGTCCAGCCACTCAGCCTACAAAAGGAACTCACCCACAGTTCCATTGCCACCATTCCTGAGAATTCAGTTGTATGTGTATGTGGTAGTCTGGGATAGAAGGGTGTCTGATGTCACACAGGCATGGCATGGATGCTTGGAGCACGTTTAATGCCAGGCAGCTGCTTCGGTTCTGCTCAATGCCTCGTTTGCAATGCAAAATCCAATCCAAACAGGGACAGCTCGTGGACGTTTGGAGGAGCTGGTAAATTCAGCAACATCTCCTGCTCCCCTAGAGTCAGATATCTGCTGTACAAATGTCCTGTGATGGGTTAGGAACAGCTCTCTGCAGTGCACATTCACCTTCCAGGGAGCAGGGGGATAGGCAAAGCCATCCCTTCAGTGCACTTGGCCTGAGGGATGATGCAGGTGGGCAGCTGAAGCTCTCTGGAATGCCTGATGCCCTTAATTCTCCTGCAAATTCTCTGCCTTGGCCCCTCGGGGGCTGCTGTGGTGGCCCAGGGACAGAAGGCCACTGCTGAGCCACTTGTGGGGATCAGCAGAAAATGGTCTGTGAGCTCAGCATCCCCTGAGCAGTGTGGGTCTGGCACTGGCATTGTCCTTCTAATTGCAAATCTGACCCACTTTAGGCTTCTTGAAAATGAGCAGCTTCCTGCTGTGGATGGCTTTTTAGTGAAAACACTGGTTTAATCCCACTCCAACACAGGAGAGGTGAGCTTGGATGCTGTGTGGGTGCTTTAGAAAAAGTCATATTAATGTTAACCAGGGGCAGCTTTCTGAGCTCCTTGTCTCAAAACTCTCATCATTCAGAGGTCAAATCAGTAAAAAAATAACCCCAAAGGGTGTTCCAGCAGAAAAACACACATTAATCTCTTTTCCTCACCAAGAAACATTATAAGCAATTAGATGTGGAATAATCTGCCTTCCTGCAAGCCTTGTAATAATCCCAGAGTTTAGGCCTGAGGTATGAGATTTGATATCCCTCCTCACAAGGTCAATTAACATTAATAATTCATCCTTCTCTAAGGCTTGCAATTTTACTGGCCTTAGCGATGTCTTGTGGCAATGAATTCTACATTTAATTAGGTGCTGCCTAAGAAATAGCTTTATTTTAGTATTTCTGAATAATCCTCTTTCATGGGTACAGTTTGTCATGAGGCAGAAGTGCAGATGCACATGATAAATATGATTTCCTCTGCTGCCAATCAAACTTTTCAACTTTGTCCTCAGTTAGCTCCCAAATGGCTACAGGAAGGAAGTTCAGTTTGGGAAGGTTGGGGGTTCTCTGGGGGATACTGGTGTGGGTTCATTCTTTAGCTGGAGGTGGGGAACTCCCTCATCTAACACAAATACAGACCAAAAGTGGTGCTCAGATTGTTGGACCTGGGAAAGACTCCAGGCAGAACCAGACTAGGATGTTTACTTTCACATCATGGTGAACCAGGGTCTTGGGGTTTGGCTCCCACTCACTTTAGGAACAAAACCAAATGAATTTAACTTGCATATGGGAGAGATAAGGGAACTTCTATGGGGAGGCCAAGCAAGTCTGGGAGGCTGGGAGCAGCTTTCAACTCCCCAGCAGCCTGCAAATCTTCCCTAAACCAGGACCCTTGGCTGTTGGAACTAAGATTCCCAGAGTTTCCCAGCCTTTCACTTGAGAGCAGCCTGCCTGACAGAGTGAAGAGGGGCAAGGGGTTTGTGAGCTCCATTGGAGCATGGAGACAGAGGAACCAGGTATTCCAGGCTCTCCACAGACTGGCAGCATGGGCCACCACTGCTGCCCCAAATCTGTCTTCCCAGCATCCCCTTGTGATGAAGGAAAAGCACAACTCAGATTTATAATCACAGAATCATTAATGTTAGAAAAGACCTCTAAGATTATCAAGGCCAACCATTAACCCAGCACTGCCAAGCCCATGTTCCCAAGTGCCCAAATTACACATTTTTTGAACACTTTGAGGGATGGTGACTCTACCACTTCCCTGAGCTGCCTGTTCCAATGCTTGACCATCCTTACAGTAAAGAATTTTTTTTTGTAATATCCAATCTAAATGTTCCTTGGCACAACTTGAGGTCATTTCTTCTCATCCTATCCCTTGTTACCTGGGAGAAGAGACCGATTCCCACCTGGCTACTTCCTAAATAAATTTACAGCAAACCCATGGGTGTCTGACCCATCCTGTAAGCCTGAACTGAGCACAGATTCACTCAGTGACAGTAGGAATTGCATGTATGAGATACCAGAAAAAAAAATTTGGTCACGTTACCATTAGCAAAAATGAATATTACTGTAACTAAAATACTGTGTGACATGAAGGACTGCTCTTCAGCCCTGTCCCAGCTCCTTGCAGAGGCTGCTGGGGGTACTCACAGCTCCCAAATTTCAGGGGGCAGGCGTGCACATCCATTGGGAAGTCCTCCAGGTGCATGGGGCACTCGGCGTGGATGGTCAGCCTGCAGGACAAAGCACAGGGACATTGCATTGGATCCCCACAGCCAAGTGGATGTTTTACACACTAGGGAGGAGAATTTCAGTTTACCTCTGAATTTTTAAGGGAGAAAACCCAGAACTTTCTGTGTTTCTCTCACCGTGGTGGGCCCAGTGCCAGCACAGGGGCACAGGTTGGATCTCTGAGATGTTTCTCAAAGCCTGTAGCTGTTTCTGCTGGGCAGTTTGCCAAAAAAGCCCTCCTTGATAGTTGTGTATCTAAGAACGAGCACAAAGCCCCTTGGTGCTTTTTGGGGTGTCTTAGCCAGGTGTAAAGGGGGTTCCCTGCACCTGTGCAGGGCTTCTGGGGTTTTTTTGTATCATGTGTTACTTTCTCTTTGATTAACACCTTCTGCTTTACAAAGCACACCCAAGGAGCCATGTGGCAAGTATTATTAAGCCATTCTGAGAAGTGCTGGGCACCCTCAGAGATTGATACACCTTGGGGCCCATTACACCCTGACCTCACTCAGGATTGTATCACAGGGGCTGCTCAGGGCCAGGCCCGGCCCTGCAGCCACAGCCTCTGCAGCCTCCAGCAGGGGCACAGGCCTCAGGGGTCTGGGAGAAGGCCCTCAGCTGTGGAGAGGACAGCAGGACACACATCTGGCAGCCTTTTCCACCGTGTAATCTGCCAGAACCCCAACTCCTGTTTGTTTACGTGCTGTGCTGAGGCCAGGGGACACCTCACAGAGCACAGGGGAAAGGCTTCAGGGGCTGCCAGGGCCTGGTGGCATGGAAGGAGCTGCCAGGTTGTTCAAAGCCCAGACCCATGAAGCCACCAGGATACAGCTGATGCCTTAAGCTTTAGATTTCATATTTTCAGATTCTGTGGTGCCTAGGGGTGCAGTTCTGAGCCTCATATTAAGTGTTAGTCAGCTCTCTTCACAGAGCAGGTAACAAAGCAAATCCTTTTCCTGCTGCTCACCAAGAAAAACTTTCAGCCCAACAGCACAAACAAGGGTGGACTAAAGAGAGAAAACAAGAAGGATGGGAGCTCACAACCTGAAGCTGTAATTGGACAATTAAACCCCAAGATGCAAATGGACCAAAACTTATAAAAATGTAAGACCTCATGACCAGTCAGCCATTTTGTGACCATTTTGTGTCCATTCTGTGACCATTTTGGGTCCACCTTGGGTGTAGCCCTGGCCAGGCTCTTGTTCTGCCCAAGGTGGATCCTGGAGGCATTTTAATAAATATCTACTTTATTCTCCAGTCTCTGTTCCAGATCAGCTTTCCCTAGGCATCACAACACTCCCTGTCCGTGTGGGACACCTCATCCCACCTGCCCTGGCCCCTCCCTGGCTGGCAGCCCTGCGGAGGATGCTGGAGAACATCCTGGCAGATGAAAAACTGGAACATCCTGGGGCTGCCTGGGGGCGTGCAGGACAACCTGTGCTTTCCAAATCCCCCAAATCCCCGTAGGATACCTTGTCAGGAAGCAGCTTTGTGAGGGAGGCACAGCCATAAAAGCAGCGTGCCGCAGAATATGAGGCCAGGCATAAAAGGCTCCATTATCAAGGGCTCTAAAAAAGGGAGCTCGTGTTCCTTCCTGGAATACTGCAAAGCGTGCAGCCAGGGAGAGGGAGCCAGGAGAGAAAACTTCCCAGGAGATGTCTGAAACAATCTTCTCTGAAGGAATCATTTGTAGAAAAAAAAAATAAAAAATAAGGACTCACTTCTGATGGCTCAGCAAAACAGCAAACAAACCATGGCAGGAGCAACATGTGGATGCAAAGGGAAACTGCACAGACTGAAGGTGGCTTGTGCAAAACTCAGGTCGAGAAGCTTCTGTTGAGATATTTTCCTTCATCTAGGAAAATGTTCAGCTAAGTCATTCTTCACAGAAAATACTGAGGCTTAGTCAATGAAAAATAAAGCCTGAAAGTCAATGCAAAATAAAGCCTGAAAAAATAAAGGCTTTGGGTTTTGTTTGCTAAAAGCAAAGAATATTTTTTAAAAAAAGGAATTAAAAAAAAGTTATTTCTTTTAGGTGGACAAACCTTAAACGCTTCTATTAAAAAAAAAAAAAAGAAAGAAAAAAGAAGAAAACAGGACTGTTTTTTTTAAATTTGGCACAATAAAATTCAGTGGACAAAACCAAAGCCTTCACAAATTGTTGTTAATACCCCTATGGAGGACACAAAGCAGAATGGCTGTGAGGTGGCAGGGGTGGCCCAGCTGCAGTGACAGTGGCTGCATGTGGCAGCTGGTGCTGTGACAGGGGACACCCACACACAGGGCCCAAGGCAGCAAACCCTGCACAGCTGCTGCACCGGAGCCTCCCCATCACCCGTGAGTTCTGCTCTGCCAGCTGAGGAAAGGAACCCTGGATGGATTTCAAATTTCAGACCCACATCCAGCCTCACCTGCAGCTCCCAGAGTGTTTAGGAAAGCTGGCAGCTCCATGAGAGAGAGCAGAGGACTTAAATCAAGAAGCAGAGGAGAAGAGCTGCCATAACTTTGGTGGAGCAGAGCTCCAAACTCTCTGGAGCCCCTGCAGCACTCAGAGCAGGGCATAACCCCCCAGTTTTTCAAGTCTTTGGAGACATCTGGCAGTTCAGTGCAGCAGAGAGCAAAGAGCTGGCCTGCAGTGAGTGTGCCAGTCCTTTCTGAATCCATGCCCATGGAAACACCGTGTCCTGTGACAGCCTGACGAAGAGGGGATGCTGACTGTCCTGCTTGCTTCACGTCTGGCTCCAGGCTGGCTTTCTCAGCCAAACCAAGAACCACTGTGTGCCCAAAGCAACTTCTTGGAGACAAGGCACACTCTCTGACTTGATGATTTCTTCATCACTGCACTGAATGCACCTGTTTTACAAGAAAGAGAAGAATATCTGACCTTTAGACTTCAGTCAAGACTCACTGAAGACTGACAGCGATTTTGACAAGCCTGCAAGCACAGTGTTGTAATTATTTTCTCCTGGACACTCAAAGGCCACCATGAACAAATTGCTCATTTGCTCTGATGCCTCTCTTTTCCAATATGCATTTTAAGAAGGAGGTATAAAAACCTGGCAGCTTGGTGTGGACTTGACTGCCTTGCTCTTCCTGTTCTGTTTCTTTTGTGATGTTCTCTTTAGCCAGCTCAAAATCCACTTGGGGAGCTCATGGCTGGCAAACTTGTCAAGCATATTCTCACAGATCTTAGTCTTCGATTCTTTCTGTCTTTTCCAACTGCAATGGACTTTTTGCTTCTCATTTTGTCACTGTCGCTTGTGTCAGGGAAATGTTGAGGCATTTCCCCAGTCTCCCTCAGCAGTCCACACCAGAATTTTCCTTTCTACCTGCCTGTTTTTTTCATCTGCTTCACTCATTGCTTTATTATTTCAAAAGGCTCTTAGCTGAGAGTTCCCAAAGCTGGCTTTTCCAAAGGACCTCATCTCTGACCAGTGTCCTCCTTCTGGTGCATCCTGAACTCACCCCAAAAAACCCAGAGAAGCCTTTTCCATCCACTGTATTGTCTGCAAGTGTTGGCTGTGATCACCAGCCACTCTGAATAATGCTGAATGACCCAAGGACTGCAGACTGTGGGTCTGGTGGGTTTGTGCTGTTTAGGGCAGTCAGGAAGAGCCTCAGGGTGGACCAGGACAGCAGCAGAGACTGGCCTTGGCCAAATCCTCCTGCCCTCTCCAGGCCATGGCCAACAAGAGCAAGTGTTGTTAAGGGAAGGAGACAACTTTACATGGATGCTGGGTGACTCCCTCGGTGTTTGGGAATGCAGCAGTTGCATTTTAAATCTAAAGCCTGTTTTACTAGCTGAGCCAGCAAACAATAAAACAATAAATCCATCAACAGACCACTGAAAAAGCAACGCAATCTGCTGCTTCTGCACCTACAACTGAAGGAGTTTTCAAGTCTCCTGAAATGAAATATAAAAAAGGGAAAAGTCACATCATTCCAGCGAGATGAGTCTGGTTCAGCAGCCTCAGCCAGCCACAGGTCAGCAGGTTCACAGGTAACACACGAAACATCAAAATGTCAACCGACGAGGAATGTCTCTCCCTTCCCAGGCAATTACCACAGCCTCTGCAGCATCTGGATTAAAGTGTTTTTTGCAGAAATTCTCATCTGTGCCCCTCATCCTGTGCAAGGGAGCTGATGGCCAGAGAGCCATTGCGTTTTGCTTCATTGCTCTGATGGGCTATTCACATCCAGGAGCCCTGAAATGTCCTTAGAAAGCCTAAAGAGCAGGTAAAAAATAGCCAAGCTGCCAGAAATCACATCAGCCATCAGCTGTAGCCTTTGGCTAATCTGTCCCAGGAGCCTGCAGTAACTTATGCAGAACTGTCTTGAAGCCAACCCCCAAACTCCTCGTGTTTTCTCTTCACTTTGCTGCCACAATGGCACCGAAAGTGGAACATCCAGGACAGAAACCGTGTTTCTTCCCTCTCTCAAAGTCACGGGAAGTCCTTTGAACTGCGCCAACACAATGGCAAGAAGCGTGAATCAGGCTAAACATACCTCTGCCAGGGCTGACGGGATAACAAACCTCTTCAGCTGCGTTCTCATGGTTACCAGGAGCTTAGCAAAGCCTTTGATGTGTCATTAGAGCCCCTGTCGTTACCTGCGTGCAGCTGCAGGATGAGCCAGGATCTCAGTCCAATTTCTGGGACGCAAATGTAATAATCCCTCGGTGTGCGAGCGCTACAAAAACATGACAGCACCCTGCACGGCGGGGCTGGCTTTGTTTATGCCAGGGATACTGCTGGAGTTTTGTCCTGATTTCTTCTCCAGGAGGTTCATTAATAACCACAGTCAGGCCGAGCAGTGTTTACGGTTTAGGCTGTGGGAGAATCTAGGTTAGGTTTAATTGCCAGGGTTTGAGCTTGAAAGCCAAATTGCTTCTAGGATCCTCGTGCTGGATCTGGAAGCACTGATTTCACTTTCCATCCTCCCCCAGCCCCTGGAGATTTCAGCCCATGATGGCAGAAATGCAGTGAGATAAGGTGTTCTCTGAAGATTTCTCCCTCCTGGGACAGTTTCCATAAAAAAGTCTTCCAGCACAAAGCCAAGCCTGGAAAACAGATCATTTTTGTCTTTGGATCTGCTGCGGCAGAGAGAAGTTGAAGCAAATCTCATCTTGTTGCCTGCTTGTGTTTTTATCAGCCAGCCAAGCTCTGCTCTGCTTGGATCCATCTGTGATGTTTTCTGGGAGCAGCCCTGGTGTGGGACACAATCAGCTCACAGAGCCCAGGAGAGCTGGTGCTGGGCTGTCCCAGCAGAGAGGCTGCACCTCCATCGTGGGGGAGGCTGCTGCAAAGCCTGGAGCTATCACAGCTTGCCTGGGGGCTAAAAAACCCCAGCCAGTAGACACCCAAAGCCTTTGCTGAGGGAGAGACACTGCAAAGCTCTCTGATTTCAAAAGGCAGCGTGGGAAGCCCAAACCCCAGAGTGTGGCAAACCAGGTAGAGCAGCTGTCCTGGGATCACACAGCCCCTGCAGGTCTGCATGTGTCCTGGGCTCAGCTTTCCCTCCTGCTCTGCCTCTGCCTCACCTGGGGGCTCACAGACCCTTCCAAGGACTGCATGTTGACTTCAGCAGCACAGGCTCTTGAGGCAGTCTGAGGCCATGCAGAGAATGTGTCAGCCTGACAGGTAAAGAAAACATCCTCCAAGTGCATAAGTTGAGCACATATTGTCTGGGAACCATGCTGACAATAACCACAAAGCCTCAACACGCCGTTCTGACAGGGCCTGTTAAGAGCAGAAGAGCTTTTTAAAGCCTTGATTCACAAAGCTGAATGCCATCAGCACAGCATTAAACTTTCACTATTTTTATGTGCTTCAAGGCTGGGAAGAACCAGAACATTATCTGTGTGCCCCACACAATCTGAGCCACAGAGTACATCCAGAGATGGCTGCAGCAGCTGAGCTTTTGTCTCTTCCTTATGTAAATCCATGCACAATTCCCAGGTTGTTGCACTCAGGTCTGACACCAGAGCTTAGAGACCATAGCTGGGCTTTTGTGAACTGCTTGGATCGTGTAGGAGCTCCACAAAAAGAGACTGCAGAGGCAGGGCTACATAATGAAACTGCCCTCCCTGTGCCCTCTGAGGCAGGGAAGATGCAGAGGGACCAGTAATCCTGGGGGGTAGAGAAATGCAGTTCAGTGCAGGGGTCACAAAGGTTGTTTTGTAGCCCAGGTGCCAAGGCCTGTCAGTGGCATTGTGCCATTGCACTGATCCACCAGGAGAACGTGCCATGACTGCAGGAAATCTCTGGATGCTCAGCTACAGCTGCTGTGCAGCTCCTGGGAGCTTGGGTCAGTGATAAAGAGGCTCTCTCCAGGAGCCATAAATATTGTCACACAGGTGTAATTTTGCTGGATGCATGTGTCAGGCTTGCTGTTCCACCAGAGCAAGTTCATCTATAACTGTAAGCCTTGACTAAGAGAAGTTGGCTTTCTCAGCAGGATAAATAGCAAGAGACGTGCCTCTAATTGCACATCAGCAGAGCTGATCCCTCAAGGATGTTGGCTGGCACAAGGGAAAAGAGCAGGATATTCTCAGGGGTCAAACTGCATGGCCAGCTACCAATCTAGCCTGAGCCTGCAAGGGATCACCTGGGCAGTGCTGGAAATCTGGTGGAAGCCCAAACTCTCTCCCCAGTTAGCAGGGCACCCCTTTGGTGTTTGCACTTTGCTGGATGTCAGCTGTGTGAGTTTGGCTTCAAGGTCCTGCTCCTTCCTTTAGGAAGGACACACATGCACGTCCCTGGGCATAGGGGAGGACAGCAGATGCATCCCTGGGACAGAAAACAAGAGACTCCCTCCAGCCCTGCCCTGGGAGGAGGTTTCAAAGCAGTCAACAAGAGAGGATGGTACCACCACCATCATCATTTGATGGGGAATTGAGGTGGGAGTGCCTTGGAGTGACAAAGCCAGGCAGGATTTGGTGGCTGGTCCTGGCCCTGCAGTCTGTACCCTTGGATCTTCCATTCTGACACCCCACTCAAAAGAGACCCTGGTGGTCCTGAGCAGCACCAAGAAGAAGAAGAAGAAAGGGAATCATCAGATGCTCCAGGACAGACATCCCATCCTGGATGTGTCTAACTGCAATCCCAGAGGAGTCCAGGAGCACACTGTGGTCATCTAACCACACGATCAGCTCCAGGATGTGCTGCCCGGAGCCCCATCTGGGTAAAGAAAATATCTCTGTGCACAAGAGCTCCTGGTTCTGTGCAATTCAAAACATGACAAAAGGTCTCCTATCCACCCTCAGCCTCTGAGTGGGCTCTTCACCTCTGACAAAACCTTAGGGATGTATTTAAAGGGGACAGGAGCACATGTAAGAGGATGTCCTTCATTCCCCAATCCTTCAGCAGACAGCTAAACTGAAGGATGGTTTGAGTTTATTTTAAAAATTCCCAAGACTCTCTTTTCTTCCAGAAGCTCATTCCCAAGAGTCTCATGATGCTGCTGCCATCCTGGCACCTGCCCAGCCCTGAATGGAAAAATAAATCCCATACTTTCTTAGTCACACAAAACTTGCTGAAGCTAATGGCTGTTTGCTGAATAAAGAAGTAGTGAAATGATTTAAAAGCTCTGAAATTGAGTCTTTCTTTTTTTTCCTCTCTTATGCCAGCAGCTCCTGTAATACTTTACAGTCAGACAATGATACAAAGTGTGGGGAGGGTGAGTTGTCTACTTGCAGGTCAGAGAGCTGGGAGCAGAACAGAGCCCTTAAGTCAAGTTGGGCTTTTCCCTTCATTTACCCCATCTGCCTTAATGTGAGATCACTGATGTGTGGAGACCTAAACCCCCAGGGCACTGGCAGGATTAGCTCATATTTGAGAACTGCTGTACAAAAGCAAGGCATTGTTTATCAATGTAGGCTGTAAAACTTGCTGACACCATGTAGATTCACAGCCAGTTTAACTATGAAGAGATGAAATCTGCCTGGTCCTCAGAAACAGAGGGCAAAGTGCAGCATCTCAGCACACAGAATCCACAAGGAAGCCTGTTATTAGTTAGGACTGGATTGGAGATGGAGACAGAGAAAATAATTTTTTAAAGAAAGATTTACACCTTGCCAAAACCAACTCAATACCTTTCTTGTGCATTTATCAGCGGCTTGTTGTTTCATTTACAACTTATGGCTCCTGCAACCCTGGCTTCTCCAAATCACAGTTTTTAATTAGCTGTTTGGTGGTTTTTTTTTTCCCTAATGATGTGCATCGATCACATAGATTTGGATTTTTATTATTCCACAAAGTGGGAAAAAACATCCCCATTGTTGTCACAAGCAAGCTTGGTCTCATTAGATGCGTGAAATGGTTCTGCTCTAACATGCTGAACAAATTTAAATCTGTTCTCAAGCTGCTGGAGAATAACAAATTCTCCCAGCCTAATGTTCCCGTACCAACATTGCATACCTGATTCATATCCCATCACAGGTCAGGAAGAAAATTAAGCCAGGTGGCACATCGACCTCACAAACTATAGATCCCAACACCTCTACCTTGGCACATAAAAGCAAAAAATCAATGTGAACGATGAAGGGAAAATCTACCTGTAAAAATGTGCCAAGCTGAGGATCAGTGATGGTCCATAGGTAGGAAACAAGGAGGGCATGGAAAGCAGCAGGGTAGGACTCAACTCCACTAACAAGAGTTAGTGGAAGCCAGCATAAACCCTGCTGTGATGCACCCTGAGGTCCCTGTAGGTGCAGAGATGTGGGAAACACTAAAAGTAAAAAGGATTTTTGGGAGCTGAAAAAGCAGGCCTTGAACAAAAAAAAAAAAAAAAAAGCTGAGAACTCAGAGCTTACTGCAACTGAAAATTTGGAACTAGAAAAGATACAGTAGTATGGCAAACAAGGACTTGGGAAACAAAGGCTGAGTTTCTAGGTTTGGCTTGAATAAATCTTAACACTGCAGAAAATACGTGCCTGACAAGACAGCAGAAGGTCTTAAGCTTAATAAGGGTATTGTGTATTGTTAATAGAAAAGCAAGCATTGTTAATACAAGCAAGCATGGTTTGAAACAGGTGTACGTGTGCTATAATTGATTGGCCAAAGAACTGTCTGTAAGCTTTAACAATATACTATTGGCTGAAAAGTTTTTAAGGTGCTCTGTAACAAAGAAATTTGTGGCTGCTGCTGCTGGCAGGCTGTGAGCTGTTGCTTCCTCTCAATTGCCTCTACCCCTGTAATGAATCACAGAATCACAGAATTCCCAGGTTGGAAGAGACCTTCAAGATCATCAAGTCCAACCCATGTTCCAACACCTCAACTAAACCATGGCACCAAGTGCCACATCCAGGCTTTGTTTAAACACATCCAGGGATGGTGACTCCACCACCTCCCCAGGCAGAATATTCCAGTACTTAATCACTCTTCCTGTGAAAAACTTTTTCCTAATATCCAACCTATACTTCCCTTGACACAGTTTGAGGCTGTGTCCTCTCGTTCTGTCTGTTGTTGCCTGGAGAAAGAGCCCAACCCCAGCTGAGCACAGCCACCATTCAGGGAGCTGTGGAGAGTGATGAGGTCACCTCTGAGTCTCCTTTTCTCCAATCTAAACAACCCCAGCTCCCTCAGTCATTTCTCTGATGGACTGCTGCTTCATTAAAGATTGGAACAGCAACCCTGGCAGTCCTGTCCTGTTCCTGCCTGCACCAACACAGGAGCTGGGATTCCCTGGAAGGAGAGGCAGCCTCACCTCATGGTGTACAGCAGGGTGCCGTTGTCCACCAGGCGCAGCAGCTTGTTGGGGGTTGTCATGTTGTGGGCAACAGATTTCTTCCCGTTGTGGAAGAAAGTGTCAGGAGTCCAGATCTTACTGGCCAGCAGGTTGTTCAGGGGAAGGATTTTCATGGGGCCATCAAACTTCAGCCTTTCGTCCCTCCAGGACTGCCGGAAAAAGACGTCAATGGTGTATTCCTTTGGGGAGAGAGAAGAGAAAATTAAGTTGTGTTTTACTCAGCTCAAGAGGTGGCATCTTCAGTCACAGAGCAAACTGGGTTTTGGCACGCCTTGGGTGACATGAAGTGTGGTGCAACAAGGAGCAGGGATTACCAGCAGTGCAGGAGAGGTGGCATTCAGCACCTTTTGGGTAACGACTTACCTGTGGTGCCAAAATGTGCATGTCAGTGTTTCTGAGCACTGCAGAGAAGCTGCAGCACAGCCTACAGTGGCCAGAGCTGGGCTAGCCCTGCTGCATCACCACCTCTATCCAGATGTTTCAGGGGAGGAAAGTCATTATGTGCAGCTAAACGGGCATTTGATAAGGCAAAAATAAAGATCCTGGAGATGGAATCTGGCCAGGATGCTGGTAATTTTATCCCTGCTCATAAAAACAAAGAAAAAAAAAGAAAGAAACTTGCATGACATTGTCTTAATGTTATTTTGTTCCCCAGGCCACCTTTAGAAAATCATTGAATCGAAAATTTCACAGACTTGCATTACAAGATCCTGTGACTTTCTTTTGTCTTCTTTTTCTTGTTTTATTTCCCTTTTCTTTTTTTTTTTTTTTTTTTTTCTTCTTTCTGCCAGTGTAGAGACCCATTTCCTAGGCCAAATTCCAGCTGGGGCAGTTAGAGGTCACCTCTTCACCTCTTTGAAACCCTGCAGCCAAGGCCAGCTCCTCACTCCCTGAATGCAGATTCAGAAACCACTTTTAGAAACAGAGGGGTCTTTGGAAAATCTGTCTGTCCCAACTATTCTGGCTTCCCCCTGCAGCTGCAGACTCGTAATCTTTATTTATGCATTCCCTGAGGCTGCAGGACCAACTAAACTTATCATTGTGAGTGATTTCTTTCCTGCAGCACTTCTCAGCAGCTCTTAGAAACTGCTGTGCATCACTTTCCTATAGGACAGAGAAATTCCTACAGGTTTTGCAGCAGATGGCAGCCGAGTGGAGGCATCTCAGGAAATAAATCCATCCCTGCTCCCTGGCCATGGAGACACCCCTGCTCAAATATGAACCTTCTGGATCTTGGCTGGGGAAGAAAAGAGAAATTCTACGTTCTCATGGGCTTGCCCTGTACAAGGTATTTTGGCCCTTCATGGAAGTGATCTCTAATTCATTATTTCTTGGGATAAACCCAAAGAAATAAACCTGTGTGCAGTCCCGGGAGGTTCGGGAAAAGTCTTTATCAGGAGAAGAGCTCCCTCACTCCCTGTTCCCATTTAAAAAGTGCCAGACAAAGAAGCAAAACAATTTTAATGACTTCCAAGGCCCTGCTTATTTTCCTTAATGATTCTTAGGAATCATTCCTGAAGAAAAGAGAAATCATGTTCAGAATCATTCCCTCTTTTTTATGCTTCTTTCCATGAAAGCATTATTCCCAACTGACCCCTTCCAAGGAGCTCACTTAGTTCTGTGTTATGCTCTTCTCTGCCTACAGAAGTGACTGAAAACATCAAGACTGACTGTCCTCAGAGTCCATCCATGAAACAAAAAAATCCCCTTTAATTTTTGTTTTCCTTGGTATAATTTCCCTGGGACTGAGGCAAAGTTGCAAGAGCTCAGTCCTGAAGATCGGGGCGCGTGTCAGGTCCGATCAGGCTCTGCTCTCCAAACCCAAACAGAGATTTGGAGTCCCTTGGAGCACCTCAGTGAAAAGGTCTCCATGTCCTCCTCCTCCTCTATCATTATTGTGTTAGGGACTGCTGAGTAACGATACAAAACTCCAAATTTTCTTGGAGGGCATGTAGCAGCGTTTATTAGAAAGCAAACCTTTTTTATGCACTGCTCCCATACATGACTGGTTATTCCAACCAACGTCTTTGCAAGTAAATGTGGGGAGACAGATTGTGGGGAGACAAAGAGGGATGGTACTGAAGGCAATCTTACCCTTGATCTATTGCAGCTGTGTTAATTATCCAAGAGTGGGAACAGCCTGGCCCTCGCAGCTGTGGGTGTGATAAAGGGGGAGTTAGCTGGGAGGGAGCTCAGTTGGAGGCTGCTGGCTGTGCTGTGAGGAGGAAGGGACAGGAGGTTGTGCAAGGGACAGAAAGGGTCAGATGCTGTACACAGGACAAACAGGGTCAGGTGGCTGTGATAGGGACAGAGAGGAGTGAGCTGGAACAGCAGAGGGAAGAGAGGAGACTGTGGAGAAAGAGCCGGGGCTGTGTGGAGCTGCCCTGTGGGATTGCTAAAGAGAAAAGGTACAAGAGACTTTTAGATAACAAGGAGCTGATGCTCGAAGCCTTCGGATGTTTTTACTGAAGCACTTTGAGCGCAGTGTCCATCTCAAGAACCACAAATAAACAAGTTGGAAAAAGAGCGGGTGCAAAGATTAGAAATTGTTTTATGTCTTCTCCCAGCTCCACCAGGGCAACGCCTGGGCAAGTCTATCTGCCTTTCTCTTCTGACCAGGCTCTCAGCATCCACGCTTGGTGAGCAGCTGCTCTGCCCTGCTCCCCACAGCAGCTTCACCTGCCTCTCCTCCATCGCTGCAGCTCCAGCTCTGTGTGTACTGCCAGAGCCGCCCGGCAGGGCACGGAGGAGCAGCGGAGGGAGCACAGAACCAGGCAGATGCCAGCGGGGAAGGAGGGATTTCCCTGCTCCCGAGATGAAAGGAAGCCCCAGAGCAGGCTCTCCCCACGCCTCCCGAGGAGATGGGGTTTCTCTGCCTTGCCTTCAGCAGCAGAGCTAAAACACATTCGCTATGCATTTGTAAAATACACGGAACGAAAGCACGCGGAGGGGAAATAATTTATTATTCCTTAACTGTCTTTCTAATTTTAAATTCATTTTGTCAAATCACATTGCAGAGAATACCTTCCTCTTTTCAATACCTCATATTTTTTTCTTCACAGTTCATTATACACACTCCCTTAATCAAATATGCTCCACCTTGGAAGTAATTATCAGATACTCCCCAAGGGCTACGATTGCTGAATATATTATGGGTCTCTGCTGTGGTAGGAAAGCAGGAGAGAGAGAGGGAGAACTCAGATGAGGTTCATAATCTTGATTACACTGACATCAACTTAACTTCTTACCCTGGAGGGAGTGGTCTTCCCAAAGCAACGCGGCTTTGAGTGATGGAGTGAGCAACTCCATGAAACAGAGATTTTATTCTCCCCCAGCTGCTCTGCTTGCCAGCACAGGATTGCTGTGGGACAGCTGAAGAGTTGTTCAGGCCATGCCAGCCCAGAAAATTCAACCCTTGCAGCTCTGGAGGGGCTGTGAGAGCCACAGGACACTGCTGCAGCCTGGCCTAGCCAGGACAGGCTGCTCCCTCCCCAAAATGGGCTCCCCCCATGGCATGGACTGCCCACCACTGGCCTGGGCTATGGTCACCAGGTCCCCTCAGGGGCTGGACATGCAGGAGGGGCTCTGTCCTGAATGCACAGCTGTCCTCATGTGGCACCCTGGAACTCTTTTGAGCAGCCACCCACAGCCAACCCTTCTCTGGGTGCATGTGGAATACGAGCTGCAAGAAACGCTGTTGAGAGACCTCACTATTAATTATGCTCCACAGTCCTGTTTTAATTAGAAGACAAACTGTTGTGGGAATACAAGCCTAAACTCAGACCTCGGGCCTTTTCATTAATAATTTTCCCTGAACATGTCAAAATAGCGCAATCAGTCCATGCTTTTTCTGTTTTCTCTTTTGCCTCCCTTCAGGTCCAGGCACTAAGGATGGTTTGATGGTGAATCATTCTCTCTGGCACTGCCACCAAACCAGATCAGATTCTGGCATCCTCCCCTCTTCCCAAGGAGCACCCTCATTCCTCCAGTTATCAGCTGGTTTCCAAAAGACCAAGCACACCTGGGAAGCAACTCCTGGAAGTGAGATACCACCAGCTTAGGAAAATCCCAATTTTGCCCATATTGTCCTGGGATGAGGGTGGGACACACCCCAGCAGTTGAGGAGAAGCCACCCCTCCCTGTGAGATGACCTACCATGTCTGTGTCCGAGACAGGGCCGAAACTCGTCACGTAAATGTCTGTCTTGACTTCAGTTACACTGTCTGGGACAAAAAGAAAAAAAGAAAAAGGGAAAGAAAAGCAATTAGAGAGCTGAATTTCCTTGTGCAGGCAAGGGTTTGAGGTTTGTTATATGGTGTTTATTCCTGCTCTGCTGAACCCTCAGCACCGTGCTCTGTGCCCCAAACAACGGCTGATTTTATCACTCGTAATTGGGCACATTCATCTCCAGCACAGCTCTGCTGCTTCCCACGCTTACACTGAGGACAAATCTGTCCCACACGGCCAGACAATGCATATTTACAGAAGCTGTGTGCCTGCATGATCCATACCCTGGTACAGATCCACATGTTTTCAATACAGAGGTAAGCCCTGATGCTTTGAAACTCCTTTTTAATCTGAAATCCCTTTGTGTCTCCCAGCCAGATAAACAGCCTAGCAATGTTCCAGCAGTTTTAGGGAACCCTGGGTTTGTTACAGCTCCAGGCTTATCTGTATGTAAAAAGAATCAATATTCTGATTGCCTTTTGCTGCCATCGTGCTTGCTGTTCTCTTAAGTGCCTCACTCTTACAGAAATGCTGCTGCTGGCCCTCATCACGTGCTGCCCCTGCATGCCGGGCTGAGATTCCCTCACAGATGCTGAGCAGCAGCTTCACTGCAAAGCCACAGTGCCCCACAGCTTCACTGCCCCTGCAGAGCCACAGTGCCCCACAGCTTCACTGCAAAGCCACAGAGCCCCACGGCTTCACTGCAAAGCCACAGTGCCCCACAGCTTCACTGCCCCTGCAGAGCCACAGAGCCCCACAGCTTCACTGTGTCACCCTAGTTTTTGAAGCCTTCTGATGTTTACATTCTTGGAGTCAAGAGTTCCCACACTTTTTACCAAAACACTCTGTGTTTTGCACATTCTTTCTTGGAGGAGGAGAAAATTGACAGACTGTTCAGCTAACCAGTGTGGTTTAAAAGAGGGATTTCATTCTCCAATCCACTCTCACCTTAGAAAATCTATAAATTCTAAAAAAACTGTAAATAAAGCTCTCTTTTTTGCCTTAGGTGACTGAGCGTGTAGTGCGTGCTCATTTCGTGTCTCAGTGTGATATCACTGCCCCTGCAAAGCCACAGAGCTTCACTGCCCCTGCAGTGAATCCACAAAGCCCCACAGCTTCACTGCCCCTGCAAAGCCACAGAGCCCCACAGCTTCACTGCCCCTGCAGTGAATCCACAGAGCCCCACAGCTTCACTGCCCCTGCAGTGAATCCACAGAGCCCCACTGCCTGCCCAGGTGCTAAAACCTGGAGCAATTTTAACCACATTCCTTCAGAAAACCTGGAGTGCTGGACACAGCCAGCAGCATGTGCACAGAGCTCTCCTAGCTGACTTCCTTGGGTTCTGGAGTGTTTCCTAATTGACACCTCTGCTGTCACCCCGCTTTGCAGGGAAATCAGGGCACAGTGATTTCCCAGATTTACAGTCCTGTGCTCTGCCCACTGGGTTGTGCTCAAAACATGATGGATGAGCTGCCTGGAGTTCAGCACTCAGTTCCCATAAATCCTCCCCACTTTAGGGATAGATCATGCTGTTGTGTGGCATTAGCTGGCTCAGAGCTGCTCTCCTAATGAAAGAACCAATTTAAAGCTGCAAAGCAGAGTTCATGTTTTATGCACACTACCCAATTTTGGCCATGGCAGCAGCCTTGCAAGTAGCCTGGATGGCCCATTGTTTAATTTAGTTGTGGAAATCCTTCTGTCCCCTGAGAGTTATTTTGCAGTACTATGAAGCTTAGGTTTGTGCTTCAAAGTTTTACATCCCAAAATAAGATAATGCATTCTGGCAGGGTTTTCTCCTTAATGGCTAAAATATACATATACATGTCTTTAGTTATTATGGCTGAGAAGCTTTTGATGCAGCCCGTGGCTGATATTATTGTGCTATAGAAGTAACCCTTGATCTTGCCTTGATGCGATAAAAAGAAGGTTAAAGAGGAAATATGTATGAGGCACACTTGGTGAAACACCCAGAAGTCTAAACAAAATGAGGCCCTTCCGTAAGGCTGAAGCACTCTGGGTGTTCTCAGTCTCCCTCCAAACAAGTCCCCAGATGAGGCACACAGAGAACATTTAGTGATGCGAGGCTCTTCCTGCTACCCCATGCAGTGAGAAAAAGCTCATTAGGACTTAGAGAAAACACAAAACTCTCCCTCCCCTCTCCTCCCCTCCCTGGCATTCATTCTGCAGCCATGGGCAGCAGGTCAGGAGCTGTGGCCACCCATGGCCAGGGAAGACAGAACAGGATGAGCTGTTCCCTGCCCCAGAGGGACAACAGACACAGAAGGGTTTGTGCTTTCCACTGTGCTCTGCTGGGTCCAAGCACAGGGGAAAGGATTCAGGAAGTCAGGAGAAGATAAAAAGGCAGAATTAGTTTTGGACAACTTTTGCAATCCTTAAATAAGCCTTTATGTCCTCATCACGCTGTAACCTGGCTGTCACAGAGCTCCAGAGACCCCTTCCTGACCCTTCAATCTACTGGTAAATCCAATCAAAGATAATGGCATTAGGAAACATCAATAATCTATTAATAACTTATTAATATTAATAACTAATTACAACCCGTGTCTGAAGAGAATCCCCCATTTCCACACTGCAGATTTACCCCCTGGCAAGGCCATGCAGCACCCAGGGAAGGGACAAGCTGGGGTTTCACTGCTGGCTCAGTGATGTCCCTCAGAACTGACAAAAATGAACTTCCTGCACCTCTCATGGCAAAAGCCAGACTGAACCCTCCCTGTTAATGAGTGCTCCTAAGGGCAGGATTTGGCTGGGATCCGGGGGGATTTCTGAAATTAAATCATTGCTACGCAGGCAGGGATTTCGGCAGAGCTGGGAAATCCAGAGATAAGTAAAACACCAGCAGAACAGAGCAAGCTCCAGCCTCAGAGATTCGCTCCCTTTGTGATCCCACAGCCCAAGAGCAGCTGCATTTCTCCCAGCTCTGTGACTGTGAGACCTCCACCTGCAGAGAAATCAGGAGCTGCCCCAGCAGCCTGCCCTCTCCTTACCCTCACACTGATCTACCCAGAGCCTGAATGAGATGAAACTGCATCTGCTTTTTCAGCAAGAAAAAGCTGAGAGAAAAGCGTCTCCTGCCTCTGCTTAGAGACATGGCAGGGAAATTCCTTTTTTCTGCTCAAGCCATAGATGTGCTCGCACTGTAGCTTGGCTGTCTTGCTCAGTTCCTCTCAAAGATTTAACAATTAAGGACCGTACAGGGGGGCAGCCACTTTCCCTAGAACTGCTGCAGAACACAAAATGACATTTTTCATTTCCTAGCAGCATCCTTCCCCGTAATTCAATTTTTTCATAAGCACGAGTTGAGCTTTCAAGGCTGCTGGGGTGGCAGGTGGATACTGCCAGTCCTGTTTATAACCAGGGAAACAAAAATGCAAGGACTGGGTTCAGGTAGGAAGCTGGAGCAGAGAAAGGACCAGAGCTCAGGTCTGGCTGCCCTAAGGATTGGCACAACACTGCCCAACAGAGCCCTTGGTGGGCTGCTCAAGCCCTTCCAGCCACCCTACCAAGCTGCTGCACCAGGAGAGCAAAAAACAAAATAAAACCATTCATTCTTGGCAGGGTTTTCTCCTTAATGACTAAAATATACATATACATGCCTTTAGTTATTATGGCTGAGAATCTTTTGATGCAGCAAACAAAAAAACCCCACAAACCCGGAGCCAACAGGAAACTGGAAGAGCAAGAGATTTTCAGGTTCAGTATTTGAACTGAATTTAGAGATCCGAGTCGCATGCCATGTTCTCAAGTCGTTTGTTTGAGGATGATTCCCTTGTCTGGGGGCTTTGCCCGTTTACAAGGTCAGCTCATTCCCAAATTTCAGCACACAATCACGTTTCCAGGAACAGTTTGGAGCAAGTGTGGGAGCAGAAGAAGGTGCTGCAGGTCAGCCAGGGCTGCCCCTTCCCCTCTCAGCCTGCCGGGCCACGCTGCCTTGCTCCCACCTGTAGAAACTCCCCACAGCTGGGCAGATCTGCAATGCAAATGGCAAACGAAACAACCCTTCCCACAGCGTTACCATGGCACTTCCTACACCTGCCTGCGTCTTCGGAGCTACCCCTCTCCTCCAGGAATCTGCTAGCCCAGATCTGGCTGCTTTGGGTACACCACAATTCCCCCTCCCAGCCCCAAAGGGGAGGGACGGGTCCAGCCCCGCAGCCCCACACCAGCGGGGTCCGTCACTTCCCTGGGTGTGCACAAGGGGTAAACCAGCAGCAGCTGGTGCTGAGGTGCTTCAGGTTTTCCATTTCCCCATCCGAGCCCTCCTCATGCCCTGGCCCAAGGCAGACACCCCCCCTTTCTCCTGCACTCCCCCCTTTAAGCGCCCGTGACTTCCCGGGCCCGGGAGGAGATCGCTATTATTTACAAAATGACGGAGTGCTATTTTTACTTGCTCTGGGAAGCACCGGGAGCAGCGGCGGAGCTGGAACACAAATTACACCGCCTCGCTGCCTCTCCCCTCCCCGGCTGCGGAGCTATCAGCGGTCCTGGGAGGGGGGCACGGGGGGAGGCTGGTGTTAAACGTGCCCCTGCACTCACCGAGTGCTTTTCATCCGAGAATCACACCGTGACACCCCGGTTCGGCCGGCTGGGCGGCAGCTGCGGGGGTTTGGGGCCGCGCTGGGCGCGGTTCGGCGGGCGGGGGGGTCCTGGGGGCTGTGTCTGCAGCCAGCCCGGGATGGTGTGTCTGCAACCAGCCCCGGGACGGTGTCCCTGCAGCCGGGATGGTGTCCCTACAGCCGGGATGCTGTCCCTACAGCCGGAGTGCTGTCCTTGCAGCCGGGATGTGCCTGCAGCCGGGATGCCGACCCTGCAGCCGGGATGGTATGCCTGCAGCCGGGATGCTGTCCCTGCAGCCGGGATGCTGTCCCTGCAGCCGGGACGCTCTCCCTGCAGCCGGGATGCTGTCCCTGCAGCCGGGATGTCCCTGCAGCCGGGATGCTGTCCCTACAGCCGGGATGCTGTCCCTACAGCCGGGCGCTGGGGGCTCCCGAGTGATGCGTGCTGATGGAAACAGGGGCGAAGCCGCTGCGGCTCCGTGCAGGGGATTCCTGGATGCTGCGCTGACGTCAGGGAGGCTGCACAGCCCCGGCGCGGAGGAACGGGATGAGCCAGGGGATGGGGAGCTCCTGCAGGCGGCTCCAGGGCTGTGCGGGGACCTAAGGGAGCTCGGGGCTGAGAAACCCGTCTGTACTGGTGTTCCTGTGCGGGGTGGAGTGGCTGAGAATAGAAGGGTTCAGGATTTTCTGCACCCAGGGGTACAAACCCTCAATCCACTCCAAGTCAGCTCCTGGAGGGAGATGTTTCTGTTCTGGGCTCCAGTATCCCATCTCCAGCTGTGATCACAACCTAAGAAGGGCAGTAACAAGCTCGGAGTTCTCCTTAACTCCCTCCTAGACAAACCCATTTATCCTCAGCTCAAGAATTTCTGAGGTGCCCTTATTCAGTGTCCCCTCAAACACACAAAACCTTTCGGGAAGGATTCCCAGCAGCCTGTGCTGAGAGCAGTGGCACCATGAAGAAAGCGGATGCAGCATGGCTCTCTTCCACGTCACACAGCCCAAAGTGACACGAGGGGACATCCCAAATCACCAGGGTGGTGTTTTCCAGCTAACTCAGCATCTCTGGGAAGGGAAACACAACAAGTCAGCTGGTACTACCGACTTCCACCTCATACATTCCCCCAACCCCTTGCCATGGTAATTAATTAGCAACAGAAGGTAATTTTTGCAGTGCACATAGAAGCTCTTTGTGTGTTTCATTCTTTGCTTTCTCAGCCTCCCACTGGCGGGATTTAATTTTCCTTCCACTTTTAGCCTCTGGAACAAAGGAGGTTTCCATGACCTTTGCTACAAGCTCCATGAGCTGAGCTGAACCACAGCCCCGGGCAGCCCTTCCCTCCAGAGGTGTCACTCGACAGCCCCAGCCAAACTCCACCCTCGGGTCCCTCCTCTCCCTCTGACACCTCCAGCCCCATCACACCAGGGCTGCCTTTCCCAGGCCCTGCCTGTGGTGTTCCAGGTGGCTTTTTAACCTGTGGTGCTGCCTTGTTTTGGAAAGGGGGAGCTGGATGGTCTCTCCTCGCAGGGAGAGAGGCACTGAAGAAGGGAGGGACACCTCTGGGTGGTGTGGCACGTGGCACCTTCTCTGGAACCTGGCACTTGGGAATGCCAGGCCAGTGCTGGGAGAGGACAGGGAGGCACAGGGGTAGGTGCCCAAGAGGAGAGGGTGACCTCTGTCCACAACCTAGAGCTGCAGAAATGGAGATATCTACATCACCAAGCACACACCAGAAAGCCCTGATGTGGCCTTCACTGCTGCTCTCCTGCTGTGGGGGCAGTAAAACTCCCCCACATACATCAGAGTTGCTTTTCTTGCAATTTTTTTTTTCCAAGGGAGCTCAGAAATAGCAGCAGAGAAAGCAACATTTCAGTGAACATCACTGCAGTGCTGTTGATGCCTCCTGGGCTTGTCCAGCCCAGCCAGGGGATAAAGCTGACTCCAAGGACATTGACAGAGCTCCTGCCACACAAAAGGCCACAAAGCAGCGTGAGCTATTGCTAATGTCACGACCACAAAGATCCCTACTGCTCCTGGAGTGCTTCCACACCAGGTACCCTGGGAGCAGAGGCTCTGCTGGGGTCAGGAGGGAAAGGATGGGGAGCAGAGGTGGCAAAAAGCCACGAGAATCTCCTGGCATTCCCTCCAGCCTCTGGGAAAGGGAGAGCAGAGCTGGAGAGCAGAGATGAGGCAGGTCTCAGCACAAGCCCTTCTCCCTCCTCAGCTGGGTATGGCTTGGGGATCTCAGACAACACCGACAGAGGTCATGAGCAACCTCTTCAAACTCCCAGTCCCAAAGTAAAAAAAACTCTTTTCAGACATTGCTTGGCTGTTGCAGCACCCCAGCAACCTTGACTACAAAATTACTTGCTCAGAAGTGAAAGCCAAGTCTTCTATCACAGACATTCACCCCTGTCTGGCAGCTCAGCCCGGGCACCTTTCCCAAAAGTGGACAGCAGTGTGTACATGTTCTTCTCCTGAGAAGCAGCAAGAACATCCACAGGATGTCTTGGTCCTGTCAGTGCCAAATGGCAGCCAGCAGGGCCAGGAGTGTCACCAGGGGGCTGGCAGGTGGCCCAGCCCTTCAGAGGCCAGACAGAGCTAACAGCAACTCAGCTCTAATTCCCTGAACTGCCTGAAACACCCACACAGCTCCAGGAAAACTCACTTGGGCAGAAACATCACGGCACAGCCAAGACCACAGTGACCCCACAGGGAATCCCACAGGTAGCTCTGCCCACCCAGACCTCACCACCTCTGATGGCACCTGCCTGTCTCCAAAGAGCACAGATGAGGATGAGCAGGGTCCATGGATGAAGGCTGGTGACCTGGGACAGTGTGGTTAAAGATGACAGGATGCTCATCTACTGCAAAGTGGAATCAGTCAAGGACAGAGCACTGGGAAATCTGTACTCTGCAGAATAAACCACATAGTAAGGAAAGAAACAATATAAATGTCTGAAACAAATGTCTTATCTCAGCAAAAGCAGGGGTGAGTAAGAGGCTGCAGGGGATTGCCAACAAGACCTTTGGGTTGGATCCTTATCTAGCTCTGCCATGTCACCAACGATTTGTCTCACGCAGCTTTGCCCGGCTATTTGCTTGATTCCAGAGTAACTGGGTCTGTGTAACAGCTCTGACACCCTCAGTTATGCTTCCAGTGGCTTCTGCATGGTTATGATCAAAAGGACATCACATTCAGATGGGGAACAAGGCTATCTGCTGCCCGCCAGGAAAACATCGAGCCTGCTTCCCCAATCCTGGGGTGCCGAGGCTTTTTTCCACCCACTGCTGCTGCTCCAATCCCCTGGCACTGCCAGCATTTGCTGTACAGCCAGTTCCCAAGTTGCTGCTCTGTGAGCCATGGTGATTAATTACTACCTTCTCTCTGGTGTGATGGCACATCAGTGTCTACAATTGCGCGTCCTCCAGCCAGCCTAGAGAGAAATCATCCAATCTGTAAACACAGCTACGCATGTGGTGTCACTTCCAGCTGTGCTTCTTCCCTTTCTCCCCTCAACCTGGATATTTCAGGGAGAACGAGGAGTTCAAAAGAATTTCAGGGGCTGTCTCAAGAGACAGCCAACAACGAAGCCGCTCACACGTGATGAGAGAGATCAGCATGGTCTGCAATTACATGTGCTCAATTCTTCGGCACAGATGAAGTGAGATGATGCCTGTCAAAGCCTCAGAAAGACAGCCTGCCCTGGCTCCCTTTCTTAGCAGGGCCACGGAGGGCTGAGGCAGGGAACAGATTTATTCCCTGTCTCACAGCACACGCTGCAGATGCAGAGTTCTCACATGGCTGCAGCCAATGTCCTCTGCAGGAAGGAGCTGCAGGACCATGAAGTGACCCAGTTACCACTTGAGTAGGGCTTGTCTGGGATTTATGGCACACTCCCGGGCATAGATGGATGTCCAACTCCTGGGCACAAACTCCTTGGGTTGTGTAGGGAAGATCAGCTTGGTTTTTGGAAGAGAAATCCCTCAGGAGCCTGGAAATGTGCTGTACGTGTGCTCGTGGCCCTGACCCAGGTCTGAGCTCTCTCCACACCTACACAACTCCATAACCAACAGAGCTGGGAGCAAGGCACAGCCACTGCTTAAAGCAGAGCACTCAGACACACTTTGTTCCTCATCACAGTGCTGAGAGGCACAGGGGGCATCTGCTGGTCCCATTTTGGTGAGTAACCACTCCCTGCCCTGCACTTCTGTGGGGGTGACAGCACAGGGAGCTCAGTTTCCTGCTCTGGCCTGGCTGCACTGCCCCTTTGTCTCACCACACGCTGGGTAAGGGGACTCCAGGCACACCTGGCAGGCTGGGTAAGTCCAGGTGCTGCTGGTGAAGGTGCTACAGGGATTTCACACCCTCCCATGCTGGTGAGAGGCATTTTCTCACTCTAGTCAAAAGTGTGGGGTGCAGGTTACAGCTCTATCCAGCAAAGCAGCCAAGGAGAGTTGCTGCTTTAGCAGCAGAGGAACCAACAAACTCTGCTCCCCACAGATCAGCTTTTCCTCCCTGTTCTTCTGACGCCTAACACCAGTTGATCCCACCTAGTTACCTCTCTCAGCTTTGGGTCTTTTTCCACTCAGCTTCATAATTCCACAAATCTTGGAGGGACTCCAAATCTTGGAGTTATCTCCCTTTTCTGTCAGGCTTTGCTCAGATCAGCCAGCAGGCTCCGAAGCTTATGGAAGACAAAAGGCAGCAAGGTGGGTGTGATAAGCCTTACACCATCAGAAGCCCTGGCTAAAACCCTACCACAAGGCTGCCCAGAATGTGATTTAATTCAGCTTGCCCCCCATTTATCCACATGCATGTATTCTTATCCCCACACGAAGATTACACATCCAGGGGTTAGACTCAGGATGTGGTGCAAGTTATTGACAAACATCCAGCCCAGCAGGGACAGAGGAAAGAGTCAGAAGCAGCAGCTGCTGGAGGGTGTGCAGCCATGGAGACTTTATACACACCCCTCACTCTCACACATACAGACTACAAACAGAGCCTACAAATTAGCTGTGCTATTTTTGCCACAGACAGAACTAAGACAGAATGAACAAAGCTACTGTCGTTACTATTTTAAGGACTCAGGACACCCTCAGATGCCAGGAAGACAGAGGAGGAATATGTATGTATGAGCATGCTTTTAGAGGTTCTGCAGTGCTCCGAGACCCTGTGGTAATGGAAGGGAAATGCTACATAAACATGTTTGTTATATATTATAAATACAATGGGAAAACGTGTGAATATAAATTAGCATGCATAATTGAACACGCTCAGTATTAAAGCCTGGCCTTGATGGCTAAGCCAGAGGCACTTGGGAAAGGGAATCCCTGCTGGTCCCTGTGGACAGGGGAAGAGCAGCCAGGCAATGCCGTGGTGCCAGCTGGTACATCCAGCTGTGCCCTAAGGAAACCAAAGCCAGGAGATTTCTGCTGCAGGGGCAGGAATGTGAGGGCAAAAACACCAGTCTGCTACCTCAGCCTGGGCAAACCCACTCCATGTTACCTGCAAAACACCTGTGCTCTGGTTTGGGCCTGCCTTGGTGACCTTGTTCAGTTAATTCTCCCCTTTAGGGATCATTGACAGTGTTCTTGCTGACCATATCAAAGGATCTTGGTGAACAGAACCCTCAGGGAAAGATTGCAGTAGGTTCAGTGCCTCAGTGCTGTGGCTGAGGCTGCAAACACAGGAGAGATGAGGCACCAAAACAAAGCATTGCTGAATTCCCCAACACATGAACAACCCAGCTGGGAAAATCACTTATTAGACCAGGCTGATCCATAACCTACATGAACCCTGTGTGCCTCTGAAGATTCTTCCTCAGGCAGACTGGCCCTGGCAGGTTTTTGCTTGCTTCCTTTCCTACTGGCAGGTTTTTGTTTACTCCCTTTCCTAAAAACACTGAGCCTTTTGTTAACTCACTCTCAGCAAGTCGTTCTTGAACAGAAATCACCACTTCCCAACTGGCCACAGTTGCTTTGAGAGGAGTCTCAAAATCTTCAGATCAGTGCCAGTAAACATCCTTGGCATTTGTAAAGCAATTACTGAGCTCTGCAATTCATCAGGCAGATCCCCAGGAAAAAGATAAGCACGAAGGTGCAATACAAAACTGCTGTTGCCAACCTGATAATCATTGATAGACAACAGAGAAAACAGCTGTGAAGACTGGAAAGCCAGGAAGCAAACAGGAATGCAAGAAAAATCAGAGAATCATTAAGGTTGGAAAAGACCTCTAAGATCATGTCCAACCATCAAGCCAGCACCACGACCACGTTCACCACTAAGCCATGCCCTTGAGTGCCACATCCACGTGTTTTTTGAGCACTTCCAGGAATGGTGATTCCACTACTTCACTGGACAGCCTGTTCCAGGCTTTGCCAACCCTTTAGGTAAAGAGCTTTTCCCTAATATCCAACCTGATCCTCCCCTGACTCAAAGTGAGGCCATTTGCCCTCGTCCTGCCACTGGTTCCCTGGGAGAGGAGACCAATCCCCACCTGGCTGCCCCCTCCTGTCAGGGAGTTGTAGAGAACAATAAGGTCTCCCCTGACCTCCTTTTCTCCAGGCTGAGCCCCCTCAGGCACTCCTGGTGCTCCAGACCCTTCCCCAGCTCCATTCCCTTCCCTGGACATGCTCCAGCCCCTCAATCTCCCTCTCATCATGAGGAGCCCCAAACCAAAGAGTCTCACTGAAACCAAAAGAGACCCACACTGCATTCAATTCATGTCACTGCAGAGGGAGAAGGGAAACAAAAGAGATCTCTCAGTGAAGTGCATGAGGTTTGCAGGCTGAGCTCTGAGCTGCAGCCCCACCACTGCTGCCCTGCCCTGTGGCTCTGGGCAGGCACTGAAGGCAGCTCTGCTGTGCCTCAGTTTCCCCATCTGCCTCTCAGCCCCACTGCTGCCTGCCCCTGCCTCTGGCGCTGCCTCATTCCAGCTTGCTCTGCAGGCTGAGGCTTGCCAGAGCACGTGATGGGCTGTAGTGGGCAGAAAATGGAAATAAAAAAAAAAAAAACAGAAGAAGAAAGTGACTCCTGGGGGTTGCTGTACAGCTCAGAGGAAAGGCCCATTTAATTTTCAAGCCTGTCCCCTGAGGCCAACGCCAGGTACTGAGACAAGATACAAGAGTACCATAGCAGGGAGCAAAGCTGCAATTTGCACTCTGGTTCCCTTATCCATTAGCTCCTGGCTGGCATTTCCTTCAGCAGAGAACTCAATCAGCTCCTCAGACAGTGTGCCTCTGGTGATGCTGCTGGCATCCTTCACCTCCACTCCCAGGGCACTGCAGACAAACCTTTTCCCTTCTTTACAAACTCCAGCGTGGTTCTGTGTGGCAGAGCCTGGCTCTGCACCGAGCTGTCTGTCCCCTGTCATGCACGGGTCACTGGGCTGCATGGCCAGTGCTTATTTATTTCAGCAATGCCAATACAGTGTGCAAATAAACTTATTTAATTCACACTGCCCTGCACCAGTCAATTTAGCATTTCCCCTGGGCTCACCCTGTGCCACCTCTGCCACACGCTGATTAAGGCACTGGGAAGGAAAGAAGAAGGAAATGCACTGGAAAACAAAGGAAAGGAAGAATTACACTGACTGCCAGGTGCAAATTAACTCCTCGTGGCTTTGCTGTCCCTGACTTGCATGGAAAAACAGTCTCCAAAGCACAAGACAAACCCTCAAACATTCACTATGCTCCTCCAGGACATCCCCTCTCAGCTGCCTTCCCCTGCTTCCCAGAAAAAATCCCTGGCTGCCAAATGGGGCCAGCAAACTCTGGCAGCAGTGGGTTCATGACAACGTGGCAAGATGGGCTTAGCTGTACATCCAGGCTGTTGTTTTATCCCGAGGTGAGCACAACAATTTCAGAGGAAATTCCATTTTGGCTCTAAATCTCCTCCTCCCCAGCACTGTTCAGACACCAGCGTTGCCTGTCCCAAGGACAGGAAAGCTTTTTTAATCACAGTTCCTCACTGAAATTCAGCAGCTGATATGGAATTGTCAGTCCTGCCCACTACATGAATTATGATGTGCTGCATGGTACTCTGATACTCCCATCAGAGGCAGGCAGAGGGCAGATGCCTCCAGATGTATGTAATTTTTAATTTCCTTTGCTGGGGAAAATGTTTTCTTGTTTTAGTGATGTATGTTCAAAGCGTTCCAGTTCCCATGGCAACTCTCTGCTTCCACTGGAGATGTCATTTTTCATGCCATCCCTTCAGAATTCGACATCTCCTCGCAGAAGTTTTGAAGAAATGTCTCTCTTAAATATATATTTATTAGAGACAGTGCCCGAGAGTGTGTTTTATTGACACGTTTCTTAGGTGACTCAGCCTACAGAGGAGAAAGCTGTCTCCAGAAATATGCTGCCTGCCAATCTGCCTTTCCTCAGCTTCTGTTTTCAACCACAACTCTCCCTCCCTTTTTCTGCCATGCAGTTATTTGCCAGCACCTGCTCCCTTTTATTTTTTTTTTAATTCCTTTCTGTTCCCATCACTCTTGTCCATGCCCAGCATCTGCTTTCCCCATTTTTTTCCTTTAATTCCTTTCTGCTCCCATCACTTTTGTCCATGCCCAGCTCCCCAACAACACAAGCAGAGCAGGGGAGCGCCCAGTTGTGCCAGAATTGTCTGTGCCCATTCCCTGCTGCACTATGGAATGTAGAGAAAACCCCAAAGTACTGCAAAATAAAAGCTGCACGAGCCTCTCCATGCTGGAGGTGCAGCAGCAGCAGCACCTGCAGCTCCTGCCCCTGGATGCTCTCCCTGTGCCTCTGGCTGGAGCTCTCTGGGTGCCCTGTGCCCCTTGGGAAGGGCTGAGGGCATCAAAGAGCTCATCCCGCTCCCCAGTGCAGGGTCCTGGGCACGGGGCTGCCATCCTGGCTGGGGGAGGGATTGGTGCCCCAGGTGTTGTTTATCTGGTGCCACTCGGGCAGCAGTTTCAGTGGCTCATGGTGCTGTGGTGCCTCTCTGTGCCCCACAGGTGTGGGGCTGGGGGATGCTGAGATGGAGCCACCTCCCTGCCCAACCTCGGCCTTCCCTGCCCCACCAGGGCATGCTGCCTGCCCCCAATCATCACCCCCCCACACCCCTGGCTCTGCAAATCCCTGCAGAGAACGGGACATGCCACATCAGCTCCCAGAGATTTTTCACAATCTCTCCCACTGCAGCTTCCAGAGATGTTTCACAAGAGCCCAGCGGAGAGTTTCTTTTCCAGGCTGCAAGGAGCCCCCAGCTCTGCTGCCCCCCAGCATAGGGGAGGCCCCAGGCCCTGCAGGGCTGCTCAGGACCCCTCACTGAGGAGGATCCCATCCAGGGAACCCTCACTTGTCCCACGACCAGCATCTCCTGGCAGCTCCTGCCAAAGAGGCGGCGGCAGCGCCGCAAGGATCCCGGCGGGAAACCGCGCTAGAGATCCTTAATAGAGCTGTAACGTTACAGCTCCAAATTGCCTTCCTCCAGGAGACAAATCCGAGCGAGGAAATTGGTAGGAGCTGAGCAGATCTGGAGGCTGATGGAGCTAATCCCAGGCATGTTTAAATGCAAAGGCCCAGGGAGCCTCGCTCAAACCCGACGCCGGCGCCGGAGCTCGCTGCTGGGTTTAATTCTCAGGTGCAGCTGGCTCCCAGGGGTGGGAAAGGCAGGGAAAATCAGAGCTCTGGGAGCAGACAGCACACGCCAGCCTCAAGGTCAGGACCTCAGCCAAACCACGCACCAGCCAAGAGCAGCTCCTGCTCAGCCCGTTTTAGAAAGCACATGGATAAACATCGCTGCGGTCCCTTGGAGGAGTTCAGAGACATTTCCTTAGCCCAGCCTCAAGCAGGGACACGCAGGCTCAGGGGACACTTCTTGCTGACTCCAGACTTCACATTAATTGTCCCGTCCCACCAGCCATTAATCAAATGTCTTCCACTTGCATTTTTATTGAAAATCAATTTAATAAAGTAGGTGGGAGTCCGCACGCTTCCATAACATCAGATAAATATTCATGGGCGCTTACACTGCTTTAGCTAAATGAGTTTTTTAAATTTAACTGGTGCAATTTCCTTGTTCCTTAATATATGTCTTGGCTTGCCCTTGTTCAGGAACAGAGACGACGTGGGACTGGCTCACTCACAGGCACACCAAGGAAAACTCACTCTGCTCTGGAGGCAGCACCTCTGGGCAAGGGTTATGTCATCAGTAATTGGAAATGCCACTGCTGGGGTCAGCGCCACCCCAGCAAGTCCCCAGAGCTGAGGTGGAATTCCAAAGGGCCACTTGGAGTTGAAAACTCATTTTCCACCACCGAGAGCATGGCCCCCATTTTTACCTCAGCGGGTGTGCCCTTTGATTTCCACTTTTCCCTGCCTGTTTAAGCAGCCATTGTGCTCCAGCAGCCAAAGCTAATGAAAATCCTTGGAAAATGCACCCCCCTGATGGTTACTGAAGGAGGTTAAAAGGCTTCCAGCTACCAAAACACACCACGCACCAGGGAAAGAACAGAAACACACCCACTCAGGATTTGAGAGTCCTTGGAGAAGGGATGAGCACCACGAGCAGCAGCACTGAGACAATCTCCACCTGCAGCCCTGGGGAGGGCAGGTTAACCCCAGGCAAGGCTCCTTGCTGCAGCCCTCCTTCCCAAAGCAGTTGTCAGAGCCAGATGGAAGCAAGGAGAAGCCTGACACATAGATCAGATTCAGGAGACAGGCAGGGCTCAGACAGTCACTATCAGTGCGAGATTTTTACAGCTCTTTGTTAACTGGAGCAGCGAGGAGCTGCAGCTCCCAAAAAGCAGCAATGCAGGGCAATTCAGCCACTGCCAGGGTTCTTGTCATGCTATCCCGGTGATACCCTTCCCTTGAAAGGCAGCGCTTTAGAAATCCAGCCCACCATCACTTTGCCTTTGTTATTAACACAAACTGACTTGTTTTCATCCTTACAGCCCCGACCTAATTCCCCGTGCACACGCTCCCTACAGCAGCTCAGAGCCCCGCACAGGATTTGCTTTCTCCGTGCTTTGGTGACATGAAGGTTGTGACTGGCCCTGCAGACAGGCACAGAGAGCCTGAGCCCAGGGCAGGGCGTGAGGAGCCCTCCCTGCCCCGTGCACTTCCACCCCCAGAGTCACAGTTCCCTCCAGCAGCTCCAGGGTATGAAGATGTTACAAATATATGGTTTAATTCGAGATTATTCTTATTAAGAGACGTTATTTGTATGAATTAAAGTGTATCCAAAGGTACCCCCACGTACAGAAGTCAATGCTGGGGAAGCTAGCAGCTGGCATGCCTGGCTTCCCTGGTAAAACAATAAGGAATGCATCTCCACCGGGGAGAAGCTGATAACAGCAATGACAGGAACCAACACCCAGGTAGTGATCACAAGCACCCATCACGACCCATTCAATCCACTCAATCAACAGAAAATCCAATCGTTCCACCTTCCCAGAATTTGGAGAAGCCAGAAACTCAAGACATGTTTGCCTGGCGAGAACTTCAGGAATAATTCATGGACAGATTCAGAGATGAGACCAGATTTACCAGAATTCTAGTCTACATACACACAGTGGACTGAAAGCACATCTGCATATTCAAAGAAAGAACTGAACAATAATGTATCACAAGGCAAATTTTCCATATAAAACTGGCCCTTGAAAGGTGGTGAATTGTGAACCAGGGCAGGGGCAGCAGACCGGAGAGTTTGTGTCCTACATTTTTCTGTTCACCCAGTGCTGATGCCTGGGGTCAGAGCTGTCTAAGTGATTGTGGCTGTTACTCATTTTTTTTCACTTTGTGGCTTTTCCAATAAATTTCTTAAATGAAAAAATATTGGGGGAATTGTCATTTATAACAGAAGACAAATGGGATCCACAAAGTGCCACCATCATGGTTTTCCCTTCATCCCCAGCAGCTGCAGAGGTGGGCAATCCTCACTTGGTGATGTCACTTGTCGTTCAGTTCCTCCCAAAGCACAGCAGGTCCAGCTCTCCTGCGAGCCTCCCAGAGCACAGATTTCCCCGATTTCCCTGCTATTAAGGGAGAGCTCAGCCTCGCTGGAGACAAACTGCCTGTCAGCAAACAGCACTAAATACAGGGTATCATACTCCACAGATGGTGGCATGCTTTTAGTGTTTTCTCTCTTGGATGCAGGTCACACCACTAATGTCATCTCCCAACACCGAAATCCTACATGTGAAAAGGTAAAGCTTAATTGCCTTGAACAGCAACTCTTGTATTGACTCCAACATAAGGCCCATAAATATTAATACAGCTATATTTAGCCCCTTTCAATTATACATACAAAATTGAACATCTTTCTGGGAACAAATCAGTCCGGATAGGGCTTGGATTTCTTTCCTTTTCCCTTTTTAACGCATTCTGCATCAAAATAATAATAATTCCAATCGAGCCAAAGCTTAAAAAACCCAAACCAACAAAACTAGTGGATGGAGGCAAAGTCTTAAAGATCTTTTTCTGGTTCAACCAACTCACTGGGCAGGTGTCCAGAGGCACTTGCACACTCCTAACCCCAACCCTGCCCCAGCTGGTTCCCATTTATTTGTTGACTCAGTCCCTGTGCTGGAGGGCAGCAAATGGGCCCCACTGCAGGTGTGACACCTTGATCAGATCCCAGAGGGACACACAGGGGAGCTGCTGGCGCAGGGATGCTCCAGGGAGGTCCCATCCCAGCGTGGCCATGCCCACACAAAGCTTTCTGCAGTTGAAGACCTTCTCCTTTGTATAAAAATCACATCCACTTTACTGATTTGCAAATTAATTATACATCGCTTCCCTTGCCAAAGTGGACTTAATGGTATTGACATTACATGACAAAGAGGAGCTATCAGAAAGCTTCTCTCATAATGATGGCTAGATTGATCAGGGAAGAAGAAAGGAGATTTCATGCTTTTGTTCTTTAACCCTTCCTCATGAAAGCAGACAAGGCCCTTTTCTAGGAAAAGTTGTTTTCAAATTCTCAGGTGCATCTCTCCAGAGGGAAGAGCTCTCATCTTTCATGCTCAAAGGCTGGAGCTCAATTCCCACATGTGCACAGACCCCTCACAGAAAACACAACTTGGGGGGAAAATAAAACCCAACAGAGTTTGCACCTTCATTTTTTGCAGGACAGTGGCTAAGGTGACATCCAGATGATGAGATAAGAACTTAGATGAGAAAGTACGAAAGCAGGACAGCAAAAAACCCCTGATCTGGCCAGTGTTTGGACACAAAATTTTCTCAATAAGAGTTCTGAAGGATGCAGCAAGCCCTGTGCAGAGCCTTTGGCACTGTCACAGCCAATGGCTGTGCTTTGGGGGGCTTTGTTATGGACCTCAGACCCTTCCTCAGCCAAGTTTCTGGTATCAGAACTGATCCTTGCAAACCAGAGCTGTCTGAAATGGCTTTTGAGAGGCCGAAACAGCAGCTTGGCTTTTCAGACACAATTTATTTCGCTCCGGTCGTGAGTCGTTCCATCCACTGACTCAGCCTGAACTTTGTCATCAATAGGATTTTCCAGGAGGTTGGGAGAGGGAAGAAAAAAAAAAAATCATATGCTTCTTCCATGCCTGTTGTTCTCAAGACTTTGTTTTGAATTACATCCTTCCAGAAGGTAAAGGGAACGGGGTGTCCTTTCCTCACAATGCAAATTGCAGATGAAAATCCCTCTCTAGGCTATAGAGAGGGATTTTGTGCCTCTAATTGTCAGTGCTCCATGAGCACTTGGGTTTTTTTTTTAATAAACATTAGCTGCACATCCTTCAGAGGCACATTTTTAAAGTTAAGTTACAAGTTGGTAGACAAAGAAACATTACAGGAAATTCCTGCCCCACCAGGTGAGAGTTTTGGCACTTTCTGCAGCAGGGTATTTCCCTCTGACTTTGAATAGTCTTTGCTTAAGGGACCCTGCACAGTTTAGCCTCACAGTCTTGCAGCATTCCTCAAAGCCCCGTGCATCTTCCACCCTCACAAACGCTCCTGCATTTTTATTTAATCAAACAATAACCTTTAAATGAACGGAACGGCATTAAGGAGCTAACAGGTCTGAATCAGCAGCATTAATCCCCCCTCCACAGGGGGCTCAGATAGATGGGATTTGATTGCTTCTTCCAGATGGATCAGGGCTGAAATTCACCACCAGCACGATCAATGACTTTGCCTCATCAGACATAAACAATACCTCTATATTACTACATGAACTGCTGCAAACATTTTATCCTCCAGCTCCACAAATAAAATAGCTGCTGTTTCCTCAGCATTTGACCAGTTGTTTCACCAGCAGCTCCCCAGAACAAACCAATTAAAGTTGTTTTTAAACTCTGTAACATCCAATAAAAAAATCTTATTTTTCAATCCATATCAAAGCCACATTATAAATCCTTTACATGGGACTGAACGAATGGAAATTCTAATAAAGGAGAAGCTGCCATAGTCCAACAGATCAATAAAGACATCCTCACAAGCAGTTTATAGCCACCTATAACATCATCTACTAATGTTCTTAAACCCATCTAACACATGTTCAACATGCTGAAACATCAGCTAGCGCCTTCCAGAGTCATTACAAACAAACACCATCATCCCGGCTCTGACACATCCACAGCTCCCCCTCGGGCAGGGATCAGCTGCCCAGCCTTGACACTGCTTCACTGCAGGTGTCTGAGCCAGCCCCGGAGCTCTGAGATGTTACTGGGGCAAAAATCCCCTCCAGATGGCTTGCCTTTCCTAGAAAAATTCCTTGCCCCCCTGGGGAAAATCTCCTTGCCTACACACGTGGGTGCACGGCAGGGTCAGCAGCTCCTCGCTGGAAACGCACAGCCAGGGAAGGCACCAGCTAAAAAAAGGAGCAGGAGAAACACCTTTCCCTTCTCACAAATCACACCCCACAGCCTGAGGGCTCGGTTGGGCTGCCCTGGAGAGCCCAGAAGTGTGCACAGCAAGGAGAGCTGGTGGATTTGGCCACATGAGTGGCCTTTCAGAGGGTGGCTGGGCACGGACCTGGTGTGGTGACCCACTCACAGCTCTGCATGGCACTACCAGCTGCCCCCAAAGCACCAGTGCTGACCCAAAACCAGGTGTTTCACACCAAAAGCAATCCATCTGCTCTCACAGAGGGTTCCCAACCCCTCCCTGAAGCTTTGGTACAGCCTTGTTGCCCTCAGCACATTCATCACTTATTGAAGAGAAGCCTCCCACCCTTAGGCACAGCTGTCAGGGCCGCGCTCCTCGCCTGCCTCCTGATGTGTGCAAGGCTTTTCACACAGGGCTGTGCACCAGGGGTTTGAACAGCAGCACTGCTGGGAATGCTGCACCAGGGAGGGGAGCACCAGGGCTCTGCAAATCCACAGCAAAGCTGCCTTGGGAGAGCTGCCCCTGACGGGAGGACAACCTTTCTTTAATTTGTTCACAGATCTCGACTTCAGAAGTTTTACGAGATGGAGCAGGGTCCCTGTTGCCCAGAAAGGTAAACAGAAGGAAAGGCTGTTCAGGCAATGCCTCAGCTTCAGATTAAAACTCATCAAGGAAGCTCAGACAAAGACAAAAATCTGAGATAAGACATGGATTTTGTCTTTTTTTTTTTTTTTTTTTTTTTTCTGAGAAAGGATCAAATTCCTCCCTGATGTAATCAATGCAGAGCATGAAGTCAGATCAGAGAGAAGAGATGAGAAGTTGGGAGAAGTGGAACATTAAGACAGAAAAATAGATTAAACACAGACCTGAAACTCCTAGAAATCGCAATAAATCACAGAGGACAACTCTGTTTGTCATCTCCTGTTTCTGTCACACAAACAGCAGGTCTAGATAATATTTATGAGGCAGCTTCATCTCACACAGGTGAAAAACCTTGTGTGAAAAGGGCAATTTCAACATTTCATCCAGATCTCGGGAAATAAAAGTTCCTTAAACTTCAATCTGGACAATTTAACCATTTTTACCACCGTTATAGGTTAATTTCTCTGCAAACAGATTTCTTCTTGGAACCTGCCAGGCAGATAAGGTCCTGCTGTTTCATTGTGGAGCACACTGTACTTTCATGAGAAGGCAGCTCTGTAATTTAATTATTCTGGCTATTTCAGCCCCTCTGCCTTAATGCTCCCACAGCAACAGACAAGCCCTTACCCGCAGGAGGTCAGGCCAAAATGACAGATGCACTGAGGTGTCGCACACCCAGCATCTCCTGGGAATGTCTCAACCTAAAGGGAGCCACTCTGATCCCAAATCCAAACCCTCTTGGCCATCAGCTGAATTAGTGAAAGGCAGGTGGCCAGGCGGGGATACAGATGTTCCTCAGGAGCCACCCTGCCAAACCACACCAGCATTAAAAGAGCAGGAGGAAACATTGCACCGTGGAGAGAGGAAACAAGAGAAACTCCAACTGAGGTGTACTTTGCTGGCAAAATAATGGTGGAAATATGACAGCAGGGTAAATATTACCTGGCTATGGAGCAAAACCACTGGCAAGGCAGAGCTGACACAGCAGGGAGAGATTAAAGGCACCACAGGCCAGGTGGGCACCCCTACTCTGAGTCCTGGTGTGAGCAGCAGCCCCAAGTCCTGCTCGAGCCCAGCCCGGGCTGGGAGGTGCTGACACCAAATAACAACATTGGAGAGGAGGAAGTTTATTTCTGGGCTTTCTATGTTTTCAATACAGCTGTGAAAAAATTCCAGTGCTTTTCCTTCTACCCCTCCCTTTGCTCCCAGATCTCAATTTAAAGGCACAACACTTATTTCTGGGCTAAACAGAATGGGGATACAATCCAGCATCATAAAGTCACCCCAGGGCACCACAACAATTTAAAAGCTGAGGTCCAGAAGAAAGGCAAAGTTTGATGCTACCCAGCCAATTTTTATTTTGCACTGTCACCCTGTCCCAGCACAGGCTGAGCACACCTGTCTCTAGGGAATTGTATTAAACACTGAATCTTTGAGGGGTTTTGGAGCCAACCCAGTCCTGAAAAGGAAACAAAAGCTGCAACTTGACAGCAACACTCACACAAGTGAGGATGAGGATTGCTCTAAGCCTCCAATACAGGACTCAGTCCTACAGTTGAAGCCAGAGCAAAGTTGGTGTTGACATCAATAGGATGACATCAACAGGGGAGAGGAGGAAGAGGAGCCTGGGTTGCTTTCACCCTTGGGATATACCCAGCTGGGAGGGTGAAAACTGGGCCCTCTCTGCCTGGATGGGCCCACTCCAGGGACAGGGAATGGGTGCCACACCCTGTCCCAAGGAATGGAACCGAGGGGTGAAGGGCCCTGCCCTGCCTGGGGATTGTGTTGCTTTAATCCAGGTTCCCATGTTTGCTGGTCCTGCTGCACCCCGTGGACACTTCAGGAGGCTCCCAAGCCTCAGCTGTGCAGGAGCCCCTGGTGTAAAACCTGGCAGGATGCTCAGCAGCCACCACCCCTCAGCAGGGCTGAGCTGTTCAGGGGCTCAGGAGATGCTGTAGAAGCTCCAGGGAAATGCCAGGAGTTACCTTGCCAGCCGTGCTGCAGCCAGGAGGGACTGCACTGATCGATCCCAGCCTGGCTGCTTAACGTGCTACAAATTGCTTTTTAATTGCAATTGGAGGAACTGGCTTATCTGGGATGTTTACAACTCATCTCTTAGAAAACTGAGCAGCCTACTCTCTTCTCCTCTTCCTTGGGGCAGAATCCTTCCCTCCTGGCATGCCCTGGAAAAGCCCAGCAGTTTTTTGGAATGCTTCCCAACCACCCAATACAGAGAAACAGAGAAATACTTTGTCCAGCCCTGCTCCAGATTCCCTCTGGGTCCCTCACCCTTGCCCCAAATGTACCTTGGGCACACCCCTGGCCCTGTGGGGCACCCCCCTGGCCCTGTGGGGCAGTCAGTCTCTGCCTGAGCTGGAGGAATCCCCTGCCTGGCTTTGCAAACAGCTGTGGGAAGGTCCCACATGCCTCCTCCTCGAGCAGTGAGCTGCTCCCTGACAGCTCTACACTGCCAAAGCACATTTAAAGCATCCTCGAGGCTGTAAGGAAGGAAAACCTGGAAATGTCCCCTCCTGCCCCTTCCCAGGCCCAAATGTCACCAATCAGGAAATAAGGCAGAGGAGGTACAGCTGTCCAGGGAGCACCACTGACCCCAAGCACTGCATTCTCCCTCATGGTCACTTGTGGGCTCAATTTTCTGAGCCTGAGACAATTTTCAGCTTGCTAACTATTGCTAACTCCTTTCCTAAGGGAAAGCTGTCAACAGTTTTCTTTTCTCAAAATATCTTTCTCTTTTCTCATAGCATCTCTAGGTAAACAGTGCCTTTTTCTCATAATAATCTTCCCCAGCTGTTGTTTTCTATTACTTAACCAATGGAAAGAGATGTAAGTCCTATTGACCAATAAATAACTTTTTTTTAGCAAAGCATGCTATATAAGAAGCAAAAAAGATTGTAAATAAAGCCTTCTGTTGTTCTCATAGTAAAAACTGGAGTCAAACTATCTTTATTTTGTGTCCTACTGCGACAGTCACTGTGCTGGACATCACACTGGCCCTGCAAGGGCTGCAAGGACACACAGGGCAGTTTTGTACATCTGTCATTCACAAAGAATCACTCGTGGTCCCTTCATCTGCATCCCACTCCTTGAGCACCTCTTCTTTTTGGGCACAGGACATCTCAGCTAGTTCCACCTCCTTCTCCTGGCCACAGCTCCTCTCTCCTGCTCTTGTGAGCTCCAGGGAAGCTCCAGGTGCATGAATGAGGCTCTGCAGGGAGCCCCAGCAAGGAGAACCCGGGAGCTACAGGCAGACACTTCCCCCTGCAGCCCCTCCAGGCTGGGCAGGGGATCTGTGTGGCTCCAGACCAGGAGCAGAGGCTCGTGCTGTCTGTCCCACAGAAGCTCTTTGGGACATTTTCTGCTCCTACAAGGTTGGCCATGACAACAGACATCTCCATCCCCTCGGGGTCCATCACTGCTCCTTTTCTGGCTCAACAACCAACCTGCCCCGTGCTCTCCCAGGGGAAGCACAGGGTTTCTGCTGACAGCTCCTGCCTCTCCTCCCACACTCTGATACTAGAAGCCGATCTGTTCATGCAGCTCCCCCTTCCCTGAGCCCAGACTGTCTTGCAGTGGTCATGAGGCCAAAGAAAAGACTCAGCTCCATTCCTAAGAGGAATCCAGCCCTGGCTCAGCTCAGGAGACACCCCTGCCACACACTGTGACACTGATGGCCGTGCCCCCAGTGCTCCAGGGTTTTACTGCAGATGGGGTCTGACAGCCACCTTCCCCTGCCCTTCCTCTTCTAAGGCAGCCCGAACTGAGCTCACAAATCTCCCCCTTTGTAGTAATGCACCCCACACCTGAGTGAGTGAGTCCCTACAGGGAATGGTTTGGGACTCATCCCTTGTACTTCTTATAAGGTAAAGAACCCAGAAAGTTCTTTGCTGTTCTGACTGTAACTGACTCAGTGCCAGCACAGAGGCATGGATTGGGTTTGGAAAGTGAAAGTCAAAGCCTGGTGCTGATTTCATTGTGCCAAGGGCCAAACTGCCCACCTGGACCATCAGGTACTAAAGAAGCAGCAGAAAGGAACTCAAAGAGCTTTTTAGGGTGTCTTAGCAAGGTGCAGAAGCTTCTCAGGCACCTGTGCTCGGCTTTTCTTTTATTTCTGTAACGTTTTATTATTTCTCATTTATTAAACCTTTTGCTTTTACAAAACACACCTGAAGAGCCATCTCAGTAATTATTTTAGCCATTTCTCTGCAAAGGCTGCACTCTCAGAGATACAGGAAAAATTCCTATTCACCTTGCCTCGGGACAGCACGGACTCCTGGCTGGGCTGGGTGTCCCCTGCTTGGGGCAGGGGCAGCAGGCAGGGCCCTCAGCTGGAGCTGGCCCTGCAGCCCCAGACACTCCTGAGCAGCCTCAGCTCGTGTCTGCAGCATCCTGGTAGGGAGAGGAGCTCTGGCATGGCAGCTATTAGAGTGGGTGGCAGCAGATGGTGAAAGCAGAGGGGATAAGAAAATAAATACAAAGAGGCTATCTTGAGGGGAGAAGTCACCACATTAACACTCTGTTGCTTACACAGTGTCTTCTCCCCAAGTCTAAACAAACACTGCTCGGTTCCTGGCGCACAGGAGGCTGGAGGAGGGCACAGGGCTGAGCACACACAGCACTGGGAGGTGCTGCAGCCCCAAACCCTGCCCAGCCCTCCGTGTCCCAAATGTCTGCAGGGGCATCTCATCCAGAACAGGAAAACCAGCCAGGCAAGGAGCCTGTGTGTCCTGCCTCACACAGCTCACACACAGCTCAGGAACTCCATCCTGCCCCCAGCCTGGCTGTGGGTGCGGGATCACCACACCTGCCCTTTCCAGGGGCTGCAGGGCATGGATGCTCTGCCCTGACACCTCCAGAAATGCAATGAAAGACATTCCCAAGGGAAATGGGGAGACTATAGGGACTGCCCAGAGCTGTCTAAGAGGAAAACCAATGTTCCCTGTCCGTCACCCATTCCCACTGCAGCTCATCTGAAGCAAGGCAGTCGCTGTCCCAGCCCATCTCCTGCTGACTGCCACCCCAAACTCTGCAGGACCATTGCTGCTTCTGTGGCCACCAGCAGCAGTGGGAGAGTTCTTTCCCTCTAATTCTCCTCCTGAGAGACCTCCAAGGCTTCAGCCTGGGAAAAATCAACTAAAAGTGGGGAGAGTCTGGCCCACCAGGCTGCTCTGTACTCATTGCCAGTCAAGAGCCCCCAAAATCTGCAGCCCTCATCAACACCTCCCACCTGGCTCTGCCAGAGTGCCCCAGCAGGAGAACACAGAGGTGAAAGCACTCTTTAAACACCCAAGGGCTGGCTCAGGCAAAGGCAATTTATTATGTTAAACACGTTATTAAAGGATCTAAAGAGACAGAGCAGAGATGTTCCAAGCAAGGTTTGAACTTCCCCAGCGAGGGGCTCCTGGGACTCCTGGTGTTAATCCTCAGCATGGGCTCAGCTGAGCCTGCAGTGAGCAGAAATGCCCCCCCAGCCCCCTGCAGAACTCGTTTCTGTTAAATCAATACAGCCATCGGGGAGACCTGAGGAAGCAAAGCTATTAGTGGGACCACAGTTAATTCTGGGGGAAAGAAACAAGCAACAAAAGCAATAAAAGTGACTGATTGCTTATGCAAACGCTGTAACCCCTTCCTGCCTAGGCCCTGCAGCACGGCAGAGGTGAGGATGAGGAAAAACCCTTCCTCCCTTCTTCCCTCCCCAGGTTTGGTGTCACAGGGCAGCTGCAGGGTGGAGGGCTGTGGCACAGAGGTGGACACGGGGCTGGGAGGAGGCAAGGCTGCTCTGGGGAGGGAAAGGGCCATTCCAGGAGATCCCATCAGCATGCAAGAGCTCAGGAAAGCAGCTCTGGGCAGCAGGACCTTCAGAAAATGGGACAGCCTGTGGTGACTCCAGCTCTGGGTGGAAACCATGGTCCAGCAGCAGGAGAGCTCAGGGCAGGGACAGCCCCAGGGACACACAGGGGCCACCTCTGCCACAGCAACAATGCACCAGGAACCCCCCCAGGCCCACATCTCCCTAATCTCACATCTCTCTGTCTTCCCCACACACTTCCCCATTCCTTCTGCCCCCTCAGAGGATGCTGACTGGAGCTGCAGGCATTAGGTGGGACTGTGACCGCCAGGGTTTTTCTTCCTGCAGCACCTCAGACAAGTGCAGCAGGCTGCAGAGAAGCCCTGCAGCAGCAGCAGTGGTGGCAGCAGTGTGGAATGCAGCTCAGGAGGCAGCGGGGCCTGGGTGAGTGCCCGGTGCCCAGAGCAGCACGGGGGGAGAGCTTGCCAGGTGACAGCTGCATAGGAAATAACTGAGAAGATGTGGAGATAGAGGCTCTGTAGCAAAGCAGGCTGACTAAAAAGCAACACCAGCATGAGCTGGAGGTTCTGCAAACTGGTGGTGTGGAGCCAGAGAATTGTTCAGGCTGGAAAAGGCCACCAAGCCCAGCTGTGCACCCAGCACCACCACCATGCTCAGCACTAACCCCTGTCCTCAAGTGCCACACCAACACCTTCAGGGATGGTGGCTCCCTGAGAGCCTTTCCCAGTGCTTTACAACCCTTTCTGTGAAAAGTTTTTCCTTACATCTAATCTAAACCTCCCCTGGTGCAGCTTGAGGCCATTTCCTCTCGTCCTGTCATTTGTCACCTTGGAGAACAGACTGGCCCACAGCTGGCTACAACCTTCCCTCAGGGAGCTGTAGAAAGTGAGAACATCCCCCTTTTCTCCAGGCTGAGCTCCCCCAGCTGCTCCTCATCAGATCTGTGCTCCAGACCTTTTCTCTGGAAAAGACAAGGTGGGCTCCAGCCCCTCCATGTCCCCCTTCCTGAATGTATCAGCCTCTAAAAGAGCAGGAATGGCTTCACCCACAGCTGCTCTATCTGCAGGCCTCATTAAAATCTGACTGATGTGAAAGGGGGAGTTCTGTCTGTGACAGACTGTATGCATGTGAAAGATTTCAGGTAACATTCCTGGACCTGCTGGGAGGTCACAACCTAAATCTCACCCAGGAGTAAATATAACCATGCCATACATTCTGGTAAAATTATATTTCAAATATACTTAATGTCACACTTCTAAATCAAGCAATACAAACAACTAAGGCCCCAAGCTTGTAGATAAGACCCTGATGTTATTTACATGCTTTATGTGAATGAGCACTTCCAATAAGGATCTACAAGAAATGCAGGTGTCCAAATGTTTGTACTGTCACAGGCCACCACAGCACCCTGGGCACTTGCACCTCTCAGCCCACCAGATACCCAACAGCAAAACAGACTCAAACCAGCCACAAACAGCCTGGCACCGAGCAGCCTCTCCTCCTGACAGCACCAGAGGTATTAAAAAATCATCTGTGCTGCCTGGTCCTTGCTGGAGCCACCCAGCTGCCGTCAGTCAAGGATGGTTTTGTGTTACAACGAGGGCACAATTTGGATGGGTAATACTGCTCTGAAAATGCAAGGTGGAGTATAAAATACAGGGCAGAAATGGAAAATGATTGATTAAAAACATTCCTTGAAACCATTAAATAGACATCAGCAAATTGAGGAAATCTGTAAGGATGACTTTCATCAGGGTATATAGTTAGTAGTTATGGATTCAGATACAAAGGAAGTTAATGTATTAGGTTTGTGTAATGCCACTTATTAAGGTTCTCATTTTCATTTTCCCTAATAACATTACCACACCATAAGTCTCCAGAGTTATTTTACCTCCCAGCCCGGGCCGCAGGCGGTTGTCGTATCCATCCAGGAGCCTGTCCAGGATGCGTGTGAAAATGGTGATGTTGTCCTTGCTGTCATCCACCACGTCTGAGACGTGCTTCTGGGAGAGCCTGGAGCAGAGCAGGGGGGAAACCAGGGGAAAAATGTTAGAAGGGAAACCTGCACCATGAAAGGGAAACCAAACTCTGAGCAGTTCCAGGCAGGGAAGGGAGGTTGGTTCCTGCTCCAGCCTGAAATGCAGGATGGGGGCTCAGCTTTTGGTAAAGCCGTGTGTTGGCAGGACTCAGCACAGGGAATTTCTGACCAGCTCCTCTCTGTCCTCACAGACCTCCCCAGGGTTCCCTCCCCACCCTTCCCTGCTCAGAGCCAGCAGCATCAAGGGGGGCCCTATTTTTACAGGGAGCTTCCCCTTGCTGGCCCCTAAAAATGGGCATTTTCTGAGCAGGGGCTGTGGGAAGCTCAGTTATTCAAGTGTCACTATCCTGTCCTGTGCTTGCAGGACTCAGCTTTTGGTAAAGTCATGTGTTTGCAGAACTCAGTATAGGGAATTTCTGATCAGCTCCCCTCTGTCCTCACAGACCTCCCCAGGGTCCCCTCCCCACCTTTCCCTGCTCAGAGCCAGCACCACCACGGGGAGGGGTTTAGGAGCCCTGTTTTTACAGGGAGTTGCCCCTTACCTGCTCCTAAAAATGGGAATTTTCTGAGCAGAGGAGAGACATCCTGAGTACTTGAATAACTGAGCTGTGGGAAGCTCAGTTATTCAAGTGCCACTATCCTGTCCTGTGTTTGCAGAACATCATATCAAAGTCATGTGTTTGCAGAACTCAGCACAGAGTGGTTCTGACCAGCTCCCCTGTGTCCTCACAGACCTCCCCAGTGTCCCCTCCCCACCATTCCCTGCTCAGAGCCAGCACCACCATGGGGAGAGGTTTAGGAGTTCTATTTTAAAAGGGAGGTGCCCCTTGCCTGTCCCTAAAAATGAGCATTTTCTGAGCAGGGGCTGTGGGAAGCTCAGTTATTAAGTGCCACTATCTCCTTGCAGGCAGCGTGGAAGAAGTGACACCAGTTATTTGCCAGATTGAGCCGTTTCAAAGATCTCTGCCCCAGGGAAGGGGGGAGACAGAAAAGTGGAATTCAGTAAACAGGCTTAAAGCCTCATCATTAAAACACTTAGTGAACCATCTCTGCAGTTTGCTGAACTTTCCCTGTTTATAAAAACAAATGAGCTTCCACATTCCCATCTCTGCTCAACACAAGAAGCCTGGAAGCCCCCAAACAAGACGATTTCCTCAGAACACATTCTGCCCCAGGTGGAATAAAACAAGGAGTAAATTCCTCTAAAAAACCACATCTCGCTGAACAAAATCTTCAATGCAGCCTTGCAAACACAAGGGGCTCAAGTAATACATTTGCATTTTGTGTCTCCCTTTCAAGCAACAGAAAAGGAGATTGTGAGTCCTTCTGGAACCACCTGCCTCTGAAAGAGATTTCAGATGACACAGAGCAGCCGTGCTCTGGCTTCAAGCACAGCTTTCCCCAGCAGAAATAGCTGTTAGGACCAAAACAAATGGAAAGGCAGGAGATTAAGTAACAGAAACCAAAAAGAAAAAAAAATCTATAGAGATGAAGAGTTTTCAAGGAAGATGGAAGAGGAAATAAGAGAGCGACAAATGAGGCAAAAAAAAGGAAAGAAAAAAGATTAAGAGGCACAAACAGGCAGCGAGTTGGCAGGGGAAGCCCAGCCAGGCAGGGGACAAAAGGCTGCTGAAGCAGAGGGATGCTCAGAAAAGCCCCTAAATTGTCACTTTCTGACACTTCTGCCCCTTTCCTTCCCACCCCAGCCTAATGTCCTTTGGTTTGTGGCCACTGGCTTCAGCATGCATCATAAAGTAATGATGGGGGGAAAAAAAAAACAAAAAAAAACCCCAACAAAAAACTACAGAAAACGGAATATTATTTAAGGAGTTCAAAGCTTAATCCTGCTGCATCCCATCTGGTCAGACTGGTTACCCCTGACACTGCCAGTGCACCTGTAAATAAATACCCTGTGAAGGGTCAGTAAGGTGAAAGTACCAGAGCTGGCCTGGAGTTCTCTATCAGAGTGTTCACCCAACAGAAAACCCAGATTCTGTAAGATAAAGTAAGAGCAAGGAGTATTTCCCAGCAAAAGATTAAAAATTGAGAGCAGGGTATGGGTCCGTTTAGAGTCAGGCTGAATCAATACTATTTAGAATGCTGCAGTTAATGGAAATATTCCATTTTGGGCAATTCTGACATTAATTTTCATTGGCTTCATTGACCAAACACTCTGGGAAATTGCATTTCAAGTGCCTGAGGCCCACTTCTCCAGGGGCACATCCCACCTCTCACAGGACCACTTGGCCTCTGTTTTTTAGCAAAACAACACCTGGAGGGGTGGTGAAGCCTGGAAGTTGAGCCTGCAGGAACACAAGGAGGGTAACACAGCGCTGGAATTCCAGTTTCCATAGGGTGAGGCATGGTTGGGATAACACCTGACCCAGCCCTAATGCCAGATCCAAATATTAAAGACACCTCTGACATTACAAACTGCATCACAGCCCCCAAGATTCCCAGTTGAATCCAAACGTTGCTTTTGGCTTTTCAGCCAAAAATCAGTTTGGATTTTTTCAGTTCAAGTTCTGGACTTGAACTCCCTGCAGGTAAGAAGAGTTTTGAGAAATTTAACAAATGCCTGCAGTAATTAGTGAGGTTTCAATTGTACCAGCTTTCAATAGATGTCATGGTTAAAAGCAATCTGTCCCAGTGTCTGCTGATGAGTATATAACCATCTATAACTTATGAATAGCTAGCATGCTCATGAAAAGCTCATTCATTAATGTTTTATAAGCTATCTTTAAAAATTACCCATAATATAAAGATTGAGAGGAGGGATTTTTGTGAAGGAACTCCTGGCGGAGGCTCAGCGGTGATGGGAAAAAATGAGTTTACAAATTTCAAAGCTGTTTTTACTTAGCCTGACATTTGAGGGCTTGACTTCAACGTGAGCAGTGTGGGATTCACTCAGGAGCAGCGTGGGCAGGACCAGGGGAGGTGCAGGCAGGGCAGAGCCAGCAGCACCTCTGCCTGGCACCCGATTTGGGATAATAATTCCTTTTCCCAGGAAAGCTCTGGGCTGCCTCACCTCACCTTAGCACAAAGCTAAAGCTGCCCTTTAGCAAGGCATAAAGGAACTGCAAAGAGATGTGCAGGATCAAGGGTTTAGAATAATTAAAATCCTTTAGGCAGGGAGGACGGAGGTTTACAGCAAATTTAATTAGGATAGGCTCGAGGAAAAGTCATTACCTTGCCACCTGTGCACAGGCTCTCTGGGGAGCTGTGCCACAGCAGCACAGGGGTCCCCTCACACACAATTTAGGAAGCAAATCCTCCTGGGGACCAATGTTCTGAGCAATCCCTGCGTGGCAGGTGGCGAGGGAGCAGCGGCTCTGCTGAGTACGTGATGGGGAGGAGAAGGCAGCAGGGAGGAGGGCAGAGCTGCAGGCACAGGGCATGGGGACAGCCCCACACACCGTGGGGAGGGGGTGAGAGGCAGTGCCCAGTGCCTGTGCAGCAGGGCAGGGTCAGCACTCACGGGGCAAGGCAAGCTGCAAAGCCAAACCCAGCAGAATGGGCAGGACAGGGAGGGAGGGGCAGCCCTGACATCTTCTCATGCATGAAGATCCTTGATCCCTTCTGGACTCCTAGCTCGGCAGGCAGCATTTCAGTGTCCATACCTGGCACTCTAGAGGCTTTTCTGAATGTTTTATACAAGTCATGTATTATTTGCGTTTCTCTCCCGCTGTGCACAGCTCCTCCCTCCCCACAGCTGGCGACATCTCCGTCTTCCTTCCTCGAAGGGTTCCCCCAGCTCACCCAGCAAAGGCTCTGGTGGGATGCAGCCAGGGACTAACAGGCTTTCATCTCCTCCAGGCAGCTTCCAGAGGCTGGGAAGGTGAGGCTGGCAGCAGCACTGTCCTTTCCAGGACAGCCAGAGCCTGCACACCCAGGCACAGGAGGGCAGCAAGCCCAGCCAGGGCTGGCAGAGACCCCGGTGCTGCAGCAGGTCAGGTGTGCTGCCCGTGGGTCATTAACAGCCAAACGGATGAAGCAGATTGATTTTGTGTTCTTTTAAATAATATTAAAATATCAAATGGGGTGGGGGGGATTTTCTCTTCCAGGTTAAAACACAGGCAAGCAGAGTCCTTGCCCAGACTGAATTGTGCAGAGGCCAAATCTGAAAATAGGTTTTGTTGCAAAAAAAAAATGCTGACAGCTGATGTCAGTGAGAGCACCTCAAATAATGCCAGTGTCAGCCACGTTAGGGACTGAACAGTCCCTGGGTGAAAGGCAGGGGGACAAGGGGAGGGTCAAACACAGCAGAGACACTTTGGGGTTTGCCCTGGACTGCTCTGTACCCATACTGACCCCGGATATTTCAGTTCAATAAGAGGACTGCAGCCTTGGCCAACAGCTCAGCACTCACCACCTTACCCAGAAACAGCAGGGAGAGCCAGAACCAGCAGCAGGACTCCAAGGCTGAGGAGGGAGAGGGGCCCCATTCCCAGGAGCCTCGGTGCCATGGTGTCAGCGTGCAGCCACTGCAAAACGAGCCTCCAAAACCTGCCAGGGAGGGACAGAGGGCAGTGAGAGGAGAGAAAAGAGATTTGAGTTACTAGGGAAAAGCAAACTGCTCCATCTTTCCTGTTGGGCAGCAGTCAGTATTCTGGGGTCCTGTATTTGAAGTCTCAGGAGGCAAAGGCAGCGTCAAGCCCTGGAGCACGGCTGGCCCTGGGGAAGCTGCAGCTCGGGTCAGAGCCAAGCAGGTACTCACATTAAAACCCTCACCCCACCCTCACAGCATCCCCAGATGCTTCAGCAGCAAGTGCAAAGCTCACTTTCCAAAGTAACCACCCATCCCTTCTCCTCCACCTCAGTCACAGCCTGCCCCCAGCTCACCTGCCTCTGCTACCTCGGTGACATCCGCACAGCAGAACCACTTGTGGAGTCTCAAGACCCATTTTTTTTTCCCCCAACATCTTTTTTCTAGACAGTTAAACCCTCATTTAATTCCAGTAATGACACTGCCAGAAATTATTATTGAGTTTGACCACCGAGGCCCAAGGTGGTGGGAGCGCTCGACAATACCGCACTTAGTGTGCTCAGAGTTTTCATTAATGCTCACTTTTACTTTTATTGTGATGTTATTGCACATTTAACTGCCTTCTCCTTTTATGGATCTCATTATGTTGATGCACCTTGGAGAGCACTGCCAAGCAACAGCCTGGAGGAATCCAGCTTGTCGTGACATCTCCCCCTCACTGCGCTCCCCCAACACAGGGGATTCAGCACCGTGGCAGCCAGGCACAGCCAGCCCCACTCTGAGCCCCCAGAGCCAGCAGTGAGGCTCCAGTCAATCACAGCGGGCAGAAACCAGGGCAAGATGCTGGTGCCAGCCAAATGTGACCTCTGGATTTCTCCACTCAACCCTGCAGAGCCTTGGGCAGCTCCCTCCAGCACTGAAGGAGCTGCTGGCTCCAAAGGCAAACCCCAGCACTGAAGGAGCTGCTGGCTCCAAAGGCAAACCCCAGCACTGAAGGAAAGGCTGTTTGCAAAGGCAAACCTCAGCACTGAAGCAAGGGCTGGCTGAAAGGCAAACCCCAGCACTGAAGGAGGTGCTGCCTGCAAAGGCAAACCCCAGCACTGAAGGAAGGGCTGTTTGCAAAGGCAAACCCCAGCACTGAAGGAAGGGCTGGCTGAAAGGCAAACCTCAGCACTGAAGGAAATGCTGGCTGAAAAGGCAAACCCCAGCCAAACCTGCATGGCAATCCTCAGCCAGCTGAGGCTGCCCCAGAGTGAAGGAGGCAGGGGAATGTCTGGGTGCTGCCAAGGAGCAGGAGTTTATGCACAGGGATGTGGGAGAGGAGAAGTCCCAGCAGAAATCCCTGCAGAGGGCTCAGCCAAGCAGGATGGAAACACATGGATGTCACACTTGTCCTCAGTGTGTGCCTGGCTGCCCCTGCCTGACGCTGTTTTTATACCACAGACTTTTAAGTCAGAAGGCTAAAACGGACTCGTTTGGTTTTGGGTTGTGTCTCCCTTTTTGTACTATTTACACAGACCAGTGTGATTGGTGAAACAAAGGCAAACCTCTTCAATCACATTGGTCAAACCAGAGGGACATCAAGAAGAAGCCCCTCCTGAGAGAAAGCATGAATAACACAGGTACAGCTACAAAAACGTTTCTCTTGTTTACAGAAGTTTCCTGGGAAAGAATTTCAGAAAACCAAAACACCTCAGACATGAAATCAGGGCTACACTGCCCCTGCAAGAGAAGGAACACCAGGCCAGGCTGGGTGTTTTGTCACATTTCTGTGTCTAGCTGGTGTCCCCACAGCAGAGTGGCCCTACAGCCTCCCTGGAGGCTGATCCTTGTTTTTTACTCTAGCAGCACACGAGCTGCCAGGCAGGCAGAAGGTAAGAGCCAGACACCACCAGTCCTTACCCACCCACCTTTTGTTCTGGCAAGATTCTCACTAACTGCAGGCACCAAATCCCCCCCAAAAAATCCCAAAACCCAACCCAGCACTTGGCCCTAGTTACCTTTACCTTCCTCCCCATCAGTCACTGAAAATCCTTGCAGAAATTAATGCACAGATTGATTTAGGCACAGTGTGCTCAGGTTTTGTTAATCAGGATCCTACTTGAAATTCCCCTAGGGAAGCTCATCCTCACACCAAGGAGGTGCAGGAGCCTCTGGCATGGACACATCCATGGCTGTGGGGAGAAAAGCTCTGGTTTGGGATGGCTCCTCTGGCTCTCCCCACCTCCCAGCTGAGCAGGGACACACAGTCTTGGAAATTCAAGTATTTGCTGGTGAAGCACAAATTAACTGGCTGAACATCTGTTCTGTGGGAAATTCCAACATTTCGGGGAGACTTGTTCCAAATCACAACAAGGACAGATAAAATGTTGATTTTTCTTGCAAGGCAAATTCAGAACTTCTTCAATAAGCAGCTTCTCAACAGATTTCCTTTCAACTTTTCCCTTTCATTTCAACTTCCATATTATACAATAGTATTTAATTGATTTTTTTTCCCTAAGGCAATTTCAAATACTAGCCAAAAGCAAAAAAAAAAAATTATAAAAAAATTAAAAGAACCATTGTTGTCTATTCTCTCCCCTCCCCAAAACACCGCTGAAAATTTTCACTGAAATCAACATTTTCCCATTCAGCTGCTGATTTCAACAAATGCTTTGTTTGGGCAGGATTTGCACAGCCAGCAGACTTAGACCAGGGATCCCCACACGAATGAGGACACTTTGGATTTGCAGCAGGTGCCTCCTGGCTCTGCAGGCGCTGTTGTGGCTGCTGTAGAACATTTGGGACCACCTTTATCAGATTTGGTGAAACCATGGCTGGGGCAGATTGTGCACCAACAGTGGAAAAGTGAAGCTAAAATAAAAGAGTACCAGAAAATGGAGGAATGAGGTAATTCAGAGGGTCAGGAACAGTGACAAAATCCAGAACACCTTTCCTGTGAGTGCGTCCTGTCAGGTCTAAACTGCATTTTCACCAAATTTTGGTCGTTGAGTTTTCCTTCATTATTATACAGAAAGAAGGGTAATTTTGTGCTTTGGATAGTTCTGATGAGGAAGATGCTAGCCAAGGACAACAGGGGTGCTTGAATTAAGTCAAATTTGTGCTTAAGTCTCATTTTAAGCATCAGAACCCACATACCTGCACTGGGAGCAAAATCTGTTTTCACTGCTTGCGAAAGTAGACATTTTGCCAGTGACGCCTCAGTTTGTTCACACTGAGAATGTCCCCAAAATGGGAGTTTGCTCTGGACTCGGGAAGGACAACACAGCTTGGAGAACAGCCTGGCACTGTTTCCTACCACTTTCCTTTGGTTCCTGCACTGCATTTTCCTTGGGAAGATGGATAGGAGAGGCTGCAGGGCATTTTCCTTGTTCTTTGGATCCTTCCACACTTGGAGATGGATTGAGAAGCAGACCCAGCCCTGCACATCACCCTGCTGCCAAGCAGGAAACGTGTTGGAAAATACAAGGAGGCTTTTGCAGAGGAGATCTCAGCATGCTGGCAGTTCAGGGGATCACCCAAAGCTCCCCACAGCCAGACCCTGGTGTGGTTTCCATGGCACAGCAGCTCTCAGCACCACCTTCCCCCTTCCCTGGGGCTCTTGCAAGCCCAGCCACAGGCACAGACAAGAACCCAACCGGTGTAAATGCTTTAGAAGCCCAACAGCTGCTGGCCACACAGCCTCCCTAAAAAAATCACTTTGTAAAATAACTCTCGAGGTTTCAACAGCCCGGGAACTGAGCTCCTCAGATTTTAGCACACAAGAGCAGCTCTGGGAAAGGATGCTGATGGTAGAGTAGGCAAAGGGTCCCTCGGTGCTCAGGGAAGGGATGGGAACACCCCCAGAGTGCTTCAGGAAAGCAGCGCTGGAGCTCCAGCAGCCCTGCTGGGCTGTCCCCGTGCAAGGCTGCTCGGCTGTCACTTCCCACTCAGGAAAGCTCTCAATCAGCCAACGCCTTGATCTGAATACCTGCAGGGATCCCTGATCCTCGGAAACGGGAGGGAGGATGCATCTAACTGCATGTAATCAAGCGAGGGTTTAGGAATGTTAATCGGCTGTTAACAGCCTCAAAGAAGAAAAAAAAAAAAACAACCCCAAATCTCTTACTAGGACTTGCTGAAGGGAAAACTGCACAGTGAGTATAAAGAAAAAAGTGCAGAACGCCAAAATTTCCAAGCTCAGAAAAGAGTGGTACAACTCTTTAGACTGATCCCTCTTCCATGTAAGTTAAAAAACATCTCCCCAGAGCTTCTGGTTCTCCTCTGTGTCTGTGCAAGATGGAGTCTGGGGGGATGGTGTGCGTTCAGAGCAGCCCTGCACTTCTTCCTCCCTCCATCTGTCCATTGCTCACTCCTTAATGGCACAGTTAGCAAATGCACTCAGCGCTAATTGTGCAGTTGCTGGTAACCTCCACAGCTGAATCCAGTGCAGATTTCCTAAGGAGCCCTGCTGACACCCTGCAGCTGGAATCCGCCGGTACTTGAAGTTCACAGCACATGGAATTTGGCAGGTGTGTTTATAACCACACACCTAAGGGCTTCACAAACATCCCCGCTCCTCTCCAAGACAATCTGTGCAATCTCCAGAGCATCAGAGCACAACGACACTGCAGGGAAATACAATCTTCCTGTTGGATGTGCTGTGAACAAGGAGTTGGAAAAGCCTTCCTTCCTTCCTTCCTTCCTTCCTTCCTTCCTTCCTTCCTTCCTTCCTTCCTTCCTTCCTTCCTTCCTTCCTTCCTTCCTTCCTTCCTTCCTTCCTTCCTTCCTTCCTTCCTTCCTTCCTTCCTTCCTTCCTTCCTTCCTTCCTTCCTTCCTTCCTTCCTTCCTTCCTTCCTTCCTTCCTTCCTTCCTTCCTTCCTTCCTTCCTTCCTTCCTTCCTTCCTTCCTTCCTTCCTTCCTTCCTTCCTTCCTTCCTTCCTTCCTTCCTTCCTTCCTTCCTTCCTTCCTTCCTTCCTTCCTTCCTTCCTTCCCCTCATGACAGTGACATGCTCCAGCTCCCACTGAAGTGGGTTTGGGAACCAAAAAAATTTGCTGGAAACTTCCAAATCAGCAAGGTACCTCAGTAACTATGCCAACATTTGGGTATCTCCTGACTTGGCACGCTGAGCCTGATCTTCCCAGAAATCCTTATTCTAGAAACCATTAAATATTCTGAAGTGCCTTCCTAGGAAAGAGTGATTAGCACAGGCTTACTGCTGACAAGGGAGAGGCACAGAACTCTGGAGGTGGAGACTGAAAGGTGAAGCTTGCAAAGAAACCTGAGACTGCCCAGAGAGGGGGATACTGCAAGCACCAGAAAAGAAATGAAGGCACAAGAGGCCCATAAAGGCACCTGGGCACGTTTGTGAGAGCCACATGAGTCTCTCGCCCCAATTATTGCCTCCTGGGCAGATGCACAGCCAGGGGAACCATCTGATTCACTCAGCAGCAGCCTCACCGTGCAGACAGCATTCAGGAACCGGCCCAAAGACAGATTTGCCCCAGAGATGCTGTCCACTGTGGTGTCACTGGATCAGCATGGACACCAGTGGCATCAGCTGGAGGGGTGCAGGGCACTGACAGCCCCACTCAGCCCCCAGGACCTGCATATCTTGTGCCAAGTCAGGAGTCTCAGGGAGGGCTGAGTGAGGAGCTGATGCTGGAAATCAGGCTGGGAAGAGGAGGCAGGCTCAGCCCAAAAGCCCAGATCAAAGCACTTCCGTGCAGGAAGAAGAGGGTGATGCAGGCCCTGGTGGTGTCAAGCACCATCTGCCCACCTGCACAGCCAAGCACAGCCCTGTAGGTGACCTCACAACACCTGCACATTTACCCCCAAATTCAGGAGCACTCGCACAGCACAAGAAGCTCATCAAAGCCCTTCCTCATTGCACTGGAGCCTCTCCAAAGCAGGTCCCAGGCAGCAGGAGAGGTCCTTCAACACCCCTCAAGGACTGTAGAATCATCCAGCCTGCTCGGGCTGGGCTCTGTCCAGCTGTCCCTGACCCTCTGTGAGCACACCAGGCTTCTGGTGACCACTGCTGTGCCTCTTTAGTGCTTCTTGGAGCAAAGCTCCGAGCTCTCCCCGCAGAGACAGCAGCCAGCAAGTGCTCAGTGCGGCAGCAATAAACACAGGCGAGGCACACGCTGGCCAGTGTCCCCGCTGGGGAGGGGTTTCTCCACTTCTCAATCACTCCAGCTGAAAACGAGGGTCCCTCGGAACAAAAACATCTTTTCATTTGAGGGCAGGGGCAGCAACGAGCAGCCACAGTTCATCTGGAAGCCGGGAAAGGGCTGAGCGAGACGCTGTGGTGTTTCCCAAGCCCCCTGTCTCACATCCCTTCTCTTCCCAGGTTGTTTGCATCCCTTTGTTCTGAGATGAGCTCGCTGGGACTCCCGTGAGCACTGCACGGCGCAGGCACAGACACCCGGTCCTGCAGCGCAGCCCTGCCGGCTCCCAGCTACTGACACCCCGTCACCATCTGAGCTCAGACACCCCGTCAGCATCCGAGCTACTGACACCCCGTCAGCATCCGAGCTCAGACACCCCGTCCAACATCCGAGCTACTGACACCCCGTCCAACATCCGAGCTCAGACACCCCGTCCAGCATCCGAGCTACTGACACCCCGTCCAGCATCCGAGCTACTGACACCCCATCCAACATCCCAGCTACTGACACCCCGTCCAGCAGCGCAGCCCTGCCGACTCCGAGCTCCACCTGCACCAGGGCCAGGCTGGTTTAGGAGCCCCGCTCCAGCCCAGTGCTCTGCTTCACCACCTGGGGCTGCCCGGATTTCTCCAGCTGGCCTCTCGTTCAGCGCTGTACAGATGCTGCTGAAGGCCAGAAGCTGCTACAGCGTTTTAGAGAAATCAGAGGCCAAGAAGGAGGCAGCAGCAGCTCCATCCAGCTGAATCCAACTCGCTGTTTGCCACCTGCTTAGGGAAACAGCCCCGGCTCACAGCAAGGGGTGCCTGGCAGAGGAACCTCACAGTCCTGCACTCCTGAGCATGGAAATGTTCGTGCTCCCCTGCCCAAGAGGCACAAACTGCTCGTCCCTGCAAACACACTGTGCAAGCCATAAACAACCTTCCCGTGAATCTGCCACGCACAGAAGGTACGAGGCAAGTGTGATGGTTATCGAGTGTGTTGTCTGCAGCTCTGCAAGGGATGCCAGCAGAAGACACTTGGAAGCAGAGGCACCAGGCAAAGGAATTAAAGGTTTAGATCAACATGTAAATCTTGGGAGAAAATCTTAAAGTGGGTTTCTTCTGTAAGTTGTTCTGCTGGTAACGAAGAATTAAGGTCTGTGGCCAACTCCCAACCCAGCTTTAATTTTCCAAAATGAGAAGCCGCTTGACAGTTTTTCCTCATCAAAACAAAATTAATCCAAGTATTGCATCTCTCAACTCAAAAACACATCCAGAGGGACTGTAGAGTGATTCACACCCACAACTGCTATGGGAAACCGTTTGCACTCATAGTGTAACAAGCCAACACTGATTCACCCACATAATTACAGGCAGACACTGATTCACAGCTACTGCAACTGCAGACAGACTGACTCACAATCAAAGCAACTGCAGACAGACCCGGGCTCACAATCACAACTGGAAATACAACCGTGCTGACAATATCCACAGTTCTGTGTGCCTGCAATTCCACGGACAAACCAACCTCTGGCAGGCTGGCCAGCAGTGCAAACACTGCGCACCAAGCCCCGCGGGGGTTTTTTTGCTGGCGTTTTTGACCTTCACCCCAGAGCCACCTTTCCCTCGCTGATGGAACAATCCCCACACCTCAGCAGCCCCCGCAGGAGCCCAGCAGAGCCTTCCCCCAGAGCAGAATGAGCCACACGATGCACACAGTGTGCCTGGTGCAAGGCATCCCTCTGTGCATCCACTCGGATGCCACACACGGCTGCGCTGACTCCGTGCCTCCAGAATAGGAGTAAATGCAAGCCAAGTAGAATACATTTAGCCCATGGGCAGAGGAGATGGCAAAAGACTCACCACTGGGCAAAAGCCTGAAAAGCTGGATTATTTACTACTCTCTCTGGCTGGGTATGTAATTATGTCAGTGTTCAGCCTGGGTATTGTGCTACTTTTTGTAAACAGTTGGCAGGAATGCTCTGACTGAGATGAGGGGCTGGGCTCTGTCTCCAGCGTGGAGAGAAGCAGGCTGGAGAGGACGTGGTCTACTTAGACAAAAAGAAACGGAGGGGAAAGAGCACATAAAGCAGGAAAAGGCGAAGGAGAAGCCGGGAGTGAAGTGGGACAGGTGGCAGTCTACAGACAAAGGGAGAGGAAAGGAGGAAGAACAGAAGGAGAAAAGCTCCATGATGCAGACTTGTGATAAGAAGCTCCAAAGCGAGGAAAAGCAGCAGTCCCCAGTGCCGAGGGTGTCTCTCAGCAGTGCAGACAATGCATCTGTGCCTCCCCGAGCGCCGGGCTCGGCTGCACGCTGAGAAGCGGCAGGAGATTCCGGGGGAAAGGACACAGCCGCCTCCAGGCAGCGTGTGCCGAGGGCCCAGGTGCAGCCGCCATCCCTCCAGCTGCTCGGAGCTCTCGGGAAGGAGCAGCAGGGTCAGTTCCTGCATTGCTGCCTCTGTGCACTGCGGGGCTGAAGGGCAGGCTGGCCAAACTCCACCGAAACAGCATCGCCTCCAAACCCCTCCAAACCCCGCGTCCTCCAGGGCAAGGAAAAAGTTAAGAGACAGGCTACAGAAAGGAGAAGACTTGCCTGAACCACAAGTAGCATCTCCTAGTTGTGGGCTGGTCCTGCCTCAGCACCTGCTGTTTTTCTTCTCTGCGCTGCCCAGAAGGGCTCTGAGGGGATGGAGAGGGGAGGGAGCAAACCTGCGCTGCTGCTGCCAGCAGAACGAGTCGGGTGAGCAGCCACTGGGAGCTGCTCTCGCCAGCCCACGGCAGCGGGGATCTCACCAGAGGGTCCTGCTTCCCTGTTTCTGTCTGGGGACGCTGCTGCATTTGCAGCCAGTCAGCAGCAGATTCGAGGGAGACACTACAGCTGCAATTGGCCAGGGAAATGAACTATTTGTTCAATTGTACTTCTCTTGTCCAGGCGAGAAGCAGTCTGGCAGAAGGCAGAGCGAGGAACAATGGATAAGTGTTGCAGTGGGGACTGTCTGCCACTTAATTGCATTAGGCTATTCCTTTTTAATGATCCATATCGCAGTCCTAGTAACTCTGCGAGAAGGAGAAAAGCCCTAGAACTCTTTTCCCCTCTCCCTTCATACCGACCTCAGAAACTGCAGCCCCCAGAACTCCTTTCCCTCCCCAGCCCAACACACCATCCGTGCCCATTAGGCCTGGCTGCAGGATCCAGGGGGAAATTTGACTTTGCTTTACTACACCCTTCTCCCCGCTCAGCCCTTCCCCTGCATTCCCCGTCCAGCTCCAGCCAGGGGGGCTCAGCACCGTCCTCCTCCAGGCGTTTTTCTCCCCGCGGCCGCTCTCTCCGTTCCCCAGCCGGCCGTGCCGGGCGGGCTGGCTGCCCGCCGGGGAGCCCCGGGGCTCGGCTCCGCTCCGGACCCCGGAGTTGCCGCGGGAGCGGGGATGCTCCCAACCCGCCCTGCCGAGCCCCCCGTTCCCTCCTCGCTCCGCCTGTTGTCCGCCGACCCCCAGACAATACCCGGCGGCCCCATCCCATCCCCGGCCCGGCTCCGCGCTGCCGCCCCGTCCGCCCCCGCCGAGGGAGCCCCGGGGGAGCGGGGACGCGCCCGCCCGCCCGTCCGCCCGCACTCACCGGAGCGCCGGCTGCCCCGGCGGGGGGCTCGGGGGGCTCGGGGGGCGGCCGGAGCCCGCTGGGCTCCGCAGCGCTGCGCAGGGCTCCGCGCCCCAGCCCGCCGTGCCGCCCGGCCGGGGCTGCCAGTGCCGCCTGCGCGCTGCTCCGGCCGCGCCGAGCCAGGCAGACAGCGAGGGAGGGAGGGGAGCAGCATCCCCCCGCCTTCCTCCTCCTCCTCCTTCTCCCCGCGCCCCGGAGGAGGGTTTACCCACCCGCTTTGTGCCGAGCCGCCCGCCCCGCAGCGTAGGCGGCGGGGATGGGTCGCTGTCGCTGTCGCTGCCCCGGGTTGGGGCCACCTCCCCGAGCGATGGATGCTCCGGGGTCCTCCGCCCAGCCCCGGCCTCAGAGCACCGCCATCCTTTCGGCGCAGCAGGATGAGCAGAGCAGGGCTGGCTGCTCCCTACCTGTTGAAGGGGGGAGCTCCCGGAGGCGCTGAGGCTCCTGCGAGGAGGGGGGCAGCACCCCGAGCTGCCAGGCCTGGCCGGGTCTCCCGCCGGGGCAGGGAAGTTTGGCCCGCAACTTGGGATTGCCGAGGTTTATATCGCAATAGAACGATGGGCAGAGAGGAATAAATGAGGGGAAGGGGAGAGGAGGAGGAGAGGTTAAAAGGCGGCAAGGAGCAGGCAGCGAAGGCGAGGGCAGAAATGCAGGGATCCCGGAGGAAGGGCTGGCCGGAGCTGCCTGGGCTCGGGGCGGCTTTGCAGAGCCACACGGCAGCGAGGCTGGGAAGGCGAAAGCTGACAGCGAGGCACACTCAAAATATATTGTCCCTGCAGAGCTCTCGGTGTGAAACACGCACCGCAAGGCTCAGCCGCAGTTGACTCCAAGGTACAGAACCAGCCCTCACCGCCGAGGGTGCGGGGTGAGCACCGCTGCAGGCACTGCTCGCCACCCCAGAGCCCCTCCAGAAAATACTCCTGGTTCTGAATACTTAAAATAACACGGAAACATACTTCAGGACAAGGGCCCTCAAGGCACGGGTGATTAAATCCAATTTAACTGTCAGGTCTCTGCATTGAGGTATTAGAAAATGACCCAGTTCTTGCTTCAGGAGAAAGTTAGGGGCAATCACGGTTCTGCCTCATCCCTGCAGACCTCAGCCCTCCTGACTTTGGAGAGACAGGAGTATTTATCATGACATTCCTGGAGAGTAGGAAGAGAACCTCATCTCTCTTTCAAAGCCAAATTTCATCTCCCTGTGATATGAGGGTGGTCTTCACTAGTCCATGTATCCAGGTGTATCTGTTAGCAGCAGGTTAAATGCCAGGAGAGTTCTGCTTTCCTCTGCTGGGCAGGGTCCACAGGCAAATCCTGAGGAGCTCACAAGGTCTGAAGACCAACACCTTGAACAAAAACTGGTCACTGTCCCCACAGTCAAATCTGCCATGTTTTAGAGCAGGAATCATCTTTAGTGTTACTGCAACACTTGGCTCACTTACAGCAACCCTGAACCACACAAACCCTAATCAAGATAAGTTTCTCCAGCCCTCAACATCACATCCAACCCCAGACAATGGAGATTAAACACTCACAGGACAATTTTGTAGTAGCAGCAAGACCTTCAGGTTGTTATTTTCTGTCCTCTGAAAAATATTTTGCCTGAGCAGCAGAGACCTCACTTTAGAGACTCAGTGTGGACAGCAAACATTTTAATTGTCCTTAGACTGACTGTTCACGCATGAATGATGGCACCCAGTGCGTGGTGTAGGGCTGTTGCCATTTAAAAAAGTCTGTTTCTGCATTGAATTCCTCCTGCCATAATATAAAGCATCACTCAACAAGACAGCTGTGTGTGCACGCCGGCAGAGGAGCTTTTTGCTGGTCTCCAAAACTAGGACAAATCATAGGATCATCGATGATAGGAATCTTCCAAATCATAGGAAGAGATTTCAGGACATCAGCAGCTAATCCAGTGTCCTACTCAGGGCATGGTCAGCTAAGGAAGAGCCTTACAAGCAACAAAATTTGGCCATAGTCCTTCACACAGAATTCCTGCTTACATCCATGTCTTCTGTTCCTCATTTATATGCTTGTGAACAAAAGAGTGCTGGCAAGGGAACACTTGGGAAGAGCCCAGAGGGAGTCCCAAGGCACAGCCATTCCCTTAGATGAAAGCCCCAAGGATCTGGCCCATCACCACTGGGAGGTGGTGCTCCACTGGAGAACACTCCAGGATGACCGTGCCCAGACAGGGGACCTGGCCTGCTCAAGGACATGGATGGCCTAGAGGCTGAGAGCAGAAATCGTCCCAATACTTGTTCTTCCTCTTCTCCAAACTGATTCAGCTGCTGGCAGGAGCTGCCTTGGATGTGAGAAGAGGCATGAAACAGAATCAGCGAGACAGGCACATCCGGAGACAGAAGTGACTCAGGATTCTAAATGGCTGGCATTGAGGAGCATTCCAAGATTTACACTTTTGAGTGCTGCTAACAACAGTCAGAGGCAATGAAAACCAAGCTTCTCTTGAGGCCTGTTCTTCCAGGAGCAACAGTCACTCACACTTCCCCAGGAGAAACATCCCTCACTCTGCCCTGAGGTGCCTTCACCAAACGCTGCCTCCCCTGCTCAGAGATCTCTGACACTGCCAGCAGCCTGAACGAGTCTTGGGCATAGGCCCTTTACTGGAAGAGCTGTTCCAAGAATCTAAAAATCAAGTGGAATCACTCCCCTTGTAGCCACAGCACAGGCCAGGTTCTTACAAAGGTGGGGAAGAGATTAATTGGAGTCAGACAGAAAAGGAAGCCCCACATGGACAGGGAGCTGCTCAGGGCAGGGCAAGAGGTGCAGCACCTAGGAAAGGCACACCTCCCAAATAAAGACATGAAATAAAGACAGTTGGACTCTAGTTTTGACAAAGAGAACATCAGAAGGTTTTATTTACCATTTTTTTGTTTCTTATATAGCATGCTTTGCTAAAAAACTTATCCATTGGTCAATAGGACTGACACCTCTTTCTATTGGTTAAGTAATAGGAAACAACAGCTGGGGAAGATTGTTATGAGAAAAAGGCACTGTTTACCTAGAGATGTTATGAGAAAGCAGTTATTTTACAAAAGGATGTTTTGGGAAGAGAAAACTGTTGACAGCTCTCCCTTGGGAAAGGAGTCAGCAATGGTTAGCGAGCTGAAATTCTCTCAGGCTCAGAAATATGGACCCCACAAGGAGGTCTGTGGATATGCACTTTGTAACCCTTTCTGCCCCTCCAGACGTGCTGATCCATGCCATGATCACCTCATGCCAATCCTTGGCACAGCAGGCACCTGTGCACCACAGCAAGGTCTGCTTCCAGCTGCCAAACCATTAATCAAAATATCCACCAGCCAAAGCCCTCCTGGAGCAGAGAGGCTGTCCCAGAGATCCCAAAAATCCTCGTGCCCCTCATGATTTGCTCACCCCACCTGTTATTAGCCCTGCAGAGACATCAGTGGAGGCTGTGGAAATCTTCCTTTATCCCAGCCAGTGCCTGAAACCAACTGACCCCTGAGGGAAGTGAGTGCTCCCACCATCTGCACAGTGCACGGCGATGGAATTAAAGACATAAGGGCTATCCAGCAGTAGCACAGGAGGGGTCTGGACAACAGGGGATGCTGTCAGGATGGAAGGAAGAGGCTTTGGCCAGGTGAGTGGGCATTAGGCAGCTTAAGAAGTCCAATTTTAGACAACCTTTTCTCTGGGGGGTATGGGTAGTGTTATCAATATCTCGTTGTAATTGCCTTGATCTCTGCTCTGTTTGGAAGTAAGGGTAACCCTCCATTAAGAGTATCAGTCTCTGTGGATACATTCATCAATTTAAGAGACATAAAAACATCTTGTGAAACCTGTAAGCAATTATCTTTTAATGCATCTCTCCATCATGAGGCTTTTAATTTCTTTTTTAAACTATCTAACCTCCCCGTCTCTGCCTTTACCCACTGGAACCCCTCCCTGAACTCTGGCACAGTCCAGGAGCTCATGGCTTTGAGGCAAAACCTTTCTTATGGTGATCAGGGTTAAAATGTGGCTGTCACCACACTATTGAAGAGTAATCTCTCAAAATGGAAGTAGAGCAGCCTGGGAATACCTTGCTAATAATTAGCAAAACCTTTCCCTCCCATCAACCTGCTCAACAAGCCAGAAGAAAAGTCTGCTTGTTTTTAGGTCCATGCTGCAACGCCCTTGACCAGAATGGAATTGCAGATTTGAGCCCTTCAACAGCAAAGCAGGAGGGTCCATTCTGCAGGTGCAGGTTGGAACAACAGCTTAGGTGTTGCCTTAAGTTTCAGTTTTCCTGTATTTCAGGTTCTGTGCTGCCTAGGGGTGCAGCTCTGAGCTCACAGTCAGTGTCACTCAGCTCTCTGCACACAGCAGGGACACAAAACAAATCCTTGTCCTGCTGCACACCAAGGACAACTTTCAGCCCAACAGCACAAACAAGGGTGGCTGGAGGGAGGAACAAGAAGGATGGGAGCTCACAGCCTGGAGCTGGGATTGGACAATTAAACCCCAATGTGCAAATGGACCAAAACTTATAAAAGTGTGAGACCTCGTGACAGTTTGTCCATTTTGTGTCCATTTTGTGACCATTTTGGGTCCATTTTGTGACCATTTTGGGTCCACCTTGGGTGTAGCCCTGGCCAGGCCCTGTCCTGCCCAAGGTGTACCCCAAAGGCCTTTCAATAAATATTTACTTTATTTTGTAGTTCTGTCCAGTCTGTTCCAGCTCAGCCTTCCCAAGGCCTCACAGGGATGAGCAGCAAACCTCCAGGTCACAGCTCTCAGGGGCGAGCCCAGGCCATCCCCATTCCTCCCACCCTACAGCCAAAGCATCCAAGAGCTTTTCTGCCATCCAAGGAGGCTGGCTGCAGTTGTGCTGCAGGCAGGGCTGGGGCAGGCACAGCTGAGCTTCCCCAGCACTGAGAGCAGGAGGGGAGGGGGGGACATGTCCCAGCAACACCACCCACAGGGGCCCTGGGAGGCACAGAGCCGCTCCAAGGACCCGAGATCATCAGCACAGGGATGTCAGGATGGAAGTTACATCCACTGCAGGTACAAATGCCCTGCCGGGGTTCAGGCATCGCCTTGGCATGGAGCAGCGGGCGTGTGGAGAAAACAGGACCCAGCGCTGGGCACAGCAGAGCCTTCTGTGCCAGTCCTGTGTCAGGGGTCCCTGCAAGCTGACAGCCACTCCAGAGCCCTCTCTGCTGCCAGGGAAAGCAGCCAGCCCACAGACAGGAGGCCAGAACAAAGACACGCTGCCTTTCCCTGAGAGCTGCCGGCCGCTCACTGCCAAGGTGATGTCCTGCTCCCCAAAATCTGCGGCAGGAGGGCTCTTCCCCCCATTCCCTTCTGCTCTTAAAGCACCCAGGGACAGCTCGACAGCCTCACACGCCGACTCTTGTCCCGCTCTCCTGGTGTCACCTCCTCTCCCTCCCTCCCCACGTGGCAGCTGCCCCTTCTCCCCGCCCGCCCGCTCTTTGCAACCGGAGCAGCGTCAGAGCCGGCGGCTGCCGGTGCTTTATTAGCCCATCTCCATGGCAACTCGCCTCCAGCTCCGCTCGGAGAGACCCCCGGCTCCTCTCTGCCATAAATCAGCCGCCCGCCTTCATCCCTGGCCGGGCGCGGGGTCACGGCTGGCCCCGGGTGCCGCTGTCCCAGCTGTGGCACCACACTTGCACCCCTCAAGGCTGAGATCCATCCAAAGAGGCACCATCCAAAATCTGCTGGTTTGGAGGCACCCGTGCAAACCAGCCCGGAGCTGGAGCCTTTGGCAGGGAGCAGAGAGCAGGGACAGCCCCCAGGGAGCACTGGGATGGAGGACAAAGGAAATATCTCCTGCCCCTTGGGAAGGCAGCTGCTGCCTCTCCATGTCCATGTGAAGCCCTCAAAGCTTGCTCTGAGGGGACAAAAGCCACCTAAAATGCTGTGCTCTCCCTGGTGTCCCCAAAGAGCTCAAAGGGCTCAAAGCTGGTGGCTGCAATCTGCTGGTCCCCACAAGGACAGACTTTCTCCACACACTTTTTCCTCATGGGAAGGGGCTACAGGACATGCTCCTTTCACCCTCTCCAACACACAGCAAAACCTGTTCTTGCTGCTGAAACTCCCCCTCTAAACCTCAGAAAATGGAAAGAGCTTTGCTTTGCATCCCACGTGTTATGCAGATTGTCACTTCATCCATAAATTCCACGCACCTGATGATGCTGGGACTAACTCCTGGCAAGACAAAGACGAAGGTGGCTCCTGCCACCAGAAGTTCAGGCAACTGAAGAAGCAGCGTGGCAAATTAAGTGAGAAAAATGATCATTTTCAGAGGCTGCTGGGGCGCTGTGCTGGTGGGAAGGTGCTGGGCTAAGGCACAGCCACCCAGTGTCTCACCTGAGGTCACTCACAATCCACAACCAAACATGCACTAGTGGAAAAGAGATTTTTTTTTCCTCACCTTTCCACATTCCCTGAGAGGAACTGATTGATTTATCTACTGGTACATAATCCCAAGGGATGCTTGCAGTGTTTCTACACAAGACCACAACCTTTGTTGCCTTAATGAGGGTTCTACTGTATCTGAGGGTTTACCAATAGCTTAGACATGGCCATGGAAACTCAGCAATGATCATTAGGGTGGCTGCAAATCTTTATTTCACACAGATGGTCAACATGCATGCCCAGACAACGCCTCACAGAGCTAAAAATCCCTTCCTGCGAGGCACTGCAGAGCTCACGGGCTCTGTCTAGGCAGATCCTGGTGAAGCAGAGAGCTGGAGTCTCGTTTCTATGACAAAATGTGTTGTCCAAATCTCCAGAAGCCAGGTCCAACTACATGGAGAAGTACCAGAGCTCTTTTAGCAGGGGGAGCTGTCTCGAAATTCAAAAGCTACGTGCTGGCAGTGGAACAAATTCATAAAAGCTAATGGGCCTGAAAGAGACTGTATTTGTCCTGCAGTCCCTTGGCAAGAGCAAAAATAAACCTGGAGAGAAAGACCTGTTCCCATACTCCCTGTTTTTCTGTTCTGCAGCTACAACAGCAGCATCAGTTCAAAATTCCCCCTGTGGAGTCATAAGGTTTTCGATGCCTCAGCATTTCTATTTCTAACGTTGCACATGCTTGTCAACTCCAAATATTCTTAAACAATTTAGATACCTAACACCTAAATCAAGCACTTACGAAGGCTGGCTTTGAGAGTCCCTGTTTGTGCTTGGTTTTTTTCTGATCCAGGGTCATCCTGAGTTTTTCTCTGCGCCCACAAAGCTGTGAACTCAATTTTTATTCAGAAGGAATCGAGTGGCATGAAGCCAAAACCTAGAGCTTGAAGCAGGGCCAGATATGAGGAGGTTCACACTAAAAATTGCTGGGGTTGACACGCCAGCTGAAGCGTTCGGAAAATGCCCTCTGTTCATGTTTCATGCAAAATGTGATACCAGGTCTTCGTTCCAAATACTCTCCTCAGCTTTCTTTGGCAGCTCAGAGGAGACCCTGGTCTCATCACAGCCTGATAAGCTGAGCTCAGTTTACATCAGCAGCCTTCTGGCACAAAATGCTGCTGAGCTTTGGGTGCAAAGGCCATTAGGAGAATAAATCCCCAGGGAAGAGTGAACTCTGGTGCCCTCAGGACCCACCACACGTGGAATACACTCTGAGTGTATTTCTCTCAAAACAGCCATCTCAGGATCCTCCCCATCAAGCAGGAGAGTCACCCGTGCAGTGTGGTTGTGGGCAGAGCCTGTCAGCAGCAGAGCAGAAGATTCCCAAAGACCTCAGCTGAACCTGCTCTTTTAACAAGAGCTCTAAATGTCACCACACTGCCCGTGCCATGGGCCCTGGGAGGATTCAGATGTTGTCACGTTTGGGGGAGTTTACAGGGAGCACAGGAAGGCTGAGGCAATGCCTAACAGAGAGTGGGTTTTATCAGCTTTAATTAGCTGAAAAAAACCAGCAGAGACACAATTAATAAGAGCTCTTCATGATATTAAGGTGGCTGCTAGGGCCAGGCCACTCCAAGCCCTGGCTGCTGGAGCCACCCTCATGGAAGCTGAGGCTGACCCAGCAGCTCAGTGCTTGATGAAAGGAGGAACTTCTTGATGCCTGGAGTGGCTCCCTAGAACAGAGACTAGGCAGAGTTAAAAGAATAAAGTGGGTGTTTATTAAAGGCCTTTCACAGGTACACCTTGGGCAGTGCAAAAGCCTGGCAGAGGCTACACCCAAGGTGCACGATGGTCACAGGTTTTTGGGCAGATATAAGTTTGGTCTGTTTGCATATCAGGGTTTAATTGCCCAGTTACAGCTTCAGGTAATGTAGTCACATTCCCCCAGTTTGCTTCCCCCCAATTTACTTTTGTTTATACATTTCAGGGCCTGGGGCTGTGATGGTGACCTTGGTTCTCAGGCCTGGCAGGGTTGTTTGCTCTGCCCAAACTGAAGAGAGCTGACGAACACTGTGTGGAGTCCAGAGCTTTACACTAATGCAGCTCAGGACCTGAAAAACATAAAAGCCAAAAACTTGAGGCATCAGTCTCAGAAATGGTTTGTGTGTTATCATTGTCCTGGCAGAAAGACAAAAAAAGGAGCAGTTCAGAGCCCCAGGACTCTCCTGTTTTGCCCACAGCTCCTCATGCACAGCTGGTGCCAGGGCTGGGGGACTGGCTTAGCCACCACTCCAGCTCCTGGCCTTCCCTGACTTCCCCAAGGCTGGTGGAGACCCCCACTCTCTGGAACACCCCCAGCCACAGGCATTAGACACCCCAGCACTGTGTTGGAGGTTTGTGCACGAACAGGATGGGGCCACTGTGAGACATTCCTCGAGCCTCTATTGCAGCATCAGCCTCATAAAAGGGTTTGAGACAATTGAAAGGTGGCAGCTGCTCACACCTGCCCTCAGCAGCCAAAGATTTCTTCGTTACAGGGCATTTGAAAAACTTTCCAGCCAACAGCACATTGCTAAAGCTCACAGACAGTTGTTCTAGCCAGTCACAGAATCACAGAATGACCAGGCTGGAGAGACCTCCAGGATCATCGAGTCCAACCCAGCCCCAACACCTCAACTAAACCCTGGCACCCAGTGCCACATCCAGGCTTTGTTTAAACACATCCAGGGATGGTGACTCCACCACCTCCCCGGGCAGATCATTCCAGTCCTTTATCACCCTTTCTGTAAATAACCTTTCCCCAATATCCAACCTATATCTCCCTTGGCACAGCTTGAGGCTGTGTCCTCTGGTTCTGTCAGTGCTGCCTGGAGAAAGAGCCCAACCCCAGCTGAGCACAGGCACCTTTCAGGGAGTGTTAAATCACTAAAAGCACACGTGCACCTGCTTCAAACAATGCTTGTTTGCTTTCTATTAACAACACACAATATTCCATTATTAAGCTTAAAACCTTCTACTGTCTTGCTAAGCACATTTTTCTGCAGTCTTAAGGTCTATCCTAGCCAAACCTAAAAACTGAAAGTATTGTTTCATGTCCTTGCTGGCTGTATCATTGTATCTTCTCCTACCTTCAAGCTTTGCAGTTGCAGCTAACCCCAAATTCTCCTGCTCTCTCTGTCTCTGGGGCTGCTTTCACAGCTTTCTGAAAGCCTCCTCACCTTTAATGTTTCCCACACAGCACCAGTTTGCTGCCAGAACTGGGCCAGCAGCGAGGCAGGCACGAGGCAGTGTGTCCCAGGGCGGGCAGCTGGAACTGCTCCCTGGCACAGAGCTTTGGAGGATCCAGCTGGAGCTGTGACTGTGAAATGCACAGCTGAGGATGGTCACACTCTGCCAGGGCCTGCCTGCCTCAGGAGGGGCAGTTTGGTGCAAGCAGGGTGTTGGAGTTCCTGGCTCTTTCCTGCTCCAAGGTTAGGGTGAATAAAACTCAGGAGAGGTTGTTTTTGAAGTCTCACTCTGAAATTTGTTATCCTTATCTATTAGAGACTCACAAGATGTGAGCTCTCTCTAACAAGTCAGGAAAGTGAGCTAAAATGATGTCTATTCAAGTTTTTAAGTCCCAATTATCCAATAAACAGTTGACATCTATATTATTTATGCTTCTGATCCAGTTATGATCACCTGAATCCTGCAATGTGGACATCTTTCACCCAAAAAACACCCAGGTTTGTGAAGAAGAAGGAAGAAGAAGGTGCAAAAAGACAACGAATCCACACCCAAAGCTCTCCATCTTGGCTCCCATAGATCACCATACACTAAAATCCCAAATCTCAGTTTTTCACCCTGTGAGATCACACAACCCCACTCAAACTATGATGCCTTAGCTTTTATATTTCCAGATTCTGTGCTGCCTAGGGATGGAGCCTCAGTATTAAGAACTGTACTGAGCTCCCTCTACGGAGCAGTGAGACAAAACAAATCCATTTCTGCTGGAAGACCAAGGACAACTTTCAGGCCAAGAACACAAACAAGGATGGACTGAGGGGTGGGACAAGAAGGATGGGACCTCATGGCCTGGGGCTGTAATTGGACAATTGAACCCCAATATGCAAATAGACCTAAACTTATAAAATGGCAAAATCTTGTGACTGTGGAGCCATCTTTGCTACCACTTGCAGACCACCCTGTGTGCAGCCTTGTTTAGGCTTCTGTGGTGCCCAGGGTGGATCCTGGGGACCTTTTAATAAATCCTAATTTTACTCTCTAGTTTTGCCCAGCCTCTGTTTCAGGTCAGCCTTCCCAAGGCAACAACTACGCATCCACAACCCCAGTGCCATCACTCAATTTTGGAAGCCTGTTCCAAGGCCTCAGGTCAAATATAAGGGTCAGCACCTCTCAGCTCAGAAAGACTGAAATTTTCAGCCTCCAGGGTTCCAGCAGCAGGGCACAGACAAAGAGCCAGGGGAGTTGTGCATTGGGTGCATTTGGTGACAGGAAAGCTCATGGCAGAGCACAGCAGCTCTGCACAGGGGGAATGCCCCAGGGCACGGGGACAGGCAGATGTGCTGCTGCTCTCAGTGCCTGCCAGTGGCACGTGCAGCCTCTGGAAATGCAGCCTGCCTCAGCCAAGCAGGAAAACACAGACCCAGGGAGACTCAGAATGAGAAAAGAGATGCTGTAACTTCCCCCAAACCAGCAATGCTCACAACAGGCCGAGCTGTGTGATCCAGAACGGCCCCAGGCAGCAGCAAGCCCTGAAGATGGTTGGGCTGTGTGGTTTTCATTCCACATCCCAAAGCCCACCAGAATTCAGTACTGGAAAATTTAAACCAGCAACTCTTCCTGTGTCCTCTCCCTTCCCACCAGCTGCAAACAGTTTGAGTAAGACAACGTTGGTCAAAAGCTCCTGAAGGTTCAGTGAGTTGTTTCCTTCAGGTGAGGTGCTGGGCTGTTCTGGTGGCCCCAGCAGCCAGAATGAGTCGGGGTCCTGGCTCTGAGTGAGCCCCAGTGCTGACAGAACTCACCTGCAGGGCTGGGCTGGGGCCCAGCAGTGTGGAGAGCACCTGGCTGCAGCATCTGAGCCCCAAACCGTGCAGGATTCACCAGAGTGAGCTTTACTTGGCTCCAGCTGATAGGAGGGGAGAGGATGATAATGGTCAGGATCCCTTCTGCTCCCCCCAGCCCAGCCAGCCCCACCACCAGGGAGGAGGGCTGCTCCTGTCTGGGAGCCAAGGCACACATCACCCTCTTGATTTGTAATTAGTGGAATAAGAATGCTCAGTCAGCTGGGAAATCTGCCTGAGTAAATGACATCCTCAAGTGCTTTCTAATCCGAGGAAGGCAGCCTCTCACTTCACTGAGCTAATGGGCTGCAGTGGGGGGCACCAAAACTCCTCCCGTGGACCCACATGCACCCAGGAACAGTTCTTTAGCTAATTCTCCTTGCCAGCAGCCCCAGCTGGTCACCTGGGAGTAGCTGCTAGGTCCTGCCAAGAGTTTTGTGTCAGTAATTAATCTGCCTCAGCCTCACAGCACTTGCTCCCTCCTCAAGGCATAAACTGTTTAAGGAATGGTCCAGGCAGAAAGGACTCTTGGGTCAGGGAATTTGGGAGCTACAGAAAGCCCAGAGGCAGGTTCAAGGGCAGCTGCAGTGTTATTTCTGTGGGGCAGGACTTGAGAAGTGAAAGAACAGAGGTTATGAGTCGAGGCAGAAGCTGCACAGCACCTGGCAAGTCACTCCCTGGAATATTAACTAAAATAACCTTCTGCCTCATCTCTTTTAAATTCAGATGCACAGGGGAATCCATCAAGGTAATTTATGGTGTGTAGCTCCTGAAATGCCAATCAAAGAAAGCCCAGAGTAACAAGTGTGTTAAAAGGGACCTCATTGATCACTATGGCCACAAACACGGGCTTAATACCTTCAATCCTGGTTAATCAGGCTATTTTGTGACTTTTCTTGCACAAAAGAGCAGTGGGAAGCATTAGGCATTAGCTTTGCAGCCCCCAGAAAGTTTCCCTGGTCTGGAGGAGGCGATGGAGGTGGTGTTTGGTGATGTGGAACATCTCAAAGGTCCTCCAAGGGCCCCAGACAGAGCTTGTCAGTAGGACAGGGTTTGTTTTTTTTTCCCCCCCCTCTTCCATAAGTGGAAATTTCTCTGCATGCAAGCCACCGAGATTGTGATGAAAACCTGACAATTAGCAGATGCAGAGATGATAATTAGGAAGGCAGAGAGAAAAGAAAGAGCTCTGCTAAATTCCAGGAGCCCACAGTCCCGTTCTGCAGGGGGAGCAGCCTCACGTGTTCTGCCGGCAGCAGCAGAAGGGACCTCGCTCTGAGGATCTGCAAATCTGCATCCACCCAACCTGTCAGAAAAAGAAGGGAAAGAACCACTCCAGCAGCTTCTCTTTCCACCTTCTGTTTAACAACACCAGCTGGGTTTGATAAATTTTGATATATTTTTGGTCTGATATGTTTTTGTTTTTTATTTACCCTCTGACCTTTTTGCATGGACTGATGTGCTGCTGCATTATTGCTGTGAGCTGTAACATCCTGGCAAAGCTGGAAAGGGTTGAGATGGCAGGAGGTAATGCACAGATCAGGACTAGATCTGGTCTTATTAAATATAATAATTACTGATCTGGAAGAGGGAATAAGCAGCACATTAATTAAGTATGAAGAGGATCTGAAACAGAGGAGCTGCCAACAACAAAATTGAAAAAAATTATATAAAGAGGAGGGGAAAGAAAAAAAAATCAAGTGGGAAGAAAGCAGAACCTATGAGAAGAAAAGACTGAGGAGAAGCTGTGGGGGAAGGAGGAGGTTTGGCTCTACTTTACCCCAACAGCCCCAGAAGTTCTTTGCTTATTTCTACATTTTTCCACCAAGCCAAAGCAGCCCCCAGGCAGAAAAGGCTTTGGCAGACCACTGGAGGGAGAGAAGCCCTCCCATGTTTTTTGCTTCAACACTATTAGGAAGGAATGGTGAAAGCTTTGTCCCCAGATGAGAAATCTTTTACCAAAGGGCCATTTTGTCAACCTGCAGAGATCCATCCAGATTCAAGCTTTTTCCTGCAGGGCATGGCAATAAAGTTCAGCAAGGCAGCCCTGCATTCAGCCCAACACAACAGAACTGCAAAATTTCACCCCTTCCTGGTTTTTTGAGGGTGTAGGGGTTTAGCAAAGCAGTCTCCAGATACCAGAGAAGCCAGGGAGGGGCATGCTTCAGGAAAGCTCTTGCTGAGCAGCAGGGTGACCTGGTGAAGCCACGGCTTCTGCAGGACTCAGAAAGTCCAAGCGATCACCCTCAGACATCACGGACTCACGCTCCTCAATCAGACTGCAAACCAAAAGGGCAAAGCCCCTCTGCCTGCCCTGACAGAGGCAGCAATTTCAGCTTCCCTGTGGCTGCCTTAAAGCAGCTCCACATTATGCACTCCAATGCAGAGCACTCTGTTGAGGATTAGATCTACATCCAAAGGTGATGTTTCAGCTGGCCTGCCCTGGGATTGCCAGCAGAATGACATCACCACTAATTAATCAGCCTCTGTACAGACATTTCTCAAATCCCCTGGATTGAAAGCACAGCAATTAGTCACATATTCCAGCAGGAACTGCCACCTTCCTTTCCACTCGCACTGCTCTCCCATCCCTCTGACATCCCTGCTCCGTGGCTGTGTTGCCGAGCCAACCCCAGCATTGATCCCCGAGGAAAAGGATCACACGGCACTGCCTGGAGTCCGTATCATTATCCCTGATGGAGTGTTGGCCAACATCACTATTAACAGGAGCAGAAATGCCAGGGACAGAGGAACGTTGTCCTGGTTTAGGCAAATTTGGGAGAAAACCTCCTAAGGAGCCCTCCCTCCCTCAACTGGTTTGGGAAAAACTTCCTCAGAGAGAAATGGAAAAAACCTGTTTATTGAACAGGCAAAGCACCCCCCAGCACAATAAATTGAACAATACCCAATGACAGAAACTTTGTGCCGCTCTGGAGAGATGACAAATTTAGAAAGAAAGTCTCCCCTGGAGGTGGTGCTCTGTTCTCACTCTATTCCCCCTCTGGCACTGGGAAAAGTTGCTGCACAGAGTAGGTCTTGGTGGGGTGGGAGACCCTCAGCGCTCCCCCGGGTCCTCAGTCCAGAGAGATTTGTATGGTTCCGAGGAAGGGCAAAAAAAGAAAAGAAAAAGGAGGGAAAAACCCCTCAAAACCTTCTCCACCTCAGCTAGCTACACTAACTAAAAGAAAAAGAAGATCCTCTCCATCCCGCCATGTGCTGAACTCCAATGCTCCAAGGCCACTCAGAGGAGCAGAGTTTCTGAAAACAAACTGTTCTCCCTCTCCTTTGCTCTCAGACCCAATATTAAAGGGACAGGGTGTAATAAATATCCAACATAATCCAACAGACATTGGGGATACAAACATCACAACGTCACCCTAGGACAAACGTGCATGTCCCATCCTGCTGCAGAGAGCTGGACCCCACTCAGCCCTGAACCAGCCCTTCAAAAAGCCCATACTGAACACCCACAGCAGGAATAAATCTGGTTTGGGTGAGATACACGCAGTGTCCAGGTGTGGGAGGTCCTGAGTGCAGAGCTCACTCTTCCCTTAGGATTCATCCTCCAGCACCTCCGTGCCAGAAGGCTGCTGCTGTTTGGTGGCAGCTCTAAACTGAGCTCAGCCTCTCCAGCTGTGAGGAGAGCTCCTCAGAGCTGACAAAGAAAGCTGAGGAAGGTGTTTGGAGGGGTGGGAAGGCTGGAATAATTGGAAAGGACAAGAAGGAGTTCAGTGGATGACAGCTCTACGTGAGAGCGCAGGGATTTTGGGAAACAGCTCAGACAAGGCCACAGTGGCCAAATGCTGGGCTGAAAACACAGGATTTTGGGTCATAAAGAGCAGCCAGAGCACGTGGGGAGGGGACCAGAGCCCATAAACACTGCCATGGCCACAAGTGTCTGCTGCCAGCAGGCTGTGAAGCCTCTCCAAAAGCAATATCCACGGGGTCAGAGAGTCAAGCACTGCAATCAGGAGTGCCAGGGCTCCGAGCAGCCCCGGCGCCCTCACACACACACAGAGAACAGCAGCAAATTACCGGGGTGTTTAATTACAGAATCCCGTTACCTCAGCGCAGCACCTCCAGCTCTTCCAGCCAGCCAGATGTATCTGTCCCAGACGGAATTAGCACAATGCAGGAGCAGCAGTTCCTGTTTACAGGCAGCTGCTATTTGTAGCTGATAATGAGGGACAAACAGCAGCCAGCCATGAAGCTGCAGGGAGACAGAGGATGCTCCTCTTGTGAGGGCACATTGTGGGAGCAGGTGCTGCCTCTGGCTCTTAGAGAAGGGTTTGATCCCAAGTTTCCACAGGGAGCCACTTGCTTGGGTTCTCAGAGGTATCAGAGACATCCTGGATCTGATTTTCAGGTGTTACTCAGGGCCAGCTGTCCTGCAGAGAACCCTCTGGGGTTAAGCATCCCAAAATCATGACCCCAGAGATCTCCAGCTTGACAGCCAAAAGCATCCAGTGCCTCTCCTGCTTGAAGCTCTGCACGTCAATCCTCACAAATTTAAAAAGAGGCTAAAAATAACCTGCCTTCCAGTAGTGATGGTGTGAAATTAAATTCATTACCATGTGTGAAGCACTCTAATACAATAGTGATGAGTACTACCGAGCAGAGGAGCAGATTGTACAATAGGCAGGAGAAAAAACCCCTAAAAGCCACGTTGAATGCAAGTGCTCAGACAGGCAGAGGGGCTGGAGAGAGGAGCAGTGGGGGTCACATAATTGGGCTGTATTGATGCATATGCACAGCAAGGGGTGGGGTGAGGTAAGAGAGGCAGATTCAATTTTCATCCCCCTGAACGTCAGGATTCACTGCTAAAACGTTTCAGTGACGTCAGGATGCAGAGCACAGAAAAGCTTGGCAAAGGGCAGAAGGTTAAAAATTAAGGTAGGAAAAAAAAAAACCAAAAAGCACAAATAACAAAAACACCACAGAAAAATGAAAGAAAAAAAACCCAACAAGAACCCAAGCACTCAACAGAAGAACACTTTTAGGCCAAAAAGACTAATAAAATCAAGGTAGAGAGTACCAAGTTTGCAAAAAATCTCAGTTGCTGTTGACAAGGAAGCACAACTACTTGAAAAGGCTGGTCTAAGAGCCAGAACTTCATTTACTCTGAAACCCTTGGCTATAAAAAATAAGATATCCAGAGTGTACAGGTCAGGGGAGAGGAACAGTGGCAAATAAAAAGGTGGAAAGGCACATGTATGAAAGCAGGGCTGAAAAGTTCTAGAAGTTCTGAAAAGCAGCCTCTAAAATCCATTAAAAGCACACCCAGCAAGCTCTGCTAGCCCCTCCTACCACGGCCACACCGATGAGGTCTCACCACAGGCTCTGGGGAGGAATTTTCAGCCATCTGATGCCTTTGCCTGGCTTGGATTTCGCAGCTGCGGCTTGAGCCTGGCAGAGCAGCAGCCAGCTGTCCCTGGCCTCCAGCCCACAGCAAACACATCTGGAACAGCTGGGGATGGCCAACTGCTGTGGGCCAGGAGAGGATTCATCATGTGGATTTAATATCCTGCCTTCCACGTGAGGTTTTTGATGGGGAGTGAGGAACAGCCACGCTTGTGGTCACCTGGTTTGGGTGGCCTCTGCTCCGGGCATGGCTTTGTGCTGGCAGCCCCTGGACCACAGCAAAGGCTCCCTGGGCCACTTGCAGCTCTTGGCTTCCTCAGGGAATTCAGTCCTTCCCACCTGAGGCTCCTGCAGGCAGATTGATTTCCATCCCAATTATCCTCAGGTGGTTTGGTTTGATTTTTTATGCCCCATTTCAGAGCACCTTGCCCCAGACGCCTTTGTTTGCCAGTATTTTGTCTCCTTTCCACTGGATTTTTTACCTCTCCTCTAAAAAAAAACCCCTCAAACATTTTTACTTTCAAAACATAAAATGAAACTTCTGAAAAAATGGCATTTTTTCTTTAGGGTCTTATATATCCACTTTAAGCTCTCTACAGGCCAGACCGGCAATAAAAAAAGATGAAATTTTCAGAGGAAACAGAACAATCTCTTTCAGCTCTTTTCTCCTTTTTATTCTTCTATTTTCACTCGAGTGAAAAGGAGTCAGAATATTTGAGCAAGTAGTTACTGCCTCAGTCCCTTTCTTCACTCCCATTTTACCAGCCTGAAGAGCAATGAGGGGTTTTCACCACTTTGAGGGAGGTGGAAGGGCCTGGTAAGTCTTCACGTTAGAAGGTTAAAAAAATAAAGCAGAACAAAAGGAAGCTTTGTCGAGTGGAAATGGATGAGAAACCACCCATTCGAACCAGGTTCAGCTCTTGTGCTGAGACATTCCTCTTGAAAATAAAGGGGAAAAAAAAGGAAAAGAGGGTTTAGTGCTTGCTGCTAAAGATGGTTTTTTGAACCTGGGCTGATAATAGCAGCCAGTTTGTAAAGTGAAGAAAGCAAAGGCAAAGCTCAGAGCCTGGGCAGCCAGGCAGTGCTGAGCACTAATTGATGCAGAAAAGGAACAGTCCCAGCCCTGGCTGTGAGGATGGCTCTGAGGAGCAGCCCAAACCCATGAGAGGTGTTTTGCTGTGGGATTGCACTCCTGGGGAGGCACCTGGGTGCTGGGAGCTGACAGCCTGCCCCAGTCCTTGCTACTGTAACAGCTTTTGGTGAGACCTCACCTGCAGAGCTGCCCTCAGCTCTGTGATCCCAGCACAGGGGGACCTGGAGCTGCTGCAACCAGTCCAGAGGAAGCACCAGAAGATCAGGGGGATGGAGCAGCTCTGCTGGGAGGGAAGGCTGGGAGAACTGGGATTGTTCAGCCTGGAGAAGAGAAGCTCCAGGGTGACCTCAGTGTGGCCTTCCAGTAACTGAAGCAGCTACAGGAAACATGGAGAGAGACAATTGGCAAGGGATGGAGTGACAGGACAAGGGGGAATGGATTCAAGCTGACAGAGAGCAGGTTTAGATTGGATATTAGGAAAAAATCTTTATTGTGAGGGTGCTGAGGCACCAGAAGAGGTTGCCCAGAGAGGCTGCTCCATCCCTGCAAGGGTTCAGTTTGCACGAGGCTTGGAGCAACCTGGTCTAGTGGAAGGTGTCCCTGCCCATGGGGTTGGAATGGAAGGATCTTTAAGGCCCCTGCCAAGCCAGGCCATTCTATGGCTCTGTGATGAGAACAGCTGCACCTTTCCCTGCACTGCCAAGGGAAGTGAAACCACACCAGGTATCACAGTGGCAATGAGGACACACAGACACAGTTCTCGATGGTTAGAAGGCTTTATTTACATTTTCCTCTGCCTCTTTTATAACATGTTTCGCTAAAAGGGCAGTGATTGGTCAAAGAAGGACTGACTCTCTTCCCCTTTGGTAAACAGCAGGTGAACGAGAATGTTACGAGAAAATCTTGAGAAGAGTCGAGCCCACATAAATATTTACAATAAGAGTGAAAGTGTTTTGAGAATGGGAACTTGTTTCCCATGGGAATCATCGTGCAATGATTAGCAGCAGAATTCCCAATGCCCAAAAATACCGAGCCCACAACCAGGGAAGGTGTTGGGCTGTGCAGGGCAGCACCTCTTTGCTCTGGCACTGGTAACCCTCAGAACAGCCCGTCTGAGGAGACCTAGAAAGAGGCATCCTGGGGAGGGAGCTTGCAGAGGGATTCCCTCAGCTATTCACACCCTGAGAGCCTTGGCAAGGCTCGCTCTGGAAGCTGCAGCAATACAGATGCTGTGCAAGCTCCCTCCGGGCCTTTTAGGCAGTGCCTGACTCAAATGGAAATCAATGCAAACCTGGAGCCAACTGCTCCAGGAGAGAAAAATCTGAGTGCAGTGCCCAGCCTGGGCCAAGCCCAGGGGGCTGTCCCTGACACCAAGGGGCTGTCCCAGAGGGGTCCAGTGGAGGAGCTAAAGCCAGGGTACCCCCTATTACATGGGAAACTGGACAGAGCAATGCAGAGCCCCAGCAATGTGGTTATATCAGGCATTCACCATTTATTGTCTCGAAATGGCAGGTTAAATACAGTTTCAGATAGTTTACAGTTACAGGTGCTTTCTGATTGGTATTCAGATAAAAAGGAATGCAAACAATCCCAACCTTAAGGCAGCCACTCTGAATCTACTATAATTATATTATAAAATGCCTAAACACACCTTAATCTAATTTCTTACCGCGCCACAGGCTTGTCTACTACTAAACAGGCCCAAATCTGAGGCCTAGCACGGAATAGCTCATACCCAATCCCAAAGTACATCGTGCCCTTGTTCCCTAAGAAGTTCTGCCACAAGGAGCCACGTCCAGGCTGGGCTGGCCCCACCAGGCACTGCCACCACACGGCTGTGACCAGCCCAGCACCCATGGGGAACGAGTGTCGCTGTAGGACATGAAAATAAAGATAGTTCGACTCTAGTTTACTGTGAGAACAGAAGGTTTTGTTTACAATCTTTTTGCTTCTTATATAGCATGTTTCACTAAAAAAGGGATTCATTGGTCAGTAGGACTGACACTTCTTTCTGTTAGTTAAGTAATAGAAAACAACAGTTAGAGAAGATTGTTATAAGAAAAAACTACTGCTTGCTTAGAGATATTTTAAGAAAAGGAGAAAGATGTTTTGAGAAAGGAAAACTGTTGAAAGCTTTCCCTTAAGAAAAGAGTTTGCAAGTTAGCAAGCTAAAAATTCTCTCAGGCTCAGAAATATCAAGCCTACAAACGAGTGTCTCACAGAGTATCCGAGCTGGAAGGGACACACAAGGATCAAAATCAAACTCCTGGCCCTGCACAGGACATCCCAAGAGTCACACTCTGTGCCCCAGAGCGTTTTCTAAATACTGCTTAACCTCTGCTGGGCTGCTGCTGTGAGCCCTGCCCTGGGGAGCCTGTTCCAGTGCCCCACCACCCTCTGGGGGAAGAACCTGTCCCTAATGTGCAGCCAAACCTCCCCTGACACAGCTTCAGCCATTCCCTCGGGTCCTGTCACGGGTCACCAGAGAGCAGAGATGGGTGCTGTCCCCGTGAGGAAGCTGTAGGCTTCTGGGGTCTGTCCTTCTCTAGGCTGGACAGACAAAGGGACTTCGGCAGCTCCAGACCCTTCACCACCCCTGCAGCCCCCTCTGGATGCAAACAGCTTTGGATCCCTCGTGCACTGTGGCACCCAAACCTGCCCTGGCACTGGAGGAGAGAGCAGAGCGGGACAATCCCGTCCCTGTCCCGGCTGGGGCTGCTGTGCCCGGTGCCCCCAGGACAGGGCTGGGCAGGGCAGTCTGTGCTGGGGCTGGCTGTCCTCTGTGTCCCCCGTGTCCCCTGTGTCCCCCAGCACAGGACAGTCCATGCCCGGCTGGCTGTCCCCTGTGTCCCCCAGCACAGGACAGTCCGTGCCAGGCTCGCTGTCCCCCGTGTCCCCCAGCACACAGGACAGTCCGTGCCCGGCTCGCTGTCCCCCGTGTCCCCCAGCACACAGGACAGTCCGTGCCCGGCTCGCTGTCCCCCGTGTCCCCCAGCACACAGGACAGTCCATGCCAGGCTCGCTGTCCCCCGTGTCCCCCAGCACACAGGACAGTCCGTGCCCGGCTCGCTGTCCCCTGTGTCCCCCAGCACACAGGACAGTCCGTGCCAGGCTCGCTGTCCCCTGTGTCCCCCAGCACACAGGACAGTCCGTGCCAGGCTGGCTGTCCCCCGTGTCCCCCAGCACAGGAGAGTCCGTGCCCGGCTCGCTGTCCCCTGTGTCCCCCAGCACAGGACAGTCCGTGCCAGGCCCGCTGTCCCCCGTGTCCCCCAGCACACAGGGCAGTCCGTGCCAGGCTCGCTGTCCCCTGTGTCCCCCGTGTCCCCGCGCGTTCCGCGGGGTCTGGCGCCCCCTGCCTGCCTTGGGGGGAGCGGCAGCGGCGCGGTCCCGCCGCGGGAGGCACAGAATCCGTCAATTGGGTCCGAAAAAACCCCTGAGATCACCGAGTCCTTTGCTGGGTCACCGCCTTGTCAACCAGACCATGGCACCGAGTGCCACGTCCAGTCCTTGCTTAAACACCTCCAGGGACGGTGACTCCAGCACCTCCTTGGGCAGCCCATTCCAATGACTAATCACCCTTTCTGTGAAGAAATTACTCCTGATGAGCACCCTAACCCTCCCCCGGCACAGCTCCTGTCCCCTGATGCTGTCCCTGGTTCCCTGGGAGCAGAGCCTGACCCCACCGGGCTGCACCCTCCTGTCAGGGACTTGTGGGGAGTGACAAGGACACCCCTGAGCCTCCTTTTCTGCAGGCTGAGCCCCCTCACCTTCCTCAGCCTCTCCTCATGGCACCTGTGCTCCAGACCCTTCCCCAGGTTTATTTCTTCAGCAGCTCAATGTCCTTCCTGAGCTGAGGGGCCCAGAACTGGACACAGGACCCGAGGTGTGGCCTCAGCAATGCCCAGCACAGGGGGACAACCACTGCCCTGGTCACACCATTGGTGATGTAAGCCAGGTGCCACTGGTATTCTTGGGTTACCTGGGCACCCTGTCAACCCCCAGCACCCCCAGGCCCTTTTCTGGGCCACTTCCCAACCACTCTGCCCCAAGCCTGTAGCACTGCACGAGGTTTTTGGTTTTGGGACAGGCCCCTCACAGCCCACTGACAACAGCAGTGACCTGGGTGTGCAAAACCACGTATTTAGACATATTTATACCTGCAGAGAGGTGATGGAGCAGCAGGCAGGGAGCTCCCTGGTTCCTGAGGGAGGAGACTGATCTCAGAGCCACTCTCCAGACTCCACCAGAGACAAAGCTCTCCAGTCAGATGGACACAGAGCAGCTTCCCTCACTGCCCTCTCCTTTTACACAGGACATCTGGCAGCCCAGGGCTCTCAGAGTATCTTTGCAAGGCTCACTTGCTCATGTGAAAAGCTGTAAAACAATGGCAGTGTCACCTGCAGAGACGTGCCACAGCTGCTCAGGTCACCCAGCGCATTCCTGGTGAGTGGCCGTGCCCACAGGAGACCTCTGCCTTCCCTTCCCAGATGAACTTCCACTTAAACTGAAGCTTATTCAAGCATCTGCATCCCAGTGATGCATGAAAGTGTCCCTCTGCAGGTAAAGTGACCGTAAGATGGCATTTTCGTGTATCTGGGATTTTTTTCTCCCAAGCTGAGCTATGGATAGTTCCTTCTTCGAGTTGTTGCTTTTCAGCAGATTTAGAGCTACAAGCTCTGCTGCTCCAGCCTGTCAACCTCGCCAGCAAGGTAAGGAGCAAAGGCAGGGGGCTAAACCCCTCCTGCAGATCTGCACAAGTTCTCTATTGTCCCAGCTGGGCACCTGAGAAGTCGCTGGCTTTGGTTTGGAGGGATGGAGAAGTTCCATTTCCCTCAGAAATACCCCACAGAAAGCTGGCAGCACCCCTAACCCTGACACTGCTGAAGAACAGGCTCCTCACAGAAAATCTTCATCCCTGCAGCTCCCAACCAGATCTGGGCAGCAGCTCTGCACCAAGCCTGGGCTACCCCAGACACAGCAGGGGCTGGCTGCAAGGGGCTCCTGGCTCTCCTCAGACTCTCCCTGCCCCACAGGCAGCAGGGCTCGTGCAGTGGGGTCAGTCCCCTGCCCTCAGGGCCATCCCCATGCCCTCTCTGTCGCCCTGTTCTTCTAAAGTTCTTCTAAGCCTTCTGATATTTACATTTTTGTAATGGAGTTTCTCACGCACTTTTCATGTAAATTATGATTGTTTTGCATTCCTTTCTAGAAGAGGAGAGAACTGATAGATTGTTCGTTTGACCAGTGTGTTTGAGAAGTAGAATTTCATCCTCCAATCCACAGTCACCTTTAGAAGTCTATAAATACCAAAGTCTGTAAATAAACTTCTTCTTTTTTGCCTTTGACACCTCAGTGTGTCAGTGTCGCTCATTTGTGTTGTATTGTGACACTCTCTGGTCCCATCCCTTTGTTTGCACCCATTTTAAGCCACAGAGGCAGAGGCCCTGCACCAACCTGACCCTGCTGAGGCCCCATAAAACTGTGGGGTTTGCTTCTCTTCCCCGCTAGAACTCCTTGGCTACTCAAAGTTTTTGGGTTGAAAAGTCTTGGTTTCATCCCCAAAAGCAAGATCATTTTTAAAACTGTTTAGACAAAGTGTGACATAACAGGGTATCTATTTCTTGAACAGAGCTGCTTCCCTGCATTTGTTTGAAGTCTGACCTGATTATTCTTGCAATTGTATTTTTAATGCTCATCAGGTATCCTTGGAGAAAATGGAGAGTCACTTTTTTTAGATCATGCATAAGTAATCAGACAAACAAAATATAGCTCACCTGCCCTGTTCTTCCCCTCTACAGCAAGCAGCACATCCTAAACCATTGCTCCAGAGAAAGCAACAGCTATTCAGATGGGACACAGCACCAGTTTCTGACCTGCCTTGGGCACTTCTGGTGCCATCTGTCTTCACTGCAGGGACAAATGTTACCCTCAGACTGGAATAAACAAGAGTAAGTTGTTCCTCTACTCATAACCCGCATACAGTGCCTTCCTCCAGTATTGCTCTCACGTATTTCTACAGGTTTGAAATTTTCTTTTTAAGCTTTCTTTTTAAGGTGGCAAGTTCAGCTCCACGGGTACTTTTAGCCCTGTTTTGCACAGTTTAATAATCATTGCCTGGACCAGGCAGAGGCAGGGAGCACCACTCGGGGTTGGCACTTTGCAGCTGTGACCTTGCCAGGACGGTGCTGCTGAGAGGAGAGGGGCACTCACCCCGCAGGGGATGCAGCAGCAGGTCAGCACCTTGTGCCTGGGCCAGCCCCTCCCTCAGGCACCTGCTGCCAAAAGTTCAGCCCAGTGTGAGCCTAGGACATGGGCTCAGACCAGTGTGAGCCTGGGACATGGCTCAGCCCAGTATGAGCCTGGGACATGGCCCAGCCCAGTGTGAACCTGGGACATGGCCCAGCCCAGTGTGAACCTGGGACATGGCTCAGCCCAGTATGAGCCTGGGACATGGCTCAGCCCAACATGAGCCTGGGACATGGCTCAGCCCAGAATGAGCCTGGGACATGGCTCAGCCCAGTGTGAACCTGGGACATGGCTCAGCCCAGAATGAGCCTGGGGCATGGGCTCAGCCCAGTATGAGCCTGGGGCATGGCTCAGCCCAGAATGAACCTGGGACATGGGCTCCCACCTGTCAGCACACCCCAATTCCCTCTGGCCCGGGGCTCAGCGTGTGTCACAGTTCCAGGGCGCACAGCAAGGGACACAGAGAGCCCCTGGGATCAGGGAAATGCCCCCTCCTGCAGCTCAGCTCAGCCTCAGCCCTCTCTGAGCACTGGGGGAGGTTTCATTTCCCAGCTCAGCTCTGGAGCAGCAGCTCCACAGCAGACCAGCATCCTCACCCCATTCCTGCCTCAGCGCTCCCTTCCTGCTGTGAAACTCCCAGCCAGGCAGGGCTGGGCTCGGGCTCAGCAGGAGGGCAGCTCCACGCTCCCATCTCAGCAGCAAGAGCCACAGAAACCCCTCCAGACCCAGGTCAGAGGCACAAAGCTTGAGCTGCTGCAGAGTGCTGCCATAAGCAGAAACCATGGACACAAACAGCCTCTGCACCTCATCAATCATCGGGAGGGGGCAGAGAGCTACTCACCATTTCATCAGTTAATTACCACTGTTAATCATATTTTCATTAACCTGGAATGAGGCTGCCAGCATTGCCCCTCTTTTCACCCCGTGCCCCAAGTCCCATTTCTCAGAGAGCCATTCCCCTGCAGGCAGGACACGCTCTGTCCTTCACAGCACACATCGGGCCAGCAACTCCAGACCCGGTTACCTCGCCCGTTCTCCACATCTCCATCCCTTCCTAGGCCTCAGCAGGCACCCATACTGCCTTTGCCCTGCAGGAAATGGGTTTGGCTCCCTCACACTCTCCCAAACCTGCTCAGGATGAGTTCCTAAGGTCCTGCAAGGTCTGTGCTCTTGACTGGCAGGCTTGCTGCCACACTGAGAATGTTGCTACAATAACATGCCCCATTTCCCCCCGGTTTTTAAGACAACCTTGTCTATAACCCTGCTCCTGTAAAGCATTTTTAGTTCTCCGTGTATACCTGTGAACAGAGTTGGTGATGCCAGGTATTCCATGGGACAGAGAGGAGGGGCAGGAAAACCTGGACCTGCAGGGCAGAAGGTCACACTGCTCAGTGCCCCAGGGGCAGCTCTGCACCCTCCAGCTCTGCTCCTGCTCCCCCATCAGCTCCCACTCCCGGCTCTCCCTGAGGAGAAAGGGTGTTGATTAGTGTTAATTGAATGCTTTGGATGCTACACCTTCCCCCAGGGTACAGACAAACAGTGAGCAGTGTGACATTTGAGCTCCCCTTTGCCTCTGCTGTTACAGCACTGTGCCTCAGCCCTGCCTGAGGGGACAGCTCACCTCTGGGCTGAGGCAGGAATTCAGCATTTCCAGGCATTATCTGCTCTCCTTCCCTGCTCCTGGCCTAGAGACCCCCTTTTCCAGGCTGGCATCACACCCCTCACATCTCTGTGTTCTGGGGAAAGCAGCCCCTGAGCCGAGCCACCCCCAAGGCTGCCAAGCTCAGGGCACCAGATCCGTGCAGCAGCATTTACCAGAGGCTGGGGACAGGAAGGACAGGAGAGCAGTCACAGATCTTGGTCCTTCCTGCTGATGCCTTGGGAAGGGTGACCTGAGACAGAGACTGGACAGAGCTGGAGAATAAACCAGGGATTTATTGAACAGCCTTTAGGGTACACCTTGGGCAGGACAAGGCCTGGCCAGGGCTACACCCAAGGCGGAGCCAAAATGGTCCCAAAATGGTCCCAAAATGGTCACAAAATGGCTGACTGTCATGAGGTCTCACACTTTGATAAGTTTTGGTCCATTTGCATTTTGGGGTTTAATTGTCCAATTCCAGCTCCAGGCTGTGAGCTCCCATCCGTCTTGTTCCTCCCTCCAGCCCCCCTTGTTTGTGCTGTTGGGCTGAAAGTTGTCCTTGGTGTGCAGCAGGACAAGGATTTGTTTTGTGTCCCTGCTGTGTGCAGAGAGCTGAGTGACACTGACTGTGAGCTCAGAGCTGCACCCCTGGGCAGCACAGAACCTGAAATACAGGAAAACTCAAACTTAAGGCACCACTGCTCATCTTGCTCTGGTTCAGCCTGGGCCAGTTCAGGTCACTCCCATTCTGAGCTAGGTGGCCCAAGCTTGGTGACCACCCTGGTCCAAGCCAAGCCCTGCAAGGGGCAGGACAGCACCTGCTCAGCCTCCAGAGCTGTGCCAGGCTCCTCAGGTGGGGAGGTTGCACCTCTTCCTCCTTTGGCTTCACCTCTTCATCCACTCCTAACGCTCCAGAGGGGATTCAGCTCTGCTTGCACCACTGCCTGCAGGTCTGGGAGGATGTCAGGAAGGCAGCCAGGGAAGGGAGGAGAGCCAGGACCAGAAGCTTCCAGCTCTGCAGTTGCTTTTGTCTCCCTCTCCTCTCTCCCCCACCCTTCAGGAGCCTCAGATGTGTTAAGCAGCCTGTGAAGGTGTTAATGGGGAATGGATCACCCCTGCCACAATTGTGATGCACCATGGCACCCAGGACAGAAATGAGATATAAAGTATGTACTTACTCTCCCAGTGTGAAAACTGCTGCGTTAAATATAACCCAGGCTGGCTGGCTCCAGGAGGCAGAGCTGATCTCTTCATTTGATGGCAGAGTGCTTGCTTTGCCAAACAGCCCTCAATCCCCACGGAGCCAGCAATTCCCCCTGTGCTAAATGTGGATTTACATTACCAGGTATGATAGAGGTGCATAAATTGCCTTCTTTTTATATATCTATATTTCCTTGTAAAGTGTCACAACCCAGCCTCTCACCAGCCAAGCCCTGCTGTTGTTTTTTGTCCAATTAGGCTTTTGATTAGGCAAAAGTCACGCTGGTTTCTGCAGGTGCAGAATTGAATGAAGGAGGTGCAATGAGGGGTCAAGAAACTTCCTGCACCTCCCTGGCAGCCTCAGGGCAGCACAAAGCAAACAAGACACAAGATTGTTGCTGGTTAGGACCTGTGGCAGCCTTCAGAAGTAGCACCTGCCTTCCAGTAAGATTTTTAGCCAGATTTCCTCTCCCTTTTGTGACCTGTTGGGCCCCAGACAGAGTCTTGGAGTGATGATAAGCTGCATTTTTAACACACCATCCCCCTGACAGCATGGACTGCTTGGTATTCACCCCAGGGATCATTTGTAATCCCCTGGACTGCAGGGACAGCTCTGGAGATCCTCACCAGCTCCCAGTGAGAGCTGGAATGCCCAAGGAACACTCCCAGGAGCTGCTCTCCTAGCTCAGCAGCTCCCACACCTTGTGCCCACGGTGGGACACTGCAGGTGCTCACACCATCAAGAATGAAGATGCAAATACACAGCTCTCTAAATTCAGCATAAAGCTGGGTTAGTCTGACCGTGGGGGAGGAGAGGGGAAGAAGGTGAGAAACAAGGCTTGCCTGGAGGATGGAGAAACACTTCTCTGCCAGAAGTGACCTCCAGAGTTTGAAGTTAGCCAGGGGAAAAATGTCACAAACCTCACAATTTTAATGGCAGAGGTAATTAAGTACTGCATCGCCTGCTACTGCACTCCATGCCTGTTTGCATGGGATCTTCTGTTTACAACAGATCTATAAATCAAAGTACAACCCTTCTAATAAGCTGGCCTTGCCAAACACCTCCTCTGCCTTCATCCAGCTAAAATTATTGGGCTCATCAACCGAGAAGTGTCAGCCAGCTGAAACTTCAGGATACCCTAGATAGAAAAAAACCCTTATTCAAATTATCCCTTCTGGCCTCAAGCTCCAAGAGCTCAAACCTTCTTTGAACCCTCATCAAAAGTGAAGCCATTTCTTGTACCAGCCAAGCTGACTGCCAGCAACACAGGAGCACACCACTCACCTTAAAAAAGTCAGCATTAATATTTACTAAGTGAATGCAGGCTGCAGAACAGCTCTTATCTGCGCTGTTTAATTGTGCCAGCTTTAAGAGCAGCCCAATAAAGGCATGTCAGCAAGGCTTCTTTTTTTAAAGAGGGTGCCAAGGGATCTTGTTGTAAGTGAAGATCTCGGAGAAAAGCGAGGAGATTCGTTGCATTAAGTGCACAGTATAAAAGTGGGTTAGACAGAGCTGCTCTCCCTGGGGGGCTGGCTCTGCCAGTCACCTGGGGAGAAGGAGCTTTCAGAGAAAAGCCAAACAATCCTCAGCACTTCCCAATGAATTTGGGATCGTGGCCCTTTGCCAGCCCAGTTTACCTCCTCAGCTGGGAGCCCTGGGTGGGAGGGTGGCACCCTCAGCCCCCTCTGTCCATTGTCGCAGCTGAGTGGGGACATTCCACAACCAAAGGCGACTGTCAAGGAAACTTTCCCATCTGACCCTTCAGATGCCACTCCTGGGGTCACATCTGCGCCACCGCTGTCACTGCAGGCACCAAGGTCCCTTCACAGGTTCCCTGTCTGACTCCCTGCACCCCACACTCCCACTGCCAGACAATATTTTGTCTCCAAAGTATTTTGGCTCCAATATTTTGTCTCCACTCCAGGTTCCCCATAGCAGAGCCTCAGACATCTGGTTCCTTTATTTTAATTGTGGCACAGCAACACAACAGCTCAAGGCAGGGAGGGACCCCAACAAAGCAACCCCTGGGCTTGTCTGCCCTGGCAGTCTGTGCAGCCACTCCTCACACACCCTTCGTGTTTCTCCTGGTCCAGTGGGGATTTTTGTTCTGGGGTCTTCCCTGAGTGATTTCCACAGCCCACACCTCCATGGCACCACAGCTCCAGCATCACTTGGATTAGCTCCAGGAAAAACCCTGAAGGGCAGCTTGCAATACATCCCAGCCCATGTGGAAGGCAAGGCCACACAGGGCATTTCCCAGCTTTCTTATGCCTGTTTTTATATGCCGGTGTTTTTATATCCCTTCATTTTATGGCCCAGCACTGAGGCACAGAGCAGGGCAGGCTGCAGCTCCCTGCCCATACTGGCAGCAGCATCCCAGAGCCTGCAGACTCGCTGCTGGGAGAACTGGGAAGCAACAGAGGCTGATTAGCCTTGTTTCTCCAGGCTGGAAGCAGAGCTTTGAAGATGCAGGCAACAAAGGGGAAAGTTTCGACTCACCTGAAGCGTTTTGCTAAAAATAGCTGCTCTTCCCCCATCACAAGCTCGCATTAGGCTGCTGTAGTATTTTATAAGGGAGGTTATAACATACAGCTTCCCCCTCTTAGCTCACTGAATCTCTGAGCAGCAGCTGCAGAACATGCACACACACACTGCTGCATGCACACACACATCACACCATGCACACACACATCACACCATGCACAGCACCCTGGCAACCAGGCTGCACTCAAGGCTCATCAAATATTAGGTCCAGCTCAAAAAGCAAAACCCAACACATTTGCTATGGGGCAGTAATTGCTCAGGTCCCCTCAATGTTTTGCAGAGGAATCACAACACTCAGCTGCTCACTGCAGAATAAGAAGGCTAAAACAAGAGGCAGAAGCAAGAAACAATCCTTAATTACAGCAAAAAATGAAAAAACCACCAGGCTCTGCAGTGCCTTAGACCCATCTCTGAGAGCATCTGGCTGACACTCAGTCAGTCCCTCATCACAGTCCAGAGACCTCTGCCCCACAATTCTGCTGCCAGGGTTAACCCAGCCCAACCTGTGAGACCTCCCACAGAAGCCCAGCACCTATCAATCAGTAAATATGCTGACTGTGATCTGCAGGTGATTAATTGCAGATGATTTCACTGCAGTCTGTGGGGTGGGTACCGAGGCTCCCTCCAGTATCACAGGTGGCTGCTGGACACCTTCCTGTGGCTGGAGAGGAGATGGATGCTGGCAGCAGTGCCAAGGTTGCTGCTCCCAGGCTCAGATTTTGTTCCTTCTCAGGCTGGGAGTGCCCTAGGTGAACACAGCACTTGGCCAAGATATTCAGTGCTTAGAATAATTCCTCAGCAAACACCCCACCTGGAGAGCAAAGCCCTCCTCTGTCACGCTCTGCTTTTGAAACAAGATGTTTTTGCAGGAGGGTTTTCAAGTCATCCAGTCTGCTAGAGATCACCAGTGGGAGATGATGCTTGGGCTAATGCTCAACTACATCTCTTAGGGCAAAGGCCAGCGAGAAATACTGCAGGAGAGCGGGGAGGGAGGGAGAGGAATTCCCTGAGCAGAAATTATTTTGAGCACAGAAAGCTGCAGAGCGGTGTGGAGCGAGGCAGAAGAAATTCAGGAGACAGAGGTGGTTGTGCTGGGGGGACACAAAAGAACAGGGGAGAGGGGAAGCTCTGAGGATTCCTCGGGGGGGGGAGGAGGTGGGATGCCGCTCAGGGGGGCTGTGTGTGTGTGGAATCGCTGTCAGGAGCTGGCTGGGCTCAGCAGAGCTGCTCCCTGCGAAGGGATTCCCCGTGCCGCCCGCGATTGGTGCTGGCACAGTGACGAGCTGTTGGAGCGCATTCCCCTTGCCTGCACATCCACCGGAGCTGCAGGAAAACAGCAGCCCCATCCCCCTCGGCTCCCCTCCAGAGATGGGGGATTCCTCCCTCTGCCATGGGCAGCGCCGGGGCTGAGCACTCCCACAGAACCGCACAGTTCCTCTCCAAGGAAACCCGGGGGGCTGTGCCTCTCCGCAAGGTTCAGGGGAGAGGGGGCTGTGCCAGCAGAGCACTGAGGAAGGGATTCAAAAATTCAGCTCCTAATGAGAGCCAGCACATCAGCTGCTGCCACTGAGACCTCCCTGAGCCATGGCAGGGTCCTGTCTGTCCCCACAGATGGGGACACCTGGACACCAGCCAGCAGTCATGCTCCCACAAGGGAGGGAGCCCAGGAGATGTAGGACTGGGCTCTGACCAACCCCTTCTGCCTTTTCAACCTCATGAGAAAAGGACACAAGTGTCTCCTCACCTGTTCAGATCATGCTCAACCACGTCTGAGTGCAAAATATTAGAGCCTAAACCCTGTCTGGAGTTCAGGGGGTGTTTTAGTGACAAAACACTGCTCTGACACAGACCTCTGCAGTGACCTTAGGACACTGCCCTTTTCTTGTCCCTCCTGCCAAGGGAAAGGTCACCCTCACTCACCTTGAGGAGGGATTAGGAGCAGGAACTGGCTCATGCCCTGCCCAGCTAGGAGGTATTACAACAGAAATTGTGCTGTAGAGGACTTAACTGGGATCTGCTTTCCAGAAGTACCTCTGGTGTCTCTCCTCCTCCTTGGGTATGAGCTGCAGGAAGACCCACAGAGAAGCATCCCCTCTGTGCTGGGGAAGGTCCAGTTGGACATCCCATCCCCCAGGTGGGGCAGGTTGTGGGCCTGATATTTCTGGCTCTGAGAGATTTTAGCCTGCTTGCAGGTGATAACTTTTCCCAAGGGAAAATTTCTCAAGAAAGCTTCTTCTCAAAACAATCTTGGCAAACAACTCTCCTTGCTCAAAACAATCTTTCTCCAGGTGGTGTTTTGCTGTTTCTCTGGTTTAACCAATTGGAGATTGGAGAGGTGTCGTTCCTATTCACCAATCATGTTAAATCTGTATCAGAACACCTTATAAAAGGTAGCAAGAATTAGACAATAAAGCTTTCTCTGTGCTCTTTGCCTTCTGAAATATTTGGAGTCTCTCATCTTTCTTTAGTGTCCTACAACGGCAGCAGGTGGGAGGTCACCCCTGGAGTGGGAACAGGGACTTCTGCAGCTGCCATTAGTGCAGGGAGTCCTGCTCTCATCTCCAACATCCCAGAGATCCCCTGTGGAAGCAGTGAAGGTTTTGGCTATGCAGAAAAATCTGCTTTTTTAACCCTCTGCCTCTTCACTCCTCTTTGCTCCCGAAGGGAATCCTCTACATGAGTTCTAATGGTGAACAAGAATTACTTAATGCTTGAAAAGCCCTGGATCTTAAACCATTTTAAAAATGAAAAATTTAAGTCAGAGTTGCCTTCTCCATCCTGCAATGGGGAGGGTAAAGTAGTCCAGAATGTTGATGAGAAATGTGGGATATCACTGCACAGAGTCTGAGCCTCCTGCTGGAGCCCCAGATCCTCCCCACCGCCTGCCTTTGCCTCCACACGGAGAGAAACCGGCAGAAATGGGGGATTGTCAGGAAAAAGAAGAGATTCAACCCTCTCTGCCCCTCTCCCTGACAGCCGGGGTACAGATGATGCCGTTTTTCTCCCACCACAATAACGTCGTTATTCAACTTGGCAGCACAAGGTGGAGTGAGTGAGTGAGGGAGGAGGGAGGGAAGGAGACAACGAGAGTGTGCGAGGCTGGCATTTTTAAAATCTATCAAACATCTCTCCGTGTTGCCGACTGCAAACTCCTGCCCCTGCTCCAGCATCCCGCGTTGCCATGCCAACAGAGCCTGCCAGCCCCTGTGTCGTGAGGGGCCACTCCTGCATCCTGGGGGCCACGGGGCTCCCGCCAGAGGGATGTGCCTGTCCCTGGCCGATTCTGACCCCTAACAAGTGCATTCTTTGGTAATTTCCCCCCAGAACTTCTGGTGCTGGGAGATGATTTACCTCTCTCCAGCGTTTTTAAGATGCCATCACCAGTGCTTGACTTAATCAGGACATCCTGGCAGGAAAAGCGGCCTCCTCCTGACCCCTGCACTTCCACTGTGAATTAGACATAATAAAGCAAAGAGCTTTTCCAGTTCCCTTACAGCCTCGAGAGTTGTGGGTGTAAGTGTGAGTGGCACCAGCAGGAGACAAGAGACCCCCTCAGACTCCAAGGACAGGGGAGCAGTGGATTTGCTGCCTGGCCCTGAGCTCACAGCAGTGTGACAACGTGGGGACGTGGCACAGGGCTTGTGCTGGGACACATCACCCAGCACCTACCTGAGCCTGGGAAAACAGGAATCCCCTTGGATGAGGACAGTGTGGATGGCTCACAGGGTGAGGGGAGGTTGGGCTGGATCTCCAGAGCTCTCTTTTCCACCAGCGTTTCTGTGATTGATGCTGGGCACCACTGATTTGTGGGTTCAGTTTTCTCTGCAGAGCTGGGCTGGAGGAATTTATGTTGGTGGTCTGGGAAACAACTTCACACCCAGGAGCTGGATGGAATGGGAAGCAGGCTAAGCAGGCTCAGAAGCTTTTCCCTCTGCTGGGTGGGTGCTGGCTACTTAGGTGCATGTTCCCTGGGAACACAGGCATCCAGCCCTGCCTTTGCCCCTTGCCTTTTCTCTGCAGCCTGTCCCTTGTGGTTTTGTCTACAAAGTGCTTTGTCCTCTCCAACCATGGAGGAAAACCTCCCCTGTGTGGGCCTGATATTTCTGAGTCTGAGAAGATTTTTAGGTTGCTAACAATTGTTAGCTCTTTCCCAAGGGAAAACTTCTCACAAGTTTCCTTCTCAAAAAAATCTTGTAAAAACAACATTTTCATTCTCAAAATAATTTTGCCCGGCTAGTGTTTTTCTGCTTCTGTGGTTTAACCAATGGAATTAGAGAGGTGTCATTACTATGCACCAATCATGTTAATTTTGTATCGTAACACCTTATAAATAGTAAAAAGAATTAGACAATAAAGCCTTCTATGCTCATTTGCCTTCTGAATCTTAGAGTTCTTTGTCTTTATTTCGTGTCCAACAGTGACACCCCTGCTCTGGGGAACAGAGACTGGAGCAAGGGAAGAGCAGAAATACAGGTCAGCTCATGCACTGAGGGTGGTGCTGTGCTGTGTCCTCCTTAAAGAGGACCCAGGACAATGCAAGGGCCTGAATTGAGCTTGTGCTGTGGGGTTTTTAGGCTTGGCAGTTCGCTTCCCTTGGGACCCTGGGGAGGGCATCAGGGAGATTTGCTTTTATTCCATTAAAGGAACAAGCAAAACTGAGATCTGCAAGCCCACTGTGAGTACTGCTGGCCATGGACAATCACGAGCAGCCAAACGTGTAACTCAGATCATGGTGTGATTCTGCGTGGCCACGCCGTGCCTGTGTTTCAGCCCAGCCCCTGCTCACACCCTACAGCCTTTTGGGATGCAGATGAGGGCCAGAAACACCAAAGCAAGCAAAGGAAAAGGTGATGTTTGCACAAACTGGGAGTTTAGGGTTTGCTGGGTCTCAGCGCAGCCCAGAGGTCCCAGCTCGTACCTGCACATCCCACAGGAATGCTGGGCACTGTGGCCATCCCTGCTTGCCATTCATGAGGGAAGCTGCCTCTCCCTCCTGGAGGAGGTTTGCACGGAGCAGCTTTGCAGGATGCTTTACACTTCTCCTTCCACTTGCTTTGTTCTCTTGCCTCCCTGCTGTTTCCTTGGAAAAGTTAATTTCCCCTATGGACTTTCTTTAGATGGAAACATTCCCCCTCGGTGCATTTGGTGAGCACAGAAAACATCAGTTTCGAGCCTGAATGGAAATAATTAGAAGCACCTTGTGGTGAGAAAGAAATGGGCATGAACTGAGAAATCTTGCACCCCCATATCCATGCCTGGGGTCACTCTGTGAGATTTCTTACATTGTTTTCTTTCTCTCTCTCTTTTGCTCTTTGCCTCCTTTTGTTTCCCTCTCTTTCTCTTTCTGTCTCCAAACAGCTAAAAGTCAAAGAAATTAAGATTAGATGTGGCCTGGATTTGTGGCAACAGCTTCCCCAAATCTCCTGTTCCAGCTTCAACTCCCTCCCCACTACCTTCTGCAGCAGCTGGCACCGGCAAGAAGCAAATGTAACATGTTACTAAAGTGTTATGTCTCTTTATGCACTCACTTTAGGGTGGTGCTAGCTGCAGCAGGAGGTGTTGGGTGGTGGAAAATCAGATGTTTCAGCTATTGCTTCAATTATAGATAGCTCTGCCTGGGAAAAGACTTCTCTGCCTGAGAAAAGGCAGTGGAGTGAGAGGGAAAAGAAGCCTGCCATGGGGATGGCTGGGAGAGGATTCACAGGGAGCAGCAGGCTGTAACCCTCCTCTGGCCACATTTTGGGGTATTTCCTGTTGGGGAGGATGAAACAGGAAAGCCTTATAAATATGACTGCTTATTTTTAGAGAATATGAAACATATCAGTGAAATAGAGTTGAAGGCAAGTTTGGATGTCTAAGATGCTGAGCTTTAGTTACTGAACAACTGGAAAACAATGGTGTGGCCAGCTGAAAGTGTGGGAATGAAGGTCGGTCAGGATAGATGGAGACGAGAGATCTCTGGAGTCCAGCCTGGTTTTGGAGCGTGCAGTTTATTGCACAGGGTGTGTGGGCCCTGCCATGAACTGCCAGCCACAGCTCAGAGCAGGTCTGAGAGAGTGAGAAGAGAGTGAAGAAGAGAAGGAGCAAGAGAGGAGGAAGAAGAGAGAGAGAAGTTCCCGTTACAATCATTAAATCTTCTTCTATACTGAATATTCTAATTTACACCAACCAATCCAGTACAAGATACAAATCCTACAGCATTTACATACAGCCTATAAGAATCATTACATTACCATTCTGTGTTATATTTTAAACCCTAAAAACGACTCTTTGGACCCTTCTTGCTGAGCTAGCAGGGTCTGCTCTGACCCTTAGACTTTCGGTAAGGAGAAGGGCATTGTTTAATCAAGGGGGGATTTACTTTCAGCTGACCACACCATTGTTTTCCAGTTGTTCAGTAACTAAAGCTCGGCATCTTAGACATCAAAACTTGCCTTCAACTCTATTTCACTTGTATGTTTCATATTCTCTAAAAATAAGCAGTCATATTTATAAGATTTTCCTGTTTCATCCTCCCCAACAGAAGGTAATCCCCCCTTGACGAAACAATGCCCTTCTCCTTACTGAGAGTCCAAGGGTCAGAGCAGACCCTGCTAGCTCGGCAGGAGGGGTCCCAAGAGTCGTTTTTAGGGTTTAAAATATAACACAGTATGATAATGTAATGATTCTTATAGGCTGTGTGTAAATGCTGTAGGATTTGTATCTTGTATAGATTGGTTGGTGTAAATTAGAATATTCAGTATAGAAGATTTAATGGATTGTAACGGGAACCTCGCTCTCTTGCTCTTCTTCTTCTTCGCTCTCTCCTTCCTCCTCTTCCTCTTCTCTGTCTCAGACCTGCTCTGAGCTGTGGCTGGCAGTTCGTGGCAGGGCCCCCTCACCCACACCCTGTGCAATAAACCCCACGCTCCAAACCCAGCCCTGACTGCAGAGATCTCTCGTCTCCGTTCATCCCATCACCATCCTGACCGACCTCGTTCCCACAATTACCCTTGAGAAAAAACCAGAGATTTTCCTTGTGAAGCTGAGGGAAGGGCAGCCGTGGTCAGCAGTGCAGCTGACACAGAGTCAGCGTGACCAGTGCCCCTCCTGGGCTGCAGCTGCTTCACCCTGCAAGGAGCACCAGCTCCCAGGAATGCTGCCTCCCCTGCTGCTCTCAGGTGCTCTGCTGAGCCTTAATTTTTAAAGAGAGAGCAAGAGGATGAATTTTCTCGGAAAACACGGTACAAAGTGGAGATGTTCTGCGGAGAGAGTATGATTATTTTTTTTTTTCCCTTCCGTACCCATGATAGAAAATTGTAATAGGCTTTGTTCTGATGAGTGTTACAGTACTTATCAGGGTAAATTTAGTATTGCCTCCTATTATAAATGACAAGAAAGGTACAGCTAAAAACAAAACTTTATCCTGACATTTCAGAAGCGGCTGTACTTAGATAAGGTATTTTTGCTCGTCTTTTCAAATTGGGGTAAATTGTCTGCTGGGTTTGGAATTTCCTGCCAGGTCAAAGTCTTGTTACAGCACTGTTTATAGTCAAACTGGGTGAAAAACCACCAAAATGGAAAGTACTGAGGTAAAAGTTTTAATTATTAAGAGTCTAGAGCTGAGAACAGGGAAATCATAGCCCATCACCACCCTACTGCTCCCTCACCATGTGAGTGTGAGCAAAGTACCTTGTTTTATGTGTCCCAGAGGAAACATGGATGAATTCCTCCTCCTGAGGACACTGTGGGATGGTGTGGATAGGCTAAAACAGCAAAAGGGGAAGCCAGAAGGTGCCCAAAGGGATGGGGATGTCATTTTTAGCAATGTGCTTTGTGCAGGGGCAGGGTTGGTGTCAGGGGAGCGGTGTGGAGAGCTGAGCTCAGCCTCCATCCTGACTCAGTGACAAAAATGGGATGAAATGTGAGCAGAGAGAGCTGGGGAAACCTCACATGTGGAACAAAACAGAACTTCAATAAATTTCTTGGGAGTGTCTGGCAGGAGGTCCCCTCTGCTCTGGATGCAAACACAAGGACAGAGGTACAGGGAGAGCTGTGGCTTTGAGAGGGATTCTGAAGACCAAAAGCATTTGGTATGGATGGAAACCACTTGCTTTCCTTGCCATTTGCCTGCCTTTCTTTCTTTCTTTCTTTCTTTCTTTCTTTCTTCTCTTTCTTCTCTTTCTTCTCTTTCTTCTCTTTCTTCTCTTTCTTTTCTTTCTTTTCTTTCTTTTCTTTCTTTCTTTCTTTCTTTCCTTTCTTTCTTTCTTCTTTCCTTCCTTCCTCCCTCCCTCCCTTCCTTCCTTCCTTCCTTCCTTCCTTCCTTCCTTCCTTCCTTCCTTCCTTCCTTCCTTCCTTCCTTCCTTCCTTCCTTCCTTCCTTCCTTCCTTCCTTCCTTCCTTCCTTCCTTCCTTCCTTCCTTCCTTCCTTCCTTCCTTCCTTCCTTCCTTCCTTCCTTCCTTCCTTCCCTCCCTCCCTCCCTCCCTCCCTCCCTCCCTCCCTCCCTCTCTCTTTCTCTCCCTTTCTCTCTTCAAACAGTTAAAGATGGAGGGAATTAGGATCAGACTCAGCCTCTGCTCTGGCCATGCCTGACCCTTAGCCCGAGTGCCCCTCCAAACATTTTAACTGGGAGTGGAGCCCTCCCGGGGGTTTCTCTCAGAGCTGGTGCCATTCCCAGTGTTGCCCTGTGTGGGTGATCATGCTCAGAGCAGTTCCCTCAGCCCCAGTCAGGGTAACCAGCTTCAAAACTTGTCGGAGGTGGTGTGGGCAGCAGCACTCTGGGTATCCCTCAGAGGTGAGGAATCCCTACAGGTGCTCAAAGGGGAACTGCGTTTTCCTGCAGTTCTTTAGTCAAAGCTGGGACACACCTGAGCAGAGACAGCAGCTGTCCCTGCGAGGTGACAGCCAGGAGCCTTTGCAGCTCCTTGAGTGCCCAGATGTCTTCTCTGGGCTCTCCTTTCCCTTCCCCTCCCTGACTTCTCTCTTTCTCCTTACCCTCAGTAAGACTTTTACCTCCCCCTTGGTCCTTCTCACGTTTTTGTGACCGTGCCTTCACTCGGAGCGCCTCTCCCCCTCCCTGCACTCCCTGCACATGCACAGGCAGCCAGCGTGGCTGGAGCTGCTGCTCCCCAGCCTGGAGAGGACCTGCCCTGTGCTCCATCACTCTCGGCCTGTTGCCAGGCAACGCAGCATCACACGGATTCCACTCCCAAGCTCCCAAACAAACTGCAGATACAGGGGATTTTTCTCCTGCTCTTCCAGAGAGGGACCTCACCTGCCTCGCTGGCAGCTCTGAGGGGTCTGCAGTGGTCACTGCTGGCTTTGCTGCAGCTCCTCACTCTGCCTCCCCATCTGCCAGCTTGGCACCTGGGAAAGTCACACTGAGTTTTGTTGGAAGCCAGTGGCTCTCTGGGCACAGCCCCACTTGGAGTGCTGGGAAACCCTGGAATGATCCACAGGGAATTGTTTAGCAGCTGTCCCACCCTCGGACTGCACAGCGCTGTGGAATTACACAGGATTTTGTTTTCACCACTCCAAACGCTGAAATGGCTCCAGAAGTTGAGACAGGACCCGAGATTGCTTGTTGTCAGCGGGCTGATGGACTGTCAGACCTGTCTCAGGAGCAAGACACACGTCTCACTGTCTCCCAACCCATAATGCACAAATCGCCTCTCATGACAGCCATATAACACTCCTGAGAGCTAATTTTGGCACAATTATCACCCTTTTCAGGTCATAAAAGTCACTCAGCACTCAGCCACCTGTTTAGAGCTGTCAGCCAAAGCTTCCTGCAACCACTGCAGTGGTTAAGCACCATGGAAAAGCACACAGGAGTTATCCCACGTGAAATGCTGAGCCAAGGAGGAGCCACATCGTGTTCCCTGTGGGGCTGGGAACAAAAACCCTGTGAGGAACGGCTGAGGGAGCTGGGGTCGTTCAGCCTGGAGAAAAGGAGACTCAGGGGTGCCCTCATCACTCTCCACAGCTCCCTGAAAGGTGCCTGTGCTCAGCTGGGCTTGGGCTCTTTCTCCAGGCAGCACTGACAGAACCAGAGGACACAGTCTCAGGCTGCACCAGGGTAAATATAGGTTGGATATTAGGGAAAAGGTTTTTCATGGAAAGAGTGATAAAGTACTGGAATGCCCGGGGAGGTGGTGGAGTCACCATCTCTGGATGTGTTTAAACAAAGCCTGGATGTGGCACTGGCTGCCAGGGTTTAGTTGAGGTGTTGGGGCTGGGTTGGACTTGATGATCTTGAAGGTCTCTTCCAACCTAGAAATTCTGTGATTCTGTCATGGGTTGCAAATGCCCTGTCCTGGGCAGCAGGAGTGCCAGAGGAAGGAAGCACCCCTCTCCCAAAGCACATTTTGCATCTCTCCTCCTGCATTTCCACACCAAAAGCTGGACTCGGGAGTGTCCCCATCACAGAAAGAAGCCTGCTAGTTGGCTTAGGCATCTGGTCAAAACTAAGAGAGACCAAATTTGGGAGGTCAGAAACCCCTCTGGGAATGGGGCACCACTGGAGACCAGAACATGGTTAGGGGGGTCTGATCTGCTCCAGGGAAGATCTGCTGAGCAGAGCAGCTCCCTGGCACGGTGTGACACTGGAAAGGTGCACACTGACAGTTTAGGGGATCCTCTGGCACCCTTTATTGGGAACTTTCAGGCTCCATTAGCTCTCTGCAATACCTGTGCACCAATGCACATGGCACGGGGTTTAAACAAGAAGATTTAGAGATCTCTGTGTGGTCACAGAGCCATAATCTCATCACAGTTACAGGCCACGGGGAACAGGAGAGGGACTTGAGGCCTGGAGAAAAGCCAAGTCACTCCAGGGCTCAAAAAGGGCAGGAGGAGGACCCAGGGAACTACAGGCCAGTCAGCCTCAGCTCCATCCCTGGAAAGGTTATGGAACAGCTCATCCTGAATGTCATCTCCACGTGTGTGGAGGAAAAGAAGGTCACCAGGAGTAGTCAACATGGGTTCAGCGAGGGGAAATCATGCTCAACCAATCTGATGGGCTTTGGGGAGGGAGTGACTGCCTGGGTAGGTGAGGGGAGAGCAGCAGGTCCTGTCTGCCCTGACTTCAGCAGAGCTCCTGACACTCTCCCAGAACATCCTCTTAGACAGGGTGGGGAGGCTGAGGAGCTGAGATTGGGCAGTGGGCTGAGAACTGGCTGAGCTCAGAGGGTCCTGAGGGTGGCACAGACCCCAACTGGAGACCTGTAAATGGTGCTGCTCCCCAGGGGCCACCACTGGGCCCAGTCCTGTTCCACTGAATTCAACCACGACCTGGAGGAAGGAGCATTGCCTGTGGAGGACACACCACGAGCTTTGTCACGGGATAAACACAGAGGAGGACTGTAGGAGATCTGGGCTTGACCTCCTGAGGCTGAGGGGAGTGCAGGTGTCCCCAGGGACCCTCTCTTGTCACCTTTGCTGTGTCCCCTCGGTGCAGGTGGTGGATGCTGCAGGGCTTTGGCAGAGGCAGGTGGCACCTGCTCTGGGAACACGTTGTCCCTGCAGCCAGCAGGGACCAGCAGCTGGGGTTCTCAGCTCCTCCCTCCTCCTGGGTGCTGGGGATGAGCCCTAGAACAGGAGAGCTGCGGGGCCAGAGGGAGAAAAAGGAGATAAAACCATCCCCACCTCCATGTGGTGTTCAGGAGTGGAATTTTTTACCTAGATCCTTGCCATCCATTCCACTGCTGCTTCCAGATGGTTTTGTTGTAGCTCCATGACTCAGACCAGGAGCTTTGACTCAGAGGGGGACTCCTCTGCTGGCATGGGTGGGAAGGAACATCCCCAGGAGTGAGAAGTGGGACACCCTCTGAAATGGGAAGGCCTGATGGGGGCCATGGGCCAAGGCCTCAGTGTCAGAACAGATTCTATCACTAACAATAATGACCAGGGAGGCATTTTTTGGCAGTTCTTAACTGTCTGCAGGGGCTGCAGGGCCTTCTCCTTGCCTTGTGCCCTGCACACTGCCAGGAATCACAGTCAGGAATGCCAAGGGGCATCACTGCTCCTCCTGAGCACACCATGGAAATGCAAAGAGAAAATCAACCAGGGGGCCCCAGACAGACTCAGATTCACAGGGCTGGGGCTCAGCATCCCTCAACTCGTGTGCAGGGATGGATTCACACCTCCCCTGGCACCACAGCTGTGCTGGGGATGTGTGTCAGCCCTGGGGCTGCCCTGCAGGCCTGACTCACCTGCCTTCCCCATCACCCACCTCGGGTATGGCTGGAGCAGGTTGTCCCTGTGCCACAGGCTCAGGACAGCGTCACTGTCACCCTGCAGGCTGGCTGTGCATGGCAGGAGGAGCCTGTGGCATTGGCACCGATGTTCTTTTGTTGTAGACACAAGAGCTAAACCTCAACAACCACAGCCATCAACAACCACAGCTACCAACAACAACCACAGCTACCAACAACCACAGCTATCAACAACCACAGCCAACAACAACCACAGCTACCTACCAACAACCACAGCTACCAACAACCACAGCTATCAACAACCACAGCCATCAACAACCACAGCTACCAACAACCACAGCTATCAACAACAACCACAGCTACCAACAACCACAGCTACCAACAACCACAGCCATCAACAACCACAGCTACCAACAACCACAGCTATCAACAACCACAGCTATCAACAACCACAGCTACCAACAACCACAGCCACCAACAACCACAGCTACCAACAACCACAGATACCAACAACCACAGCTACCAACAACCACAGCTATCAACAACTACAGCTACCAACAACCACAGATACCAACAACCACAGCTACCAACAACCACAGCCACCAACAACCACAGCTACCAACAACCACAGCTACCAACAACCACAGCCACCAACAACCACAGCCAACAACAACCACAGCTACCAACAACCACAGCTACCTACCAACAACCACAGCCACCAACAACCACAGCTATCAACAACCACAGCCACCAACAACCACAGCTATCAACAACCACAGCCACCAACAACCACAGCTACCAACAACCACAGCCACCAACAACCACAGCCACCAACAACCACAGCTACCAACAACCACAGCCACCAACAACCACAGCCACCAACAACCATAGCTACCAACAACCACAGCTATCAACAACCACAGCCACCAACAACCACAGCTATCAACAACCACAGCCAACAACAACCACAGCCACCAACAACCACAGCCAACAACAACCACAGCTATCAACAACCACAGCTATCAACAACCACAGCCACCAACAACCACAGCTATCAACAACCACAGCTATCAACAACCACAGCCATCAACAACTACAGATACCAACAACCACAGCTACCAACAACCACAGCTATCAACAACCGCAGCCACCAAAACCCACAGCTACCAACAACCACAGCTACCAAAAACCTCAGCCAGCACAACACTTCTGCACTCTCATAGCCAGAGGACCTTAGCTCAGCTGGACCATTTCTCTAGTGAAGGAAAGCCAAAACTAAACATTTTCTGCAGCCTCCTAAGCTTAAAGACAGGCTGGAATGGGAGGTGGTGCACAAACCCATGGACAATCCTTTCTCCCTTCCCACCACACTTTCCATGCTCTACATAAAGAGGTTTGAGCACAGAGGACACACAGGACTGCAGCCAAATTCTGCTCATCAATTCCTCCATTCACAGTTCCTAGGATGGTCAACACTTCCACTCACTCTGGACCAGTCTCACTACCTTGCAAAGTGGTGAAGGATCCTGAACCCAGCAAAGATGGGGAATCCTGTGAGTGCCCTCTGAGGCGTTTCCTCAGGAACAGATAACATCTAGCACATGGTGTGTCCAAGCAGAGGCTCCTGGGCTAACACACGAGGAGGCATTTGTGAATCAGAGGATGCAGAGGCACCAAAACAGGAGTCACAGCTGCCCAGGCAGTTGCTGGTAGCTGTCAGCCCCACCAGCCGAAGGGGGCTGTGACTTGTGGTCTTCCCCTGCCAGCAGCTCAGGGTGTTTAGATGACACCATGGGGGATGGTGGAGCCTCTGTCCTGTAGGGCAGCTTGAGGGAAACCTTTCCTGCAGGAACCTGGCACTGGAATTGCAAAGGCTCTTTGGCTTAGTGAGCTCAGTCCTGGGTGCAGCTGCAGCAGGAGACACAGGCTGTGTTCTAGACCGGGTGGGAGAACTCCCCTTTGCCTCTGCTTGTCTATTCCCACCTCGTGAGGTGCATTTTGTTTATTTTCAGGCTGTTTTCTACCTTCTGCACAGAAATGCCAGCTGTAAGACTGCATTTTCCCCTTTTCTGCAGGACTTCCATTAAAATTCTGGTTTTATAAAAGTTCTTTTGCTTTCTGAGCTCTTATCCTTTTTCTGCTTTAGAAGAACAACCATCTTCTTCTGGGAATTGTTGGCTGGACAGAAGAGCCAGCTCTCCAGCCGGCTGGGAGAGAGGATGAGAGAGATTTTTCACCTTGATGGCAAGCCCTTGGGAACAGCAGCACTTGGGGCTTGGAGTCAGGAGTGGCCTCTGGAGAAGAAGGGAGGCCCGGGTGTGGAGCTTTCAGCAGAGCAGCAAGTAAGAGACGAGTGGAATTGATTTAATAGTGGAGGGCAGGAAACGGTCACAAACACAATGCTCCGTGGCCTCTGCGGGGTGATTACAGCCACAGCCAGGCACCTCCAGCAGCCTCTCACAGACATTTGCAGGATCAGAATGTGAACTTCAGAAAAACCCATCACTGCCCCTCACTGGAGAGCAGACAGCCGCGGCAGGGGAGGGAGACACAGCATTTGGGGCTCTGGGAGGGGCTTGAGGATGCCCATCTTCAGGAGAGCAAGGAACAAACAAACCCCTCAGTGAGCTTGGTCACGTTTTACTCTGCACCAGCCTTCATGAGACCCAGCAGAGATGGGTGACTAACTCCAGAGCAGTCCTTTATTCCAGAACGTGGCTCCAGGTGGGTTATTCAGGAGCACACAGCAGCTCCTTTGGATGCATTCCCTGCCCAGCAGTCGGCTTCCCAAAGTTTCCCGTTGTGGCTGAGTGGTCAGATAATTCATGTGACACGGTTTCTGCTCCCGACTGGGTGAACTTGCAAGCACAAATGTCACCATTTGTGAGCATAATTTTTCCTCTTCATGTATGCCTCTGACATTTGCTTTTCACTTACCTTTCCTGCCAGTAACTTGCAATCATAGCTGGTGGGAGGGAGCAGAGCAAAAGGGCCAGAATGGGAAGGGACCAGGCAGGGCTTAATGGGGCCTCTGGTGCCCAGAGGCAAATGCTTCTCATCTCCCCAAGAGCTCCTCCCTGGTGCCCAGCAGCTGAAATCAGAATAAATGCTTCTGAAAGTCTCTGCTGTCAGGAGCTCTGTGTGCTGGCAGCAGCAGAGGAGGTAAATGCTGTACCTGTACAGCAGCCAGCACCTGATGGCACCAGGCAGCTCATCCTGGGCACGTGGGGACATCCTGCAGGACCAGATCTGCTGGGCTGGCTCCTCTTCTTCAACAGAATTTGGAGAAACCCTATAGCTTTGGCCCATCTCCCATGGACCCCACAGGAATCAGGGAGCCACGGGCTCCTGGGGGTGTGGACAAAGCACGAATTGTGTGTGACCTGTGGCATGTGGAAGCCCAGGAGCACCCATGGTGCTCAGCCAGCACTGGGAGCCAGGCAGACAGGCTTACTCTGGGCTATGATGCAGTGAAATATCAGCAGTCAGGTGTCCTGGTGAGGTCCCTGTGCCCTGGGCTCCGTGTGGGCGGCCACAGTGAGGGCCTTGCAGTGACAGCCCGCTGGAAGCACGGCCCTGACCCCACAGGGGCAGGGACACTCACTGGTGTGTGGCAAGTGCCACTTACCTGCTTTGGTCTTTGGGAAGGCAGTGGAGATCACTGCCCTGAGCTTAATTTGCATTGGTCTGGACAAGCAGGGCTGGTCTGGGCACTGAACCAAGCAGAGAACCTTTTCTCACCAGCAGTAAGTGAGAAGATCTTTTCCCCTCCCGTTCTAGCACACAGAATCATAGAATCACCAGGTTGGAAGAGACCTCCAGGATCATCAAGCCCAACCCAACCCTAACTTCAACTAACCCATGGCACCCAGTGCCACATCCAGGCTGTTCTTAGACACATCCAGGGATGGTGATTCCACCACTCCCCTGGGTAGACCATTCCAGTGCTTTATCACCCTTTCTGTAAAATCTTTTCCCTAATATCCAGCCTGTATTTCCCTTGGTGCAGCTTGAGGCTGTGTCCCCCTTGTTCTGTCAGTGCTGCCTGGAGAAAGAGCCCAAGCCCAGCTGAGCACAGGCACCTTTCAGGGAGCTGTGGAGAGTGATGAGGGCACCCCTGAGTCTCCTTTTCTCCAGGCTGAACAAGCCCAGCTCCCTCAGCCGTTCCTCACAGGGTTTGTGTTCCCAGCCCCTCTCCAGCCTCGCTGCCTCCTCTGGACGCGCTCGAGCGTCTCAACGTCCACCCTGAACTGAGGGACAGAGCTGGACACAGCACTGAGTGTCCATCATAAACTGAGGGACAGAGCTGGACACAGCACTGAGTGTCCATCCTGAACTGAGGGACAGAGCTGGACACAGCACTGAGTGTCCATCCTGAACTGAGGGACAGAGCTGGACACAGCACTGAGTGTCCACCCTGAACTGAGGGGCCAGAGCTGGACACAGCACTGAGTGTCCATCCTGAACTGAGGGACAACAGCCTCTCTGTAGATGTTAAACCTTGCCCAACCCTTCCTTTTCCCCACAGGTCTCACACATTCACTGCCCCAGGACCTCCTTGCAGTGACCCCAGGCCAGCACAGCACCCCACTCAGCTTTTCCTTGCTTTGATATCTCTGCATGGCAACAGCCCAGTCTGGCCTGCCAGGAGAAGCTCTTCAGAAAGGTCACTCCCCACCATGCTTTTTGAGGAGAGATTGGGAGCACAGAATCTGTGCCATGCCTCTGATGAGGAAACCATGTAGAGCCAAGCCAAGCATGAGGGAAAGGAGCATTAGGAACCCCAGAGACAAGGATTCTCCCAGATCTCCCTGCAGGGCAGGGGGGATGCCCTGGGGACATTGCCCTGTGCCCCTTCAGAGGCATTTTGGACCCTGTCCTGCCCAGCTGCAGTGACACATCTGCTCTGCCCCTGGTCCCAGAGAGAAACCATCTACACACAGGTGTAAACCAGGGCTTACCTGCTCGCAGGGGCTGCTCTGAGCTGCCAGGCAGGTGCAGAGGAGATCCCACCCAGGGTGGTGAGAGCTCAGATGTTTCTTCCTTGAGCCATGGCTTCTGCTCTGCATTCAAAGTACTGCTGGATCTCTTCTTTATCCTAGGGAAAAAAAAAACCAAAACCTTCCTGGTAGTACATTACTGCATGCCTGATGTGGAGTTCCTTAATTATATTACTTTTTAAAGACAAAGATCAGAGGCTGGTGCACAGGAGATCGTGACAATTCCAATGGCTGTTACCATTCCAGCAGGCAAAGCCCCAGCACCATCTCTGGAAGTTCAGGCTCCCTTTTCCTCCCAAACTCCATTGTATGCATAGCAGCATCTTTCAGGGAGAGCTGAGCATCCCTCCTGAGCTGGGCTTCCCCAGCCTGGGGGAGCCTCCAGCCCCACCAGAGCCTGCAGGTCTCCCCCAGTGCCCCAGGAGGAGGCCACCAGGCCACTGGGCTCTGTGGCACGGAGACATTCTGAGTAAATCACCTTATTTTTTCTCTCTGTGGCTGCAGGAGGAAGCTCAGCCTGTGCTGATGACAGTGTTTCAGGCAACCACAGCACCCATCGGCGCTCACAGCTGAGCTGCTCTTGCCCAGGCACAGCCCCCCGCTTGCCAAAATGCCATCACCTTTCCCATCATCTTCCCTGTGCCCACCTCCCTGGGGAAAAAACCCAAAAATCCACCTCAGCAAAAATGCTCATCCATCCCCTCAGCAAGCCAGCAGGGGTTAATGTTGTCAGCCATGACGTCAGGATCCCAATTTGTCCGGAGAGTCCCCCTCCCCAACCACAAACTCCCTCTCTCCTCCCCTCCTCTTGTGACTTTGCAATGAGCAGCAAAACTCCACAGGAGCTGCGGCAACAGCGCTAGGGAGACATCCAGCCCTCCCTGCGAGAGCAGCGCTTTCCGCAGACAGGGATTTATTTATTTTCTACACATGAATATATGTATTTTTTTTTTTTTATTTACCGGGCTGCATTTGCTTTTCCATTTTTAATTTTTTTTCTTTTTAGCTTTCTCACAAAAGCCCCAAATCTCCCAAGTGATGAGCCTGAGATTTCCCTAAAATAAAATAACTGCACAGTAAGGCTGGCTGGCTTCCCCTTCCCCTATTGGAAAATAAAGAGGAAAGGGGGAGCAAATAGGTAAAATCCAGAATAAAATCATATTGCTCGAAAACTCACACGTCCTCCCTCCCTCCCTCTCTCTCTCTCTCTCTCACACACACACACACACACACACACACACACACGCTCTTTCTCCTCCTCCTCCTCTCTGAAGGTGGGTAGCAGGAGCCATGCAACATCTGCAGAACCGGATGGCAAAAGAGCAGGAGGAAAAATAATCCAAGTGGAGTGCTCAGGGGACACTGAGTTGGTTTTTTTTTTTTTCTTTTTCCTTTTATTTTTTTAAATTTTTTTTTTTCCTTCTTCTTCTTCTGCCGCGTACCTGTGAGATTCGATTTCACATTTTGCTGAGCCCATTTTGGGGCATTTTATTTTTCTTTCTCTTGGGATTTTCTCCATTGCCAGAGGATGTCTCTTGTTGAGAGGATGCTGAAAGGAAGAAGAAACGAATTCTTTGACTGGCACTGAAGGAGTGGGGGGGTATTTTTCCCCCTCATTTTTTAGTTTTTCTTCATTATTCTTTTTCTCTAGGAAATCATTAACTGGGGGGGGGGTTGGTTTCTTTTTTCCCTCCCCCCCTTTTTTTTGGAGGGGGATTTCAGAAGATCCATCTTTCTTTCCCCTCCCCTCCAAAGATTATTTTTTTCATCCTTTCGTCTTTGTGGAAATGTGGACATTTCAGGCAGACAGATTGAGTGGAATTGTCTCTGCTTTAGCAGCTCTTTGTCTCGCCTGCTGTGCGCAAAGGTAAGGACTGCGATCCCAGGCTGCAGGGACAGCGGGGCTGGCACGGGGCTTGTTTGTCTTGTTTGGGGTTTTCTCCATCGAGCTGCATGTGGGAAAGGGGAGGGGGTTCTTCCCCCAAATCGCTTCCCCTGCCGTCCGCTATTGTTATTCCCCAGCCCGTGCCGTTCTAGGGGGAGGAGGGATGCTCATACATGAGATGTGGAGCAGACTCTGCGGACGGAGCCCACCTCGCAGAGCGTGTGCGCGCGTCCCCCCTGCCCGAGCCGGGGGAAAATGGCCAAACGAAGGGGTTTGCCGGGGAACATGGTGCCCGCAGCAGCCGCCGGAGCCCCGGAGCTGCGCTACGCACCCGGCACAGGCTGCCTTGGCCGTGCCCGAGCCTGCACACGCAGCCACACTGGCATCCGAGCGAGCTGCGCTGTGCCACAGCCCCGGCTCTGCGGAGCTCCGGGGGCGATGCCCACGGCCGTGCCTCCGCGCAGATTTATGGCATGCAACACCCTCCTCCGTGGGTGCCATCCATCCGGATCCGTCCCTGCGTGTGCGCAGCCATCCGTGCCCGCCCGGGCGCGCACGCCCGTGTGTCACTCCACACCTCCAGAGGCAGCTTCACCTGCCCTGCGTGGCGCCGGGGCAGAGCCGAGCATCCTCTGCGTGCTCGGGCTGCAGCGATGCCTGGGGGCCGCCCGGAGCGCTCGCAGCGCTCCGCAGGTGCAGGAGCCCGTGCAGCCCGGCCAAGGTGTGCGGAGCGCACACCTGTTTGCTCGCTCATCCGCCGCTTTCACACGCGGGAGCAGCGCTGCTGCTGCTGCTGCTCCCCCTCCCTCCCTCCGCACACCTGCGGGCAGGTGCGTTTGTCCCTGCGCGGGCGGGGGGAGCGCTGGCATCTCCCTGCTCAGCCATGCACGGGGAGCAGCGCGCTCCCGACGCACACACAGGTCCTGGCAGGGCTGTGGATATCCACATTTCCGTTCCAGGTCCTTGCGGGGCTGTGGATGCCCACATTTCTGTTCCCATAGTTATAAACACGCATACACACAGGTCCTTGCAGGGCTGTGGATATCCAGATTTCTGTTCCCATAGTTATAAACAGGCAAACGCACAGGTCTTGGCAGGGCTGTGGATGCCCACATTTCCGTTCCAGGTCCTTGCAGGGCTGTGGATGCCCACATTTCTGTTCCCATAGTTATAAACAGGCATACGCACAGGTCCTGGCAGGACTGTGGATGCCCACATTTCTGTTCCCATAATTATAAACATGCACAAGAGCAGGTCCTTGCAGGGCTGTGGATTTCCATATTTGTGGTCCCATAGTTATAAACATACACACACACACACAGGTCGTTGCAGAGCTGTATAAGCCCAGATTTGTGTTCCAGGTCCTTCCAGGGCTGTGGATACCCAGATTTGTGTTCCCATAGTTATAAACATGCACACGAGCAGGTCCTTGCAGGGCTGTGGATGCCCACATTTCTGTTCCCATAGTTATAAGCACAGACACACAGGTCCTTGCAGGGCTGTGGATGCCCAGATTTGTGTTCCAGGTCCTCACAGGGCTTTGGATGCCCACATTTCTGTTCCAGGTCCTTGCAGGGCTGTGGGTGCCCACATTTGTGTTCCCATAGTTATAAACACGCACAGGCGCAGGCGCGCACCCACCTTGCCCACACCATTCATGCGTGGTCCCGCTGTGTGGGGACACACACACACACACACACACAGAGGCAGCTCAGTCCAAGCAAATGTGTGACATTTAAAGCCCTCAGCAGCCCCCTTTGCTCAGATGTGTGCCCTTGCATGTGTGTTTGTACGTCCAGCACTGCTTTTCACTCAGAGCCTGTGTGTGTATGTGTGCACAGCTCGGAGACAAAACACTCTCCATGTGCACAAGCCTCCAGCTACTCCTACACAGCCCAGCCAGCAGCACGGGGTGCTGGTATGGAGATGTTTGGCTGCAAGTGTACGTGGATATGCAAAGCACATGCCCACTGACACAGAATCAGGGGCACAGCGCTCCGGAATTCAGATCACAGGCTGGCTGTGTGTGCTCCCCGAGCGGATGCAGACCCACATTTGCCAGGAATAGCACTGGCATGCAGCTGCTCGCCCACAGCTGGGCAAATGCACGACTTGCCTCCTCAGTGGGAGGGATGTGGCTTTTTGGATCAGAGGGAGCACTGGGAGGCAAAAGACCTTGTCCTTAATCATGATGGTTTATCCCCTCACTAGGCCAACTTGTAGCTGGTGAGGAAGAAAGAGTCCCCATGGCCTTCTTGCCACTCTGCCCCTTTCTGCAGGGCCCCTGACACATTGCTTACTGTCTCTACCTTTATTTCCCTGCTTCTATTAATGAGGTAAACACTGATTCCTGAGTTTATGCACTGTAGGAAGCCAAACAGAGGTGTCTAAATCCTTGAGAAATGCACAATGTCCATATAATGAATATGGAAATCTGTGTACCTAGGAATGGCTGTTTAGAGATGAACAAATGCTGGTGCACACTCTCAATCCTCAGTGACAGGAATGTGTTCTGCATGCTGCAAAATCTCACACACCTGCAGAGAAACCCACAGATGCAAGTGGACCTGGCAAGCCTAGACAGGGTGTTGTGAAAGTGCCCACCTGCACACACCTCTCTGGCCTTTTCACAGTGATTAAAGCTGTGCCCAGAAGAGCTGTACCACTCTCAGGAGCACACTCAGGAGTGCAGCTCAGACCCCTTCCCCTGCCAGCATAAGGGCTTGTGGGTCCGTGCACCAGAGCTGGGTGCTGTCTCACATTTGCACATCCCTGTCCTGCTGAGGAATTCCTGCACATACCGAATCTGCACATCCAGAGCCCTGAGAGCTGCCCAGGCTCCCAGGTGTGCTGTGTGCTTCCACCTACATCCCTAGGGAGAGTCTGCACATTAGGGAACCCCAAAAATGCCTATTTCTGTGTTCCTGATAAATTGTGTCCACAGGCCAGCGCCTCATCACACCCCAGCAGAGCAAGATCTGCACCCACTGTCACCTCCAGTCACCTGCAGTCACCTGCAGTCACCTGCAGCCCCTGGCTGGGATGTGGTCACACACATGCAGACACATCTGTGCACGTTTTAGAGCTGCACCCAGTGCTCTCCTGTGTCTGCGTGCACAGGCAGGGAGTCCCTACACGCTCCGTGCAGCCAGGAGAGCACTCCTGCCTGTCTGCCTGTCTGCCTGTCTGTCTGTCTGTGTGTGTGCAGACACACGGACGTGCCAGCGGCAGCCCCGGTGTCCAGCCAGGCACGGGGCTGGCAGGCAGAGGCAGTGCCGTGGTGCAGCTTTCCAGGTTGACTGGGATGGATGTGGGAGGCGGTGTTGACAGGGAGACATGCTGTTGTGGTGGGTGACTGCAAAGAGCAGCAGTTGTCACCGGCAGGGTCTCTATTCTCATGCAAAGCAGGGGATGAGGGTGGCACAGAGGCTGGGTATTCAGGCACAAAACCTGATACACTCCGCAGCACTGAACAGGTCCGGTATTTTTAGCATCCCCTTCTTTCTGGTTTCCCACCTTCAGTTTTGGTTTGGCCCGTGGAGCTGAATTTAGAAGGAATTTCCTTCTTGCTGGACTGGTGTTAGGGAGGACATCTGCCCCCTCTGAGTGCAGGTTAAAGGGCTGGGAGGGGAAGGATTGCTGCTCTGGCACACAGAGGGGAAGATGGACTCTCCTTCCCTGTCTCTGCCTCTTGATCTGCGTTGCTAAGAAGTCACAGTGATGCTGAGTGACAGAAACTGAATTTTTACATGGCAAAGATCAGCCGTACATTGAGGCCATAGGAGAAAAAGGAGCATTGTTTTCTCTTTGCTTCAATAACCTGCAGGAAGCCCTGGGAGCAGTGAGAAGCAGAGGTTGCACTGGGGTGTGTGACACTGCAGGGCGCCTGCTGGGGGCCACTTGTGTAGTGGGGAGCTTGGGACATGCCAAGTCTGTGCTGGGTGATGTAAGAGCTGGAGCAAGAGCCCAGCTTGGCTGAGGAAAGGAGTGAGACCTGCAGGAGAGAGGCTGCAGCTGCCCCTCGCACAGCCAGGGGGACAGAAAGGACAATTTCTGTTGGTGCCCAGCTCTGTAGGCAGGGCACGGGGAAGCCCCCCAGGTGTGTGGGTCAGTGGCCAGGGGGCTCAGTGAGGGGGGCAGCAGCAGGACGTGGGGTGCTTACACCACAGGGATACCAAGGGACAGAGCTTGGGGTGCCCTGGAGTCAGGGTGAGCTGTGGAAAAGGAGCCAAAACACTGCTGAGGCTTCTGAGCACCTCCCAGGATGGCTGTGGGGCCCTGTGGGGCTTGAGGGCAGGGAGGGGCTGAGAGCTTTGCCAAGGACAGAAAACACGAGTGAGAGAGAAAAAACAGAGAGGCTCTGCCCATGGCTGAGGTGTGCTGGTGCCCTCGGGTGTGAAGGATGCTGAGGTACCTGGCCAGGACCTCTGGTGCCACACAGGATAACGAGAACTCTCATCTTTTGTCTTGCAGCCCCTCCACTGGAAATATTTCTGTGGTGAAAGAGATTGTGGACAAACTGCTGAAGGGCTATGACGTCCGCCTCAGGCCTGACTTTGGAGGTACGGTGAGGGCCAGCCGTGGGCAGTGGGGCAGGGATGGCCTGTGGGACAGGGATGGCTTGTGGGGCAGGGATGGCTTGTGGGGCAGGGATGGCTTGTGAGACAGGAATGGTCAGTGTGGGACAGGAATGGTCAGTGTGGGACAGGAATGGTCAGTGGGGCAGGGATGGTCAGTGGGGCAGGGATGGCCTGTGAGGCAGGAATAGCCAGTGGGGCAGGGATGGCCTGCAGGGCAGGGATGGCCTGTGAGGCAGGAATAGCCAGTGGGGCAGGGATGACCTGTGGGGCAGGGATGGTCAGCAGGGCAGGGATGGCCTGTGGGGCAGGGACGGCCTGCAGAGCAGGGATGGCCTGCAGGGCAGGGATGGCCTGCAGGGCAGGGATGGTCAGTGGGGCAGGGATGGCCTGTGGGGCAGGGATGGTCAGTGGGGCGGGGATGGCCTGTGGGGCAGGGATGGCCTGTGGGGCAGGGCCTGCTTTGTGTCGGTGCCAGCCCCTCGGACAGTGGGGCAGGGATGGTCAATGGGGCAGGGAAGGCCAGCGGGGCAGGGGCTGCTTCTTGAGAGTGCCAGCTCCTCGGCCAGCAGGGCAGGGATGGCCAATGGGGCAGGGAAGGCCAGAGGGGCAGGGCCCCCAGCAGGGCAGGGATGGTCAGCAGGGCAGGGATGGTCAGCAGGGCAGGGGCTGCTCCGTGTCTGTGCCAGCCCCTCAGCCACTCCCAGCATGCACAGACCGCAGGGAGTGCTCCCCTCAGGCATCTCCAACCCCAGCCCTCACGTACTCCTGGCCCTCTCCCTCACATTTCTTTCACCCCTCCTGCTTTTCCTTCTCCTCTCTCTGGCTCCTCTCCTTCCACCATTGCCCATCTCTGCAGACATCTGCGTTGTCCATGGTGTGATGTTTCTGGGGCTATTTTGCCGCAACAGAGACACTCAGCTTTTCCTCTGCTCCAAGCTTTCCTCCATCACAGACATCAAGCCATCCCTCCTCCATTTCTGCTCCCAATGCCAGATATTTTGGCTCTTTTCCCCGCAGAGGGTCGAGGTGACTGCTGCTGGGGCTGTGGGCCTACAAAGCTGCTCCCTCAGCAACAGTGAGGCATAAAATATTCCCTGGGGGGCTGGCGGCCTGACTGCCATTCAGTAGGAAGTGCAAGGGTCTTCAATTCCTCCCTTGGGTCCTGTGAGCAAACAGGAGAACCACAAGGGCCTGGTGGAGATGAAATATGGAAAATCTTTGGGCACTGTCGTGCTCCCAGGTCCAGTTGAGGGCCATTTCTTGGAGAGGAGCAGGCACTGGAAAAGCACCGGGAGGGGGATTTGAAGCCTTCTGAACTCAGCCTGCCAAGCTCAGCTGTTTGAAGTCTTTTCTGGGTGATGCTATTTCCTTCTCATGAGGAGGTGCATGGGGCTGGGGGATGCTCAGCCCAGAGCAGGACAGCTACACATCAAGGTGTCTCTTTCCATAGGACTGGTGGGAAACAGGCTCATGCCTGTGCTCTCAGGAGGAAGAGAGGTCAGAGACGATTATTTAGTGCTTCAAGGGAGCAGTTTTCTCCCAACAAGGCTGATCCATAGTTCCCAGAAGCTGGGAGCTGAGGAATATCCTCACTGATTTCATCAGGTTTTGAAGGTGCCTCAGTGTATTGCTGCTTCCCATGACCAAACCTGTCTCTCCTTGAATCCTCTGGTTTTCCTGCACCTCAGCCAGACCTACCCCATGCACTGACCACCCCGTACCCTTCAGCAGACACTCCCTTCCATCCCCACAAACACCGTCCCCACCACCCTCATCTCCATGTTCTACCCTGTGGTGGAGCAGGGGCTTTCAGGTGGACTAAAAGCTGCTGGACCCTGGCCTCAGGGCAGGCTCTGGGGTGGGGGAGATGGTTCCCACCCCTCTGTAGTGCTCAGGAGCATCTGGGAGGTCAGCCAGTGCAGCGGGGAGACACTTTGGATGCAGCATTCTGCAGGCAAACAGGGCTTCCAAATCTTCCCTCTCTCCTTTGGACGTGGGATATGGCTGCCTTTGATTTAAAGGCTGTGCCCGGCAAACATGAAATGTCCCTATTACCTGGCCAGCCCTGGTCACGGAAATTGGTGCAGTCACATTTTATGAGGGGGAGAACCGTGGAGATGACATAAAACTGGAAGAGAAGCACGGTGTAAAGCCACGGCGGTGACCGTGATACCGTAAAGCAGGAGGTGAGCTGGCTCCGCAGTCATGGAGCACAGGAAGCCGTGGGCTGGGGGTCCAGCAACTTTTGTTTCCTGATTCCAGGTCCCCAGGGCATCCAGGACAGGGCCCAGCCCTTCCTTCAGTGCAGGGCTCTGCTGACCCTGCCAGATCTGTGCACTGCTGGGGCTGGGCAAGGCAGGCACTGCGTCCTCCCGGGCTGCAGGATGGATGGGGCTGGGCAGCCATGGCAGTTGATTTGATTTTACTCTGAATTTCCACAGTGCAAGCTGCATTTCTCTTCACTTGAGCAAAGAAATAGAATTATGACCATAACCCCCTTCCCTGTAATTGCCTCACCGTTGCCCTTCACCCTTTTCTGTCCTTCCCTCTGCAAGGTGCTGGTGGGGAGCACTTTGGTGCTCGTGGTGCAGGGTTGCCCAAAAACTATCAGCCTCCCTGGCTTCCTCCCCCAAGGACAGGCTTATCCAGACAAAATTCCTGCAGCATTTCCAGCTGGGCTGACACAAGGGTCTGGAAGCTGGAGATCGTTGGTGTTATAAGGTCAAGGGAAAGGGGTGGAAATTTCCTTGTACTGCTGCTGTACCCAGAGCTCAGCAGTTCTCTGGGGCTTTGGATCAAACCCATTCCTAGGTGAAATCCAGTGAGATCATGCCAGGAGGTGTCTAACCCTGTGTGGCTCCCAGTCCATCCACAGTCCTGCTGTGGAGAGGGTGAAGTTCTCCCCAGTAAGTTGTGTGCAGCAGGCACAGCCATAGGACCCACAGGAGCAGCATGAACTTGTGTCAGGGGAGGCTCAGGTCGGCTATTAAGAAAAGATTCTTTCCCCAGAGGGTGATTGGAACCCAGAATAGGCTCCCCAGAGCTGCCAGAGCTCCAGGAGCATTTGTGCAATGCTCTCAGGCACAGGGTGGGGTTGTTGGGGTGTCCTGGGCAGGGTCAGGAGTTGGTCTGGATGATCCTTGTGGGTCCCTTCCTACTCCAGGTGTTCTGTGATTCTATGGAAAAGGGAAAAGGCACAGTTTGGGCAAAGCCCTGGGAGCTGTGTGCGTGCAGCCCTGCTGCCTACCAGGGACGTTTGGGACTGGACTGAGCTCCAGTTCCAGTATCCTGAGGACTGGGCTGTTCTCCAGGACTGCCCTGTGCTCCACCTGGACTGTGCTGCCACCCCTCCTCTGCCTTCCAGCTAGGTAAAAAGGCTGTGAGCCCTCTCTGCGGGGGGAGGCCATCCCACCACCCAATTGGGGGGAGCTGGGAATGGCCAAGGTGGCACCTCGGAGGGGTGGCAGGTCCTGCTGGGAGCCCTGTGCCCTAAAGGAATGCCATGGAATTGTCTCAGGGCTGGCCAAGGGTGACCAGGGTGTCTGGCTGGACAGGCAGCTGCCTGCCCGAGTGGAGAGGACTGGAGCAAAGCAGCTGCCCCTCAGCTGCCCATGGACCAGGATGAGCTGTGCCTCTAAAGCCAGAGCCTTCAGCTCTCTGTGGCTCAAGGATGAGGCACTGGGGGCAGGAAGGTCACAGTAGCCACTGCTGGGTTCCCTGGAGGTGTGGGCACAGCAAGGCCCTTCCCTGACAGATTCCCACATGAGAAAAGCAACCCACAAAGGTGATGAACCAGTCTGGCTTCCCTTCCTCCCTTCCCTGCTCTTTCCTGCCTGCTCTCCCCATGTTTTCCTCCTGCAGCAGAGTTTCCTCCTTACCATCCACATCAGTGGCAGTCACCCTGCACTGTCCCCACCCTCTCGGCCTTGAGCACAGTGTCCCACCTCCATGACCTGGGGTGCCTCCTCCATTCACCCATGGGTGCTGCCTGTAGAGAAGGAGGATCTGGGATCCTTTGGATGTGAAGGAAGAACCTGTTCCCATGTACCACTTGCCATGGTGAGGCAGTTCTTGCTGCTCACAATCTTTCTAAAAAACCTCAAGGCTCATCCCAGCACCCCCACCCTGCCCAGGATGTGGTGCTTCCACAGCTCCAAACACAACTCCAGGCTCCCCAGTCCTCTTTTTTCTTCTTTTTTTTTTTTTTTTTTGAAAAAGAGATGGAGAACTCCGCCTAATGCCAAAAGGAGGACAGGCCTGCTGGGGATTGCAGTTCACTTTTTAATTTTGAGATGCCTCGTTAGCTCTGGGCCGAGCTGAGTGGCTGAGAAGCATCAGCCACTTGCTCTCCTCCCTCTCCCCCACCCCCTTGGAAACCCATTAGGCCGATGAGCAGGTCGGCTCTCAGGGGTGGTGCCGTGGCAATGAGTGCCAGGTGCTCACCCGGGGAGCTCGGATGAGTGGGGGGACACCAAAAGGGAAAGCTGGGGTTGTGTGGAGATGATGGAAACATCTGGGAGCAACTCCACTGGAAAGCCATGCTGGTTAGGCAGGAGCAGCCTGAGGGACTGTCCCCAAGCCCTGGAGTGTCACACCATGCTGGAGAGATGTGGGGCAGTGCCAGGGTGGGACATGCAGGGACCACAGGGCTGCCACAGGAGGGGGTCTGGGGCTGAGGACAGGAGGGGTCATGGCAAACAAGTCTACAAGGTCTGGCCAGGGCTGTGGCAGGGATCTGGGACAGGAGGGGCCATGGCAAACAAGTCTAAAGGGTCTGGCCAGGGCTGTGGCAGGGATCTGGGACAGGAGGGGTCATGGCAAACAAGTCTACAAGGTCTGGCCAGGGCTGTGGCAGCGATCTGGACCCGGGGGGAGGAGCAAGATGCAGCCAGGCCACCAAGGAGATCTTTGTGCTGGTACTGCAAGATCAGCAACAAGGCAGAGAGAGGAGTTTGGGCTTTGGGGCAGCACAGTGTTCTCCCAGGGACATCAAATCACAGGTGGGTGCCATCCAACTGTCCCTGAGGGATGGACAGTCTGGGGAGTGATTTATATAGCACACTGATTACACCACGAGGCGAGCAGGATGTTCATGGTTTAGGACTGGGTGAGCAGGGAATGCTGCAGATAATGTCTGGGAATTATTGCAGAGCCATGGGCGGGGAGCTTTCAGAGCAGCACCCTGGCTCTTGTAAGTGCTCTTAGGCACTCACTTTCAGAAGCATTAGCTCCATAGGAGAAAAAAAGAAAAAAAAAAAAAAAAAAGGGAGAAGAAAGCAAACTAAGATCATATTGCCCCAGGGTAGAGGAGGCAATGAAGGAATGGCAGGAAGATCCCACTTGAGCTCAGTGACTCAGCTGCTCTCTGTTGGTGCAACGTTTCCAGCCCAAAACTTTACAAGAGTTCCAAGCAGATGGCTCTTGATGGTTTTCCAACACCATTTTCAGGTCTTGGTAGCCAAAAGCAAGGTGAGGGCACTCTCTGCTCCCCACTGCCAGCCCTCCTGCAGTGCAGGGCTCCTGGGGTTCCTCCTGCGGGGTGTGCAAGGGTCTGGAAATGCCTGGTGAGAACAGAATGACCGTGAAGCCCTTGGGATTGCACAGGAAATCCTGGGGGTTCATGGCTGTGGATCCAGCAGCTTTCCCTGCCCCCTTCTTCATTCAAACTTCCCTGAGGAAAATGAGCACCTGAGGGCTCTTGTGTTGGGATGAGCCTGTGTCCTGCTCCTCATCTGCTTTGTGTCGTGTTTGAGGCTTCCCAGCTCTGCTCACCCTCATTTGGGATATCCAAACCCCTCTTTGCAGCAGCATCCTGGCCTTCCTCCTTGCTGTGCCCTGCCCGTCCTGCTCTCAGCTCCTCTCTGCTCCATCACACCTCCTCCCTCCTGGGCACCCAGCCCTGCTCCCATGTCCTGTTTGTTCCAAATTCAGTGGAGCTGGGGGTGAAATCCTTAGCCTTTCCCTGTGTAATGGCATCACTTGAAAGGCAGAATTGTAAAAATAAATGATTGCTGATGCATAAAGTGTTGCAGTGAAGCATCGTCAGTGGTTCAGGGCTCCAAAACTGGCGGGGCTGAGCGGCTGCACTGGCTGGCATGGATGCAGCAGGGGATGGGGGCTTGTGTTATTTCCCTGGCCCACCAGCCCTGTGAGCCTGGGAAGCAGCTGCTCTTAGAGGTGCTGTGCTGGAAGGAATGGGAATTTGGTTTCTTCCTTGGTCAGGGTTGATGGTACTGTTAAAGCCTTCCCGAAAGCGTCCCTGTTTTCCACTGCATGTCAGGTGGTGTTTTTTTCCAGGCAGCTAGCTTGCTTTGGATTTTTGAAGGGGAGAGGGGGAAATTTTAGGAAAAATAATTCAGGAGGTTCTGAGAACAAGCCAAAGTGTGTACGTGCTGGGTTTTTTTCCTGTTCTAAAATGTTGGGGGATGAAACCGGCAGCACCTCCTGCAGGGCTGGCCCCTGTGCATGTGGGACAGGGGGATCCTCGGGGCCACCAGTGACCTGGATAGCACAAGGGCTGTGTCCCCACTGCCTCTGGTGCCGGGGCAGCACCTCAGAGCAGTGATGCAGCTGCAGGAGGAGCAGGGTGTGGGGCTGGAAGAGCACAGTGGGCGCTGGTCCTGTGCTGCCTGTCTGAGGGCCCACAGGAGCTGCTCACTTGCCTTTCTAGGCTTTAGTTCTCAGCTTTCCCCCCCTCTTCTGTGGCAAAAAAAAATGTTTAAATCTCAGAGCAGCCAGATTCAATTTTCCTTTTTCTTCTGAGATGCCTTGAGCCAGCCCTTTTGGGGCAGGGAATTGAGATTTAGCAGGAAGGCTCTCGTCCCACCAGGGACAGCTCCTTCCCTGCCCGCAGGAGGACTTGCCCAGAGTTGGGCACGGGGTGAACCTGAAATGCTGCATTTCACAGAGCCTGACTCGGCCAGGAAATGTCACCCATGCCATGGCAGGGCAGGAGAGCAGCTCTGGGTTCAAAAGCAGAGGGGTAATTATGGCTCAGGCTGGGGAAAGGAGTTAATTGAGGAAGGAGAGACAGAAGCTGTCAGGGAAACCTGTAAACCCCAGTGTCACTCGAGGCCAAAGGAAAGGTGGAACCTACTGGGGCTGTCCGTAATCCCACTTTGCTTCCTGAATAAAGAGCATTAAGAAAAGGCCATTCTTGGTCAGTAAAACTGGCTGCAGCTGTGCAGCCCTCACTTCCTCCCCAGTTTATGTGACTTCTGGCTCCAGACCATGGGTCACATCCTCTCTAGGGCTAATCCAGAAGGAAGATGACAACCTCCTGCTGTTGTGTCTTACTTCATTAACTGAAGTGGCAGGAAATGAAAGGATCCCGTCCTTCTTGGGACATATGTGGATGTTAACACATTGCCACATGATGGAATTTCTATTTTTTTCACTTTGCTCTTTTTATACGAAATACATGCTGCCAAAAGGACTTGGAGGCTGTAAAGTCAGACACACAAGGCTTCAGAAAAAGCCAGAATTGGGGTTTCTCTGGGGATCTATATTTGGTTCCCTAGTGAGGGTGCATCAGGAGGCAAGGTCCAAGAGTTGCTTCCTCCTGAGCAGCCCCACAGAGCACACCAAGATGCCATTTACACATGGAGCTGGTTTTTCTCGTTTCCTTCATCCCAGAGGGGGACAGGTTGGGGGCATGGCAGTGGGGACAGCTGAGGTGGCCACAGCAGGTGATTAGGGTGGGTTGAGGTGATTGATGCAACACCTGGGACTGAGCACCCAAAGTCCATCTTGTGTGCTTTCCTGGCTGTTTTGTGCCCAGACCTGCTCTCCACACAGCATCAGCTGTTTTTATGCCTGCTGTCAAGCACACCAGTGCAGCAGGAGTGTGTTCACGCCTCTCCCCTGAGATACCAAAGGTGTGCCCTGCTGAGGGGTGCCCATTGAAGGTGGGATTTTCCAGGATGCTGGGCAGCACTGGAGCCAGCCACTGCCTGTTTGGAGCTCAGCTCCTATTGATTTCAGCCACAGCTGGGAGTGTTCAGCCCCAGTGCCCCGAGAGAGACACACAGAGTTCACCAAAATCCTTGAGCTGCAGGTGGCTCGGGCAGGACAGAGCACACAGGAACCTGTGACACATGCAGTCCTGAAGAACAGGGCTCAGCCACTAAAACATCTTCTCTTTCCTGTGGGCTTCCCCCTCCCTCACTGCAGGGCAGGGACCTGTCAGCGCTGCCCTCCTGCAAATCCATCCTCTATCAATCTAGGAAAAGGAATGAGCAAGGATGCTGGGGACAGTTTAATTAAGAACTGGCTCCATAACATCCATTCAGCAGTGGGCATCCTTCCACCTAACCTTCATCCATTTTGTTTTCCTCATGATTTTGCTCTTGAGGGCAATAATATTTTAGGGTATTAGACCAGGCCCTTCCTCCAGTGTGACAGAGCTTGTGAACCTCTTGCTGCACCCTAAACACCCTTGTGCATTCGTGTGTGGCCACTCTTCTTATCCTCCTTCCGAGACAGGAATCCCTGGCACAGAGCAGTGGAGGCAGTTTTGGGGGAAGACAGCAATGGAGACGAGTTCTCCTGAGTCTCAGCCCAAAGCTGCCCTTGGGTTTCTGAGCAAGCTTTGTGCCTGCCACAGAGCTGTGCCTGCTTTTCAGGATTTGTGTCCAGTGGGGAACATGAAGTTTTGCTATTGTCCATTCCAGTGTACTTCCACTGGAGCTGGAGGAGATGTTGGTTCTCATGCTTATGCCCAAGCCTGTGTGGGATAAATGCATCTGGTTACCCTTCCCTTTCCTTTTCCCCCTTGCCTGGTGCAGTCTCTCCCTGCAGCTCTGCTCAGGCCCTGACACTGCTGCTCTTCCAGTCCATGGCAGGGCTCTGGGCTGGCAAGGATCCCTCAGAGATCTCTTTTAAAACCAAGATGTCATCATCGTTTTAACTAAGCTTTTATTCCAGGAATTTTGCCTCCACCCTTAGTCATAGATTTTTTTTTAAGTCAAGATGCAATGCTTTCGAGTTCCTGATTAGCAGAATAATTCCGATACTTCTTAATTAATTAACTGACTAACAGCAGATTGTTGTTTATAGCCAGTCTGGAGGATGTTTGCCACATCACCTGGACCCATGTTCCTCCCTGACAAACATCTACGTAACACTCACCATTTCTGAGATTATTCCTGCCAGTAAACTTGCCTTCGAGGGACTGCCAGTGAAAGCAAAAATGTGAAAGGAGTGTAAAATCCATTAGTAGAAGTCCTTTTGATTACTCAAAATATATTCCCACCGCCCTGGAGCTGTTCATCAGAGCAGCTTTACGTACCTGCATTGTTCATCTCCTAAGACTCCCAGTATCCCAGTTAGGCAGAGAAGTATTTTTAATCCATATAACACAAAATAGAAAAGCCAAGGAAAGTGCTGTAGTTTTAGTGCTGTGTGAAAGAGACTCTGTGTGTGCATGTCACTTTTCTCACCTATGTCTGGTTCAAAGAAAAAGAGTTGGAGGCTGCTGCAGCATCAGGCTGGCTGGATGTAAGAGGGGTTTTTTTGGTGGTATTGACATTGTTTGGTCTGTAAAATCCATTCTTGCAGAGAGCCCTTGCTGGAGGTTTTTATGTCTTGATATTTCATGTGAAATATCATGCACTTGTGAAAGCATGACCAGAAACGTGGACAAGACAAAAGGTGTGTTCAATGAAGGCACAAGGTCTTTCAGAGGAATTCACATCTCCTGTGTGAGAAAGGGCAAGGCTGAGTGGTGGAGCCCAACAGCACAGATTTAACAGGTCAGTTAAAGAGGTTTTCTGGAGATCCAGGGATTGATCCTGTTCCCATGAGATGGAAGGGAGCAGAGCTCCTCTCCGTTCCCGCTGGGATGTGGGAGCACTGTTGTTTGCTTTGAGCAGAGCAGGAATTTCAGCCTGGCTTGGGAAGCACTGATCACCCTGTTCCTATAGGCTGTTTTTCTGGTTGTGGCATTTATCCCTGGTTCTTTGTCACGGCTAAAAACTCTTGTTTTCCTCTGATCTTTCCCCCCTCCCCTTCCTGTTTCTCCTGTTCTTTGCAGTCCTGCAGGAATAGTGCTGTTAAATAATTGTGCTTGTGACAGGGGTGAACCTCAGCCCAACCCACTGTGCCCAGAATTCCCCTCCCTAGACCTCAGGACCTCTTAGTTCAGCTCTGGGATGGCTCCGAGTGTAGTTCTAGAGAAGAGAGACTCTGTAAAATTACATCTTGTTGTTCCATATTTATTCTCCCTCAGTGGTTTCCATGTCAAACTTGCTCAGTTTACCAGTCAAAACAAGATATTTCTACCTGCCAGCTCTGCCAGCTCAGCCTGGGCTCTGGAAATCAAGCTGTGCTCTCTCTGCCCTGGACATCATCACTCGCCAAAAAGGATTCTCAAATCAGGGCTGAGCTGGATGTGATGTTGAGTACGCACAAATATAATTTGTTCTGGGGTGGTATTAGGGGCTCTGTGTGACAGATACCAGCAAGGCTCCTGTGCTGTGCAAATATTGACTAACAAATCTTCCCCACCTCCTGGGCAGGATGGGCCACCCTGGGGCCATTTTACACCAAAGGGGGAAGAGTTTTGGGGGTGATGGTGAAAACCCACAGCAGCACCAGGAACGGGAAGCTCTGCTTCCTGCAATTCTCTTTATTTGTGAGAACAGACCTAAGCAGCTCCTGAGCTCTGGGCCATTGCTTGGTCACCAAACTGGGACCTTTCCTCCAGCTGTGGTGTCCTGTGGATTCCCCACAGGGCACAGGCAGGTCAGCCCACTTCAAGCTGCAGAGAAATGTCATGGTATAGCCATAGGGAAGGCTCTTAATTAATGGGCAATTATCTTGTTCACAAATAGTTTCCCTTCTAATGGATGAAGCAGAAGGAATTTCCTCCGCACTCCTCCCAAAAAACCTTGAAACTTTTTAAAATTTTATCATTGGCAAAGGGTTTAAGAAACCACTACATGTGACAGAAAATATATTTACTGTGTGTGATCATGTCACAGAGTAGGAAAACTGGGCAGGGTGTCCTGCACTGCTTTCAGCCTTCACTCTTGGGCTTCTGCAGTGAGTCCCCAGGGGCTGTCAGCAGGAAGGGACACCAGAGCCTTCCCTGTCTGTCGTTGTAGGACACGAAAGAAAGATGAGAGACTCCAAATATTTCAAAAGGCAAAGAGCATAGAAAAAGCTTTACTGTCTAATTCTTACCACCTTTTATAAGGTGTTCTGATACAGACTTACCATGATTGGTGAATAGGAACGACACCTCTCCAATCCCATTGGTTAAACCAGAGAAACAGCAAAACACCACCTGGAGAAAGATTGTTTTGAGCAAGGAGAGTTGTTTGCCAAGATTGTTTTGAGGAGAAGCTTTCTTGAGAAATTTTCCCTTGGGAAAAGTTATCAGCTGCCAGCAGGCTAAAACCTCTCAGAGCCAGAAATATCAGGCCCACCCCTGTCTCCATGTGAGGCTCCACTCTGAGCCATCCCAGCCACAACAGCCACGGTGGGCTTTTATCTGTGACACAGCCAGGGAAGCAATGGGGTGCCTGCCTCGGTTCCTGGGACACACTGTCACCCTGTGCTCCATTTGGGACAGTCAGCTGAGCTGGGAGAACACCAAAGTGCCCCTTCCTCTTCCACAGCTCTGTGCCTTAGAGGCAGGATGGGTTTTCTGGCCAGCAGATCTTTCCAAACACATCCCCTCAGCTACCTGGAGTACAAGGTAGTGCCAAAACTTTACAAGAGTTCCAAGCAGATGGCTCTTGATGGTTTTCCAACACCATTTGCAGGTCTTGGTAGCCAAAAGCAAGGTGAGGGCACTCTCTGCTCCCCACTGCCAGCCCTCCTGCAGTGCAGGGCTCCTGGGGTTCCTCCTGGGGGGTGTGCAAGGGTCTGGAAATGCCTGGTGAGAACAGAATGACCGTGAAGCCCTTGGGATTGCACAGGAAATCCTGGGGGTTCATGGCTGTGGATCCAGCAGCTTTCCCTGCCCCCTTCTTCATTCAAACTTCCCTGAGGAAAATGAGCACCTGAGGGCTCTTGTGTTGGGATGAGTCTGTGTCCTGCTCCTCATCTGCTTTGTGTCGTGTTTGAGGCTTCCCAGCTCTGCTCACCCTCATTTGGGATATCCAAACCACTCTTTGCAGCCACATCCTGGCCTTCCTCCTCGCTGTGCCCTGCCCGTCCTGCTCTCAGCTCCTCTCTGCTCCATCACACCTCCTCCCTCCTGGGCTGGAGTACATCCCCTCAGCTGCCTGGGGTGCTTCTTGCTCTTCTCTTACACCCTGTGAGAGGATTCCTGCTGCCTTTAAGGAGCTTGGAATGTGCTGTGAGCCCACAGCAGGTGATGCCTGCAGGCCAAGGGAACCTTGTGCCAGGGGAAAAGCCATGTCCAAGGGCTGCACTGGGCAGTTCAGTGGGTGATGGATAAAAAAGGGGGTGCCCAAGGCAGTGGCAAAGCTCTGGGTGTAAGAGCAGAAGCTGTCAGGCCAGCAGAGGAGGCCACCCAGGTCACAGATGTCACCTGGAGGAGGTCTGCAGGAAAGCCCACTCTCCTGGCCTCTGGAGAAGGATCTCAGCTTGGCAGGAAATTTTTGGAAGTGAGGGAGAGGGTAGGCTATGAGCTGAAATCTTCTTCTTATCCTCCTTTCACAGCAAAAATAGAACATTTATCACAAGTTCCCCTACATGTTTTCCTTCCCTATTGCACACTAGCTCCTTGCTAGTATTTGAGGCTCCAGAAAAAAGAAATTGATGAGTACTCAAGTTAATAATGTGTGCTTATTGTGTTGATGAATTGCTGGAGATGAATATATATGTAAAAGCTCTGCAAGATTCACTCATCCATGCATCCTGAGTGAAAGCAATTATTTTGGTGAGCAAATGGGACTTAGTTTTATGTCTTAATAAAGAGGTTCTGGGCTAAAAGGCAACTTTTGTCCTGGACATTATTGCCAGTCAAGTCTTACTGAAATAATGGAAACACCATCACTGGGGGCAATGTTTCATAAGTGAACATCCCAGATCCCTTTTTCCTACTAAACTCTTGCAATTCTTGGTTACCAATGAATTTCATAAGATCTTCCCTTTCTTCAGGCTGTGGAGAAAGGGCAGGACCACCTGAACAAAGCACATCCGAGAGCCTCAGAAACTGAGGGATAAAAACTTATCCCATGGATGACATTTGGGAAGGGGGAGGCTTGTTTTTATGTGTGTGCTTTGTTTCTCGTGATTCCTAACTGAGATATGAATTTAATGTGAATGTAATGATATTTTCAGGCCTGACTCACTCCATTCTTTCAATACTTGCCCTATAAATTGTCCTGATTTCCCCTGAGCATTAACCTTGGGCATGGTGCAGGTTTAGCACCAGGTCCCAACCTGGCCATCTTGTTCCTTTTGTTTTTTCCCCACATGCTGGGGATGTCCAACTGGATCCAATCCAGGAGTTACATCCTTTAAAGACAAGAGTCTGTAAACAGTGATGAGGAGGTGTGACTAACTCATAAAAAAAATTGAAAACAGCGAGGAAAAAAAAAGAGAAAACACCTTGTTGTTGTCACTTTGATAAAAATGACAACTCCAGGTATTTTGTTGTTGTTACAAACACTTCTAAGACAGAGAAACAGATCTGATGTGAACAGAGGAGCTTGTGTTAACCCATTTAAATTAATTTGGCTCAGCTCATTTGCAGCTGAGGGGATTAGATGGCTCAGGATTTGGTAGTGTGAGGGTGTTTTCCCAGACAGGTCATTTCCTGCTGGCCAGGTCTGCAGTTCCTTTGAGGGAGGCCATTTCCAGTGCACACGAGAGAGAGGGAGGTTCCTCCATGGAGAAAACATTCATTGCTCACGTGCCAGGACAGCCCCAGCACTGCAAAGCTGGGGCAGCACCTTTGTGCCCTGAGTGGGCAGGTGAGAAGTAAGACTCAGGAGAAACTTCCACAGCTGCCAGGCAGGGAAAACTGTTAAATGACCTCACCTGGGCATTCTGGAACCTGACCTGAGGGGGTGGATTGTCCTGTGGAGGGAGGGAGTGACTGTGATGCCTTGGGAAGGGTGACCTGGAACAGAGACTGGACAGAGCTGGAGAATAAAGCAGGGATTTATTGAGAGGCCTCCAGGATACACCTTGGGCAGGACAGGGCCTGGCCAGGGATACACCCAAGGTGGGCCCAAAATGGTCACAAAATGGCTGATGGGTTACAAGGTCTCACACTTTGATAAGTTTTGCTCCATTTGCATCTTGGGGTTTAATTGTCCAATCCCAGCTCCAGGCTGTGAGCTCCCATCCTTCTTGTTCCTCCCTCCAGCCCCCCTTGTTTGTGCTGTTGGGCTGAAAGTTGTCCTTGGTGTGCAGCAGGACAAGGATTTGTTTTGTGTCCCTGCTGTGTGCAGAGAGCTGAGTGACCCTGACTGTGAGCTCAGAGCTGCACCCTGGGCAGCACAGAACCTGAAATACAGGAAAGCTGAAACTTAAGGCATCAGCAGGATGGGATGGGATGGGATGGGATGGGATGGGATGGGATGGGATGGGATGGGATGGGATGGGATGGGATGGGATGGGATGGGATGGGATGGGATGGGATGGGATGGGATGGTGTCCCACATATAGCAGCACCCCCCTGCCGTTGGGGGTGGTTTGGCTGTGAAGAGGAGGGTGGTGCTGTGGTTTTCCAGGTATTTTGCTGCACTCCTACCTCCTGGCTCTGCGAGGAGTGCTGTGATGCTGGGGGAGGTATCCCAGCGCTTGAGATTCAGCTCTAAACCTGCTTTAAAACCTGTGTGCCTCTGTGGGCCTTGTAGCACCAGAACTGGTACAGAAATTGAACATTTGGCATTGTTGAGAGTGTTTTTGAGGCTGTGATGAGTCCTGGGGGTTGGTCTGCTCAGAGACTGACCTGGGGAGCAGCTGATGGGGCAGCTGCCTGTGGTGTGTGTGCTCTGGTACATGGTTAAACATCCTGCTTACTTTTGCACTCAGGGGTTCAAAATATTTTGTGTCTGTGTGCAATTCTTTCTGAAGGGCTGCCCCCTTCAAAGGCAGGGTTACAGATGCTAGAATGGGAAAGGAGGGTGCCAAAGGTTTCTGAGCCTGCCCCAGCTGGAGGAGCAGAGGCTCTGGCAGTGCCCTGGCTGGCTCTGGGAGATGGGGCAAACACAAACTCTGAGGGCCTGAGTAAAAGCAAAAGGTCTGGACTATTCCTGAGCCCAGTAGAGCTTCCCAGGCAGGCAGAGCTGTGCCCCAGGGCTGCTCTGGAGAGATGCAGTTGCCTGCCAGGATCCTGACAGAGGTAGGAGGGAAGTCTTCTCAGGTGGAGCGATGTGGGGGTGGCTGATGAGCGTGGGCACAATGCTTCACACTGCTGCTGGGGAGAAGAAGCCTGGCTTGTGTTGCTTTGCTGTCAGTCTACAACAGGCACTAGCTTGGCAAGCCCCGCTGTCCTCCTGCTACTACTGTTGGTGGAGGAGAGCTGGAGGGACCTGGGATGCCCAGTGTCTCTGCTTTCCTGGGATTTGCTGAGTGTAAACACAGGGAAATGCGATGTTCCATAGTGCCAGCTCTGCAGAGAGGGATCCAACAGGGGAACAGCGAGTGTGTACCCTGCAGACTGCAAAGCCTCAGGGCTGGTCCGTGTGGGTGCCCTGGGGGACACGGGGAGGGCAGGTGACCCATCCTCCAGGGAGCACTGCCTTCATCTCCCGAGGGTCAAGTCTGGATCCCCCTTCTGCAGTCCCTGCTCCAGCAAAGAATCCAGTGGCTGTGACATCCCTGCAAAGCAAGCTGGCCGTTGGCTCAGCTGGGCACTGCCAGCTTTAAGAGATGGACGGGAGCTGGCACTCAGTCCTCTTGGTAAAGTTGCTCTTAAAGAGTTGATTGCTTGAACCTGTAGCCCTGATTTCATGCCTGAGATGTTTTGGTTTCTGAAATTCTTTTCCCAGGTGAATTTCTGTAAACAGGAGAAATGTTTCTGTTACTGTACCTGTGTTATTCATTCTTTCTCACAGGAGGGGCTTCTTCTTGATGTCCCTCTGGTTTGACCAATGTGATTGAAGAGGTTTGCCTTTGTTTCACCAATCACATTGGTCTGTGTAAAATAGTATAAAAGGGAGATGCATCCCAAAGTAAAGGAGTCATTTTTCAGCCTTCTGAATCTCAGAGTCTGTGTCATTGTGGTGTAAAACTGTGTCATGGACCCAATGGTCAATGCCAGGTTGATGATGGTCAGTTCTGGTGAGGTGATGCAGTTGTGTGTCTCTAAATTAGAGCCTCAACAAACCTGAGAACTTATTTTCCTCTTTGCTGTGACCTTGCCAAATGTGCATCACCTGGGCAAGAGACTCACAAGCAGAAGCTGTTGGAAGACTGTTTTCATCACTGAGGATGGAACAGCTTTAAAAATCTATTTCCTGAATATTGACCTAGGCCTCTTCCAAGAACAGATGATGTTCTGAGTAGTCAGTAACTTTTTTTTCATGATGAGAGCCCTGTGTGTGTGTGTGTACAGGTGCTCTGCTGGACTGGGTCCACTGGCAGTCCAGATGCTGTCAGCTTGGTGTCTACTCTCTTGTTCCATTTTTAAGCCTGTACATTTGAGACCTTGTTTTTATTCAGCTTGGGTAGCTGTCTACCAACATCTTTTAAAATCAACCTTGATTTAGCTTCCTCTGTAATCTTTCAATCCCTCTGGGACAACCTTTACACTGTTTTTGCAGCCAGCTGATTGTTCTCTCTCACTTCCAAATTTCCATGGGATATTTGCAGTATCCCACTCTAATACCTACTAATCCATTAAAAATACCCATGAGATAGATTAGGTGCCTCACAGATTGTGCTCCTTAACTCTCTGCTTCCCCTGGAACAGTCACAGAACGGGTGCTGCATCTGCCCTGGGAAAGCACTGTTCCTCCAGAAGGATCCCTCAGCACTGCCTCAGGAGCAGGCACAGTTTGCTTGAGAAAATGTTCTGTGACTGTTCAGATCCACAGGGAGACTTCATGTGACAACAGGCTGGGGCTGTGGCTGCTGTTATCCAGGCTAACCTGTGTGTCTGCAAAGAGCAGTGCTGGCAGGAACAGAGGTCAGCTCTGCCTGCTCTGCAAGGGCTGTGGCTCTGCCTCCTCACTGAACAGGAGCCTCATTGCTTGCAGCATGTTCAGGTTTGGCTATTCCAACAGTCTGCCCAAGAGCTGTGCTGTGGCTGTACCTTTCCTTAGGTGTTCCATTCTACCTTTGTGCTGTCCTTGATGTCACCACCCTGCTGAGAGCTTCCTGCAACTTGTCATTTTCCTTGGGAAATTCCAAGTCTTCCCCTTTCATAAATGAATATTTCAAGTTCAGGTGTCTGACTGGCTGAGGTGACAATGCCAGGATGCCAGGAGAGGAGAATGGCACAGGCTGGAAATCCTCATTATCCTCCTTGCACAGGGTGGTGCTGTGCCTGGTGTGGTGTAGATGGGTGGAAACCATACCAGGGCTAGGCAAAATCTCATTCTGGGCATGGGCTCAGTACTGTAGAAAGGGCAAAGCACTCCCTAAAGGAGCATGGGAACGTGTAGGAAAGCTGTCATACCCAAGAAATTGTTTTCTGCCAGACCTCCTTGGAGAGCAGCTGCAATCTCCATGGGAACTAGTGGTGGTAGATATCCCTCCTGCCCCTGTAGAACCATGAATCCATGGGGAAAGAGCAGCCATTGACATCCCCAGACACCCTGGAGGCCATGGCCCTGTCTTTTAGATCCAAAATCCCATGGAGAGATTCCTCAGCAGTGACAAATCCCTCATAAAACCTGTTCCCCCCCTCAGACAAAAAGCCAATGCCAGATTTGCTGACTTGCCTTGAGACCATCTCTCTGGTATTGTACAACAGTGCCCAGAAGTGTAAAGCCACAGAGGGCTTTGCCCTTTTAAATCCAAGGGATTCCATGGGGTGACCTGCTGGGATTAGAGGGAGAGCTTCAGTATCAGCCTCTGAATGTGTTTGATGTTTCTGGCTCTGGTGCTAAACCTGACAAAAGGAATGCACAGCACTGGCTGTGGATGGGGGAGAGATCATGGAAATAAGAGTGAAAAAAAAACCAAAACAAACAAGTGATAAAAGGAAAGGAAAGTGTTAAATGGATGTTTAAACCTAGATTTTATTGGAAAAGTTTGAGTAGGTTCTTAAGGGACCCTGCTGAACTCCCTGCTTCTAGATGTCACTGCAAATCAGAGATGCTGGATGAAAGTGGTTCCCAGAACATTTCTGCTTTCATGATACATGGTCAACTTCTCTTGTTCCTCAAGCAACGGTAACACTAAGCTGAGTTTGTGCTTGATGCTGTACATAAGCTAAAATAAAAGGAAAGGAACAGGAAAATCAGTGTTGGGAAACTTCTTTGTGATTTGGTTTGTGTCGCCTGCTGGGCTGGCATCTTTTAGATGCTGTAGCAGAGCCTCAGTCCTGAGATCTGTAAGCACAGCTATAATGCAGACAGCAATTTGTGAACTCCTCTTGCAATCTTCCTGCATGCTGAAAACCCAGGAGCGTTTCCATTCTGCCTGCACTGGAGTGTAGTAAATTTGAGTGTCCTGACAGCGGGCTGGCCTCTGAGTTATCTTTTGGGTGGCTTCAAAAACTACGGCGCAGGACTAATTAGCCCATCAGCCAAAAATGATTCAAGGCTATCCATTTTGGGAGGGCCAGAGGGAGATTTATGAAGAGGATGAATGTTTCATCCTGGCAGCAGCTCCTCAGCCAGCCACAAGCCCGGTGCTGGATGTTCTGCACCTCCAGTTACCTGGGAGCTCTTGGCTCCCACCTAACCACGTCTGTCAGGCCTTGTGTAACCAACCCATGGCCGCACGTAGCCGTGACGTGGGCGCTGGGTCTGAGCTGTAAACACAAAGCCAGGCTGCCCCGAGGTTCAGAGCTGGGAACAAAGCAGAGGCAGCAGCCTGGGCAAGCCAATTTCTGCAGCAAGAACGAGGAGAGGCCGAACGCTCCTGCCTCGTTCAGGAGCGTGGGGTGAAGACTGAAGGGAGAAGTCCTGCTGGTGGAACGGCAGGCTGTGTGCTGGTGGTGCCTGTGGGGAGGCTGAGATTGCCCTGGGTGCTGGTCCTGTTGGGTGGGGGTCACTGGAAATGTAAGAGAGGAACTGTGGTGCCAGGGTGGTGCCATCAGCAAACCTGGCCCTCCTCCTGCCTGTTCTACCCTGTCTGTGCAGGAACACTTCCACCAGACAGTGCAGGGCAGCCTCATCTGGGACTGGCTGAGTTGGGGCTGCCCTTCAGCTTCTGGAGGGTTTGGAGTGAGGAGCAGGGTTTTGCATGGATGGAATCTCCTGCCTGTGGGTATTTACCATTGCAGGGTAAGGCACAGACCTGTTCTATATGTAGGTTTAGTAACTGAAGCCTCTAATTTCTCTCCGGTTGGCTTTGTTTACTCAGCAGAAGACCTCAAAGCAGCTTTCGTGCTGCTGCAGGGATCTCAGAGGCTGGTGATGCCACAGGCAGGGTGCAAGCAGGGAATGCTGAGGCTCATGCACAAAGCTGTCTTGAATAATTTCTCCTCTTGTCCAGAAGAGACAGGGCTGTGCTCCCTCCTGCTGCACGCGTGATGCACTCCAGTGGCAGGAGCTCAGCTGCCCCTTTGCCATCTCCAACCTCCCACACACAGTGAGCAGCTCCCAGGGTGGGTGCTGCGGGTTTGGAGATGTTTCTGCGGTTTTAGGAGGATTCAGTACAGGGGAGGTTGCTTTTCCTTTTGTCTGTACGAGTGTGTTGTTGCTCCAGTGGCTGGTTTGTGGATACCAAGCTTTAAAATAGAGATGTAGACAAATTGGCAAAAGGCCAGAGGAGAGCAGCACTAATTGTCAGAGCTTTAGAAAACATGACCTCTGAGGAGAGGTTGAAGAAATCAGGTGCATTTAATCTAGACAAGGCAGCATGGGTGGGGGAGGGAGAGGGATGTCATGGTTTCTCAGAACACAAAAGCTGTTGTTAAGGAAGGATGATTGATTTATCTTTCACTGTCGTGGGGGGGGGGGGGGGGGGGGGGGAATGATGAGACCAAACTACAGCTAAACTGCAGAGAAGATTTGGTTTGGATATCTAGGAAAATAGATAGCTTTCACTTCAGTGTATTTCACTTCAATGCAGTGAAATGTGGGAAGGTATTGTTCAGGGAAGCTGTGAAATTTCTGACACCCTGTTAATGCCTTTGTTCCCGTAGTTCAGACTAAAAGGTAATTTTCAGGCTGATCCCTGTCCCCCAGCAACTGCAAACCTTGGCTCTGCCAGCAGTGTCAAATCCACGTGGTCAGGAATGCAGGAACCAGGAGCCTTGAAGCGCTGGCTGGAGTTCATAAAAATGATGTGGTTTCAGTGGACCATAAATCGAGCTCTGCTCACCTGCCCACAGGTTTGGAGCCTTTCTGGCTGTGCCTGTGTTGCAGTTGGAGGTCTGGAGGCAGAGGAACCCGAGCTTGCTCTAGTGATGACTTCCTTGGGTAGCAGTGAAGAAGGGACAGCTTGGACCTTAGCTGAGGGCAGTTGCCTGAGTAATCAACCCCCTGTTTCACTGAAATTTGTGCTTTTGCCTTCAGTGAGCTCTGCAGGCTCAGAACCAGGCTGAGCTCTGGGACAGATGTCCCAGTCCAGGCTGCCATCACCTCTGGCTGGTGTGAGGCACACACAGGCTTGGAAACACAACCTTCCCCCTACACTTGTGCTGGTATTTCTGTGAGCAACGTGACTCCAGATGCTGGGGTTTTATTCATTATAAAATAAAATATGAAAGTACCAACTGGTTGCTGGGAAAATATTGCAGATTAGCACAACTTGTTCTCTACCTTGACTGTGTTTATATTTGACAAGTATCACTTGCAGAAGAAGGACAGGTTTTATTATAACTTGTTTGTCTGCTTCCCTTCCAATGTCCTGAATGCATTATTCTCAGGCGTCAAACTACTTTCAGGACAAAATGTTGGTGAACTCTCCAGTGGTGGTGAGAAACAAGAATGTGTGAGGGTGCTGTTCACTGGAAAAAGTGGCAGAATTTCTCACACTCCCTCCCTCACTCATGATCTTGCCTACAAATCCTTTCCAGGCAGAAGCTTTTGCTTTAAGGGGAGAAAGTCTTGTTCTTTATACCCACTGGCAAGGCACAGATAAAAGAATGGGCCTTTAATATCAGGTTTACTTTTTTTGCCCTGCCTTGGATCCACAAATGCAGAGTTCTGTCTCTTCTGGACAAATCTACAGATGACGTTATCCCATATTTGAAATACCCTACTTTTGTATCCCTCTTGCCTGAAGCTATTAACATTGGCAGAATTGATGTCCTTTGTTTATTTTTCTGTACTACTTAAAGTCTGAATGTTGGGCACCAGCTGGCCTGGTTTTCCATTGGGCTGCACTGAGAGTCAGGACATATTTTTGTGTTGGCTGTTCCTGAATCCCTGTCCTGGGCAGGCTGGGAGCCAGCCTTGACAACAGGGCTGGAGAAGGTGAAATGGCTTCCCTGGATCAGGATAAAGTAGGGGAAGTAAAGGCAGGATTGCATTTCTTTGTTTGCAGGACAGTCACACACAGAAGCCCATGGGTTGCACATGCCAGGGCTGGCAGGTGGGCAGTGGAGCCTCCCAAATTCTCTCATAGCTGGGACGTCCGACTTGGCAGTGCCAAGGGGAGCCCTGCTGACTCTGCTGATCCCTCCACCCCAGAGCTGCTGCTGGAGCTGGGAGTGGGGAGGTCTGGAGCTCTGACACTGAGTCACTGCGTGACCCCAGGCACTCAGATACCATGGTGATGAGCACAGCACAAATGTCTGCATGGATAGAATGGATTGGACGGGCTCTGGGTTTGACAAATATTTGTGTATCCCCACTGCCAGTGCTCCCCTGCTCTAACCACCCAGCCCGCTGCTTTCAGTGCAGAAAGAACCCTGGCTGGTGCTGGGGAAGGAGGGGATGCACAGCCACAGGGACACAAGCACTGATGGGGACAGGCTGGAGGCCAAGCAGGCAGTGGGGCACTCTTGGAGGGAACAGCCCTGCATGGCAGGAAGGCTCTGGAATGGGAATCCAGCTTCTCCCAGGCTCTGCTGCAGCCCTGTGCATGGCCCTGACTCTCCTCCTATAACTAATTAGCCTGCAAGATCCTCAGGGCAGCTCTGACTTCCTCCTCCTGCTATAGCTTCTATCACAAGGCCCTGATTTCAGGGCAGAAAAAAAAAAAAAAAAGACAAACTATCAAAGTGAGACTTCCTTAAAAGCTTTGCTGTGCCAGTGTCAGCCTCTGGCACAAAGAGGCAGCAGGAGAATCGTCTCTCCCTGGTGTGACTGTTGGTTATTTTCCCACCTGGCTCCCTTGTGAAGGATGAAGGTACAGGCACTAAGATGTGTCTGTGAGGGGATCTTCAGATGCTCCACGAGGTCTCCTGAGCACCCCTGCCTCGGGCACCCTGTCAGCGAGCCCAGGGTGCTGGAGCCTGCTCTGCCTCTTTAAGGAGATTTGCATAGCAGGGCCTAATTACAGTGGTTGATTCTGATGTTTTCAGTGTTGTTCATATTCCATTAAAGGATAATGCTGCTTAATTTGCAGCAGAGGGTCTCGGTGAACAGCACACCCAATCACAAGGCACCCCTAATGACACTGCTTCCCTACTTCTGGTAACACATAATTAAAAAATCACTTCATTTCCAGTTGTGTGGTTCTCCCCTCTCCCCCCATCTCCTAATTACTTTCTAAGCCATTTCATGATTATCTGTAAATATTTCAGCACTTAGATCTACTAATGAGTGCATGGAAGAGTTAATACCTTGAGTGGCACCACTGCTTGCCTTTCCCTTTCTAGTGATGCATTGCACGGGATCATTTCCCACCTTGCATGGTGAGGAGAGGGGCTTTTCTTGGGGTGGGATTGGGTTTGTGCTCTGCCCTTGGGGTTGTGGGTCTCAGCAGGGGAAGGGTAACACGCAAAAACCCCATCTCCAGCTACAGGAGGGGTTTTGCTGGGTTTGGTAGTGAGTGTAAATTGTTTTATGGGGTTTAAACCCCACTGCAAGGCTTGTCCTGTTCTCTAATCCGAGCTCTGCTCTGAAAAGCTGCCGTACAAATGCTGCTTTTTCACTTCACAGATCTGTTTCCTCTACTTGTCTGGTGCCTTGGGTATTGAAACTCACTTGGGATTTTCAGACTGAGTACTCAGAGCCGACAGAGTGATGAGGAGGGAGCTGGAGCACGTTTCCTGCCCGTGGCTTGCATGGGCTTGGGTGCTGTGTTCTTTGTATGGTCAATCAGGACCACCTTATGCGAGCCCACTCGGAGCCTGCTGATGGTCTCTGAAGGGATTATTTGCAATAATCAGAGATAATTGTGTTACTAGGGGGTAATGAACTTCCAGGAATTAAAAAAAATCAAGCTTAGGCTGCACTGCTCCTTGGGGTGAGTCTGTAAGTCTGGGAGTGAGAGAAATCTAATCACTTGAGCACATTCAAAGCCATGATACTCAGGGAATGTGGGGCTGCTTAAAATCAAATCCATGCATTTCTAGGCAATTCTTATATTGCAGATAAGAGAGGAGGGCTTGAATATGTCCTAACCCAGCCTGTTTGTGTTTCAGGTAACCCTGTCACAGTGGGAATGAGCATCCACATCTCCAGCATTGACCAGATCTCTGAAGTCAACATGGTAAGTTTGGAAAGAAAGAGAAAAAGAAAAAAAGAAAGGGGCAAAACAAACAAACAAGCAAAAACAACCAAACAAAAAAAAAAAACCAAATGAAAAAAACCCTTCCAAACTCTCCTTCCTCCCCCAAAAAAAACCCCAAACCCCAAACAAACCCAAACAAACCAAAAAACCCCAGTATAAACTGTTCTTCCACTTCCTGGCTGAGATTCACTTCCAAGGCAATGGCTCCTTATGGCTCCTTGGAGGCATCTGGATCTCTGCTGGCACCTCTGGAGCTCGTGGCATCTCATCCAGAGTAGATTCTTATCCCTTCTATAACCTCACCTCCCCAAGTCAGAAAAGCTTATGCCTTAAAGAAATAGATGTGAATTGTATTTTTTGGTTGATACAAAGGTGGCTTTAGGGTCAGTCTGTCCCTGCCAAGTTAAAAACTGTGAGTTTTCATTTGCTGGTGATAATGCAACATTTCCTTGGAGACCTGTGCTGGAAAGAGAGGCATCTAATGGAAATCTGCTTTTGGGTGGCATTGATAGAAGGGAGCTTTTCATACCACTGTGAACAAAAAAAAAATTATCAGCTCAGATAGCAATGGTTTGGGGTGAAATCTGTGAAATTTGTTGATTACTTTGGCCATGGTTTAGGTTCACATCCAGGACTGTCCCTCAGAAGCCCTGAGCACCCAGCAGAGGACATAGATTGTGCTGTAATTGTCTAAAGTTGCCTTTCTCCCTTGTGTCCAGAGGCTTTTCCTCCAGACTCTTCTCCTTTCCTGGAGGCTGGTGGGAGCCTCCTGGCAGTCCCTGTCCAGCCCCTCACTTCCTGACCCGTGCAGGAGAATCCTGGGCCAGTTCAGAGCTCTTGCAGTTCAAGTCAATTAAAATCTCGGCCTCCCACTGCTCCTGTCCCATTTCTGTGTCTCTGGCCTCTCCTGCCCCGTTTCCCTGGCCCACCAGCTCTTCTGAGGAGGGGAGGAGGGGAGGTGGCACAACCTGACCAGTTTGGTTTTGTTTCCAAACTGCCTGAAAAGCCTGAATACGCGTTGGAATGACCCAGGGGGCAGAGCCAGCCATGAACCTTGGTGCTCCTGTGTGAAAGTTCCTTTTGCTGCCTCTCTGCCACCATGCCACCATCACCTGAATTCCCTGTGTGACCTGTGACACCTCAGCCCAGTGACAGTGACACCAGGCACAGTGTGTGGCCCTAGATTTGGGTACAGAGGCACTGGGTGGCTGTGCTTGAGTTTAGGCTCAGCTTAGCAAGGCCAGGTGGCTTAACCTAGTTCCAACTATCTTGCCTGTCAGGCCACAACTCAGCTTGGAGTCATCTCCTCCCCCAGGCTCCACTTGGGCTGGAAAAAAAGTCACCCTGCTGCTAGAGCCAGGATGGACAGTTTGGGGCCTGGGCTTGTGCCTTAAGACCAAGACTGGCACAAACTTGGGAGGGGGTGAGGGGGTTGGTTCTCAGCTTCCCTGCAGCAGCTGCCCTGTGAGCCTGAGCAGGTCTGTCCCCAGCACAGCAAGGACAGGGAGCTGCTGGAGAGAGTCCAGAGGGGGCTCCAGGATGAGCAGAAGGATGGAGCAGCTCTGCTGGGAGAGCTGGGATTGTCCAGCCTGGAAAAAAAGCCAGCTTAGGGGTTCCATAAGAAAGGTGGAGAGAAACTTTGTGCAAGTGCCTGGAGTGACAGGACAAGGGGGAATGGATTCAGACTAAGAGAGTAGGTTCAGATTGAATCTTAGGAAAAGATTCTTCCCTGTGAGGGTGGGCAGGCCCTGGCACAGGGTGCCCAGAGCAGCTGTGGCTGCCCCTGGATTCCTGGAGTGTCCAAGGCCAGGCTGGATGGAGCTCTGAGCAGCCTGGGATAGTGGAAGGTGTCCCTGCCATGGCAGAGGGCTGGAACAAGATGATATTTAAGGTCCTTAGCAGTCCAGATCCTTCTGTGAAGGCAGCTGGGCCCTGCAGAGGCTGATGCAGGATGAACCTCCTGCTGGAGAGGTGTCCCTGGGCTAAAGGGGCTGATCAAGGGCTTTGTCCAGCAGCTGTGGCCAGGCATGCAGTAGCCATTGGCCCAGCAGCACTTTCCAACCCTTGCCATGTAAGTGTGGTGCTCTCCCCTCTCCAGTGAGCCCCTGCTTCCCTCTGGCACAGAACTGGGGGAGAAGCAGCAACAATAATCCCTCTGTGAGGCACAGATTTCCTGGCACAGATTTCCTTCATCCACGTGCTGCTCTGGATCCTGCAGAATTTGAGCAGCACAGGGATGGACACTTTGCTGGTGATGGCCTGGCTGTGGTCAGGCTGAGCACCACTGTCCATGCCACACTCCCGTGGATGTGAAGGAATGTCACTTTGAGCTTTTGATCATCCCTCCTGGCTCTGTGTTTGACAAGAATAATCTCCTGCCCATCTTTCCTACATAGATTGGGGCAGGGGGAAAGGGTGTGGAAAGGTTTGGGGATGGGGGATGAGGTGGCTGTAGGTGAGAATTTATTTTATAAGATTTCTGAACACCATGGTGCGGCAGCTTCAATAAAAGGGGTTAAAAATCAGAATCATCTTAAAGAACAAACATCTAGGGAGCAGAAGAGTTCTCATGTGATGTAAGTTTCCAGGCTGAAGGGATTTTATGTGCACCATTCTTCTGTGTGACAGATGCCCCGGGGAAAGGGCTGTGTTTTACCCCTCTCTGGACATGGATACTGGCAAGAAAAACAAGGCATTTTTTTGGCATCATGTGTGCTTGGGAAAGGAACTGTGCAATGAATAAATTAAAGGCACACAAGTGAAGCCGGGTTGTCATGGCGACCAAATAGCTTCTATTGTTCCACAAGGAGTGTTATTACTTACTGCCCCTTGTAGGATAATTAATTAATCCTCAGACATCCTTTTGGGAACAATGGTGCTGGGACTGGGCAGGCTGAGGAGAGCCCCCGGCTCTCCCAGGCCTTTCCCTGGGACTCCTGGCGCCTGCTGGCTGCCTGGTGGTGGGGAACAAGTGCCGTCAGTGACCAGGCATTGCATGCTTCCAAAAGTTGTTTTCCATGGGAGTCCAGCTGGTTGTGGTGCTGTGGAGCCATCCAGCTCCATCCACGAGCTCTCCCTGCCCTCACTCCCACGGGAACCGTGTTCCCAAAATGAAAGCGTGGTGACATTCCTGTCCTGGAGGACACAGGGTTCTCTGAAGAGGCACCACAGCAATGTTCTTGTGCTGGATGTTCCCAGACACACAGAATGCTTTGCAGCTGCCTGCTGATGCCACCATGTGTGCTCTGACACCCAAAGCTGATGCACCTCCAGCTGCCTGAGGGCCATTCCCAGATCCTGCGCCATGCAGGGTGTCCATAGCTTCATTGGCAACCATCTCCCAGTGATGAGAGACCAGAACTGCAGCCCTTATTTTAAAAAGTGTCACCTCCTGGGTGATGGCAGCTGCTGCTGTGTGTGGTCAGCCATATTCTCAAGCTCACTTTCTAGAGTGATGCTTCCTTGCTGTGTGCCCCCCTCGGCACGGCTGAGCAACGCTGAGCTGCAGCCTCTGTTCTTGTCAGTGATTAGAAGGATTATTTGCTGAGCCAAGATCAGTGACATCAATTGAAATGTCTGGGGAAGGATGCCAGGGGCCAGGCCAAATAGGTATTGGGGAGGGCACATTTGAGTGGCAGACCCTCTGGGAAGTGCTGATCCATGAAGATGAAAGGCCTCGCTGGAGCCTTTTCATCTCCTGTGCAGATTTGCAAGTTGGGGATTTGAAGGCAGGCGGAGAGGAGGAATGTCTGCATGTGCTGTTGAGCAGCTCAGGTGACCCATGAAGGACAGGAGGATGGTATCTCCTGGATATCTCACCCAGCCCATCTCCTGTGAGGTGGCCTGGGACTGAGTTGCAGTGAGCAGGGTGATGCCTGGAATGGCTCCCTAGAACAGGGACTAGGCAGAGTTAAAAGAATAAAGTGGGTGTTTATTAAAGGCCTTTCACAGGTACACCTTGGGCAGAGCAAAAGCCTGGCAGAGGCTACACCCAAGGTGGACAATGGTCATGAATTTTTTGGGCAGATATAAGTTTGGTCTGTTTGCATATCAGAGGTTAATTGCCCAATTACAGCTTCAGGTAATGCAGTCACATTCCCCCAGTTTGCTTCCCCCCAATTTACTTTTGTTTATACATTTCAGGGCCTGGGGCTGTGATGGTGACCTTGGTTCTCAGGCCTGGCAGGGTTGTTTGCTCTGCCCAAACTGAAGAGAGCTGACGAACACTGTGTGGAGTCCAGAGCTTTACACTAATGCAGTTCAGGACCTGAAAAATCTAAAAGCCAAAAACTTAAGGCATCAAGGGAACAACCTGCAGGTGTTTATAGGCTCTTGTTGGTGTGCAGTGGCACTGGGGCAGTGACACGTTCAGGTCTCTTGGTGTGGTACCAGGTTTCTGAGGAGTCCAGCAGCATTTCTGAGCTGGGGAATGAGGAGCTCTGGCCGTGTGGGGCTCATACCACACTCAGTTGGAGCAGCCTGTGTGTTGTCATAGGACACAAAACAAGGGTAGTTGACTCCAGTAATTCTCAGAAGACAGAAGAGAAAATGAAGGCTTTGTTTACAACTTGTTCTGCTTTTTTTATAGCATGCTACGCTAAAAAACATGTTATTGGTGCATAGTGTTTGACACCTCTCAAATTCATTAGTTAAACTACAGAAATAGTACACAACACCTGAAGAGAGGTTTGTTATGGGAAAAAGAATATTGTTTACTTAAAAACGTTTTAAGAAAAGCAATTATTTACAGAAAGATGTTTTCGGAAAAGGAAAATCTGTTGAAAAATTTCCTTTGGGAAGAGCTAGCACAAGCAAAAAATTCTCTCAGGCTCAGAAAATGATGTCCACACCTGTGGGTGTCTGTCCTTGTGCTTCGTGCCCTGAATGCTGCCCAGTCACTCACCTCAAGGGCCTGGCTCAGCCAGCTTGCCCTGGTGGTGCAGTTGTGATGGTGCCCAGTACCAATGGCTGCAGAAAGAGCTGCAAGTCTTCCCCCACTGCTGGATGTCCTTTCATCCAGCTGAGGGCTGGCCTGGTCAGGGTGTGCTGTGTATTCCTGCGTGGTGGGACTAGACAAGGACTAATCCTTCCAGTGTAGACTTTTTCCTCTCTAGGCCGTCTCTGGGGACGTATTTTTCTAGCACCAGACAGTTCAGACTCCCTTGAAGTATTAATGAACTATTTCAATAAGGAAAACTACCAGAAGTTTTGTATGCATTTGAAATAAGAGGAGGTTACCCTTCATAACGCTTCAATTTTCCTGCCCTATGATCTGTGCAGTCCTAAACCTGCTCCCTCCTGTGTCTGCACACCGTAGACAGCTCGGAGCATCCAGCCATTATAGTCGTGATTTCTTTGTGGCTCCTATAATTTATTCATCCCAAGATGCTCTCCTACATCTGCAATAACATCATTTCAGTTTGTTATAGCACCAGCTTTAAAGTTTTATAAACCTGGTGACAAGTTGAAAAGTTACAAGAGGATTGTTGCAGAGGGCTAGCGTAGGAAACAAGGCTTCCAGATAAAAACGTTTGCAGGAACAGGGGTGTGAAAGGCAGGATGCCTGTGGGATTGCCAGTTCCTCTTGCAGGGGGACAGCCTGCAGTGGGGAGGGGTTAGGGGTCGGGGCAGGGTGCTTGGCAAAGCTGACCTTGATGTTTTGCTTCAGAGAATCACAGAATGCTCTGGGTTGGAAGGGATTTGAAGCTCATCTCATTGCGAACCAGGACACCTTCCACTATCCCTGAGTGCTCCAAGCCCCATCCAACCTGGCCTTGCAGAGTTCCAGGGATCCAGGGGCAGCCACAGCTGCTCTGGGCACCCTTTTCCCAGTGCCTCAGTGCTTCCCATGGCTGTGCCCCTGTAGCCAGGCTGTTCCTTGCTGGAGTGACTGCTCTGGTGCTGGCACGCTGCGCTGGATCTCTTGGAGGTTACGGCAGGAAGCATCGTGGCTGTTATTTCCCAACTTCTCGAAGCTTGCTTGAAAAACAAGCTGTCTGCTTTGGCAGATTTCCCTGTTCAAGAGAGATGTAAAGCAAGCCTCAAGGCAACCATGAGCTGCAAGGGTTTTCAATTAGCTGTTAACCCAAAATCAAGTGGACCAGGGTTTGTGTAAGAGTGAACCAGGACAGTTCATCCTACAACCTCTTACGCCATCATCAGTGGGGCATCACTCTTCTCACTACATCAAATTTTCCATCTTTTGGGCATGCTTGAAATAGACCTTGTGGTGGAATTTGTCCTGAGCAGGGTTTGCAGTTCTGCTTTCACTGGAATATATGGACACCTGCAATGCTGGACAAACCCGACTTTGCTGCAATGTGCCCTTGAAAAGGATTTTCCATAGGTGAAGATGTCTTGAGCTTTAAAAGCCAAGATTTTTAAGAAGAGGGTTCTACTATTACGCTGTGCCTTTTAGTACCACCTACTCTCTTCAAATGTATCAAAGTTTTCCTTATTCTTAATTGAAAACGTTCTGTTTTGCTGCTGTCTCTCTTCAATGGAGAAATGACATACAGATACTTCTCAGTTGCCATGTCCTTGGGTATTCAAATGTTTTTAAAAAGCAAAGGTTAAAACGTTTAAATCCTACAGTCAGAGTTTTCTGGAGTTGTATGCTGTGAGATACAAGTGTGACATGACACTCCAAATGTTTCTCTGTAGCCTTGGGTATCCCCAGCCCTGTGACATTGCAGTATCTAAACGCTGTGTGTATATAAATTACATCTCAGTATTCAAGGCTGCTGAATATTTAGGACTGCCAAAATATGGGAAAACTAGGAGGCAGCGTTGGTGCTGAGCTGCAGATGGTGCCCTGCCACGGTGCTGCAGGGGATACAGTCCTGCTGGATTGCTGGAGGCTCCAGGGATGGAAGTGTTGTCGGTAGCAGAGGGGGCTGTGGGGAAGGAGTGGTGGAGAAGGATTCAGGAAGGTTCATGTTGGATATCAGGAAAAATTTCTTCACTGAATGAGCAGTTAAGAATTTGAACAGGCTCCCCAGGGATGTGGTAAGGTCACCATCCCTGGAAATGCTCAAAAACCAAGCAGACCTGGCAGTTTTTGGTATGGTTTAGTGGCCATGAGGGTATTTGGTCAAATGTTGGACTTGATGACCTTGGAGGTTTTTTTCCAACCTTAATGATTCTATGAGTCTTGATCATGGTAAGGATGGCAGAGCTCTGACTTGGGGTGAGCTATCCCTACAGGCATGGGCAGGAGGGGGTTATGAGATTTTTTTATATGCAAGGGGCTGTGATCTAAACCAGGGTGCTGCAACAGAGCTGGCATGAAAGGTTTCTCCAGGGCTGGCAGGGGCCTGTGCCTTCCTCTGCTGGTGGTGCCTCAGCACAGCTGGGCTCACACAGCCCTTGTCCCTTCAGCTCCTGGCGTGTGGGGCTGCACTGGACAGCAGGGAAACCAAACAGGGCTGGTTCTGTGAAACAGCATTTTCCTCAAGGGGAGACTTACCAGGGGAGGCAAAGGTCCGTGTGCACTCTGCCATCAGTCACACACTCACCCTGGGACCGGCTCACTTTGCTCCTCCTGCAGTGGGAAGTGGGAGACACAAGACCACTCAACTGGCTGAGGCAAAGCAACAGCACAGTGATGCTTTTCCCTGCTGCTAGAGGGATGTTTGGAGGAATAAAAGATGGCTGTGGCAGGGTGGAGAGTAACCTCCAAACAACTCTGGACTTGGCAGCTTTGAGCTGCTCTTGTTTGCATGCAGCAGGCACAACTGCCTGCTCTGTGGCTTGTCTGGAGAGAGGGCACGAGTAGGAATCCACTGAGCTCCAGAAACACCTTTGCAAAGCTGCTGTCAGGGACACACCTCACGTGCCATCATTAGATTTGTGCTTAGGATTTTTTTATCCTTGCAGCAGTGATATCCTGTGAGTGCTGAGGCTTAGGGTGACTTTCACCAGCACTGACACTGCCTAAAATGTCAAGGATCAGATATGGACACCTGCTCTCATCACACGATGCCGTTCTTTAACAGAATTCCCACTGGTTGTGCTGAAACATCCCTTGGACTGAGGCAGTGTGTGAGGACAAGGAAAGCATCCGGCCTCAGGGGCGCTCTGCAGGGTGGTGGTGTGGGGATTGGGTGCTCAATTTAAACGAAAAGTGGTCCCCTGTCTGCCTGAAAGATGAGAACAGTTCTTCCAAAGGGGTTTCATGAAATAGTCAAGAATAAAGTGAACTCGTGAAGGGGCCTGAAGTGCTCCCCATTCACTGCTTCTGAAATCAGCCGCAAAGAGATTGTCCCGGCTTAAAAGCTAGAAAATAGGTCAGTGTGACTCATATGTCAATATTTACTGCATTTATGGCAACTTGTAGAAGGGAAAAATCTCGCCTGCCTTCCATAATACTTCACAAGTTATCCCATCCCCATGACAGAACTCTCCCCGTGCCCTTGCTCCTGGTCCTGCTTGGACTGCAGTGACAGCCCAGTAAATTCACTACTACTTAGAGTCCAGTTGCTAAGTAACGAGCCAAAGATCACCATGCAGGCTCTCCAAATGCCGTGGCCAGCTGGGAGCTGGAGCTGCACAAAGCCCCAGGAATTCCTTTGGAGACAGAGGTCTCAGGGAGCAGGGAGCAGCCTGGTGGAGCAGCAGTGCTGCCACCAGAGCCTGAGGCTCTCCTCATGTGAGGGGACAGCTCCATTGCTTCCCCAAAAAGGGCTCTCCTGTGCTTGTGCTGATGGGCTATGGATTTTTCAACATTAATGATGACCTCAAATGAATATTTTTGTTGGCCAAATGGCACAATTTGGCCCTAAATAGGAGGTGAACTGTGAGAACCTTGCTGGAGCAAGCTCCCAGTTGAGGAACGAGTGAGCTGCTGGATAAGGGAATGATTCTCTCTCTTGCCCCTGGAGCTTTCTATTCTACTCTGCTTGTTTCTGCCTGGGGATCCTCCAGCACTCACCTGACATCGTAATGGGAGAGTTTGCAGAATACTCTTCGTCTGCATGGTGAGAAATTCTGGGTTATGGGAAATTCTGGGTGGGGTGAACTGGCCGATTCCCAGCCCAGACCTTGGAGTTTGCAGCATGAATAAAACGTGGTTGTCAGGAGTGATCCCTCACTGTGAATCTTTCCACGGCGCTGCTCTCCCTGAGGAGCAGCTCTGCCAGCCCTCCAGTCCAAGTTCAAGCCTGGGGAGGGCTGAGTCCGCCCTGCCCCGGCGCTCAGAAGCGGAGTTCCCACCTTTGGCTCCCCAGGGAGGTTCCCCAACGGGGCCGTTTGGGTGCACTCCCAGCCATGGCCGAGTTCACTGAGCACTCGGGAGGTGACTGCACCCCACGCCAGGAGAGCAGCCGTGCTGGGGAGGACGAGAGGCTGTGGCTGGATGCTTTGCAGCGTGCTTTCAGCCGAGCAGGGCTATGCATTGCAGTGTTCCATCTGTTCCTCTATCAGCCGAGTTATCTTTAGCTCTGAACATGTCAGTGTTGTATGGTGCTGGTATGAACCACTTCAGCTCGCACCCCAGCATTCCTGTAGTAGTTAGAATTCCTACCGCAGAAAACTGCCTGGGATAATTTCCACCCTCCCTGCCCCACCCTTGCTTAAATTTTTATTCATGTTTTTACACGGGCAAAACTCCCCCAGCCTATATATATTTTAAATATATATACATGTATTAAAAAGCTGGCTCTATTTGAGAGCAATGTTCCAAACTGCCACCTGTTTCAATAGCAACGTTGCAGCATTGGAGAGGATTACTGCAGAATGCTAAAGTAGCTTTCCCCCCAAGTGAAGGCTTCATCTGATTTGATTGAAAACCAAATTAGACCTTGAGACTCTGACCTTCTGACATGCTGTCATATATACATTTAAAGCACCCAGCAACAGGGAATGTATTTGTGCAAGAGTGCCAGTGCCTCAATATAGAACCTAAATCCAAATACGAGTGCTTGCGTGTCGTGCTGCTATTTGAATATGTAAATAAATGGGGCTATAAATAGCTCTATATGTTATGTACATGTTAAGTGAAGGTGGCAGATCCGACAGCTGAATGGCTCTGCTGTTTCTGAATGCTGGGAGAGGCTCCCTGCACGCTCCCCACATCTCTCATGTTTGCTCCTACCCCTCTCAGCCTCTCTGCTATCACATTTTTCAGGCCTCTGGAGAAGATCGTGTGTGGGGACAGGAGCTGTTAATATTCCGAGTCTGTGCTGAGTTGCTAGGCTACAGAGAAAAAGGAACATTCAAGGAAAAGGGATGGTGGAAGGAAGAGGGTCTGCTGAGCTGTTTGGAGATCCAGAGAGGTCCTCCAGTTTTGGGGAAGGACAGTGTGAATGCATGTGGGATGAGCTGTGGGTAGTCCCTGCTGCCCTGGCACAAACAGAATCTCGGGCCAGCCCCACCCGGAAACGACGGCAGAGGAGGGAGTAAAAGGCAAGATCCACTGTCCCCTCCCACGTCTCTGCTTGCCAGGTGTGCACAGCTGGTCTCCTGCTGCCTGTTCCGGGGTGTGCAGGGTCACCAGGCTGAGCATGCCACCTCATCCATCCCTGCCTGCCTTTTCCAGGGTGTGCTGAGCTCCCATCTGGGGCTCTGGTGAGGAGGGAAGCAAACCCCAAACATGCTCACTGCTCACAGGCTGGATCTCATCTCCTTTCCCCTCTGCAGCCCCTGCTACCCCAGTGTCTCCTGGATCTTCAGTGTGACTGCAGGGGAAGGCAGCCTGTGCCTTCTGTGTCCCTGACCACTTCCTTTCATGCTTTCCTAGCTGACTGATACACAAAGCATTGACCCTTTTATCCATCAAGAGTTTGTATCTAGGATTGCAGGGGCCTTGAGGTTTTACAATACAGAGGCTCCTGTCTGAGCCTTGTTACCTGAGTCCCAGCTGTCTGCCCCAAAAAGGAGTGTCAGGTATTGAGCTGTACCAGCTGTGAGCCATCAGACCTTTCAGGTTCTGTGTTCCACTCTTCTGGAGGGATGGGCTCGCCCTACGCTTCTCTCTGTATCAGATCCCTCAGAAAAAAAAAAAAATTAAACAGTGCTTTTGGGTATTTTTATTATCTGGATACTTTATTTACTGAGCTCATGTGGGCTCCCTGCCAGCTCTGCAAATAGAGCTCCTTGGCTCCAGGACTGTTGGTCCTGGTGCTGCAGCGAGCACTCACTCAGCATGGACAGGGACTGCAGCTTGTTCTCCCCATCCAGTTGGCTGTGAAGTCAAAGTCTGCTCTGCTTGTGGACCTCCTCAGCCTGCTGAAACCTCTATTTTTTTTCTTTTTTTTTTTCTCCTTCGTGCATCCTGTAATAAGCTTGACTTGTTCAGCAGAATCAGGAGTGTTTGGTACAGCTGCAGTGTGAATGCTGTTCTCAGTGTTGCCAGCACCACCCATCAGGTCTGTGATCCTGCAGTCAGGATTGGGATGGATGAAGTGGGAGAGGGCCAGCGTGGCCCTCACGGTGGGCACTGCTGCTGGGCTCAGCCTGGGCTGGTGCCCTTGGCTTGAGCCTGGAATAACCACGGGGAGATGAACCCATGGATGGAGGAGGAGATATCCATCCATCCATCCATCCATCCATCCATCCATCCATCCATCATCCATCCATCCATCATCCATCCATCCATCCATCCATCCGTCATCCATCATCCATCGTTCAATCCATCCATCCATCCATCCATCCATCCATCCATCCCTCCCTCCATCCATCCTTCTGTCCATCATCCATCATCCATCCACCCATCATCCATCCATCCATTCCTCCATCCATCCATCCATCCATCCATCCATCCATCCATCCGTCATCCATCATCCATCGTTCAATCCATCCATCCATCCCTCCATCCATCCATCCTTCTGTCCATCATCCATCATCCATCCACCCATCATCCATCCATCCATTCCTCCATCCATCCATCCATCCATCCATCCATCCATCCATCCATCCATCCCTCCATCATCCATCCATCATCCATAATCCATCCATCCCTCCCTCCCTCCCTCCATCCATCCCTCCATCCATCATCCATCCATCCCTCCATCCCTCCATCATCCATCCATCCATCCATCATCCATCCATCCATATTTTGCAGTAACCCTGGCAGCAGAAATCCTTTCCTAGAACAGATCCATTGATACCCCTGCCCTTTGCTGCTGTCCCAGTGTGCCTGGGCAGTGCTGTGTCCACACTCCAGCTGACAAAGCTGATTTCAGGCCCTTTTCTCTAACAGCATTCCCTCCCACTGAGCTTGGCACCTGAGGGGCCACAGATGCAGCTGTGCAGGATATTCAGTGCAGAAAGTCACCCCAGACATAGAACCGGGTCTCTGGGTGCAGGACTCTGTGGGTTTGCAGGTGAAATGGTTTGCATCCCGTTTACTTGTTCCTGTTGAAAAGCAGGGCTTGTTTTTCCAACCCCAGGGCTGCCATCCTCTGTGCTGAGACCATGCCTGACCTAACTGAACCCCCCTGCCAGAAACATGTTCTGCTCTTCACCCTCTACTTCATCCTTCCTACGTGATCAAACTTTGCTTTCTACAGGAAACAAACACCAGTCCAAGCTTTTGGTCCAGCCAATCTGTGCCAGCCTAGCTGAGGTGATGGTTTCACCCAGGAGGTGCTACTTGTCTTAAATGATTTAAATGATTTGTTTGCCTCTGGCTAACTCCTGGGAAATGACATCTTTCTGGCAATTCTCAGAACCTGAAACAGGAAACCTTCCTTCCCTAAGTTGAAACAATATCTTCAGAGCCCTGTGTGCCTTGATGTTGTTGCAGAGCCTCATGGTTTCAATGCTCAGAGCTGGATATACCACATTTTATTTTGCCATGTAAAGTAATAATATTGCTTTATTTATAACATGAATTCCTACCTCTGCAGCCCCAAACTGCACTGGAGGTTCTTGACAGCATGGGGAATTACAAGCTCTGCCTAATTTTTTTCCTCAGGGAGGAAAAAATAATTTCTGTGTTTACACACTTAGCGCTTGCCCAGAGATGTGGGGGAAAGGTTTAGGAAGCATCACTCATCTTCCAGCATCAACTTTCCCTTGACATAATCCAGTTTTCTTCCTCCATCCTTCTGAGAGCTTTAGAAACTGATATCTTCACTAGTCACTGTTCAAACGTCTCACTCAGATTTAATTTACTCTAATAGGCTGGTTGTTGCATGTTTAATTAAATACCAAGTAATTATTAAAAGCATTTTTGAGCTTTCATGGCTGTATATTAGATATGCCAATATGTGTGTACAGGAGGACACTGGCTGTAAGGCAGGAAGGGCAGTGCCAGGAAGGAAAGGGGAGGAAAGAGGTGGAATTCAGCACGGTGGAAGGCAGTGGGGTAGAGGGCTGGATCAGTGCAGGTCAACATGAAAGGTGAAGATGGCCTTGGAGAGCACCAGGGTTTTCTGTGGTGGGTCAGCATCATCTGTTTTAAATCACCAAGCACTTCACACCAAAAAGCATCTTGTAATAAAAGCAAGTTTTTGGGTTCCCTTTCAATGCCTGGTCATAATTCATCGCTGGGGCTCCACAGAGACAGGGCATTAATGCTTGTGTGTCCCTCACTGTGGGCATTAATGAAAAAAGAGAAAAGTGGCCTTGTGCACACCTGGGGAGAGGTTAAGAAAGTTAACCAAAGGGGCTAAGTTAAGATTTTGCCTTAAGTAAAAATGGTAAGGGGGAGAAGGGACTTGAGAAGGCTTGGAGAAGCCATTTGGAGACATCTGATGGTCCAGCAAAACATAAATGTGAGTGCCCCATTGGTTCCCAGCCCATCTAGGATTCGAAGATCATGTAACAGCATCCCTTTCTGCCCCCAAAGTGGACAAATTCATGTAGTGCCTTTCCCAAACTTTATGTATGGCCTTGCTTCTCTGCCCTCAGGTGGGTGTCTGGCCGAAGTGTGCCCTTCTGTGCTGGTTTGCCATGGCAAGCTACAGGAAACAGAAATGTGTTCCCATTCAGTGGCCACTCTCTGCAAAAGGCAATTTCTCAAGTTGTGCTGGGTTTTGAGAGCAACCCAGCTGGTAGTGCAGAAACAGCACAACTGGGGGCAGAAAGGGATGCTGATACACAATCTTCTAATCCTAGATGGGCTGGGAACCAATGGGGCACTTATATTTATGTTTTGCTGGAGCATCAGATGTCTCCAAATGGCTTCTCCAAGCCTTCCCAAGTCCCTTCTCTCCCTTACCATATTTACTTAAAGCCAGGCTCTGGGTTTGGCCTGCCTGCTGGCACTTGGGGGCAGAGGGAGGAGAGCAGCCCAGCAGGATCGGCGTGCATCAGCTGACAGATTTCATGGCTCGGGGGTACAAAGTGCCTGGCGTTGCTTTCAAAGTGCTCGCCTGAGGAAGATGTGCTGCAGGTGGTGATTTTGGGACTGCTGCCTGTAACTCTGAGCAAGGTTTTGCCTGTGCTCACAGAGCAGGTGCTGCTCGTCCCTGTGCCCACCAGTTCTGGCTCTTTCCTCTGGATCTCTGCTTCCAGCAGGACTGGGGCAGTTCAGCAGGTGACACGTGGCGCTGCCTCCTGCTCAGACAGGGCACTGAGGTCCAGGCTCAGGACTCTGAAGGCCTTGTCACAGCAGATCCCTTTGGCTCAGGACCCAGCTCTGTCCTTTAGCTGGCACCTGCAGGGCCAGCACCATTCCAGGTGCTGCAGGGATAGGGCCAGGCAGGAGAGAAATAGGGCAACAAAGCCACACTTTCCCTGCACACCCCGAGCTGTTGAGGATATTGCCGACACCTGTCCCAGTTTCTGGTCATGCATTCAGCAATTAAACACATGCAAATTACTACAAAAGTAGATCAGATTAGTGAGGGGAACAGATTCATGCAAAGTACTTCTCAGGTCTTGAAGAAAATGAGTTCAAGAGCACACAGACCTGCAACACAGAAGGGCATAGAGTGAATCCTAGAGGCCAACCCTTCCTTGCACTGCTGGAAGAGTGCTCTTCCTGATTCCCAAGTCAGTGCTGACACCTGGCTATCCAAAAAGAGGGAAGGTGGAAAAAGATTGTGTCTTTCCTGCCTGCTAGGCTGAAGTGTAGGGAGAAAGGCAATATCCGAAGTATTTGTCACTTCATGTATAACAGCTGTCAAGCAGAACTTCAGACTTGTAAGCTGGGCACTGGCACTTGCACCAAAACAGAAATTAAAAGCAGCATTTTGGCAGCATGCTCTCACCACGAAAAGTACAGTAAGTACAAAGGCTGCTGCCTCCTGCCTCAAGCAAAGGTGAGAGTCTGAGCTGACTCTGTGCCACCTCTGGGCTGGAGAGGCTGCTGGCAGGTATTTACTTACGGCAGGTTAACTGGTGCACGTTGAGGTCTGGGATGCCTTGATTGATCTGTTTGGAGATGGACAATCCCCTCTTTGATGAGCTGGATGAGGAAGGGCTGTGGCTGTTGTGCTCAGTCCTTCCTGTATATTCCTGTACATTCTTTTATATTCTTTTATATTCTTTTATATTCCTGTATATTCCTGCACATTTTACACTGTTCCAATTCCTTGCAGCTGACTGCAGGCAGATCCCGTCTTCTCCCCTTCAAAACAATTCCTCTTATTTCTCCTATCCCCTCCTTCAAATGAAACATACTTGAGGACTATTTTGTCCTTTAATTTCTTTCCCAAGAATGACGGGAACAGGAGCTGGTGTTTAATCATCAAAGAAGTTGAAGCCAGCAAACTGTTCATTAGTCTCTGGCAGTGGCAGCTTGGTTTTTACTAAGTCAGATGTTCCATTTTTCTCCCTCTTTCTGGAGCATCTTGGCTTTCCTAATGTTCTTTTGTGATCTTGGACAAGGAGACCATATGTCATTTGCTTATATAGGGAAGGACTTTTATTTGGTTGCTTCTCCAAAAGAAGGTTCTTTATCAAAGTCAGGCGGCAAAAAAGTCAAGTGGTACAGCCAGAGCTCGAGGTGAGTTGCAAAACCTCCTTTATCCCTCCTGCCCAGAGTCCTCAGCAGCAGAGGAGCAGTGCACTCTCTCCCCTGCAGAAAAGTTATTGTTCCCAGCACCTTGTGCTTGGTGAAACAGCCTCCAGTAGCAGCCTGGAACAGTCACCTTCCCTTTCAAAGCCCCACTGAAAGGTATCCAACTCATTTGTCATCCACAAAAATGGACCAGGCACAGGCAATATCTGTGTTGCCAGAATTGCTGTGCTCTGAACAAATATTTGACCTCTCCACGCTCATCATTCTTTCAATTCCTGGTCCTGGTGCCTGAGTCTAGTGGAGCCCCTAATGAGCCTGCACACTTCTGCCTCTGGACTAGTTCAGTGCTGAGGGTTCTCTAGGTCACAGCACAAAGGAAAATGATCTGACCCAGGCTGCCCATGACGTGTGTCTCTTAGGAGCTGTGCTGGGGGTTTAGGGAGCAGCTGCCTGGGAGTTCTGCTCAAATATGGAAGCAGTTGGAAGATGGAGCCCTGCAGCAGCAGGCTCAGCATCCTTGAGCTATTCTTTCCTGTGAGCTCCCTCCTGTAACAACTTGGATTTATTTTCCAAATTAATGCTTAGACCTTCCAAAATACTCTCACGCTCCTGACTTCATGCTTTTGTAACATCTAATTGCACAGGCTCTGTGGAAAGTTATTTCCATTACCTTGCCTTCAGTCTATTCTTGTGCAACAACCCATTGCTGAACGTCAGACTCTGCCAGAGCTCTGCTCTGTGCTTAACCCCTGCAACAGTTCTCCCTGCCTTGCTGCCTCCTGCCTCTATCAGAGCCTCTCAACTACTTTGGAGAGTGTTTGTGTTATTTGAGCTCTGATGAGTAACCCTGAAGTGTCTAAAAGGAGGTGGGACGCTGTGAGCCTGAGAGGACAAGGTTGTGGTTGTTTACTGGCTTAATACAAGCACTACAGGGAGTTGGAAAAGAGAAAACCTGATTTGTACCTGTTTAAAGTGATGTACACAGAGTGAAGAACTCGGTGTGGAACTCACGGCCACAAGATTGCAGATGCCAAAGGTTGAATATCCTGAGAAATGAGATCAGCTCTCATATGAGAAATGGAGTATCTTCAATTAAGAAGGTACCAGCTCTACTGAGGAGATCCTTAAGTCCAAATAGCTGCAGAATTAAGTACCACAACAAAGACCCTTTTTAACTTACGTTCCTCCCTGCCATTTTCTTTCCTGGTACTGAAGACAAGCTATGACTGTGTAAAGACTTTTGGTCTGACACAGCACACGTGTGTCTCCAAAGCCAGCACAAACACATCTGTAAGGACTGCACCTGGGTTCAGGGCGTGTTTGTGTCCTGCACATGGACACAGGACTGCAGGAGAAGAGGGGCTCCCTAATTTTGTATCCTTCCTCTCACTGCAGTGACAGAAAGGGACACGATGCCCTGTGGTGCCTTAGCTGCTCCTGTCCATCCCTTGCTGTTCTGTGATCCTCAGGCAAGGAAGTTCAGGTTCCCAGTCTGAGCTGGCTCCCTGAAGTGCTGTGTCTCTTGGTGGTCTGGGCACATCCCTGCACAGCATGGCTGGCCCACAGCCGACTCTTCTGTGTCCTCACTGAGTTATGGTGGGTTCAGAAAATACCTGCTACCTCCAAGCTTCAGCTTCCCCCTGCCCTCCAGTCTGTCACTGCTTCAGCAGCACCCAGCCTCTGCTCCCCACAGCAGGAGCAGCTCCTCTCCTGGGTCACTCCTCTCCCCTGGATTCACAAATCCTCTCACTGCCTTGGTCCCAAAGCTCTGCCTTCCTCTGCCCCAGTGTGTCTGTTCCTGTGCTCAGATCTGGCCCCTTACCCTGGGACATTTCTCCAAGAGACAGCTTTGGTGTCGTGGGGCAGCGGGTTCATTTCTGCTCCCGGGCTGCTCAGAGACAGCACCAGTGGGGAGGGGTGCAGGGCCAGTCCAGGTTTGCTTCCCAGGGAACATTTCACTCCCAAAAAGGGTTCTCTGTGAGGTGGAGGAGGAGAAGCAGCTTATAGGATAGATGTTAATAAAGGTATTTGGAAAATGATCCTTCAGAAATTCGTTCTTGAATTCCTACCTATAGTGCCAGCTTATTTCCCCTCTTGCTGTGACTCAGCTGCTGTTCCCTCAGACTTCTCTGCCCTGTCCTCTGAGAGTCTGGGGAATCCCTGTGCATGCTTGGCTGCGTTTGTTGCCTCTGGGGTTCTGCAGGAAATACCTTCCTCCATTCATGCCCCTGCCGTGTCAACACTCCAGCCGCTCACAGAGTACACCATCTTCGGTTTTGGGGTCTCAGCTGAGCTTCAGCAAAGGCTGCAATTATCAGTATCCTCTCATCTGGAGATGGATTTTAGCACCCCTGTCCTCAGCAGCTGGTAGGACACCCCATCATTCCAACACGTGGGGCCCCCCAGGTAATCTCCTCTTCCTCTTGCAGGAGTTTTTGTGTCCCTCTAGGTGAACTCTGCTCACAGGGGAGTGAGTGCTCACTGCACCAGGAGCATCTGCCACCTCTCACCTCTGCCTTGTGTGCCTCAGGCAGCAGGAAGGAGTAGAGAGAAGGAAAGCCTTTGGAAAGGCTTTGGAAAACTTGGGAGTGGGAGTGTGGGGGTGCTGGGGCTGGCAGCAGAGCACACCGAGCCAGGGATCCCTCACCACAGCCGGGCTCAGCAGCTCCCCAGCTCCCCAGCAGGCTCAGGTGCCATCCCAGCCCCGGGACGGGCCGGAGGGGAGCTGTGGTGTCCAGAGCCATCCCAGCCCCGGGAGGGGCCAGAGGGGAGCTGTGGTGCCCAGAGCCATCCCACACACGGCTGGGATGGGATGCTGCTGCAGGGAGTTAAAGGGTGCTGGAGCTGGGAGCTGTTGGGTACCAGACTTTGGGGACAAACTGAGGGATCTGGCCACTGCTGGGCTGACAGAGATGGAGGAGAGGCTTGTTTTAAAACACACAAACTCTTTTAGCAAAGAGGCACGTGCTTTTTAGGTCAGTGAGCCTCAGCAGGGCTGAAACAGCTTCCCCCTGGCCAGAGCTGTGGATTCTGGAATTTCAGCCTCCCACAGTGGGGTGCTGGGCAGGGCAGGGGCAGCCTGACATGGCCAGTGGAGCTCTGGTAGCAAAGGCCAGCTGGACAGAGTTTGCAGGTATCTTTGTAAAGCTTGCCTTTCCTTGAGATGGAAAAAGGGAGAACAAGGGGAGGCATACAATTTCTGGTTGCATCAACCCTTCAAAACCCCCTTTGCCTTGTCCCAGCCTTTGGGTTTTTTTTAAATGAATTCCAGGTTCATGCTGAAAGTGCAGTGCAACCTGCAGGGATTTTCTGATGAGGAGTGGTATCTCCTCTCTTCCAGCCTCGTCTCTCCTCCCCCAGCAGGCACCAGATGAAGCAGGAGGTTGCACAGGGTGGCCTGGCACATGTGTGTCCCTTCCAATGTTGCTCCTGCCTTCTATCCCAGTGCAGATTAACTTGGCAGGGTGGGCTGGGAGCTCCCCACAAAGCTCTCCCATCCTTGTCCCAGCTGTGATGGCCATGGCCAGACTTTGGCCCTGCCCAAGCATTTTATGGTCCTCCACAGTGGGATCCATCATTTGGAAGCATTTTTGCTGCTGCTGGAGCTGCACTGGTGCAGGATGGAGGGCGTCAAGGCTGCCAGTTTAGAGGCAAGTCAGAAAAGTCAGATTTTCCTGCACCTCTTGTTTGCTCCTCCAGCAGCACCAGTGGAGAGCTCCGGGGTGTGTGCAGAGGGAAAACCCCTCACTTATCCCTGGCACAGACCCCAGGGGGATGCAGCTGTGCTGCCCCACCAAAGTGCCTCAGTGGTGAGGTGGAAGGAGGAGCTGGAGGGGTGTGTGGCTCCAGGTGTGTTTGAATTCAAAGTCCTTCACTGAACCCGGTAAATTGGCCAACGTGCTGTCAGCTGGTGATTCTGGGAAACCCAGCTGGTGTAATATCTGTGGCATCAGCAGGCTTGTGAGTGTCACGGATTAGTGGGAGGTTTGGGAAAGCCTCATATTAGCCCAGATAAAACCCCACAACAAAGGCATCGTCATCCAAGCCTCGGAGGAAAATCGGGCTCATTGCTTCTGATTCCTGAACCCATGAACTCCCGCATGCCTTGGCTCCATCTGGCCGTTCTGCTGCTGCAGAGCAGTGTCACCCTTGGCCATCATTGCACGTCCCTCTGAAAGGAAAGCTGTCATCAGGATCTCAGCAGCTCTGGGGAGGGCCAGGGTGTGATGTTAGGGTGGCACATGGGTGCTCCATAACTGCCTGACCAGGAAAGGGGGGATGAAGGGGAAGGTAAGCTCGCTGCTTCCTCTCCTGGATTCTGCCCCTCTCACTTGCTGTAGGGGCCCTGTAGTGCTGCCTCCAGCCCCAGCCTGGGGCTGCCCTATCTCTTCTCCCCACAGCTTGTTTCTGTGCCCACGCCATGTCAGTGGCAGTTGTCCTTCCAGGGAGGGCTGACCACTGTGGGGTGGGCACCTGCCCTGCTCTTCCTTCTGCCCAGCAATCCTGCCTGCTGTTCAACAGTGTGATGAGAGCAGCAGAACAAGAAGTGGAGCGCAGGAATCAGCAGAGAGAGAGGCTGAGGGATACCTGAGGCACTGTGTGACCCATGATTATCAAGTGCTCACCTCCACGATGCTGCCCAGACAAATCTGCTGTGCCAAAAAGCCCAGGAAGGCTGGAGAACAGAGCTCAGCCCTGGGCTGGGCTGGCTTTTCTTCCCCAGGAAGGTCTCTGCACATCATCTAGCTGATGGCTAGGGCGTAGGCTTTTCTTTCTGCACTCCTCTGAGTTTGCTCCCATCAGTCCTGGGATTACAGAGGATGTGTTTAGAAGGGGAATTGTTCACTTTGTAAGCAGCTTGCCCTTTTTGTCTTCTGGAGATCAGTGGCACCTCTTGCCTGCTGCTGCTTGAAGGCTGGCAGGAGGCTGCAGTGACAGCAGGGTGGCCTGGTTAGGGGTGAGGTGTTGCAGGGCTCTGTCAAGGATTAGGGAAATGCAGGTCAGTGAAGGAGCTTGCCAAGATGTGCGGGTGGAGTTCTCAAAGGGGGAACTTAAAGGATGCCTCTGTAGCCAAGTGTCCCACAGGCAGGGGATGAGTCTGTTACCAACAGGGGTAAGAGGCCTCAGGAATTTGGGTGCCCTGCTCCTCTGTGCTCTCACTCCAGCCCCAAGCACCCTGGGAGGGATTCTGGGGACAGCACCTTCCTTTGCAGGGTCCTGACCAAAAAGAGAGTGTTTGTGCCTCAGAGAGATGGACTGTGAGGCTTCTGAGGCAGGAGTTTATAGGCCTTTAAAAAGCAGAGCAAAACAGTTCCTTGGCCAGAAAGCTGTCACTGAGTCTTTGTTCTTTTCGAGACAGCACAGAAAGTGACAGATATAGCTCTGTATCTGGTGTACTCCGCAGATTTACTCCGTGACCTTTCGGATGTGCATGTGGGTCTGGATTTCTGAATCATAGTTAGATACCCAAAAGCTGGCATTATCCATGATGTGGGATTATTTGAGCTTGTTTTCAGAGGTGTTAATCAAACCTGGCTTTGAATGAAGTCTGTGGGAGAAGACAGGCAGGCAGATGCCTCAGTGCTCAGCCCAGATGTTGGTGCATGAGCAAGCTCCTCACCAGCCCCTGCACAGAGCTGGGATTTGCAGGGCAGAAAGGCTCATCCTGCAAATCTGTGTGGTCAAGAGGATTCCTGTGGCACTATAGGGACTGCTTGAGAAGGGACAATGTGTCTGTGATCCCACCTGCTCTAGATCATTTGCAAAAATGCTTTTTATTTAAGGACTTGGGGAACAATCTCTGACTCCTGTAAGGTCACTGTCAACAGGACTTGTGCCCACTTCCTAATCAACATCCTATTATTTTAATGCTGTCTGGTTTACCCCAAAAATCTTGTCTCCCAGGCTATTTAAGACCTGTTGTGAGAACGTTTCCTGGGAATGTTTCCTGTCCTTGGTGTGTACAAGACTCCTTCCTATCCTGCTTGTTTACCTGAGGAGAAGAAACTGTTCTCTTATGTGGCACCACACTGTGCCTCTGAACAGGCTGATCCGAGGCCTCTGGACATGCCCTGGACATGCCCAGAAATGGGTTTGGTTTCTGCAGAGCTGCAGCCACCAAACAGCTCATGCTTCTGTCTCTAAAATTCTTGTGTTAGCAACAGTTTGAAGTGTCAGCTTTTCTCTGTTGGACAGGAGGGGAGCAGGAGATATGTATGGCACTGTGCTAGCTGGGAGTGGTTTGGGAATCACGGAATTATTTAGGCTGGAAAAGACCTTTAAGATTGAGTTCCACCTATGGCTGACTCCTGATTTGTCAGCCAGACCATGCCACTGAGTGCCATGGAGACCTCCAGGGATGGGGACTCCATTCTGATGTTTAACCACCCTTCCCATGAAGAAATTCCTGCTGATGTGCAAATTTATGGGGAATTTTTCAAGGACCTGCCCCTTTACCAGCGGATCATGCTCCACTGACGACAGATTTCCACCCCATATGTCCCTTCCTGAGAGCCACGATGAACTCCCAGCTTAGCTCCTGTAACGAGGCAGGTGCTGAGAGCTTGTCATGGCTGGCCTGGCTCGACCTTGGCCTCGAGGTGAGGCTCTCCCTGTGCCCTTTGGAACGGCCTCAGCTTCTGCTGAAAACAAAATTGGCTTTTACCAGCTGCCAACGTGGTAGTGAGCAGTGCCTGGACATGAGTGGATGGCATTTATGTGACCTTTATGAGAACAACCCTGGAAATCTTTGCTGGTTTAGCCACTGTTGGTTGACACCCTTTGGTGTTCCCCTAGCCTGAACTGCTGCTGGTGGAGCAGACAAACTCAGCAGGCTGGGACAACAAGAGTGGGATGTAGGTTTGCTTGATTGGAGTCACGTAAAGGCATTGTGTCCCCTGTAGAACTTGGGCTTGCACCCATTTTCACAGAATGAATCACAGCACACACCACTCCAAAAAAAAACCAAACCAAAAACCCAAAAAACCAAAAAACCAACCAGCCAACCAACCAACCAACCAATCAACCAGCAAACAAATAGAAGTGTTGGAGGTGTGGGCCCAAACAAATATGGGTGCCAAGGAATTCAGAGAGGTGTCGGAGCTGCAGTGCCCCAGGCTGACGTGTGCCCGTTTCTCTCCCAGGATTACACCATCACCATGTACTTCCAGCAGAGCTGGCGGGACAAACGCCTGGCCTACAACGACCTTCCTCTCAACCTGACCCTGGACAACAGGGTGGCTGACCAGCTGTGGCTGCCTGACACCTACTTCCTGAACGACAAGAAGTCCTTCCTGCACGGGGTGACAGTGAAGAACCGCATGATCCGGCTCCATCCTGACGGGACCGTCCTGTACGGCCTGAGGTGAGTCCAAGGGTTTCACGACACCTCATTTAAACTTCTCCCGCTTCCAAAGATATTCTGGTAAGGCAAGGATCAAAAAGATACTCAAGTGCTACATGGTTTTGTGTCTCTGTTCTTTCTCCAAGCTGGAAATGGCTGTTTCTTTCAGGCCTCCAACATTTCCTGTGCTGCTATAGATGGATGTTGGAGAGGGGAATAGTCTGCTCTGGGCGTTTCAGGTCACTGTCATTCATGTTGCATAACACTTCCATTTGAAACACTCATTTTCAGTTGCTTATAATTTTCTGCAAGTTTGGGCTATGGAGATGAGCCTTTGTTCCTGTGTTACCCAAGGATAAATTTCTGTAGCCTTTTAGTCAAACCACTTCAGCCATTTTTTTTGTGTTTGAGATAGGTTTGGGTACAGTTAAAAAAAAAAAGTCTGTTTACTAGAACAATTCTGAAGGTTGAGGTATGAAAATTGATATCTGGCAGGAGAATGGTCCTCAGTGAGGACACTTTTTGTGGTGTCTGGAACAAATTGACAAAGGCAAGTCCAAGGCCTTTGAAATTGCTGTGCATGTGTGAAGCAGAGGAGAAAAGGTTGGTCTTACTTGGTTATCTGGGTATGTGAAGGGGCCAGGGTAGGTAATAAAGTGGAGAGGCAGAGAGCTAAAAGCCAAATTTGCAGCTGCAGGGTGCTGTAGCTGAAATCCAGAAAACTATTTTTCCAACAACCCTGTATTTGTTCATCTTATTCCTAGTATTTTTTTCTTGTTGGGTTTGTTTGGTGAGGGTTTTTTATTTTTGTCGTGGATTTTTTTTTTTTTTTTCCTTTTCAATTACCGAAATTCACAGCTGGCTCTTTTGACCTGCCTCCACAAATATTTGAGGTAGCATCTCTGGGCTCGTGTCCCAGTGCAGCAAAGGGGGAGGAAAGCCCTTTCCCCTTCAGAGAGGGTACGCCCACCCTTCCCATTTACAGTACCAGCCCTTGTGCTGTGCTGTGTTCTGTGGCAAAGTGTGACTTGTAGGATTATTTTACACCTCTCTGAGTGGCAGGGCTGTTTTGGGGAGGGGAGGGCTGGGTGTTGGCATGGCAAAGCAGGAGGCTGCCCAGAACACCATCCTGCCAAAGGTGGTTGTGCCCTGTGCTCTCCCTGCAGCAGAGCCCCGGGAAGCCAAAGGAGCAGCAGCCACTGCTGGTGCTGAGGGACAGCCCGGGGTCCCTGGGGTCATGTCTGTGCTGGTTTTTCCTTTCAATTAATGAATGCCTTCTGCTCCAGGCCCAGAGATGACAAAAGGTGCAGCAAAGCCAGCTTGGTGAGCCTGTCCCTGTTGTGCCTCTCCCTTCCCAGGGCAGGTACATCCATCTCCCTCCCTCGGGCCACTGATGTTGTTTGGCTGAAACTCTCAGAGAGCCCCGATCTGGCTTTGCTGACCCACCAGAAAAGCTGCATCAGTCCCACAGCTGACTCCCCCAGCTTTTCTCATTGTATTAAAAGAGGAGTGAAGGCCAGGCAAGAAGATGTTTTGATTTGAGGGGCAGGTAGGAGTATAAATTCAGGAAGGAGGGGGCAAAGAGTGCTGCTGAGCTCAGGCTGCTCTTTGCTGCTGATCAGCCCACCTGAGCGCAGAGCTGCCTCCCCCAGGCTGGTGGGCAATCTCTGCACACACCTGCACAGCACAAGTAAAAGTGCTGGTGTATTTTTATCAGCTGCCATTTAATCAGCTCGAAGAAGGAGCAGTGTGAACTCAGCAGCACGGGGGACAGGCAGTGGAAGTCCTTGGAGGGTTTGCGCTCGAGTTGGGATGCTGTGCCAGCTCCTCATGCATTGTCCCTTCCCTTCCCCTGCCATTCCAGATCCCTGGAATGACCTGTGCAAATGGCAGAGAAGAGGAAAATTGCACCCAGGCCAAATGAAAGAAAATGACAGCTGTTTGCCCACTGTTTCCAGGGCCTCAGTAAGAGCCGCCTGTGTTGGTTTAACTTTTGGCTGGTTTTCCTGGAAGCTGCTCCCTTGCCCCTGGAGAAAATGGCAATTGCAAAAGTGAAGCTGTGAGCCATGGCAGCTCCTGCTCCCCAGCTGTACCTCAGGTCAGCACAGCTTGCTGAAAGCACTGGGGGTACAAGCCAGGTGCCCTGAATGCTTGAAGTCCCTCTGGCTTTGCTCACAGTGGTAGGAAGAAGATTTCTTTAGGGCCGCTTTCTGTACTGACTCCTGGACCTGCAATTTTGCTGAAAACAGGAGAACTAGGTCCAGTTTTTTCCAGGTGCAGATAACGGTGATTCTGCTGAAAAATACACAGCAGGTGTAAGCAAACAAGAAAATAATCCCTGGATATTCACCTGTGCTCCCCTCCTCTCTGTAAATGTGCAGCCAGGCTTGCCCTGCCTATAGGGAGGGAAGTGCAGGTCCCCCCGTGCTCTGAAGCCTGTCCTCATCTTGATTTTGTGGAGGACTTTATGAGATGGAGTGCCCTGGTGGCAGAGGGCCAAAGGAGGGCAATACCTGTTCCTTCTCCTTTGCTTGCCTGTTCTCCCCCGAGCCAGATCCCAAATCCCTGCTCCTCTCCCGCCACCTTCTCGCCAGTCGCTTCCCCCTCCCCTGGGCTGATCCTGTAGCAAAGTGACTCAATCATGCTATTTGTGGCACAACAGTCATTTTTTTTTTTTCTAGCAGGCTCTGATGTCAGAGAGCAGGGAAGGATGACATCCTGGCAGGCCTCTCTGCCTTCAGCAAGTGTTCCAGGGACCAGCAGGACCAGGCTCAATCCCTGCACCAGACCCCAGGGTCCAAGTAAAGGCACACCCGAGCCATGAGTAGTTTCTGACTCCTGTGAGAACAAGGCCAGGCTCCAGATAACTTGTTTGCACCAGTAAATGAAGCCCTGTAATCTGCTGTGAAAGCTGGGTGTCAGAAAAGCATATTCTTCTTGTTTTTGGTGGAATTAGCAAATTAACGGTTGAAGGGAGTGCAGCACAGCTCCATCTCAGGCAAGCGTTCCATACAAAAGCTTACTCCAAAATTAATTCCCACCGGGCTCAGATTAAAAGCTGGTTGCCAGGTCTCCAACAAAAGGAATGAATAAACAGCAGCAGTGATGCTGGGATGCAGGACTGGTGCTCCCTACCCCCTTCCCCAACCAGTTACCAGATGGCACAAATCCCAGAAGGCCGAATAGAGCCCCGGGCCAGCCCAGAGGGCACTCTCAGCTCTGCAAGCACCCAGTGGGAAGAGAGGAGGCAGGAGGTGTCACCTGAACTCACCTGGCCCCTGAACACCTTGCTGCAGTGAGAGTGAAGCACAGGAGGGATGCTCACCCACAGCGTGAAACAGGGCAGTGCTAAAATGATGTGGAAATTCTGCAGGAGATGGGGAGGCTTGGAGGTGCTACCCACAAAGACAAAGCTGCTGGGTGGCAGAGGGAGGTGGATAAAACAATGAGGAAAATCTGGATAGCACTGGCTGAATTTAATATGTTTTTCCACCTAATGGCCTTTTTTTTTTTTTTTTGTTCAGAAATTGCATCGATTCCGTCAAATTTTAAACAAAAAATTAGGGAGAATTTTCTTCATTTAAGAAAAACCCTGTCAGAGAATGTTGCTGTTTCACTCAGGTCAATATTTCCCTCACTCTTCCCAGCTGCTTTACAACCACTATTGATGTTTGAGTAACAGAATTACCAAGGCTTTCTCTGGACCTCCAGACACTGTCTGGAGCCCTGCCCCAATATTCAATAAGCTTTACATTATCACACATTCAAGCTATACATTGGTCTGGGATTTTTCTTTCCTTCCCCAGACCATGCAGCATCCATTTGGTAGTGAAACAAGTCGACACTTGTCAAGTGCTGATGTCACCAGCATTTTGCTGTCTGTTTTCAGGGACCTAAAAATAGCAACAACCGTAACAATGCTGAAATTCTCGTAGGGTAATTGGGGAATCGTATTTGAAACCAGCTTTAAAACATCCTTGAGGGAAATGTTGAAGCTGTTTTATTTCATTCTATTAGGGGCAGAACTGGATTCAGGTGATTTGAGGAGGCCAAGCTGCATCCCTGTGCTGGTGGGGAATTTGGGGTGTTGGGAGCAGTGTGGACGATGCCTGGCTGGCGAGGAGCCCAGGCAGTGTAAACTGAGCAACTGGAAAACTGCAGAGCAATTTGGTGGTGGAGGCTCAATCCTGCACGGAGGGAAGGAGGGATCTCCTCCTGCTGAGGTGGGGGTGGCGGTGGGGAACGTGTGTGAGTGTGAGGTGGGGGTTTTTATTCCTGGCCCTGGTGATGTAACGAGGTGTGTTTGAGGGATGAGTCAGTTCAGGAGCACGCAGAGGTGCTCCAAGCCCAGGGAATGCTCTCCTGGGGAGGCAGAATCCTCCCATCAGTGTAAAAAATTCCTTAAAGCCAGAGGGAGGCAATTGCCATGCTTCAAACACTTCAAAATTTGCGGGTTTGAGCTGAGAGATGCTGGGTGTATCTGCTTTGGCAGCACTTTGTTTCTGCTCTCCGTGGTGACTGCTCCCCAGCCAGCAGCCCTCTCATTGGGGACCCACCTGGGGACCAGACCTGGCACCAGCCAGGACATCTCCTCTGGCTCACCTGGCGTTGTGGAGCAGAGCAGGGTGATGTCAAACATCCCACCTGATGGCCCATCCAGCCTTGGGGACACTGTCAGAGCCCCCCGTGCCACCCCAGAGCCTGCCCTGCCTGCTCCCCATGGCTGGGGCTCCTCCTGGGGGCTTCTCCATAGCCCCCATCCCCAACCTGCCCCTTAATCAGGTCCCAGTCTGGGGGTTTTTAGCTCTCCAGTCACTAAAAAGGTTTCTTCTGCTCCTGTCTCGCTTGGAGCTGCTGTCTGCAGCCATGTCCTTGTTTTCTCCATGGGTGTTCGATGATTTTCTGCAGAGGATCTGCCCTGATGGGTTAAGACAGGAGTTTTTAACACTGAGGAGTTTTTTTCTGTACTGAGACCAGAGAGCAATTTTCTTCTCCCATCTCACAGGTCAGCAGGGAAGAAATCCACTATTTTTGCTTCCTTTTCCCTCCCTGAGAGAGGTTTCTCTGGAAATGTGAGAGATGATTTAGGCTCTACTCTGTCTCTGGGAGCTCTGCCTGCTCCTCTGCAGGTTAGGCAAAGGCAGCAGAAATCTCCCCTGTGGCAGCTGGGTTGCAAAAATTTGGACTCATATCCACCCATCCACCCCCTTGGTCCTGAATCCTTGTCCTGCTCCCAGCCCTGGGCCAGCTCCTTAGCACAAGGATGTGGAGGTTGGAGAAGAGTTTGTTACGTGGGTGAGGGGAAATGAGGGTTTAATTAAGAGCTCAGCTCCCCAGTTGAGGTTAAGGATAGATCCTCTCCTGCATTTTTGTCTCCCAGGGCTGGGATGATGGATTTAACAGGAAACACTTGAGGAAAGTTTAGTAATATGAAATTTCTCAATAATCTTAGAAGCCATGGAAGAAATTTGGGCTTACAAAAACAGAACAAAGCAGCAAAGCCAGAGCTGCTCCTCCATCCTTGCAAGAACAAAGGCAAGCACCACCCTGGCTGGAATTGTTGCCTGTGCTACATCTCCTATGAGTCTGAGTTGTTTATTAGCACAAACAGAGGTCAGGGAGCATCCACTGCCTCAGCTGGTGTGCCCTGAACCCCCAGCTCACCCTGGCAGCCCCTCTTTGTCCTCCTGCATATCCTGTGCCAGCCACCACCCTTAAGCCTGTCCCTGGGCTTTGCCTGTTCTTTGCCACCTCCCATAGGTTTAAGTTATGCTGTTTTATTAATGCAGCTTGTGCCAGCCTGGTGCTCTTGAAAAGAGATGTCTCTGCTCAGTGCAGATCATTGATATCGTAACAACTGTAAGAAAAGAACCTTTTGAAAGGTGTTCCACAGCTCTCCTGTCCCCCAGTTCAGCTGGCAGCTGGCCAAATGCATTTGGGATGGAATAAAGGGGCAGAAAAACAAAACCTTTCAGTCAAGGCAGCTCAGCTTTGCCCTCTCCCAGGGTGGAAAAATGGTTGGTTAAGATGAGTGGTACCCTGAGCACCAGTTTGGAAAAGCTTCCTTTTGCTCTCCCATCTGAGTGCAGTGCACACTGTTGTTTATCAAAGGATGCCTATGCAAGCACAGATGCTTTTGGAAACAGAGTGACCTTAGCAGGATTGTGCCAAGGCTTGTGGAGTCAGTTTTAGGCAAACAGACACAAGGGGAAAATATTCCATATCCTTGCCTTGCTCTTGGTTCAATCATGACCTCCAGGAGTTTGCAAAGATCAGACAGTGTTAAAAGAATGGCAAAATTCACCACGGGTTTATAAATCCCTCCAGGCCCTTGGAAGTTTGTGCTTACTGCCAGGCAGAAGGTGACATTTGCCAGCATGTTTTTATGACTGACTTTGAGAACGTACAGAATGAGAACTCGGGTTTGGTTTTATTCCCATGTTTAGAAAAACAGTAATTTTGCCTCTCTTTTCTCCTCTTAGTCACCAGAATTCCCGCAGGAGTCTAACTTGCCCCATGGGGCGAGCCTGAATAAGTTCTGCAGAACCTGAGCTCCCATCCCTTCCCCTTGTTGCTGCAAACTGCCGTGAGCTTTGGGAGGCTGCATCCCGAGGGGACGGGAGCATCTTCAGCTCCTCGGGAGATCTGGAATCCAGAAAGTTGCAGCCAGCAACTTGAATGTTTGTCTTTGGCTGTGACAGTGTTTGTGTTAGTGCCTGCGTCATGGCACTTCATCCATAACTGGGGAACAGGGTGAGGCTCTTGCTGGCTGTGTCTCCCCTGGAACTGGGAAGACAGTGGTGGGGGATCTGTGCTGCTCCCCTCCTGTTCTCAGAGTTTTAGTCAGGCTCCTTTCCAAGCCAAAGGTGTCAGGGAATATTCCTGGGCACTGAAGATCAGCTCAGTGTTTCCTGGCTTTGCTCTGTGTCCATAAACAGTCCCTGGGGCATTCCCCAGTCAGAGCCCAGCAGAGCCCAGTGACCGTTCCCAACAGGCTTCCTGCATGCAGCCAGCCCCTTCTCTGTGGGGTAGAAATTGAAGCATAGACCAAGGCTGTTCCATGGCCATTTCCTCAGAAACCAGCACCAGGCATTTTTAATTTGCTGGGATAGACACAGCCATGATGCAGAAGTTTATTTTGTGAGGATGAGCTTTAAGGGGAAAGCTCCCCTGTCACTTCAGGAATGCCTCAAAGGTAATGGTCTTCTCCTCTCTCCCACTCAATCCTCCTTAGAAAGCCTGGACTTGCTCCTTTTGTCATCAGGCCACATTTTGGGGAAGTAACCTTTTACCCCTCACACTTGTGGCTGGTGAGTTTGGTTCTCCCAACACGCTGGAGATGATGAAGAGGATGGATGGGTGGCTGGGGGCTTTCAGAGCCTGCAGCAGAGGGAGATGTGGCTGGGGCAGGAGCTGCACGGGCAGCTCCCCTGAAGGTGGCCACACCAGGGTGAGGAGGAGGGGGAAAGGAGACCCTGGAGCTCAGCAGGGTTTCATGGCAGCTTGGGGCTCTATGCTGCTCTATGCCTGTGCACTTATATAATCATTCTAAATAAGACAGAAGAAGCCATTAATAAGTAAACAGTGATGAGGAGGATCAGAGGGGGAATGAAATGGCTGGTGGTGTTCATGTCAGAGAACTGAAATATTTGTGGAGAACTGATGGTTTGCAGCAATCTCAGTGTTCCCTTTTGAGCTGCAGCTGTGGTGGGGCTGTGCTGGGCTCGGTGCAGAGCAGCAGCCGAGCTTGCACCACCCTCCCCATGCCAGCATCTGCTTTGGCCATACAAGCTTCAAGAGGGCAGAGCTTTCCTCACTGCAGCAATCAGACACCCAGAACTTGCCCTGTGTGACTTAGAGCTCCATGGATGTTCTTCTAGAGGTGGTCCCTACCTCTCCTGAGGATGAGGGCACTCTCCAGAGTGAGGTTTCCATGTTGCTTTGGCTTCTGCTTGATCCACTCAATACTGGCAGAGAAGGGGATTCCATCAGCCTACCCAAGCTGCTCAACATCTCATCCACGTCCCTTTCCCCCCCTTTTTCTTCTTTTATTTTTTGTGAGATGCACAGTGTCCCCCCAGATGAACCGTGTTTTCCTGCCAGCTGTGCACTGGAGGAGCAGGGCAGCGAGCATGGCTGCTCTGATGGCACATCTGCCTGCAGACCTCAGGAGAAACAATTAGGGGCAAGGCATGAATGTCTACATTTTGTGGGCAAGGAGCTGTAGAGGTGGTGAACGTGAGGGGCTGGCCAGAGGCCTGTGGGGTGGGCAGGGATGGAGGGAGGGAAGGGGAGCTGCAGGGTGCAGGTGGTGGTGCCGGGCTCGGTGTGGAAGGCGCTGGACGCTTCATTGAGCGCGCGGCGCGGGAGAGCCGCTCCCCTCCACGGGCAGTGTCTCTGTGAATCGCCGTCAAAGCAGATGAAATTTCACACCACACAAATTTCTGAATTTAAAAGGGGAGGGAGGTGGGTAGAGAAGCGGGAGAGGAGGAGGGGGAGGGAGAAGATGCGGGCTGGCCGGGCGCCAGCGCCTCATGCTAACGCCACGGGGAAGGTGGCATCCTTCCCTGGCGTTCCCTCTGGTCCCCGCGCTCCCTGCTCCCTTTCACTGTGCTTGCGTCTTCTGGAGGCAGTGTGCTCTGTCTAGAGCTGTTTACAGGATGATGGTTTGTTCCCTGTCTCCTCATCTCCCTGCTCACTGAGTGAGTATCCGCTCCTCTGCTTTCCCTCTTTTAACCTCTCCTCCTTCTCCTCCGGCTCTTCCTCTCCAGGCTGCTTTACCCCGTGCATCCCCTGATCATCCTCCTCTCTTCCCTGTTTGTCTGTCCTGTACTCTCTGCTCTCTTTTCTGTCATCTCCACTCCTGCCTTCCCTATCAGCTCTCCTCATTTTTCCACCTCTTGCTTTCTTTCCACCTTGATTTTCTCTAAACCCTGTTGAGACAGGAGCTCCTGAGTGTCAATCCCCCATCCATCCCCCTATCCTGTCCTCCCCGGGCAGTCTCCCACGTGCCAAGCAAACCCATCTCTTCACACAACAGCTCAGAGCGTATCAAAGTAATACATTTATACCCATGAAAGGATGAGGCAAAGGTGCTGTGGCCTTCTGGACCAGAGGTTGCACGTGCTGTGACCCCAAAAGGTCACTGAGGTGACTGAGTTTTGCTCATGCTCCCCTTTGACTATGAGAGATGCACGAAGCCTCTCATCCCTCCATGAGTGCCACCTGGTACACAGCCACCAAAGGAGCTCGAGAAAGCTCTCCTTGGCCCCTCTAGGAGTAGAGGTGAATGCTGAGTCTTCAAGCAGGGTCTATCCAAGGGAAGTTGGTGTCCAGGATACCTTGTAAGATCTGCAGTCTAAAGAATTAAACACCTCCATCCTCTCAGGGGTCTTTCCTGGGTTGGTTTATCAGGGTTTAGGAAGCCCAGAGGCAGGGCCTGACCTGGACCTGGTGCCCCATGCCAGCTGCCTCTTGAACCTTGTTCCACTTCAGTCCCGCACACCTGGGTGTTCCTGCAGTGCTGGTGTCCCTGGGCTGGCCAGGCACTGCAGGTGAAACACCCTGGACGGGCAGGTGGCTACAGCATGGCACAGCTGTGGATGGCTGTGCCACCTCTGCTCTAAAACCACAACAAAAACCTGACGTGGTTCCAATTTTTCCTGCCCAAGCAGCTTCATATGGGCAGAGCACCTGGAGTTTGGGATCTGCATCTAGCTGGGGTATCTCTGGAGAATGCTGAGCTGCAAAGTGTGGCTATACCTGACGTTTCTGGAAGGAAAGAAAGAAATTATCTGGCTTTTTGAGGACAAATGTCCTCTTAATCTTGTTTTTCTCCTCTCTGTCCTACCTGTCCCTTCCTTTTGAATCAACAGGGCTAAATTCTGCCCTGATGTAAATCTCTGCTGATACAAATTGGTGTGATCTTGCAAAAAATCATTGGAGTGGCTGTGGATTTATGCCAGCTGCCAGCGTGAGCAGGGTTTGGTGCATGGAGTGTGGTAGCCATATCTCACAGTGTCACGCTCTGCATTTCCAACCAGCACTGCAGGTGATAAGCAAATCCTGGCGAGAGGGTCCCTCCCTGAGCAGAGCAGGCGGGAGCCCTGCTGTCCTTTCTGCAGCCAACCCAGCCAGCCAGGCTGCAATTTTGGGACGGACACCGTGCAAAGGTTTTAGCCCACGGAGGCTGCACAAATGGGGTGGAAAATTTTCATTTAATACATTCATTTATTTTTTTTTTCCTGCATCTCAACACTTTAGGGGGAAGCGGGGAAGCGCATTTGTGGCGGCGATTTCCCAGGGGTGCGGTATAATCCGGAGAGTGGCTGCCGTGTGTGTGCGGCACAGGGCGGTGACTCATCCCCGTGCACCGCTCCTTGGTCCCAGCGCCGGCCACCCTGGGCTCCACACCTCCCACCTTGGCCTTCCCTGCCAAGGTCACTGCTCCCCTGCTTATCTACCCCCACCACCACAGTTCCCAGTTACCCCAGTGCAGCAGGATTAGGGTGGGACTGGCGTTTCCAGCTGCCCTCCCAGACCTGCCAAGCTGAGAGGATGGAAAAGCGATCCACGCAACGGCAAAGCCGTGGTGGTAATTTTTTAAGTGGTTCCTGTCCTGTTGTCCTTCTCCCCCTCAGAGCTTTCTCCTCCACCCCAAATGCATTACAGATAAAAGGGTTAAGAGCTCGCCTGGGCCCCCTGCTCGGAGAGAGGGCAGTTGCAGTGTTGTATCTAGACCCAGTGAGGATATATATAAATTCCCTTCGTCTCTTCGGATCTATTTATAGCACGGCAGGCAGTGGCAAAGGCTCTCCTCAAGGCTTCATCTCCTACAAACAGACTTCACAGACAGCAGAGAAGATAAATTTAGCACACGAGATTTCTTAAAGAGCCAGCAGCTCTGCGGGGCTGCCAGCCTGCCCTGCCACAGCCCCTGCCCCGATACCCCCACTGGGGCAGCCCTCTTCCACCTCCTTCTATCCTCCCACCTTCTTCCCCCCTCCTCCCCATTTCCAATTTTATGTCCAGCTTCCCCCATATTCTCCCCCTTTCTGGTCTCTTTTTCTACCATTGATGTTTTTTGCTTTCTCTTTTTTTTTTTTTTTCCTTCTCTTTCACTGGTTCGCCATCTCATCCTCCCTGCTTTCTTGTTTTTTCTTTTTTTTTCCCTCTCTTTTCTCTCTCCCAGGCCACAGGGCTCAGAAGATAAAGCTTTCTAGTTAACAGTTCACTGGTTATGCCTACATAGTAAAAAATGTGTAGCTTGATTAATGCCTTCCAGATGGTTAATTGAAAAAAATCGGGGGAGAATGCAGCAATCTCTCCCCCCTCTCCAGCACTCTGCACACATCCATGGCACGGGAAGAAGACTGCATTAAAGGGTGAGGGGAGCAATAGATTTGAGAAATAGGGGCAGCCTGTTAACTGCAGGGCGGTGTTGCCATGCTGGGGAGTTAACTCTGTCCCTGCCCCTCATGCAGGGGTAGATGAGGATCTACCCCACCCCAAAATCCCCCATCCCAGAGATGTATAATATGGGAATATTGTTATTATTCTGTGTGACGTGTAGCACACACAGACCCTCCTGGCATCCTCAGCTGACCCTCAGCACGGGCACGGCGCTGCTCTGTGCTCTCCCCGTGCTCCAGCGCCCCCAAAGCAGCACCCAGGCTCATCCTCTGCCCCTGTTTATTTTTGGGGGGATGCACACACAGCCCCACACACCCCCCACGTGTCTGTGATGACCACACGATCCTTTGTGCATGGATAGCGGGCCGTGGGGCGGGAGGGCTCTGGGGTTTTGGGGTTTGGCAGTGCCAAAGTGAGGGGCACAGGGATGGGGGGCTGTAATTAGGGGTTTTGGGGTAACTCGTGAGGGAAGGGGGTGCTAACGTGGTCAGCAATAGGTCACTGCTGGGTGATGGACTCAGTCCATCCCCAGCCTCACCAACATGTGTCTGCTGTCTCCCCGTTCCATGCTGGCAGCCTCTCCTCTTCCCCCCCAAGCCGGAGCTGTGCCTGCTCCCGGGTTCTTTGTCTCTCTCCAGGGAGAGGCAGAGCAGGAACAGATCCCTCCCCGCCCCACAGAGATGCTGCCTTGCTGACGTGAGTCACGGCGGGTTTGTGCCGTGCCATTGGGGGTGAGCCGCATCAGCCCCCCGCCCTGCACACCTCCCACCCCGGATCTCCCTGGTTTCCAGGGAAACAGCGGCCCCAAATGCTGCTCGACTTTCACTTCTGCCTTTCATTTCTCCTTTTTTTTTTTTTTTCTTTTTGGTAAGAAAAAAGCAGACACAACAGATTTTTTTTTTATTTTTTTTTTTATTTTTCTCTCTTCCCCTTTCAGGATCACCACCACGGCCGCCTGCATGATGGACCTGCGGAGGTACCCGCTGGACCAGCAGAACTGCACGCTGGAGATCGAGAGCTGTGCGTATGCCTCGGGCACATCCCCTGCCACGCGGTGCCACCTGATGCCACCCGCCCCGGCCACAGCTCCTGGGGATGCCCCCCAAGGGTGCTGCAGCACCGGGCTGCCTCGCCCATGGGGGAAATTCCCAGGAAAACCGAGCTCTAGCAGCAGGCTGGGTATTAAAACCAGTCCCAGGAGAGCGGTGGGAGCCCCCCTGAGCCTGCAGGCAGCCCCGGGGAGCTGTCCTTGCTCAGGGCTGGCTCCGCTCCGTGCCGGAGGTGGCACCGAGCCCTCACCCCCGCCTGGATGTTCCCTGGATTGGCACGGAAATCCTCTTCCAGCTGTGCTGGCACAGGAGTCCGGCTCTCCCTGATAAAGATGCGCTGCAGGGTCCCTCCAGGGCTGGCCCGGAGCAGCAGAGCTCCCGGCAGTGCCATTGCAGCCTCGGGGGGATAATTTGGGAATTTCTCCTTCCAGCAGGGAGCTCCCGCAGCCCCCATGGCTGGGAGCTGCCATCCCCATCCCGTGCCTGGCTCCTGCCGAGTGCAGGGTCGTGGGATGGGCAGGAGGTGCTGCTGCAGGCACGAATGCCATTTCTGCCACTCCTCAGCACTTTGGGAACAGTTTACAGTAGAACCAAGCAAACAGAAGGCAGGGAATTACCCACAGTTCCCCGTGTTGCGATTTTGTTCTTAATGGGTCATGTCAAGCCAATTTGTTCATCACAGCTACATTTCCTCACAATATTCCTGAGACCCAGGCTGAGATGAAGAGATCCAATTGTTTCCTTCCTCAGCTTTTGTCTTTTACACATTTACACATTCACAATCTGCAGGGCTCCATTTTCTTTGCTTCCACACGACTCTGGAACATCAGTCCTTTTGGGATTGTAAAACCAATGTATTTTAAAAACCAGAACTGACCCACACCTCAGAGAAAAAGCCCTTTTCTGATGCAGGGTGCTGGGTTTGGGATCAGCAGGAGGCAGATGGGGTCCCTCACCCCACAGCAACTCAGGGCTGTTACCTGTAGGAGGTAAGCACTGCCTGTTGATCCCATCCCTCCACCCCAAAAATAACCCTCACCACGTATACCCCTGCCTGTCTGTGTGCCAGGATCCAACAAAAACCTGATGAGGCAGGCTGCAAACAGGCTGCTAATCTGACATTTTAAGACGTCACATCAATACTTTTCGATATTTCAGATGGAAATGACTTGTCTTTGTGAAAGTTCATTTACTTTTTAGAAGTAAAATGGAAATTTAGTTTTCTCTTTAAAGCTAGAAATCAAAGCGAAGCATTTATTTTTAGACCAAGCAACCTTTCCCTTTAGAAACACTTTTAAAAAATGGCTTCATGAAAAACATGCTCGATTTCATATTGCATAATGCCATAATAAAAAAAAAAAAAGAAGAAAAATACAAAAATTGGTACCCAACACCAGCAGGTCATAGAATAAATGGAATAGAGCTAGTTAACTGTGAGATCTCCTAAAATTAGTTACCGTAATTTGACATTTTCATTGCTGATCAGGAAGTAAATTTGAAGTCAGTGCTGTTAAATTTGTGGATGATGAAGATAGCAGCGTGCGGGGCTTTGCTCGTTGCGCATTTGAATCCTTCCCAATCGGAATCCATCCGGAAGGGCTCTGAACAAAGCCAAAAGCAGAGCTCTGTGCCCGTGTGCAGGGCTGCAGGGCCATCCCCAGGGGCCTGGAACCACACGGGGAGGTGAGGAGGGGATGGCAGCCCCGGGCACCACGGCTGGAGCTTCTGTGGCTCTGACAGAACAGGCTGGAGCGAGCCCTGTTATATAAACCAGGGGAGCCGTGAGTCACAGCTCGGAACTGATTGGCCTCTGAACATGTCACTGAGATGGGGAAACGGGCTCTGCCTGTGTTTGGGTTCCAAAATTTAGGGAGGAAGCCGAGAAATCAGAAGGGGTTGAGGAAAGATGCTAAAAAGTGGTTCAAGAGCTGGAGCAGATGTTGAGCAGTGAGAAACCTCAACAGCTCAGTCTGGTTTGTTTACTGCAAAGGAGGTGGAGAGGTGAATTGTTTACAGGCTGGGTTCACCTCTGCAGAGGGGGAACACTGTGGGGAAAGGGCTCAAGAACCTCCTGGAGAAATTCAGAACAACCACAGGAGCCTGAGAGTCTGAGCTAGATGAATTGAGATGTGAAATGGTACACAATGTTTCTGGGCTGGGAGGGTGCTGGAGCTGCTGGAATCAGCCACCGGGAGGAGTGGGGGAGACTTGGATGTTCCCTGCTGGTTCCAGCCCTGGGGCTGAGTGATGCAAACCCCAGGCCCTGCACAGAGCTGTGTGAGGAGGATAACCCACGGGTGCTGAAACCCTGTGGGCTCGGAGGTGTGAGGGTTTAGCACTCTGGGAGCAGCCAGCTGGGGAGGGAGGTGGAGCCCTGGCTTAGCTGATTTCCATCAGAAGCAGATGTGGCAGGGCATTTGGAAGATCGGGTTTGTGTTTTAGCACCCATGAATAAGCGCAGGAACGACTGAGAGTGCAGGATGTGGGCTCGGAGACTGCACAGTCATCAAATAATTCTGTTTGGGAAGACACCTCGGGGTGTCCCTAGCCCAGCCTGCAGCTCAAAGCAGGGTCAGCTGTGAGATCAAACCAGACTGCTGAGCCCTTTGTGTGCTCAGCAACTCCAGGATGACGCTCAAAGGTTCAGCTCTGATCTGGGGTAACTCTTAACCCTCAGAGAAGAATTTCTCCTCGGTGATACATTCAACAGCTCCTCCTGATCCCAGTGATGCCGTGGTGCTGGGTGTGGTGGCACTCTCCTGAGTGAGCCTGGCATGGCCAGGGCGGGTGGCTGAGCCAGGCTGCTGTGCTGCAGTGCAGGTGCTGAGCACGAGCTCTCTGTGGGCACAGGTGAGGCTCACTCTCCCAAGGCAGCCTTGCCCTGAGCTGTGCCAAAGCCTGGCCAAACCTTACTGCTCCATGAGGCTTCACTTGGAATCTGGGGCCACCCTTGTGCAGCAACAGCCTTCAGTGAACAGGCTTCAAAACACACCAGCACTGTTGGTTTTCAAGTTGTGGTGAATCCTGGCCACAAGGACAGGACAGGGCTGTGAACATTGAACGTTGGCTGTGAACTGGTGGGTGAGGGGGTTTGTGGGCCTGATATTTCTGAGAGATATTTTTTAGCTTGCTAGCAATTGTTAGCAAACAATTCTAAAAAATTCTCTCAGGCTCAGAAATATCAGGCCCACAGGGTTTCATGATCTCATCCTCTGGCCTCATTCCCCATGTGTCCAGAGTACTTGGGGGTCCATTTTCCAGCCCAAGCAGCCCTGTCTGACACATATAGTTTGGGGTTAAATAAGAAGCTGCAGCCTTGGCTGAGTTAACAAACCCATTAGCCTGAAATGTAGGGAATGAATATTTGAGTCTGATTCCTTTCCCTCTCCTCTCTCATTACTGCTCTTCTCAGCCAGCACTTGGTAAAAGCAGCCCCCAGCCTCAGAGACTCTGTTCACTTCTTGGATCTGAATTTTGACTGAGAGTACTTAGAAAAGGGACATGCTCTGATCTTCAAACTTCTTTTCAACTGCTGCTGTAGATCTTCTTGTCTCCAGGAATTTTTAATACTGAGCTGCCCTGTTTACCCAGTCCCACCAGTCTGTACTGTGTGGTCTCCCCCTCCTGGTAAAAGGAGGCAGTTTTTAAAATCAAAATGCTGTGTTTGGTGCATTTGACAGAGGTTTCTGGTGCACAAGTCCCTGTCATGTCAGCCATGGAGATTACATAGTGCAAGTCAAGGCTGCATGGGCCACGCCTCACCTTTATCCTGAATTCTAGCCAGAAGTGGGAGTTCTGGCCAATTTTTCCTCTCCTCTGGGGGACTGTAATGCCAAGCTCAGCTGAAGAAGGAAAGTACATCAGCAGGGAGAGGCTAGGCTTGGTGTGGGCTTTCTTTTGGACCCTTTTCCAGACCACCTGAGTGCAAATGGAGGTGTCACCTGGTCCAGCCTGTCAGCTCAGCTCTCCCTGTGTGCTCCTTCCTCCTGCAGATGGTTACACGGTGGATGACATTGTCTTCTTCTGGCAAGGGAATGACTCTGCTGTCACGGGGATGGAGGTGCTGGAGCTGCCCCAGTTCACCATCATCGAGCAGAGGCTGGTCAGCAGGGAAGTGGTCTTCACCACTGGTGAGTCTCTGCTGAAGGGGTGCATGGAATGGGCAAACCTGCTGCTGATCAATTGGTTTGAATCCCTCTGATTCAGATGCTGGGGCATTAACTTGGGGTCTAGGCTTCAACTTGGGGTTCCTCTATAAAAAAAAGTGCCTTCTGCACCTACCAGCTTCGCTTTTTTTTTTTTTTTTTCCCTGCTTCTCTTCAAAAACTTTCAGGATCATTTTCCCCACTGTCTTTGTTCCCATTTCTTAGTCAAAATAATGACTGAACTCAGAACCTCTTGAGAAGGTTCTCAGCCTTCATCTGATTTTTATGTGGTTTACATCTGGGCCTCTGAGCTAATGTAGGTGCAATAGTAAGGAGAAATTATATCCATTGAGAAGCAAGTGGGCTATGAAATGATGCAAACCCATCTGTACCTGGCAATAAAAATGCTTGGAGAGAATACCTGGGACGATTCAGATGCTGCCAGCTGAAAGGTTGGAGGGGGTTGGGTTTGGTTGCTGGTCTGAGGTGGAGTTCACAGCACAGCACAGCACACACCTGTCAAAAACAAAGACTGGTGAAATGTTGTGTCCAAGCCATACAGGTGGCACAGAGTGGTGAGAGAACAACACCTCCTTTATCCCAGTCTCCATCCTTGATGGTTTAAAACTGTTTTCTTATCACTTCAGCTGCCTACCAGGGTTACATCCATGTTTCAGGCTCCTGTGTTGCCCAAGGGACACAGGTGGGGAGGAGGAATGACTTGGACTTTGTCTCACAGCAATGAAGGAGGCACTGCTTTGTCCCTGTCAAAATTAACCTGCTCTAGTGGAAGGACTGTAAAAAGTACTTATTGTCCTCACTATCCTCATTAGGTTTGCTAAAAGATTAGGAGGAAGTTGCAACAACTTGAAAATAATAAAAAAGAGACCTTCAGATTAACTAACAGTACTCTATTTGCATATGAATTTGCCCAGTCTGACCATAACCCATTTTTAGAACAGCATGGGAAAAATATGATTCAGATCTTCATTGCTGTTTGGAGGCAGAGCTGGCACATGAAACACTGGAAAATCATCTTGTGGCACCCAAATATAGGGTTAAACTCTCCTGAGTAAGCCTCCATCATATTGGCTGGCACCATAATAGCAATTCCAGCCCTGAGCAGCCATTCTCCCACGATAACTGATATAATAATGTGACTTATGTAGAGTTTCCTTTCTTCTTAATACTCTGGGACTACTGAGCAGGTTCTGAAGAGACCACTTGCAAAAACTGACCTGTCTGCAAAAGCAGCTGCAGAAAACAGGAGATTTCTCATTATTCCTGCCTCTTGAGAACTTTTTCCAAGTAAAGTTTCAATCCCTAACCTACGCTCTTAGCACAAACACAGCCTGGCCCTCCTCTCAAATCACATCCTCCTGTAATGTCTCCTTGGCAGGTTCATATCTGCGCCTGTCCCTGAGTTTCCGGATTAAGAGGAACATTGGTTACTTCATCCTGCAGACCTACATGCCATCCATCCTCATCACCATCCTGTCCTGGGTCTCCTTCTGGATCAATTATGATGCTTCTGCTGCACGAGTGGCACTGGGTATGGACTTTTCATTGTATTTTGGAGGTGTTTTCCTCAGGGAGACAGGCTGTAACAAAGAAAATCCCTTTACTTTATGAGGTAGCAATTAAGTCTGTCGAAGCTGTCATCCCAAATGGACATAATTTAAAGTTTTTCTGAGAAAAACTTTAAATTTTCAATCAGAAGAGTTACTTTTTGTTTGTTTGTTTATTTATTAGTACTTCCAAAACTGGAGTCTGCTTTATTTGAATCAGTAAAAGTCCTACCAAAAATTTTCTGGGTGTGAGTTTAAACTCTCTAAACAAAAATGTAGATGGTCAGTGATTCTCAGGTTTGTGGGACACTGACACGCCATGAGTTCCTTCACTCTGGTTTGCCCTGGTTTTCTTAAGAAGAGAAATCTTTGTCAACAGGTATGCCAGGTTGGGTGATTATTGCTGAGGCTGGACGGCCAAAAAGTTGTGTGGGAATGGTTAAAAGATGAAAGAAATAAAGGAAGGGGCGTGACACATTTCTCTGATAGCTCAGGCCCCATATTGACACTCTCTGCAGATGAAGACCTTCACGGCCAAGGCAAATGTGGGACAGCAGCTAAAGTCCAAGTTCTTCTTTGGCACACGCTCCCCTAAATAGGAATGTTTTCCTCTAAGAGGGGTAAAAATGAGGTCTTTCAAGCAACAGAAGGGAAGTGGGGGTGGATGGCAGATGAGGGATTTGAAGGAGGAACAGGAGAAAGGGGGGATGGCTGGCATATGAGAATGGGGCTGTGTGACATGAGGGAAAGTTCAGAGGCAATAGCAGAGGCAAGGAGGGAGCAGGGTTGGGTCTGTGAGTGGGACAAGGCTCAGGGAGGCAATGCAGCCCAGGTAGAGGCTGGGTCTTACCTTGGGGGCTTCAAGTAGCTCTAGGAAAAAGTGTTTGAGAAGACTCAGAGAAGGAGTGGGTTGTACAGAGGTATAAAAAAGGTGATTTGGCTTTGCCTGCTTTGAGAGGCTGGAGCAGGGAGATGGAAGGAAGAAGAACTTGGTAAATTAAAAGGAGAAGTTGCATTGACAGGAGCGTAATCAGGATTACGCTGTAAGCTGTTCCTTTTGTTTTCCCACAAGAAGCAAGTTTTGGTTTTGGCATATTCTTGGGATTGGTCTGGAGGCAAAGATCACATTGTCTAGTTACTTGGGCAATAGTGGAGTACAAGTTCATGGCCACTATTCTCTTAGTCCTGTCAATTAGAGAGAGAAGAAAAAGAGACCATGGCAGACATTGTGAAAGCACAGGGAGAAGGGTGGAGGTGAGATGCACAGCTGCTGAGTTTCTGCTGACATCTGGCCTCAGAGGAGAAGACAGAAGAAAAACTGTAGATCAGAATGGCAACAGCTCTCCCTAAACTATTCCTGACAGTTCTCGACCTAACTAATCCATAAAAAGCTCCAAAAAAAGAAACTCCTCAGCCTCCTCTGGTCACTTTATCTCCAGATTTACCTGCTTGCACAGTCAAAGAGCTCCTCCGCCTCTGCCCTAGGACTCCATTGCAATTTGTCCACTTCTTAATGGAGACATGGAGAACATTCTATTCTCCCTTTCTTTGCCTCAGATTTCTGTATATTTAGACTACTGCCTAAATATAGACCATGTTGTGTGTATATAAATATATCTCCCTTCTGTTTACCCAACTGAAGGCTAATAGTTCTTTCAGTCTTTTATCAGGAGTGACACCAAAGGCACAGCGAGGGTGAAGGGGGAACAGGACAGGCAGAGGTGCAGGGGGCACAGAGGCATCACTGTAGAGGTGGGGCTGAAACCACAGGAGCAAATTAAGGTCATGGAGATTATTAGAGCTGCCAACTGAGAGAGGAGGAGGAAAAAAAAAGAAGATCAGCAAGGTAGTAAGAACAGCTAGAGAAGCAGAGGAAGACTAGGTTGAAGAGGAAGAGTTACCACCCCCAAAAGAAGTATGAAGGCTCGTTGCCATCTTTTTGGGGCTGGCAGAAAACTGTTAAAGAGGCAGGTCTGAGGCCACTCTGACAGTCCAGAGAAGGGAAGATTCTGAGAAGAAGCTGAAGAAGAGGACTGAAGCTGTGAGAGTAATCATAGTGAATCAGACTTTTGGAACTGAGTAGATGGGGACAAAAGTGTTCACAAAATGCTTATTTGAGATGCAAGAAATGTGAGGAGGCCTAAAAAGGGGAGTGTGAGAACCATGGGAGGAATGTGTGTACAAGTGATAATTGATGTAATGAATGGTAAAGCTGGTGAGAGGAAGGTGGGAACTGATGGGGTCAAGGACAGAAGCCTACGAGGCAGGCAAAAAAAAGATAGTGCCATGAAGAGGAAATCTCTCTTTCTCCAATTCATGGCATTGGAAAGACACAGCAGCTTATAAACTCAAGGATGCTGAGGCATTCAGTAGCACACAGTGAAGCTTGATGAGCTCATGAAGGAGAAAAAAGGGAGAAGAGGATAAAAAAGAGCAAAACTGAATGTTTCCTACTGCACTGAGAGAAAGAGGGAAGAAGAGAAAAGGGAGACTTACAGAAACAGGGTGCAGAGGATGCTGATCCCATTATGCTGATGGTACTCAGCTTTGGCACTTTCTCCAGCTGTTTGCTGCTGGTTCATTCTCTGCAGCAGTTTGCAGTGGGCATGTGGGCTTAGAATAATGACATTTCCCTTCCCAGCTGCACTGCTCCCACCCCTCCTGAGGCTGTCCAGCTGGAAGGAAGGATGTGGGAGCTGGGAATGGCATTTCAGGAAACCATCTCACGGCAGTAACAAAGCACCTGCCCTCTCCTCACAGGGGTCACCACGGTGCTCACCATGACAACCATCAACACCCACCTGCGGGAGACTCTCCCCAAGATCCCCTACGTCAAGGCTATCGATGTTTATCTCATGGGCTGCTTTGTCTTCGTGTTCCTGGCACTCCTGGAATACGCTTTTGTCAACTACATCTTCTTCGGGCGAGGGCCCCGGCAGCAGAAGAAGCAGAGCGAGCGCATCAGCAAGGCCAACAACGAGCGCCACCGCTACGAGGAGAAGAGGGTGAGAGAGCAGGTTTGTCCTCTCCTTTCATTGTGGCAGGAGAATTCAGGCTTTCCATTGGGCAAGCTGCAGAGCAGCCTCTGTGCTCATCATGAGAGATGAACCCCAGTTTCCATTGTTTAGTGATTACTGGGAATTTTTCCTCCTCGATCATCCTCACCCAGTCCCATCAGAACCCTCCTCTTGTGTGGGGCAGGTGTAGCCAAAAGACCCTCTGTGGCTTTTGGTCCTCATGTGTTGGCAGATCCACACTTCTCCCACTAAAAAATTTGCTGCAAGCACAGCTGGCTGCTCCTTCCACCCCAGCAGCAGTGGACAACCCTCAAACGCAGCACATTCAGAGCTCACAAATGAGCCCATCAGGGGTATTGTCACCGAACTCTGGAGAAGAAAGGAAATTCTTCAATACCATCTTTTAAGTATTAATGAGTCAGGCATTACTTTATTCTGGCCAGGATGGGCAGTGGAAATCATTCCAGCCACATGTGATCATTTACCAGAATTTTCACATATTTATATATTAAAAAACCCCAAAGAAATTTTCATTTACTGGTTCTGCATTACACAATTCTTAGTATTTGATCTTCTGTTCATTATTGATCCCTTCACCTTCAATGCTATTTTTGGTCCTCATTCTTTGGCGCTCTTATCAATCTTTTCCTAGACTGGGAACCTGCCAGGAGTTTAATACCTGTTAATGTCTCTCTTCTGTGTGTCTTCTGGCTACTCCCAACCCGTATATGTTAAGCTCTTAGAATCTAGGAATCTTCTTTTTGTTGATGGAGGCGTCACCTAGTGAGACTTAAATCCTCAGTGAACAGCGTCTTTCAAAGAGAAACCTCAATTTCCCACCCTTTTGGCAAAGGTGAACCAACCCATGACTAAAGTTGATGCCTTAGGAAGGCTGACTTGAAACACAGACCGGACAGAGCTGGAGAATAGAGATTTATTGAAAGGCCTTTAGGGTACACCTTGGGCAGGACAGGGCCTGGCCAGGGCTACACCCAAGGTGGACCCAAAATGGTCACAAAATGGCTGACCAGTCATGAGATCTTATATTTTTTGGTCCATTTGTGTATTGGAGTTTAATTGTCCAATTCCAGCTCCAGGCTGTGAGCTCCCATCCTTCTTGTTCCTCCCTCCAGCCACCCTTGTTTGTGCTGTTGGGCTGAAAGTTGTCCTTGGTGTGCAGCAGGACAAGGATTTGTTTTGTGTCCCTGCTGTGTGCAGAGAGCTGAGTGACACTGACTGTGAGCTCAGACCTGCACCCCTGGGCAGCACAGAATATGAAAAACATGAAAACTAAAACTTAAGGCATAAATTTATAATTTCCAACAGTATCATCACCCAGCAATCTGTTCAGAATCGCCCCTAATGGCACACAGCACACCCCAGTACCTCCGTGTCTGTGTTCCCCGTTCCAGGTCGACCCTTACGGTAACATCCTCCTCAGCACGCTGGAGATGAACAACGAGCTGCTGGCCACGGACATGATGAGCAGCGTGGGCGACTCTCGAAACTCTGTCATGTCCTTCGAAGGCTCAGCCATCCAGTTCCGCAAGCCGCTGGCCTCTCGGGATGGCTTTGGCCACCACCCCACCCTGGACCGCCACGTCCCGCTGACCCACCACGCCGCCGCCCGCAACCGCGCCAACTGCCGCCTGCGCCGGCGGTCGTCCAAGCTGAAGCTCAAAATCCCAGACCTGACAGACGTCAGCACCATTGACAAGTGGTCACGGATCATTTTTCCAATCACTTTTGGATTCTTCAACCTTGTTTACTGGTTGTACTATGTAAATTGATGCCTGCGGCCCCTCCGAGAGAGATAATAGGGACAGACACTCAGACAATGACAACACAGGAGTGTTGCGGTCTTTTGGGTTTGGGTTTTACTCTTTACTATCATTGTCATTTATTCCTATGGTTCATTAGATTTATTCTAAGCTTACTCTTCTCTTTTCAGCACATGTAGAACCACGGAGTGTGGGGTGGGGTAAAGGGAGAGAAAGGCACGGGAGGGGGTTTGGTTTCAGGGAGGGATGTGTTTGTCTTGATTTTGGTTTCCTGCTGAAGGACTTAAACCATTGTAAAAAAAACCAAAAAATCAACAAAACCAACAAAAACTAAAAAAAAATGAAAGGAAAAAAAAAGAAAAAAAAGACAGAAAAAAAGAGAAAAAACACACAAAAAAACCCCAAAACCAAGAAAAGTTAAAAAAAAAAAAAAAGAGGGGGGAGATTTAAAGAAGTTGAGTCAAAAACTGGTGGGGGTGATAGGTTATCTTTGGCTGTGCTCACTAATGCTCTATCCTCACTTCCATTTCACTACTGAATTTCATCTTTCACTTTTCAGTCCTATTATATATTTTTTAATCTTTCTTCTGTCACTGCTCTTAACCCCTTCATGTTTATTCTTTCATGGATTCATGAGATGATGGGGTTTCATTCTCACGCTATGAGATTTTTCTTTTCTTTTTCTCTCTCTCCCTCTCTCTTGCTTACAAGCCTAAAAGAATCTTTTAAACCAACAAATAAAAAAAGAATATTTATTTTGGAAGAGCTGGGAAGGGAGGGGAGGACGAGGCAATTATTTGGGAGGGAAGGGGCAACGTGGGGTTTATGGGAGGGGGGGAGGAGGGAACTTATCAAAACCAAGGCACATTTGCAAGATGCCTTTTTCCACCTTCAGGAGTTTGCAAGCTGTTTTTCCTGTGTGAGTGTGCGTGCGTGGAGCATCTGTGTGTGTGTGTGTGTGGGCACGTGTGTCCATGGATGTGTGTGTGCAAGCATGTTTTCTGGGGAGGGGGGCTGGGGAGGGGGGTTTTGTAATATCTTTTGTAGAAAGAGAACACAGATGACGTTTAACTGGCCGTGTGTTTGGGGCGGGGGGGGGATAGCAGGGGTTTGTTTGCTCATTGCAGCTTCACCAGGTTGGAGGTCGGGGTCCCAGCTCCAGAGGCAGAGCTGGGGAGGCAGAGTGTGCAAATTGGCACTCGCTGAGGGAAGAGAGGGATCTGGGGATCAGCAACAGGGCAGTGCTGCTGTTCCTGAGAAGACTGAGCTGATTCAGTCCTCAAAGGAGACGTTGTTCCTAGTTATTCCCACCCTGCATCTTCCTTACTGAGTCTGGAGAGAAAAGCAGGAGTGTGAAAATTTAACCCTTCCCCGCTCTCCCTGTTCCTTATGCCAGACAATGGATCCACACTCCAGCCCTCTGAGTGACCATAGCCTGCATTGGGGTGCAGGAGAGTCTGGGTGTCAGTTAACTTCGTTACATTTCAGGATGGAAAAAATAGGGAAATGATAATGATCCCCTTTCCTAAAAAGTTCAGGAGGGAATGGTGGGGTGGCAGCCTCTGATCTGTGCTGCTTCCACCAGGCCTTGCTTTATGTCTGTTAAGATATAGAGTATAGAGAAAAGCACCCCGTGCCCTTCCTTGCAGATGATGAAGCTGAGGATGAGGTTGAGTTCCATGGAGCATCATCCTGCTGGAAGGTGATGGTCTCCACAGGCTGGGCAGGGTGAAGGTTGCAGTGAAAATGCTGAGCTTGGTGCTTGTGGAAGCCCCTGAGCCTCCAGCAGCTTCCATCTGAAGGCATTCCTTAGGAAGGTACAGCAGGGGAGCTTGGCCTTGGACAGCAAGGTCAGACCTTTCCAAAGGAGCCAGTGACTTTCAGGAAAATCACTGAATTATTGGCCACTTTGGCAATCACTGATGATTGATGATCTCCCTTAGAGTATTAATAAAAGCCATGAAAATGTTAAATTCACAAGTGCAAAACTTTAACCCCAGGGTCATTCTGCCATTCCTGGAGTAATGATGAGAACCTTGTTCTTACCTGATAGAGTTTTTTCCTGTCAGACCCACAGCCACCCACATTGCCCTTTAGCCAATCATCCTTTTTTTTTTCCCTACTAGCATTCTCCTCCCTTTTCCTTGATTCCCATTGCTTGGGAGAGCAGAGTGATCCTCTGAGACCAGGGAAACTCCTGTTTTTCAGATGACCCTGATGCACATCTTTCATTCACTAATTTATGTCTGTACAGTACTATGAAAATGTGAATCACTACAGGCCTGACCTAGTAACACTGAAGTCAGGGAAAGTTTTGCCTGGACTTGGCTGAAGCAGGATCAGGCCTCATCAGAGTAATTATTGTTATTTTTATATCAGTAACGTGTCTTATGCAGAATCTGAAGCATAAGAGTAGAGCATCCCCCCTTCCCCACATGTCTGTCCCCCTCTCTCATGTTCATGCATGCACACGTTTGGTCCAGGCCTGCCTGGACTCACCAAGGTTTTAGCACAGTTGTTAAATCGGACTTAGATTCTCCCCTGCCCTGCAGGACAGTCTCCTGCTGGTTTCCCCATCCGTGAGCAATGCTGTTGGGGATGGGTTTTCCCCAAATTGCTGCAGTTCATGGTCTATATGGGTCTGTATAGAGTAAGGGGCTGGATGGTGGCTGGAGGATCAGGTAGTTCTGCCTACCTGATATGCAGAAATTTAAATGGCCAATGGAGAAAGTTACACTTTCTAGTGTGATTCTCCTCAGAAATATCTGTTAAATGCTTTGATGGAAGTCATAAAGCTGTGTTTTATGACAGTGTAATGTCAGTGGATATAAGCATGCCATGGCTGCAGTTCCCACATGGACACTGCCTATCAGCAGGTCCAGTTCTCAAGGGGAGTCTAACCAGGTGATTGATGATTAAATAAAATATCTAAAAATTTACCCTTTATAGATGTGATTGCAGTGTAAAGGGTGGTGAGAACAATAAAAGTGGGGAGAAAAAGAGCCAGTTATAAGAAGCCTATTAAGACTGGAGGGAAAACAAATGGCTGCGTGGTAAGAAATTCTGAACTGAGGGAGATGACTCAGGAACTCCAGTAATCTGATAGATGTAGGAAAAGCCTGACAAATGTGTGCCATGAGTTAGGCACCTGAGAGCTCTCTGAGCTGGCCCCAAAGGCCGGCAGGGGCAGAGCACACACGATGCAAACCCCACTGATGCTCTTTGCTCCTCAGGTGCTGAGCCCCACACGGGGTGGGGTCCTGAGCCACCCGTGCCCTGCAGGTACAGCCTCCCAAAACTGCAGCTCAGCCTTGGGGAGGCTGTGTTTAATAGTTGAGGCTTCAATCCAGGATGGAGCCCAGTGACAATCCAAAAGCTTTCCAGGGACAAAAGCACTGTCTAGCAGAGTTCTTCACCTGCTGGGGCTGGGAGCCAGGCTCCTGTGCTGTGGCCTCTGTTCTCTGTTGGCTGGGTTCTCTCTCTTATCAGAAGTCATCCTCGTTTCTCTCTTTGAATGTTTCTAACCTGGTATTACCAGGTCAGTGTTACTCACAGAGTCAGTCCAGCCAGGCTCCTGGACTTTTGGGTCCGGCACAATAACCTTTGCCAAAGAGTGTGGTCAGGACTGGTCACAGTTCAGGAGCTGCCTTACACTTGCTGATGATGGGGCAGAGTGCTGGAGAACACCAGTGTCCTGGGAGTGGGATGAGGAGTAGGAAAGGTGAGGGAAGGATGATCTCCTCTCAGAGTGAGGTGGCACTGAGGTGTCCCCCCTCCACAGCTGTCTGTGTCCACCCCTAAAGAAGGCAACCAACCCCTGTCTGGTTTCAAGGTCCAGCGATTCAGAAAGGACATAGGGAAGGGAAAGAAAAAAAGCATTTTACTGATACTCAAGGCTCAGAGGTTCCAAGCCATCACAAGCATGAGTGTTCCCAGAAAGGTGCAGAGGATTTCCATGCTGCATCTTACGTGCCCACTGCTGCCCTCCTCTTCTTCACACAGGGGAGAGAGGGAGGAAAGGGTTTGGGAGTGCTTTTCCAAGGTGGAGCTGCTTCTGACTTTTGCTGCAGTGGTGCAGATGGCAATGTTCAGGGCTTGGTTTGCTGGCAGCTTGGGGCAGGATTGCTGCTTGTTGGGTTGTGCTCTTTAGCATTTGAATGAGGGATGTTCTGGGCTGCCTGGGCTGGGGGAGAATGTTTTGCACCTTTCCCATGTGTAACAGCCTAGGGAAGGCATGTGGAAGAGGAGAAGGAGGAGCAGAAATAGAAATGAAATCTCTCTCAGGACATACATGGCCAACACAACTCTATTGCTTCATTTTCTGATACTGTACAGTGCTGTCACTCAGGGACCTTTAGTGACTGGGACCTTGGGACTGTAATTCTGCCTGTCCCCTTCCCATCCCCTCTTTGCCTTGAGTATGGAGAAATGAAAATGAGAGGAAGTGCAGAAGAGGGAAATGAGCCCAGCTAGCAAACCCCTGCTATTCCATGGGTGGCAGAAAAGCTTTGGTTACTGAGGAAAAAGGAAGATGTAAACCCTTAAATTCATGTCTTCGAGCATAAAGCAGCCAGTAGTGTATATAGGATAAGTTCACAGTGCATGAAACAAACAGGACTGTAGGTTTTAACTGGCATCCAACTTTCTTGCATGCACATCTGACACCACGCCAGCAGCTTATGTCTTGCAAATAAGTGGGGAACCTGCCAAGGCTTGGCACTTCCTCTGTCCAATGGACAGCACATCCACTTCCCAGAAACAGGGCCAGGAAGGGGCTGGATCTGGCCAGTCTGTTTGACCAGATCTGCTCCAGAAGGTCTGGCAGGAAGAGATAAGGGGTGGGGAAAGGAGCTGCTTTTGTTTTCTGTATTCTGGGGAGGAGGAAGGGGTTTAAATCCCTGAACTGTTTTCAGACAGAAGAGAAGCCTCTGGAGCTGCAGACCAAAGGACAGTGGCTTTAGGGAAGGTGGTTACCAGAACCCTGAGGGAGAGGATGGGTGGAGGAGAAGGTGGTTGGTGGGAGAGAGCTGTAACTTCAGCAGCAGAGCAAACAGGAGAGAGCTTTTGAAAATCTACGTGCAATACAACAGGTTTGCAGGGACTGGAGCACTGGGAACGTCCCTGAGTCAGCCAGGCTGGGCACAGCTGCAGGCAGCACTCCAGGAAGCCCAGCCATGGCAGCAGTCCCTGGCGGGCAGAGCCTGTCCTCCCTGAGGGACAGGGAGGGCAGGAACAGGGAAAAGAGGGAGGCTCAGGGTGCACGGCCATCAGCAGAGCTCAGTCCCTGGGGCAGGGACAATCAGGTGCATCCAGACAAAGTTGCAGGAGCTGGGCTGAGATGTGCAGGGGAGTGACGGCTGTGCCAGGCTGTGCCAGGCTGAGCCCTGCCCTGGTGTCAGAGCAGAGACAACAGGCAAGAAACGTCCTGCTGGTTACCAAATGCTTTCTTGGAGAGGAGACTGGGCTTGCCAAGCAGGGTGGGATGTCTTTACAGTAGATGTGAAAGTTGGGATGGGGGCATGGTTTGGGTGAGAGATGTGAAACCAATGTGTTGGAAGCAGGACCTAACGCAGATGCTGGGAGGGAGGGAGGGAGGGTGGAAGGGTGGGAGGGAGGGGAGCAGAGACTGGGGAAGAGAAGATGTATATAGTGTTGGGTTTTATTTTTCATTTCCTTTTGTTCCTTTTTGGTTTTTTTTTTAAAGAAAAAAAAAAGTTGTTTGATTTCTAATGTCTTGATGTAAACCAAATAAAAATGGTTCTGTACATTCAGAAGTAAAGAACAGCTGAAAGGTGACAAGTATAATAAAGAAGCACTGACCTTCAGGCTACTCTAACCATTTCCCCAGACTTTTCCCACAGCATTGGAGGGCAGAGCTGTGCCTGTGCCTGCACAGAGGTGCTGGGATGGTGACCTTGGGGCTGGCTCCCTGATCCACCTCCGAGCGCAGCACAGAAGAGGTGGGCAGTAGAGGTGGAAGTGATGGTATGTAAGTAACTTTTCAGTGTTTGACCCCACCACCCCTGAGGCCAGCGGGAGCAGTGTGTGCTAAATCCCAGTCTCTCGTGCACAGGGTCTCTTCCCTCACCCTGCATCATGCCTTACTGTAGCTTGAGCTGTAGGGAGGAGGGGAGGATGGTATCAGCGTGGATAAATGGGGACGTGCAGATGGAGTGAAGGCAGTGGGAGCCTGAACTAGCTTTGAGAAGCTTTTGATAATGCTGTGGCTTTCTCCCTGTGTCTCAGTCTGGGGTGACAAGGGCTAGGATGTGCCCAGGTGCTCAGAAGATGCACAAAGCAAAGCCTCCATGTGAAAAGATTTCTCTTAAGGCCCTTTGCAATTCAATATAACCTTACCTGTGGTTTCATGACTGTCTGTGAAGGATGAATATGGAAGAGAATGCAATCAGGGACCTTGTGTTAAGCTTGTCTGTTGGAGTGGCCATTGTCCTTGCAGAGACAAACTCTTCAGCACAAGTAAAAAAGTCAGAAGTACAAATGAGTGGGCTCAAGCATGGGACAGTGTCTGAATGTGAGCTGAGGCTCACATGGTTTCCATGTTAGCAGAAATGAGTGATGGGGAATTCCAGGATGATGGTGCTGAGACATACAGGTGACCAACCCTCTGTGTCACAATCCTGGGCAAAAAGCAGGATGAGAAATTGCCTGTCTTGTGTTTAGTGCTTTGGAAAAGCAGAGGACAGCCTTGCCTCCATGGGGCAGAAGTGTGGCTTCTCTGCAGTGGGGCCAACAAATGTCCTGTTGTTTGTGTTATTGCAGCAAGACTGAAAGGAAAAAAAACCCAAGCAAACCAACACTTTATGTGGAAGGCAGACCCAAGGGGAGTCTCAATCCTCTTAGGAATGTCCATTCCTCAGCAGAAAGGCTGGAGTGCAGCAGTGTGGGACAGCCCCAGAGCTCCCAGGACTGGTGGGGAGCCAAGGGCAGGTGCTCTGCTGGGACAATACAAGGGGCAGCTGTGTGAGCACGAGCTCCTGCACTGCACCGTGCTCTGCCACAAGGTGCAGCCCCTCGCTCCCAGAACCTGGGAGTGCCAGCACAGACCTCTGCAGACTATGGACCCACAGCACCCCAAATCTGCCCTCCCCAGCTCTGTGCCATGGGCTGTCTGCTCCCACCAAACACAGCCAGAACCTGCCAGGGGCAGAAGGCACTCACTGAATAATACTGAATATGTGTATGACAAAGTGAGGAGAGGAGACGTGATAGACCCATTTATGATCCAGGGATGCACATTTTATCATTTGCACAGGCTGAGCTTGGCATTTATGCTGGCAGACTTTTTCCCCAGAAAGGATAAAACAGTATAGCGGTGAGTAATGCTATTTTTTTGAAGGGGATGATAATTTCTCTTCCAGTATGTGTTTTAAACAGTGAATCTGTGTTGGTTCTCCTTCTGCGAAGCCTAATGCCTCCCAGCTCTCAGTGCTCCGATGTGGGGAAGCACCAGAGTTAATTGTTTTACTTAATTAGATGCTGAGTCCATGGTTTTTTGGGAACCTTGCTGGGTGTCTGATGGACAGTGTCCAGGCACAAAGGCCAAAAATCTTTTCCTTGGCTTTCCCAGCCCTCTGGACATGCCTTGACCACCGTGTGCTTTGCTGGTTGTGCCATCACATGGCTCATGGTGCTGATGAGCCTGGCAGGGAGGGTTTGGGGATCCACGGGCTGGGAGAAGCCAGGCCAGCAGGGAAGGAAACTGTGCTTACCTTTGCTGTGATGCTGGTGCCCCTTGGGGACTCAGCCAAGGGCAGTGGCCGTGTTTCCAGCACCAGCAGCAGCCTGTACCAGGCCAGCAGAGGCTTTTCTCCCAGTGGCTGATCTCTGGCCTGCAGAGAAGGGAGCAGGCACTGCCTCTGCACTGACACATACTCTGCTCCATGCTGGGGTGAACTTGCTTGTCTTGACTTGAGGGAGTCCCCTCATGTCTCCCATAGGGGATGGTGCATTGGGCTGGGCTTTTCTCTCTCACCACCATCCCCTGGCTGTGCTGGAGCAGCACTAATGGCCTTTCCCAGCGAGACCAGAGGGTCTCAGTGCAGGGGCAAGCAGGAAACTCCTGCTGCACAATATCATGGCACGTCAGCTGGGAGCCCAAGGGAGAGGTGCACCCTGTGAGAGAGCTGGTGATGCTTTAACCTCTTTCCTCCAGAAAGTGTCCCACAGAACCTGAAACTCTGGAGACCACTGTGCTACCAGCCTCGGGGACAGCTGGGGACCCATGGTGGCTGTTTTGGACAGGGATAGGTCTTCTGCTAGCGCAGCTTTCAGGCTTTTGTTAGAGATCTCGTCACCTTTGTGGCCCTTGGCTCTTGAGGCAGAGAGAAGGAAGATGTGTCCCAGAGCCTCTCACGAGCAGAGACTGGGCACAAATCCCTGAGTTTCAGCCCCTGCCAAGGCTAGCAAGGTTAGCAAGGGAATTGGCAACCTTTCCCTCTCCCATTTCATTTGCACTGAAGCAAGAAAGGGGTGGGCAAAGCGGAGATTAAACCCACACACAGTCCCAGCTCAGCAAAGCCCCATGTCTTGCTCAAGTCTGAGCACAGGAGCAGACCTGACAACTGCACATCTCCCTGAAATCCTGCCTGGATCTGACAGCTTCACTGGGCTGGGGCCAATGTGCTTGGCAGGCCGAAAGGGAAGATTGGGAGCGAGCAAACCCCTAGAAAGATTCAGCAGTTGTCACAGAGAAGGGTTTCTAATATCTGGGAGGATGAGTAGCTGGGTGCTGGAGGAGAAAATGGAAAAACTGAGGATAAAGAAAAGCCTCAGGAGTTACCCAGAAATATCCCAACCTCTGGCAAATACCCACGACCCTGGTGGCAGGGCTGTGGTCGGGTCTGTGGGGTGGGTTGTTTTGCTTTTATTTTCTTTTCCTACTGCCTGGCATGCCATAATATTGTGTCTGTGTGTGAAATCACATCCCCTTCCAAAAGAGAACCCGATTGCTGGAGGGCAAACGCCCTTTCATGGTGTGCTCACTACGGGGAGGTTGCACCAAAAAGATACAAAACCAAGGCTGGGGCATCCTTCCCAGGAAAAATCTGTTCCAATTCTGGCTCATCCTCTCAAGCTGCACCCATCCATCTCCCTCCCAAAGATGAAGAAGCCGCGGCGTCTTCTCTGGCTGGGGACAATTGATGTGGCCTGAAAATCCAAACAGCTGAACAACAGTGACAAGAGGACAGGAAGATCAATGTCAGTGTCAATGTGTGCTATCAAAGGGACTGCTGTGAACCATCTTAACATACTCTGAGTGGCTGCGTTGCATCCTGTACAGCGTTATAAAAAAAAAAAATGAAAAAGAAAAAAAAGAAAAAAAAGGGAAAAAAAAAAAAAAAGAAAAAACCAACCCAGAACAAATCACCCATTTTTACGATCTTTAATTTGCATTTTCTGCATGAAATAAGACCTTGATCCTTGTCTTTTTTCACAAAAGCGGATTCTGCTTTAACTAATGTAAAAAAAAAAGAAAAAAAAGGAAAGAAAAATAATGTTTCTAGCAAAGTGATTTAGATGTAGACATTTTTGTAAAAAAAAAAAAGAAAACAACCAAAAAAAGGGAAAAAACCAACAAAGAAATAAAATAAAATGACCTAAAGAGCCATCTTTGTCTACTCTAGAGGTGGGAAGGTGTGACTGGTGGGTGGCACTTTCTGCTGTGTCCGTGGGGGCCCAGGGCAGCCAGGAGGGCTCTGGGAAGGACGTGGTCACCAATTGCTGCCAGGTGCTTTCAAAAACTGTCTCCTTCACCTTCTTTTAGGGACAGTGGGCAGGAGGGCGGGGGGAAGGTGGGGATGGGCAAGGAGAGCTGCCTTGATTTTCTTTTGGGGTTTTGTTTGGGGTGTTTCCGTTCCTGTAGTGACAGTTTTTAAAAGGTGACGCTGAACAAAAGTGAAAAAAAAAAAACCAAACTTGAAAATAGTTTACAATTTTGTACAAACATGATAAATGCTGACAGCAAATGTTTTTAAAAATGGTCCATACCAGTGCCAAAATAATGTAATGTGTACATTAATTTATTACATTAATTTATTCTCTCTTTTTTCTTTCTTTTTTTTTTTTTTTTTTTGAAAAAAGGTGTTAAAACACAAAAAAATTATTTCTTTTTTAACAAATGCTGTATGTGGACATAAATGTACTTGAACACTGTTGGTTATTAACTGGCTAGGAATCTTTCTTGGGCTTTTGGGTTTGCGCTTTTTTTTTCCTACCCAGAACAAAAGTAACACTTATAAAATACAGCCTTTGAAGGTGAAACAATCAACTCCTTCTCTGCTGGTCTGAATGTCCTCCATGTTTCAGTTTTCAAGGCACTTTCTTTAGGCCAAGTCTGTACCTTGCCATAGAGAGGACTCAAACTTGTCCTCAACTTTAAACACAGCTGTGCTAATGCCACCTGAAAGGTGTGTCCAAAGGGCTTTGCCAAGACCTAAGCAAAGTTTTCCACATTTCCAAGTGTTCTGCTGGCTGGAACCAAGAGATGGAATGTGCTCAAGCTCCATGACACTGCCTAGAGCAGAGGGGAAAATCAGAATAAATTCCCAGTCTTGTTTTTCCGCCACAAGGTGAGTGACTTATCCTAACTCTGAGGAATAAAGATCAGAAATTCATCATTTTCGAGGGCTGTTCAGTCCTATTTCCAAAAGTAAGTGAAATATTCAAGCCCTTATAGGCTTGGCCATGCTGAACAAAAGGGAACGAGATGGGACCATTTTCAGAAATGACTGATGCACTTCCAGCAAGATAAGGAGGTATTTAATGACCAGATTTAAGCTCCCAAATTCATTTTCAAACATTTAAAAGGCCATCTAGAGGTCTTTGGATGTTCAGGTCAGGCTGCCTGTCCAGCCAGGGGAGTGGGGGACTCTGCTGAGCTGAGGCATCACCCACGGAGGGACTGTGGGTGTTGCAGCAGCCCTCTTGTTAGAGGGTAAAAATGAGCCAAATCACAGACTTGTTGTTTCTCACAGCATGAAAAGGGTCCTGGTTTATTCCTCTGTACAGCTCAGCCATCCTGACCCCAACCATTCACTGACTCTGCCTGCAGCAGCTCCTGCTGGAGGTTTCCCTTGCAGCCTCTGAGTGCTGGGGATTTCCTGCTGAACCCTGACTGCAGGGATGGATCCGTGTGCAGCCCTGACTGCAGGGATCAGTGTGCAGGCTGTGACTGCAGGGATCCGTGTGCAGCTCTGACTGCAGGGATCCGTGTGCAGCTCTGACTGCAGGCTTTTACCCAGCTAGACTGTGACTGCAGGTTCCAACAAAGGCTCTGACTGCACACCCAGACTGACCTCACAGCAGGGATTCTCTCTCCCCAGGATCCTTCTTCTTCATCATCCTCTCATTCCCTCTTCCTCAAGGTTCATTCTCCTTCATGATCCTCCTCACCAGCTAACCCACTCCCCTTTACCCACTTCTCTTTACTCCACGTATCTTTATTGGATACAGCTGTGACTCATCAGGGCCCAGGCTGGATTGGTAATTAACACAGCTGTTACTAATCAGGGGCCAGGTCACCTGTATTTCCTTTTCCTACATGTGGGGACAGGGGGGATGCTGGCAGGGGTGGTATTGTGGCCAGTGATGGTGGCAGTAGAAGGAGGGAGCTGGCCTTGAATCCCCATTTCCCTGGGGTACAAAGTGCTGTTACCAGCCCAAAATTCATTCCCCGCCCAGGCTCTGTTCTCCAGCTTGGTCTGCTCCACACCTCTGTGGCTCTGCACTGGGAGCAGACATGTAAGGATCAGAAATACAAAACAAACAGTTACAGGGATGTTGGTGGGATGCTGGCAGGATGCTTGCTACTGACCGAGCCAGCCTTGCAGCCCTGAGGCAGAGGTGCTGCCTCCCCCATGCTCAGGCAGGAGAACAGGAATATTTACAGGCCCTGATATGCTCTAGCTGGGCATCCCGGTGTGCAGAGCTCTTCCCAGCTGGGACCTCCTGCCAGTGGGATCAGTGGGGCTGCCTGATGGAAAGTCAGGGACAAAAATCGTGCTAGGAACTGCATTCAGCACCCAGAAATCCAGTCCTGGTTCCCCTTCCCAACACTGGCTGAAGTCACCACCCACTCAGCAAAAAAACTCTGATATTTTGCAGGTAATAGGGACAAAAGTTTCTCTTTTTTTGTCTTTTGTCTTTATTTTCTTTCACTGAAGTCTATATATAACACAAAACCATTTTCTTCTTTTCTTCAATATGCCAATTCAGCTTTTCTCTCCTCTCACTAGCCGTTAGGACAGTTCTTGTCTCTAAAAGCCCGGAAGCCCTGCTGAGCTCAGAGGCTGCAGCTGCGGCCCCAGCAGTGGGGAAGCCCTGGGAGCATCACTGCCCTCTCTTCTTGCCTCTTCCTTCCCTGTAAAACTTCAGCTTTAAGCAAATATGGGATCAGCAGGAAGCACTGACTCCGTGTTTGCTGAAAGGTGAAGTTATTTGAAACCTGACATGGGAGTCGGACATCTGGTCCTCAGTCTTGTGTGTCCAAACTCTTGAGGGTCTCATCCTCCCCAAAAGCATAGATGAAAGCTAAAGAGACTTTGCTCCTCAACAGAAACAGCAAGAGGCCATTATTAATGGTCATTAATAGTGCTAGGAAACTTACTGAATGTTCAAACAGTGATAGAGCTCCACATTTTCACAGGTTCTTAAGTGATTAAAGCATCCAAAGTCCTCTGACTTTTCAATGCTTTGGGCATTTAAGATGCACAATAATAATATCCAAAGTGACATGCAGAGTTTGTAAAAACATTAAAGCACATTCAGACTGGTTTATCCTGGAAATTCTCTTGAGGCTGGAATGAACACTTTGTATAACAGCATGGAAGAATGTCAGTCCAAACTCTCCAAACTCCATTTGCAGGAAATGCCACTGCAGATCAACCTCCAAAGTCTGGAAGGGAGCAGCAATGCAGAGTTTATTGCATTGCTCCACCAGCTACCATGCATTAAAGCAAATATAAAGCCTCTTCAATATGGGAGAGATTAGAGATTCTAAAAAGAAAGGAAAAGTTATTTGGAAATTTCAGTGAGTGATATCTTTAATGCATGTGAAATCTTCGATGTCAAAAAGATTTCATTTTTTGTTGGTATGTCTTCGGAGCATTTTGTCTTCAAGAATAAATTTTGTTTTTATCTGTATCAACACCATTTTCATTGTCTAATTTCAAGCAGGCAAAGGCAGAAGAATGGAAATTCAGAAAGAGATAAACAGAGAGCAGAGTTGATACTAAAACCTAAATGAAATAAAGTCTGTTATTTCAATGCAGCTGAAGAGCATTTCATTTGAATCACTGCAACTTGACTTTTTTTTTTACAGTTTTTTGACAAAATGCTGATTTTTGAAGGAGGAAAAAAAAAGAACAGCAAACATTATCCAGCCAGTTGTCTTGTGAAGTTTCATCTGACAGACTCTGTGCTGCAAAGTCCCTGCAAGCCACTCTCAGCCTGGAGAACAGAAATCACCAACTCGACCCAGCTGCAGCCCCAGTGCCTGGTTTGGGGGATCCAGCTGGGCATCCCGTGCTGGCAGTTTGGTTTGGATGCTGCAGCTTTCCCCCAGACAATAGATTTCTCCAAAGGAGGGTGGTGCTGGAGCAGCTGCCTCCGCCGGGCACTGTGTCAACAGTTTAAATATTAACAGCTCCACATGTTCCTGCCACCCCGGGGAAATGCAGGATCAGCCAGAGGATTTCACCTCCAATCCCACTCGTGGATTCCCCACCCCCAGGCAGAGCTGTGCAGTCAGAAAGAGCCTGGAGAGAGCCCACATTGCCTTCCAAGAGCCAGCGCTGATGTTCCAAATCTCACACCAAAGGGCTGTGTGGGAAGACAGGGCTTTTCCACAGCTCCAGGGTCTGCTCGGGCAGGCAGCCCCAAACGTACTCAGCATCCCAGGGTGTGTCTGCTGAAGGGAGGAAGACTCCTTCTCCATCACACTGAAGAACCAATACCTCCAAAATGTGGCCAAAATCCCCCAAAACCCTGCCTCATACGAAGTTATTGTGCTCAAGGCACAAGCCTTGGAAAAGGGGCTTGCTTAAGTCTTGGCACCACACTGAGCACAGTGAAGGAGTCTGGCCTTGCAACAATGAAGGCACAAATTATAATGGCAAAGTCTGTAGCTGGAAAAAGAGTGTCCAGAGAAGTTCCTGGTTAAGAATGTGATTTATGTCAGTGGTTTTGTATAGTCCATTCAGCTCTAGAATCAAAACTTCACCTCTGTAGCCCATATGTGAAACATTACTCTCATCTGTGGGTTGTGTATTTACAGGGCAAGTCCTAAACCAGGATTTAGAGAACTCCCTAAAGCTCATTATACCTTGTCAAGGAAAGGTGTGACTTCAGCCAGGATCCCATACTCTGTGGCAAAAAGATCCACCAGTCCCTTTTCCCTGTCCTAGCACTTGTGGGACAACAGAAGAGTTCATCTGCAGCAGTCTCTGAGGTGAGAGGTGCCAGGGAAACATGCAAGAACAACTAGAAAGTGCAAGCCACTGAAATACAAAGTACCAGCAGACAAGGCAGACTGTTCTTCATCCACCACGTCCAAAATCCGTGCTGCACAAGCCCTGAGGGAAGAGCTCTGTGCGTGCAGAAAATCCAGCGTGTTGGTGGTGCCATCCAGAGCTGGGAGCCTGGAAAGGGCCCAGGTGCCAATCCCTGATCCCACGGGGCAGAGCCATCCTCACCCGCCCACGGCTCCGCTGTGCACGCTCGCACCCGTGGGCTTGGGGAAGGATGAGCACATTTTCAGCTGGATTCCTCTCCCCGTTGCCATGGGGAGGCAGACGCACCCTCCCCGGGTGTAGAGCGCTGTGAAAGCCTGGTCAGAAGAGAAAGTCAGAGAGACTTTCCCAGGCATTGCTCTGGGGGAGCTGGGAGAAGACATAAAACAATTTCTAATCTTTGCACCTGCTCTTTTCCAAACTTATTTACTTGCAAAGGTATTTACAAAGACGTGTTGGGTTGAACGACCAGTCATGTCCAGCTGTATTGGAGCAGTGCATAGAAAAAGTTTGCTTTCAATAAACATTGAAATGTTTATTGTGGAACCCAGAACTTCAGAGTTCAGCTTTTGTACAGGGTAATATGGAAACTGGTGAGCTCTGTTGCCTTCTTGCTCAGGAGCTGGTGGAAAATGGGACTTTGTTATATGTTACAGCAATTGGGTGGCAAAAAAGGCACACAGACAGTTCTTCATGATCAGAAGGCTTTACTTTTTTGAATCTTTGCTCTTTTATAACATGGTCCACAAAAGAGGCTGTGATTGGTCAGAGAAGGACTGCGTCTCTTCTCCTTTAGCAAAACAACAGGTGACAGAGATTGTTTTGGGAAATTGTGTGAGAAGAGCAAAGCTCTCTTTAGTGTTTACAAAATAACAAAGCCATTGTTATGAGAATGAGAATTTGTTCCCATGGGAAACAGCTAGCAGTAACTAGCAGTAAAAATCCAAAGCCCAAGAAAATACAGAGCCACAGTTATATGCCCTCCAAGAAGATTTGGAGATTTATATCGATATTCACGTCCCTGATACAATAACAATATAGCGAGGGCTGCTGCTGGGCTTGGCCAAATTCTGAGTTTTGAGGCTGTGCTGCAGGTGGGGTTTGTTCTCAGGGCAGGGCAGGAGGTCAGTGCTGTGCTGAGCAGCACTGCTGGGGCATCTCAGCTCTGCACCTGGACACCACCGTGGGCTGGCAAAGGCAGCCCTCACCTGCTGTGCACCTGTATAACACTGCTACTTCTGCTTAACACTGGAGGATACACAAATATTATCATTATTTCATATTTTCATTCCTTTTCCCAAGGCAAATTCTCTCTTCATTTTCCCCTTAACTTTGAGCAAAATCCATTCTGCCATGTTGAAGTCAGATGGGTGAAAATGAGCCAACTTTAAATCAGAGTTGCCAACTGGTTTAATTTAATTTGGTGAATTAATCATGAGCCTAGTTCTAAGTCCTTCTTCAAAAAAAAAAAACCCACAACAACATGTTCTTAGATTCATGGGAATATATCCAGGGCTGTGTTTGCATTTAAAAACAAAAAGTAAGTTCCTGTCATGGAGACAAACTCTCATAAATGCAGCTGCTGGAGCCTGCTACCGGAAGATAAATTAAAATAATCTGACATTAAATGATTATTATTGAGGTAATAGGTTTCAAGTCAAAAACAAGATTTTGGAGAAGCAGAAAGGCAAATAACTCATGATTACTGAATATTTGTGTCTAACAGTTTCCTGTACCCAGTCCAAAACCTCCTGAGGTTCCTTTCCCTGCAACATAAATATCAGTGTCCACCTCCAGATCCCCACAGGAGAATAGAACTGTCTCCTCTTGAGCTCTCACCACAGCATTTCTGACCAGCTCTGCTGGACAAAGGGAAAAGTGTAATTAATGCAGCACAAGCAAGGGTGGCACAGAAGTACAGGGTTGCTCATTTTTACGTTTCTGTTGGATAAAGTTTCCACCTGGCTTCATGTTACGAAACAGCGAAGATGATTCACATTCCTGGAGCACGTGGATGCCTCAGGACAGGCATGAGCAGAGCAGGAGTGACCACCCAAGGATGGTATAAACAGAAAAAACAGAAATAGAGCTCAGGTCTGAGATCCCCTGGTGCAGATCCCGTTCCACTGGAGCGTGGCAGAGTCAGAGCATTTGTGGCCTTGCTGGGGAAGGTACCCGGATTCCTGCTGGGAGGAAGAGTTTGTTCCTGCTCTGGTAACGGGTCAGAAGGAGGAGACAGGATTGTCATCCCAATGAGACAACATTATTGACTGTCCACGTGGAGTGGTGGCAAGCACTGGATTCCTTGGAGGCAGAAGGCGTCTGCTGGGAAAATTAGGGAGAAGCTCCCATAATGGCAGTGTGAGTGCTTTGCTGGCAGAAGCTGTTGTGCACCTTAGGTCACCCTGATTGTATGAAAAGGGTTGTCCAGAGGAGGGTGTCAGGAAGGATAATGGATTTAAACTTTAAACTTTAGGAAATCCTCCCTGGGAAGATGCTGAGGCCTTGCTGTGGCTGCCCCTGGATCCCTGGCAGTGTCCAAGGCCAGGCTGGATGGGGCTTGGAGCACCCTGGGATAGTGGAAGGTGTCCCTGCCTAGGGCAGGGGGTGGAATAAGATGGTCCCTTCCAACATAAACTGTCCTGGGATTCTATGATCAAACAGAAGAGGATAATTCACCATCACCTCACCTCCCTACACATTTGCTTTGTTTCACCATCACCTCACCTCCCTACACCTTTGCACACACATTGTCCTACTTGCCACTACACAAAGTTCCCAGTTCATGTTGAGGTGCTGAAATAGTGAAAAGCATCTTGGCAGACCCCAGAGGTGAGTGGACTGAGTCTTACAGGAGAGGATTAGGAAAATTAGATCAGCACTTTCATCATTCCTTATGGCAGGGAGGGGATTGATGTGTAGACAGGCAAAAGGAAGATGAAATTCTCACCACTGAGGGAGTCTTTTGCAATTTCTCCTCAAACCTGTGCTTGGTACCTTTTCTTAAAGGTCATTCACAAGAAAATCCCCTTCCATATGCAGCTCCCCCCAGAGCTTAGATGTTCTTGTACGGCTTATAAATCATAGAGGCAGCTGTTCCCATCAGCATTTTTCTTCTCTTGAAGTACTAACAGGCCCAGCAGCTGCTGAGTCTGAAGGTAATTTCCCAAATTAACCTGAGAGCAGCCCACAGTCCCAGGACAGCAACCCCACCTACTCCATGCATCTTCCTGAGAGGGGCAGAGCTTGCAGCCTCAGCACTTCTGTAAGCTTTCCAGGAGGATGGGAAAGTCTTAGGAGGGGGAAACCTCAGTTGGATAAATGTTTCAGCCAGGAGGCAAACAGAGAAGGCAGGGTGGATGCATTGTACCAAGGCAAAGTACAGAGCAGAAATAAAAATGAGAGGGGGAAAAGGCTCCTAAGAGCGTGGATGGAAATGAAGGACGTGCAGGGTTATCAGCAATTTAGAAAATAAATAAATAGAAGAATTTGGTACCAGTGGCTGCCACCCAGGTCACAGGAGCCGGAGTCCTTGGTAGGTTGAACACGTTTGTTTTGTTTAATGTTCTGTCAGTTTTTTCAATACCACAGTGTACTCACACCCCAGACTTGCCCATGGAGATTTGTCTTTGCTCTTTTGTGTCCCTGGGGTGTGAAAGGTTCTTGTGAGCTCAGCCCCAGCTCTCCCCATTCCAGCTGCCGTGAGCTCACCCCTGTGCTGCTCAGGTGAGGTAAACGTGCTCCGTGGTACCCAGAACTCCAGAGTTCAGCTTTGCACAGGGTAACAGGGAACTGGTGAGCTCTGCTGCCTTCTTGCTCAGGAGCTGGTGGAAAATGGGACTTTGTTAAATGCCCTGCACGACTCCTGCAGGCACTGCAGCTGGGGGCCAGGGCCTGGAATGGCAGGAAAGGCATTTGCTAATGGAGATGAATGAATGGTGAGCTCCAGTAATGGATTTGGGTTTCTGTCCCTAGAAATCCATTGCCTACACTGGGGTTTCTATTTTCTCTTTCAAGCTGATTAATTAAATGATATATTGCTGTAAATACAGAGCAAGAGACTAGGAAGGGGGCTGAGACAAGCAGAGTGGGCTCCCTTCAGTGCCCAGAGGACGCCTGATTTCCTTACCTCACCCATGCCCAGGGGACTCCTGTCCTCCTGCTTGATCAGCAGCTGAGGGATCAATATTGCCAAGTGTCTGGGTGTCAGCTCCTTGTAGATAATCACTCTTTTTTGGGGACTTTGGCAGAGAGGCTTGAGGAGCTGCCCCCTGGACATGGGGACTTTGTAATGTGCGCAGTGAAATGATGACTGCCTGAGCTGTGCTGCTCTGGGGAGGGAGAAATCTGAGCAGGAAATTGGCCCCTTTCCTCAGCCCCGTGGCAGGGAGAAGGGCAGAGCCGTGCAGGTGCTCTCCTCTCCTCCTCCATCAGCAAGTTCCCTTCAGCCAGTGCCTTTTCCATAGGGTGCACGGGGCTGTCTCGTGATGTTCCCACAGGTGAGGAATTTCCCTGAACAGGGCCAAAAAGGCCCTAAAGGCAGCCAGTGGAATAGCAGAGGGGGTGTGGAGCCTGGCTGCCTTCCACCGTTTCCCAGTCCTTTCCAATGGGTCAAACCCACTCCCTGCCTGCTCTGGGCATGCAGCCCCTGCCTCCTGTGGCCATTCTGTCACTCATGGACACTGGAGAGCCGTGGGAATGGAGGGGTGGAGCAGCCTGCTGTGCCCTGCCCACCCCAGGGGTGTGGGACCTGCTGCTTCCAAGCCCTTGGGGCAGAGGAGGGAGCTGAGTGTGACAAACTGCAGAGCCTGTGTTGGGATCAGGATTCTTCCTTCCGCCCCAGTTCTGTGAGACCACTTAGTTTCTTCATTTCCTTTCTTCCTATGGGGCTAAAAAAAGAATTAAGCCTTCTGTATGAAATATCTGATTCAGTGTAAATCCATACACTCCTCATCTCCATACACTCCTCATCTCCCACCCTTCTGTGAGAATTGCTTCCTCACTTCCACTAACAAAAAATAGAGTGTTTGCGTGAGCACAGCCCTACTTTTACAGGAGGAAATGAAAGTTCAGCACTGCCCCCAGTTTGGGGCTTTGATATCCTTGAACACATTGTCCTAAACCAAAAGAGTCCTGGCTATCCCACATGGGATGTGTTGGAAGTGTGTGTGTGACTGCCAGGGCTGTCCCTGAGGGGGTTTAGGGGCAGGATGGGAAGTGGCAGACCCGAGGTGACATTGGGCATCCCCTGCCCTCCTGAGGAGCAAGGAGCAGCCATCTGCCTCTCCCTCAGCTGCAGCCCCAGACAGGGATGTGTGCCAGGGGAGAGCACAGCCCTCACATCCACTCGTTCTTCTGCTTCCAAGAATTGTTCTTTGGTAAGGAGCACTTTGATTAAAGGAACTCATTTACAAAGCAACAATAAGCAAAGAAAACCCTTGTGTGAGCTCCATACAACAGCCACAGCATCTCGTTGCTTCTGAGCTCCAAAGGTCAACTTGACATTTCATTCCCGTGCAGAAGCAGCGGGGACAGTGGGCACCAGAGAGGTCAGCAAACCCTCAGGCCTCTGCCTCCTCCAGCAGCCAGCTCCTCCTGTGCAGGCTCATGATTGCCCCAAAGCAACATTTTGGGGTCCCAGGCATTCTGCCCCTCAGACTCCACTTCAAGAGGGGTTTCTTGATGTGTAATGTCACATCAGGCTTACACCCCCTGCCTGCTTCTCTTCAATAAATGTGTCCCAGGGCTCTGTGCTGACCCACACAGTTTTCACAGCTCTTTTTCTGCCCAGTGCCTGTTCCAGCTTACCCAGTCAGGGAGGTTCACACCTTGCTCCTGCTCTGCTATCTGATGTCCCCTGGTCAGCGTTCTGGCCAGGGAAATTGTGGCTGCCACACCCCTGGGAGTGTTCACAGCCAGGTTGGATGGGGCTCTGAGCAATCTGACCTGGTGAAAGAGTCACTGTTTCTACAGGGGTTTAAAGGTGGAATTATACTGTGCAGGGGGTGGGAGGAGTGGACTGACCATCTCAGAAGATCCAACACTGTCGCCCTGTTCGTCTAAGCCTTCTGATGTTTACATTTTTGTAATGGAGTTTCTCACACACTTTTCATATAAATAATGATTGTTTTGCATTCCTTTCTGGAGGAGGAAAGAACTGATGGACTGTTGGTTTGACCAGCGTGGTTGGAGGGGACGATTTCACCCTCCAATCCATGGTCACTGTTAGAACTCTATAAATTCAAGGTCTGTAAAATAAACTCCCTCTCTTTTGCCTTGGACATCTCAGCGTGTGAGTGCGTGTTCATTTCGTGTCCTATTGTGACATAACACTGTGTCCACACTGAATACTGGACAGAGAAGCCTCTTTTAGGGACAGCTGCTTCTTGACAATCTTCTCTTGTCCCAGGTTACAGTGTCAGCTGTGCCCACAGTCTGTATTCCATCCCCATCCCCAGGAGCTGCTGGAACCAGCTGGGGCAGTGTTTCCCTTCTCTCCTGTCCATGGCCCAGCAATGCCCATGGCTCATGGGGAACTCCCTGCGGGAGCTGTCTCTGGTTCATGGGCCAGCAAGGAGCCACTGCAGGGCTCAGAGAATGAGATCAGCCCAGGGGGAGATGCTCCGCCCAGGGGGAGGAGCCAAGCATTCCCACCTGGATAGAATCTGGGATTTGGGACAGCACAGGGAGCCCTGACCCACTGCACTCCCAGAGGACAAGAGCTCCCAGACCTTTCTACAGGATCACTGCTTGGACAAGAGCATTTCATCTGCACTGCTGCCACCACCCTGACTAACAGGGTGTCAGGTTGTGTTCTGACTCTGTCAGTGGTCTTTTGTACTATTGCATTTATTCTATTTTACTTTCTTTTACTTTCTTTTATTTCTTTACTTTTCCTCTCATTAAATTGTGTTTCTGACTTGGAGTCTCTCACTGGTTTTGTTTTCAAACCAGTACATCTCTCTCGGTGTGTGCAGCTCCACACATCTGGACCTGGAGCCCACTCCCCAGGAAATTTGGGTTTGTGGTTTGGGTTGGGCCTGTTGTGCTCCAAGCTGAGGCTCTGCAGTGTGTCCTGCTTTTCACAGAGGATTGAGAGCTCTTCTTGGGTCCATGTAGTTCCTTCCTCGTTTAATTTGCTCCTAATTAATTTTCACAGTAAGGGGATGGGAGGCAGAATTGCAACAGAAGAAGTTCTATTAGAGAAAAGGAAGAGATTTCCATGGCGAAGGCAGTCAGCCAGCAAATCACAGGCCCAGGTCAGCACTGGGATCTCTCTAATTGGAGACACTCATTATTTGACAAAATGGACCTGAGGACCCAAGTTAACTTCAAAAATGGTCAGAGCTTCAGTGCTGGGGATGCCCCTGGCACCCAAGGACGTGATCCAGACCAGGGGCAAGAGCTCAGATGTGCACACATGGCTCTGGAATAGGATTCAGTGGAGCAAACTGATTTGGGTGGAGGAGAGTAAAAATAAAGCACTGCCTTTATCAGTGGGGCTGTGTCCAGAGGCCAGGAATTAAACCAGAAACACGCACAGGCGTTGGGATGGGGAGTTATTTAATCAGCTGGAATTAGCTGAGGGGTTTGTCACTTCAGCTTTTTGTGTTTGGACTGATTACAATTAAAATGCAAAGTTCTGACTGCTTAAGTGCCCCGTGCTAATTGGGGGATCAGTGGGCTGTCTTTTCCCTTTCTCTTCCAATTTCTTTTATGGCTTTGTTTCCAGCGCAGAAGGTGTGGCAATCCCAGGGATTTGAGACGAGGGAGAGAGGTGGGAAACACCAAATAAAATCTGTGTGGGCAATTCCTCCAAAGCTGGAGAGGGAGGGAAGCAGGGGTCTTTCCTGCACAGGGAACAAACCTTTGCAAAGGGATGTGATAATCCTGCTTTCCTCTCCCCTGGATAATTTTGGTCCAAAAGCTGTGGGGATTAATTGAATGAGATGGTTGGTCAAGAGTTTGCTTGTTTTTGCAGCTTGTTTTTGCACGGTGAAAGAATTGTGACCCAGAGCAGCCCTTTTCTTCAGCAGTGGTGCATTTTCCTGGTTTTTGGGAGGGCAGCTGAAGGACTGAGCTGTGCAGAGAGTCACTGCAGCCTCCCCCACACCCCCACTGCACGGTTTGCAGCCCTGAGGCAGATGTGGGCAGCAATTTTCACACCCACGGAGCTGCCCCTATCAGCTGGATGTTTCTTGTGCCTGGAAAGGGAAAATCCCACTTGGATTTCCTGAGTGAACAGTGGAAGGGAACAATCTAAGGCCTCCAACACGCAAAACATCAGAATGGGGATTTCTTCATGCACAAATGGTGTTTGGAGAAGAGCCTTGAACGTGGTGGCGGGGCCAGGCTGCAGTTCCAGCCAGAGAATTCCTGCTCCTGGTGCCAGCTCTGTCAGACCCAGCAGGGAGCAGCTCAGTGGTGAGGTCAGGGTTCAGGGGCAATGAGGCAGCAGCACCACAAAAAGAAAAGCAGCAACTGCCACAACGAGCAAATGTTGCTGTTCCCACCCAAAATTCACACCGTCAGCTCTGCCTCACAGAGAGCTGTGGTCAGCAGTGATGGGAGCTGGGCAGGATCACTTCCATCTGCTGAAATCATCTTTAAAGCAGCTGAATGTTCCTTGTGTTCGTGCCTACCCCAGGCTGTTGACAAGGTGATGTGTTACCCTTTCCTTTCTGATGGAGAGCTCAGGCCCAGGGCACAGCTGAAATCCACCCAGGTGATGCCAGCAGGGAGCAGAGCTGCCAAAAACCTGCATAATCCAGAGGGGTTTGCAGAGCATAGGGAGGGCCAGACAAGTGGGAGCCAGGGGTGCAGAGAGTCCAGGAGGGCAAAAGGGCCTGGACAGCCCCTCCTGAGGGAAGTGCTGAAGCACAGAATAAGGAATTTAAAATTAGAAATTATAAAGCAGGAATGTTTTGTTCCAGCTGGGACACACAGGGGATATCTCCTCCAAACCGTGTGTACTTGGTCAAGACAAGGTCCAGGTTTAAATACACATTGACCCCACAAACCCACCCCTGTCAGGTTTAAATACACACTGATCCCACAAACCCACACCTCCTCCCCTGCCCATTCCCTGCCTTCTCTCACTTCTTATTCCAATCAGCTCCACCCCTCCTGGTGGTGTGTGTTGGGCTCTTGGGAGGAAGGCCAACCTCTTCCTCAGGTTGATCTTCACTCCTGGGCAGGCACAGTGGAGGTTTGGCTGTTTCTCAGGTCACTCTGCTCTTGCCAAAGATGAGGAGCTCAATCTTGCTGGATTCAAGCCATAGCTTTCCACTTTATCGATTTCTCACAATACCTAAGTCTTGCTCTGCTAAATTTTCACAATATACATCTTATCTCAATAATTTTCTCCTAGCAACTAAATTCCTGTGTGCGCTGCTGCTGGTTCTTTCTGCGTAACAAGTTATGCTGTTCTTCTGCTTTTGCAAAAATCCTTACACAAATGGTATATATTTCTGTTTTCCTTTCACCTGCTTCAGAGCCATATATGTTCCCTATTTCAGTGTGACAGCAATTCCCTGCAAGCTCCACAGCAGGAACTGGAGGAGGGCAGGCATCCCACAGCTCCAGAACTTCAATTGAACAAAAACTCAGGGTGTCCATCCTGAATCCCCTTCCCAGGACACATTGCCAGGGTGCTGCAGGGTGATAGGGAAGTGTCCACCTCCATCTGGGCACCAGGGATGGTTCTGGAAGGGTTGAGAGGAGGTGAACCACTCCCCAGTGTTGCTTTTTATCTTTATTTTTTGCCAGGGTTGGGAATAAATGCTCAGATGCTATTTCATGTTTGGACTCAAATGTTTATTAATTCTTATCTATGTTACAATCTCACAAACCATGAGTTCTACAGCACTTCTGGCTAACAAACTAAAAATGGCTCCTATTTCTCTCTCTACAAGGTCTTTCAAGGATAAACTGTCCAATTAAGAAATGACACCTAAATTTTTTTTACTTTTAACCCAATAACCAACCACCTGCACTGTGGACTTTTCTATCCAATTACAAAATCCCACCCAGAGCCATGAAGAAGAAGGTGAAAAAGAAGGACTGGCCTATGCCCTAAAAGCTCCATCTTGCTTCATATATATATTACTGTATTCTAAACCCTTAAACTCTGAGTTTTCCACCCATGTGATATCACACACTTCTATTCAAACTCCACACCCACAATCCCAGTGCTGCCACTCAATTTTGGAAGCTTCTCCACGGCCTCAGGTCAGTGCAGTGTTTGTCTGGGGGTCAGTGCCTGTGAGCGCAGAAAGTCTGAAATTCTCAGTGCCCGGGGTTCCAACTCCCCAGAGATGCAGAGGAGAGCCAGAGAAGGGTGGGCTGCCCCCACCCCGGCCAGGGCCTGCAGGAGGCTCTAATGAACCTTCTCATGCCCAGCCAAGCACGGCAGCAGAGCAGCCCCATCCCCGGGGAAGGGGAGGAGGGGTCCCAGGGGCTCTGCCACGGAGCACCCCGTGACACAGCTCCTGCTCTCGCTCCAGTGGGCTCCAGAGATGGGCAGCTGGGTGTGAAATGTGTTCAACTTTTGTGGGGTTTTTCCATGAATTCAGCAATATTTACTGCCAGGGAGAGGGGAAGGAGAAAGGAAAATGGCTTCTGATGCTAGTGGGGAGTGCAGGGATGTGGAGTGGAGGAGGGAGAGGAGAGGAGAGGAGAGGAGAGGAGAGGAGAGGAGAGGAGAGGAGAGGAGAGGAGAGGAGAGGAGAGGAGAGGAGAGGAGAGGAGAGGAGAGGAGAGGAGAGGAGAGGAGAGGAGAGGAGAGGAGAGGAGAGGAGAGGAGAGGAGAGGAGAGGAGAGGAGAGGAGAGGAGAGGAGAGGAGAGGAGAGGAGAGGAGAGGAGAGGAGAGGAGAGGAGAGGAGAGGAGGGGAGAGGAGAGGAGGGGAGAGGCAGTTGAGGAAGGCTGTAGGTGTTGGAGCAGAGGTCTGGGAATGCACTGCCTGGTGTTGGGATGGTTTATCCTCACCCTCTGCCTGTGCTCCTCCCAGTTCCCCCACAGGCAGAGCTTCCCTCATGTGGGACACAGGAGCAGATCCTGAGCCCAGGGGGAGCTGTGGCAGGGGTGGCTCCGTGTGTGAGGCTCCCCTGGGAGAGCACAAGGGCCATTCCCAGAACCAGGACCAGGGCTGTCTCTCCCCATTCCCCCTCCTGGGCTGGGCTCTGTCTCTCAGCACAGCCCATGTGAGCTGGGGACAGCACTGGCTGTCCATGATGCCTTAGGATTTCAGCTTTTATATTTCTCATATATTTATTTATTTGCAATCCTTTAGTATATGACTCTAAACTCCACACACACTGTGAGCTGCTGCTTCCCCAGTTTGGGCAGACATAAGAATTCCTCTCCAGGCCTGGCAATCAAGGACACCTCACTGCCTCAGGCCTGAGAGATGGAAACAAAAGTGAGTTGGGGGGAGCAAATTTGGGGTAAATGACTTCATTCCCTGAAGCTGTAACTGGAAGATGAACCCCCAATTTGCAAATGGACCGAACAAAATCAAGCCAAGCTAGACACCAAGTTATTGCAAGTATGTGCATTTTTCCAGACCTGAAAAGACTGCAGAAAGTAGAATGATTTTGGTCAGAAATGTATTGCTCTGGAGGGGCAGCTGTGAGGCTAAATCTCAAACTGGTGAGAGGGGGCCTTAACACTTGTCCTTTTGTAAGAAACACCATTTCACAGAGTAACTGTGTGCAGCCAGATTGCTGTAAGAGCATCCCACGGGTGGGACACACTTATTACCCTAGTGTCGGTCAAAAAATATTTGGTGGCCAAATGTTCCTTTATAGCTTCTCCAAAAGTGAGATTCTGAAAGGGAATCCAGTGATTTGGGATGAAAACCTGTGACCATGGTCCATTTTTGGGTGTAACCCCTGGGGGGCTTTATCTGCCCAAAATGTACTTGAAGATACTTCAATAAATATAACTACTTTTTATTCCCTTAATTTTGTCTGGCCTCTGTTTTTAGGTAGTCCTGAAAAGGCATCATCCATGCACCTCATACTGAACCCAGTCCCAGCTGCTGCTCAGCAGATCCCAATTCAGGCTTGGGGACAGGCTGGGTGAGGCCTGAGGTTCCTGTTGCTACACAAGCTTCCCAAAGAGCTGGGAATCTGGCTTGGAACAAGAACCAGAGTGTGATATCTGAGTCCTTGAAGCACGATTTCCTCAGTGAGAAGCCCCAAAGCCACCCCCTGTGCTGCTGAGGTGTGACCTGAGCTGCAGGGCTGGTCCCCAGGTGCTCCTGGGGACAGCTGCCCTGTCACAACTGTGAGCAGCAGTTCCCACTGGGGTGGGTGTCTCAGCTGGAGGTTCCCTGGCCTGGCTCCCTTCGGGGTGCAGATGTGCTCGGGGTGTTGCTGCCAGAAAAGCTGTGGGAGGAGCTGGAGCACAAAATCACATTCAGTGTGGTGTGGGGGAGGGATTACGGTACACACAGCTCTCACTTTGCTGTGAGAGCAGGAGGGAGATATTTAATGGAAATGTGCTTGGACTGGCAGGGAAGGAATTTTTTGGTAACATCTCAATTCAAAGTGCTGTAAAACGAGGTGTTGCTGAGGCAAACTCTAAACTAAAGGGCATGAGGGTTTCTAACCTGTCTTCCTGAAGGAAAACTCAGAGGCAGAGAGAAGCAAACTGTGCTTGCCTAAGAGCCCTGGATTTTTATTTTTCCCCACTTCACAGAATCACAGAATCACAGAATCCCCACGTTGGAAGAGACCTTCAGGATCATCAAGTGCAACCCAGCCCAGACACCTCAACTAAACCCTGGCACCCAGTGCCACATCCAGGCTTTGTTTAAACACATCCAGGGATGGTGACTCCACCACCTCCCCGGGCAGGCCATTCCAGTACTTTATCAGCCTTTCTGTAAAATCTTTTCCCCAATATCCAACCTGTATTTCCCTTGGCACAGCTTGAGGCTGTGTCCTCTGGTTCTGTCAGTGCTGCCTGGAGAAAGAGCCCAACCCCAGCTGAGCACAGGCACCTTTCAGGGAGTTGTGGAGAGTGATGAGGGCACCCCTGAGTCTCCTTTTCTCCAAGCACCCAAATGGAAGCACAGAAGGAAAGGTTAGCAGCATTATCAGGTTCATTCAGCATGGCTTGAAAACAGCCGTGGGTGACAAGGAAACTTTCCAAAAAACCATGGGGAGAGTAGGGACCGAGTCCAGTGCTGGGATCATCCTAGGTTCTGTGGGAATTCTGTGGGTATAATGTGGGAAGGCAGGAGAATAGAGCTGGGATGAGGAGACACTGGAGGCACTCTCATAGTCTAGAGGGAAAACCTCTAGACCTGAAAAGGTTAAAGGCCAGTCTGATAAGATCCCAGCTTGCACAAAAGCAGAGAAAATTGCACTCAGGGATGATACTGAGAGAGGGAAACATTGGCCCCAAAAAAAGGTGACACTAGAACTCAGACACTCAGGGACTCAGATGCAGAGACTCTTCTGACCACAGCAGGCTGATGAGACTTCTCCTTTTGCAGGTCCTTACCTCAAAAATAGTAGGGGCAGAAGGGTGGGGTTTGTTGCAGTGCATTTCCCACACCCCAGCAAATGATTCTGTATAAGGAAAAGAGTTTTGGTTTCCTTCTGAACTTGCAAATGGGCTGGAATCTTCTGTGATGTTCACACCGTGACTGGCTCAGTGCCAGGACAGCAGCACCTGTTGGACCTTGGAGCTGCCCCTCAGAAATGCAGCTGGTTTCTATTGGGCAGCAAGCCCAAAGCCCTCCTGAGACATGAAGTACTTTAGAAGGAGCACGGAGGTGCTCAGGGTTTTTTTGGGGTGTGTTACCCAGGTGTCAGGGGCTTCTCTGCATCTGTGCACAGGTTCTGTTTTGGTTTTGTATCGTTTGTTATTTTCTCATTAATTAAAACCTTTTGCTTTACAAAACACACCCAAGGAGCCATCTCACAATTATTTTAAGCCATTTCTGAGAAGTGCTGGATGCTCTCAGAGACTGATACACCTTGGTGGGGCTCATTACACACTGACCTCACCAAGATTGTATCAGGGGCTGGCCTCTTTTATCTCACTGCTGTCCAGTGAAACCTTCAGATTGAGCCACCAGCACTGGGTTGAGCTTGGAAAGAATTTGGGAACATCCCCAGGAGCCAAACAGTTGTGAGGCCTTGGATTCTGTTATCCCTGGCACCGAGGTGTTTCTGCATCTGGGGGTGAAAGAGCTGCTCAAAGCAAAGGTTTGTACTCTTGTCCTGCCGACAAAAGTGTTTAAATTTGTGTTAGGTTTGTTTATAATTGGGTGGAAATACTTTAAAAATTCATTAAATATTAAACTACAGTTTTCCCCTACCAACAACCAATTAAAAAACCCCCAAAACACAACCAAACCAAACCAGCCCTCCCCCAACAAAAAACCAACAAACCCAACTAAGCCACCAAGCCCCAAAACTCACACAACAAACCAAAACTAACCTTATTATCTATTCCAATTAAAAAAAAAAAACAAACCTTCCCTAAAACCCTCCAATATCTAACCCCTAAAAATTCACATAAATATACCTCTTTCTAATTAATTTATCAAACTACAACTTCCTAAAAAATCACTTCCTAACCAAACTACTACAAAATGGCAGCAGAATTCCTGGCTGAGCTGATAATAGCTGTGCTATTTTCATCCCTCTGTGTCTCCCTGGCCTCAGCACTGACGTCAGAGGCAGCCCAGGCAGGAAAAACCCTGGGAACGGCTCTGGAATCTGGCAGTGCCACAGGGGTGTCTTGGCTGTAACCAAAACTGTGTATTCTATTGCCATCTGTTAAAACCAGTTGGGGAGGTGTTTTCTTTATCCCTTCCAGGACCCCTCCTCCCTCCAGGGGATCTCTGCTGTCCATGGGCCATCCAGGCTCACTGCAGGGCTGATACAATGACATCATCCCATGGGAGATGCTCCACCCAGGGGGAGGAGCCCAGCATTCCTACCTGGATAAACCCTGGGATTCAGAACAGCAGCACAGCCTGTGTGCACTGCATTCCCAGAGGAACACTGGACCCATCTCACCATCACTAGATCGTTCTACAGGATCATCTCTGCTCCAACAGAACCACATCTGTCACTCCAGGAGGATTTATTTGAACTGCTCCCAACACCCTGACCAACAGGGTGTCAGGTTGTGTTCTGACTCTGTCAGGGTTTCTAGGATTTTTTTTGTTGGGTTTTCTTTGTACTACCACATTTTTATTTTTAATATTCCTAGTAAAGAACTGTTATTCCTATTCCCATATCTTTGCCTGAAAGCCCCTTAATTGCAAAATTATAATAATTCAGAGGGAGGGGGTTTATATTCTCCATTCCAAGGGAAGCTCTGGCTTTCCCTGGCAGACACCTGTCCTTCCAAACCCAGACAGGGAGGATGGCAGTGCCACAGGAGGATGGCAGTGCCCCGGGACAGGACAGCCCTGTCACTGCTCGTTGGCCCTGCTCCCCTGGATGGGGCATCGAGGCCTCCCCAGCCAGGCATAAACCACGGGCAGGAAGTTTCCTCCTGCAGGAACAAATCCCAAACCCACAGAAGCCTTGATAAATAACTAAATAAGGTTCCATGCTCCGCTCCCAGATGCCGCTGCGGAAATCCAGAATAAGTTCAGTGGATGAATTCCAAATGGACCAGTGTCAGGGAGAGACGGATTTAGCCTGAATGGCAGAGCAGGGAAATGAGATGCTTTTTGCTCAGTGCATTGAAGCATAAACATAATTTCCCTTGTGAAGTTTTCGAGCGATCCTCTGGAATGTAACAAAAGGGAGCCGTGGCTCCTCAGCATCATTCCTTTCTTTAGCTGCCCTGTGCTTGTTGTCCCAGCAGCAGCAGCATGCCCTGTGTGTCTGAGGGCCAGAGGAGCACATCTTTGGGATTGCTGGAGCCCAGCGTGTCCCAGGTGGGCTCTCTGCCATCAGGGATGCCTGTCATGGAGCAGGGAGCAGCAAGCTGAGAGACCTACCCTGACCCACTCCCCTTCTGCCCAAAATTGAACCCCATCTCTGGGGCTACTGGAGCAAAACCTTTTCTTTGCACTGAATTAGGGCAAAGCTCCCCTTGATCTTTGCATGAAGCACATGAGAATTGTGAGAAAGGTGAGGTACTGTGGTTTTTCTTCTTCAGCTTTTTCTTTTCCCTTTTGATGTACCACATTCTGCTTCCAAGCTGATTTTTTTGAGCTCGATTATATTTTCCCTTGTCCACCCTGAAGGTTGTATAAAAGAATAAACAAATAGCCCTAAATGAAAGCCTGCGAGCAACACAAAACAAAAGCAAAAAAGCAAAACAGTGTCTTTGTAACCAAATTGATGTCAGCATCTGTGGAAATGAAATATTTAGCCCAGGATTCAGTGCTTATCCTCCTGGTGTCAGCTCTAATCCGAGCTGCCACTTCAGAAAACGAGCAAACAAACAAAAAAATAGCCCAACCCTTTCCCTTATGATGCTGGTTTCAAAGCTGTAAATCTGGAGCTGGGGATCCATCCCAGGGAGTTTCTGTGCACAGATTGTTGGGGGAACTCGCCGTGTCCCAGCACGGTTCCTGCGGCTCAGCCTTTCCTCCCTCCCCTCCCTGCCCCCAGCTCCCTGTCCGTGTGCTCATCCCCATCCCAAATGCCAGTGCTGACAGCACCCCACAGGGACGCCAGCAGCTCGGGGGGCACTGAGGGTTTGAAATTATTTTGTTGTTTCCTCCTGCTGCTGCTGCAGCGCTCTCTGCTCTGCAGGGCGCTCGTGCCTCTCCAGACCCACGCCGAGCTCCAGGCCAGGTGTCCTTAACACAATCATCCACCTCCTAAAAACTCTTTAAACTGACCTTTAAACAACCCCCAAGGAGATTCCGCTTGGGGATTTGGGTTTGGTTTATTTCTGGAAGCGAGAACAACAAAAACTCAAGTAATATTTTTAGCCTTGAAGACCCCAGGAGCACCAACAAATCCAAAAATATTCCTGAAAAGCAAGACAGCAGGGGTCTGCTCTAACCATAAATGCCACAAAAATAGTAACCCCAGGAGAAGCTTTTTTTTTTTTTCAATGCTGAAAGCAAATACTTTTCCAGCCAAAATAGAAGTTGATGTAACAGATTTGACCTTTTTTGCTGTCAGCTGTCAACCCAGCACCACCACCATACTCACCATGGCCTCAAGTGCCACATCCACGTATTTTTTGAACGTTTCCAAGGGTGGTGACTCCACCACTGCCCTGGGCAGCCTGTTCCAGTGCTTTAAAACCCTTTCAGTTAAAGAATTTTCCTGAATATCCAATCTAAACCTGCCCTGGCACAACTTGAGGCCGTTCTCTCTTATCCTGGCACTTCCTCCCTGGGAGAAGACACTGACACCGCCCTCTCTGCAACTTTCAGGGAGTTCCAGAGAGCAACACTGTGTTTTTCCTCCAGATGAGGGTCTTGCACTGATTATGATGTTTCAGGGACTGATGGTTTGGTCTTTCCCTTGTCTCCTCACCTGGAATCTGGTCTGGAGTCTTCGCAATTGTCCCCACTTCAGGAGAGTCCAGGGCTCCCTGGAGGGCTGCCAGCTGTCCCCTGTCCCTGTGCAGGATGCTGAAGCTGGGAGCCAGTGCTGTGGCTGCTTTTACTGACCACAGCGATGTTCTCAGAGCAGAGCAGCCTGCATGTGTTTAAAGCAGCAAAATTAGGCTCCCCCCCAGCCCCCAGCCCCAGCCAAAAATGAAAAGTGCAGCAAGGCTGGGGGGGAGATGGCCCAGCTGGGTGTGCTGCCTGCCTGCTGTCTCTCAAGGAGTTTCCTCCCCAGTCTGCCCAGTCCTGTCCCTCAGAGATGGGGAAGGAAGGGGAGCAGGGGATGAGGGGGGCAATGGCAGCAATCAGTCAATCTTGATCAATCTCTTTTCCCATAAATTTATATATTTTTGTGGCTCAAAATACATGGCATTTAAATGATCAACAGCAAAATGAAACACAGAATTTAGCAGGACAACGTTTCAGCAGCTCAGATGTTCTCCTTTGGTCTGTTTCAGGACTTATTTTTCCAGTTGAAATTTTCTTCCTCTCTTGATCTGAAAAAAAAAATGCATGTGAAACATGGAAACCACACCTGAACTGGAAAAATATTTCCCTCTGCTTTTGAATGGCTCCTTTCCCAGGCTGCCAGCCACCCACCCAGCTCTTTGCAAAGTCCCTTTGGGCACGAGCAGTCTGCCAGCAGCTCATTTCTGCATTCCCAGCCCTGCAAAACGCTGCTGCTGCTCCCAGCAAAGCCTGATCTCACAGTGGGATGCCCCAAGAAGCTCCTGTCTGATAAGGCACTGCTGGCTGGAGGACAGGCAGGCTCTGCAGAGGGATCTGGACAGGCTGGGCCCATAGGCTGAGGTCGATGGTGTCAGGGTCAGCCAGGCCCTGCCCTTGGGTCACAACAGCCCCGGCAGCTCCAGGCTGGGGCAGAGGGGCTGGAAAGTGCCCGGTGGGAAAGGCCCTGGGGGCAACAGCAGCTGAACATGAGCCAGGTGTGCCCAGGTGGGCAGGAGGCCAATGGCACCTGGCCTGTCCCAGCCATGGTGTGGCTGTGTCCTGCTGACCGAGGAGTGTGAAGCAGAGACACAGAGCAGCCATTCCCTGTCCTGGGGCTGGCTGTGGAGCCCTGTGACTGCCAGTGCTGCCCCTCAGGAGCAGCAGGAGGTGCTTTAGATGCTGAGAGTTGGCACAAGGGGCTCTCCAAAGAGGCTTTGTGCAGGTGTCTGTCTTGGCTGTAAGTCTGGGTTACATAAAAGTGATGCAGTTTTGTGTGCAGACAAAGCCTTTCCTGGCTAGAAAGGGCAGATGAGAGATGCAGGTTTGGGAGAGCACCAGGGACAGGAAGAGGAGGGTTGGGATCTCTGATTCAGCCCTCGTCACTCTGGGAATTTCAGCAGCTGCAGAAAGCTCCTGAACCTTGTGGAGCTGTGACTTATAACTCCCCACAGCCACCAGGACAATTCCCAGCTGCAGGTGCAGCCAATGTGCTGTTCTGAGCCCCGGACATCCCTGTCTCCCCTGGGATGTGTTACCCTTGATCCCAACCTCAGCTGCTCCATCCTGTGGAGGATGAGTTCCTCCAACAATGGGGCCATGTGAGCAATCCAGCCTATATGAAAGGACAGACCTGTAACCATTTCAAGGATGAAGCAGTCACACACCAGGGAGAAGAAGGTGTGGAAAATTATGTATAAAGAAGAACAAAGGATGGTAAACAACTTCAGAAATGTGGGAATCAGAAGAAAGCCAGAAAAAACAATATACATAATTTTGCTGTGCATGTAAGAAGAATTAACCAATACAGACTAAAAGGCTAACACGTGCTTTTAGGGGTAACCAATTGTACAGTAACATGTAACGCATGATTAAGGCTAAGAATTGTATAAAAGAAGCTGGAAAATCTATTAAAATGGCCTACTTCGATCATATTGATCATGGAGTAGTGTCCCTTTTTTCACACCATCCCATCCTCCTTGAGGAAAGCAAACCATTTTCTCACTCCTGCTTTCCTCACAGAGCAGAAGGTGAAGCCCACCTCAGGCTGAGCACTGGACACCAGGGAGGCAGCCCTGGGTAAGCCTGTCCCTGTGTTTCTGCCTTGTAGACAGCTGATGACCAGGATTGCTGAAGATTTTGGGCCAGATGAAACAGCTGCATTGGTCACTGAGGGGAGCAAAGCACCTCCATGGGGCTGCACCTCAACCTGAACTTGCAGCTTATTCACATGAACAGTGAATAAGTGAATAACAGTATGGGTGCTCTCAGTTTGGGGTAAGAAGTATTTATTTTGGGGTTACAAGAGTTAATTATGATGTTTTCCTCAGATAATTCAACAAAGGGAATTACAGCACCCTCGTGGTATTTGTCTGTGTCTGATGGAATGCACTTAAAAGCCTGGGATTAAATCACTTGTTGATTTTGGGGATGGGGGCATTGGTTTAATTGTATTGGTTTAGAAAACAAGATCTTCGGGATGTTGGATGCTCCTATGGAAAAGCTACTCTTTGTCCAGTTATTTCCCTGGAATTAGGCTGGTACAAACACTCCACTGAGAATATAGGAATATAGGAGAAATATAGGAGAAAAGAACAGGAAACTACCCAGAGAAGTAACCTAGACCAAATCAAGCAATTGTCTACTCAGACTCTTCCAGAATTTATGAACCTATTTTTAATATTTGTATTTGTGTGATTTATATTGTTTATACGATTGCAGTTGTCCTGCTGGGCAAGGGTGGGCAGGCCCTGGCACAGGGTGCCCACGGAAGATGTGATTGCCCCTGGATCCCTGGAAGTGTCCAAGGCCAAGCTGGACATTGGGGCTTGGAGCAGCCTGGGACAGTGGGAAGTGTCCCTGCCACGGCAGGGGGTTGAACATGCCATGGGTCTTTTCCAACCCAAAACTTTCTGTGATTGTCTGGTTCTCTGAAGTCAGCCCAAAGCAGCCCAAGGGTGCCCAGGCTGCGTTGGGAAGCTGCTGTGTGATCCTCCCCTGGTCTCCCCAGCTGGGTGCAACCTCCAGACAACACCATGAGCAATTTCCAGGGATCTTTTTGGATCCTGGCTTCAGCACTGACCAAGCCTCAGAACCTCAGACATCCACGAGCATGGTGAGCAGTGGGCATGTGAAGACAGCAAGTTAATTCAGCTGTATTACAGCTGAGGTAGATTTAGATCTCTACAAAGTCTGGCACTGGCTCCTATTTTTCACCCAAAGTGTTCTCTTCAATCTTAAAAATGGCTTTGATATGTGCTGAGTACCCGAGAGGCTGTGATCAATTTGTTAGAATGAGTTTATTAAAGAAGAGAGTGCTCAGAAGAAGAAATTGGGAACATGGCACCTGTAATTATCTCTGTCAATTGAGATGGATTCTGAAAACCTGAGCTTCCCCTCTCCAGCTTTGCTGCAGCTCTGATCTATCACACACAGCCCTGAGCTGTGCTGGTTGATCTGCTTTTCTCCCCTGAGCACTGGGAGATTCCCCCTCTTCCCTCCTCACCGTGCCATATATAAAAAAACCCAAATATGCCAAATTGATGAAAATTTTCCTTTTTCAAGTTGACCCAACTTATGTGCGAGTTTGTCTAATTTCACAAAGAGCTTCAGCCAAATGTATGCAGGACTTGTTTTGCCATCAAGCTGAAATGTTTTGAAATGGCCTTTTTTAAACTTCCAGCACTGAAGCAAACTTTGTTTAGCCCAATATTAAAAACCAGACAAGATGATAAAGGACATTTTTCTCTTCCTGTTGAAGGAACCACTTAGGCCTGACTTAGTTTTGCCAAAGTGGTTGACCCAAATTCCCTCTGCTTTCTTTGGGTTCAGCCACTCACATGAAAAATAATCTGTTCAGCCAGCTGTAATTCACACATCTCTGCTGGTTTCTCACCCTCTGCCCTGCCTTTCCTCCTGCAGGGTCTGTTGCCTCCTCTCCCCACCCAGTTTGGTGCCAGCCCCCACTGAATCCCCCCTTGTTTAGGGATACAGCCCCTTCTCTCCAGGCTGCTCCTCTGTGCAGGCCATTTAACTGTTTGGCATAATTCCCTTTGTTCTCCAGCACCACAAATGTGTGTGCACACCACAGGAATGAATCATGGATGCTAATAATGCACAATTCACTCACAATAAGTGTCACAAAGTCAGCATCAGGAGAGGCACCAGCACAGGGGAGTTCCCCGTGCCCCTCTGAAGAGGGGTTTGATGGGACATGAGCCAAGGTGCCTCCCTCATCCCCAGGGAGGCTCTGGGGTAGGACCAGACCCTGTCCCTGTACCCCCAGGGTGGAGGGAAGGACCAGACCCTGTTCCTGTGTCCCCAGAGCAGAGGGAAGGACCAGACCCTTTCCCTGTGCTCCCAGAGTGGAGGGAAGGACCAGACCCTGTCCCTGTGCCCCCAGAGCAGAGGGAAGGGCTGGGAACAGCAGAGCCAGGGGCTGAGTTACTCCCACACGGTGCTGTGTGGAACTGGGCAGGGCATCAGCTCCTCCTCCTCATCCTCCCTGACCCAGGACAGGACATCAGGTCAGCACCAGCTGTTCCCCAAGCTCCTGCTGCTGCCAGGGAAGGTCCTGGGCAGAGCCTCGTCCCTCCTGCCTAATCACATTTGTTCCCCGTGTCCCCGTCAGTCAGGCTGGCACTCACACATGACAGCTTTGATCTTCCCAGCCGTGCTGTGGGAAGCCTGGCAGGGCCAGGGCTGCCTGCTGGGGACCATTAAAGCCCACTTGTTACTGTACCTGCTGGCTGAGGCTCTTTGCACCGGGTCCAAGAGGCAGGATTAGCCTTGGACATGAGCAGGAGTGGGTTCCCAGAGCCCCCAGTGCCTGTGCTGCCATCCAGGGAGCCTCCTCCACCTCCTCTCCCTCCACTGAGCATCAGCAAAGCCACAGATGGACTCTGGCTGGGACCAGCCAGAAGGAGCTGATGGGAAAGGAGTACCCAGAGTAAAGCTGCTTCATCTTCCTGAGTGTTGTTGGAGTTCTGAAAACTGAGAGTTTGGGGTTTTGGTGTATAATAATGTGTGTGGGGCAAGATGGGGGATGTTAGGTGTTGTCTGAGTCCTTCTTCTTCACCTTCTTCTTCTTCATAGGTTTGGGTGGTTTTCTGTAATTGGTTGATTGCAGACTTCAAGCAGTTAGTTATTGGGTTTAAAGTAAAAATAATTTAGGTGGCATTTCATAATTGGATGGATTGTCCTTGAAAAGACCTTGTAGAGATAGAGAGGTGCTCCATTTTACCCCATTTCTCTGACTTGCCTGTTAGAGCTCATGGCTTGTGAGGCTGTAAATAGATAATAAATAATAAACATCCAAGTCTGAACACGAAATCTGCACTTGCCATGTATTAATCCCAGTCTTGGCAAAGAAAAAAGGAAGGAAGGACTGTCACACCCAGAGAACAATTCCTGCCCATGGGAACAGGGGGAGTGTCCCTCTGTAGTTCACAGGCTCTGCTGGTGTGGTGGGGATGGCCCCGGGGTGCCCAGCAGAGCCCTCCTGTGCTCCCTGAGCAGCAGTTGGGATGGGTTCTGTTCTATCAGAGCAAAAGGCACTCTCAGTGTCCAGCAGACACTGCTCTGTCCCAGCTGGGCTCTGGGCATGGCTGAGACCCTGAGTCCGTGCTCAGCCCTTGCATCCCCGTCACATCTGTGAGAATGACAGATGCAACACAACACAGATCCTGAGCTATGGCCTGTAAGGAGCTTGGTCAGGCTCTGACCTCAGCCCCAGGCACAGGAGAACCCAGCACCACCAACCTCGGAAGGCAGCAGTCAGAATCTATGCCCCACATCTTGGAAAACCCTGCACCCAGCCCATTTCCACTGCTGCAGCCAGACTTACAAGGGTCAGGGCCTAATAACAGCTTGAAATATCCTCACAACAGCACCAGCAGTGCAAGTGCTGAGCAACCAGACAGAGCTGAGTTATTCAGCAGCTTCTCTGCTCTTGACTTTCCCCTGACCCTGCTTTTCACACGTTCCCATTTCCAGTTTGGCTGATGCCAAGGCTTACAAGCCTCTGCAATGCTGCTGCTCCGTCTGCTCCTCCTTCACCTTTGGCCCCACACTCCTTCCCTTGTCATCACTGACAGCGGAGCAGCAGCTGTCAACCAAACACTTACTGAAGGGGAAAAAGGTTTAAATTGCTCCAAGAGGGACTCTTCTGAAGATGGGCTGAATAAAAAGGGAGTTTCTTAAACCAGGTCTTCAAACCAGGGAGCCCTCACATAATGCAAAGGGAGAAAGCACAAGAAATTCCCTGCAAGAGGGACCTGACTCCCAGTGAAGCTGGGGATCCCACACCTTTCCTGTGCCAACCTCCCAGAGATGCTCCCGCCCTCCCAGAGCTGGCAGTGCCAGCAGCACAGCGTGTCCCACACTGCCCTGAGTCACAGCACAGCCCCACCATGGCAAACTGCTCTCTTCCCAGCCTGGGCATGCACAGCTCCTGCCCCAGTGGTGTGGGGCAGCACCAGCACGCCACGGGGCAGCTCCCATTCTGAGCAATTCAAGGCATTTCAGCTGTATCAAACACGGGAAGAGTTCAAGGTTCTGCACCACATGAAAATGTGGTGAAATTGCAGAAATGTGTTTGAGAAATCCATGGAGTGACATCAGCAGAGAGCCTGGTGTTTCTGGATCTCTCCCTGTGCAAGGCAGTAGGAGTTTGCCAGAGGCTTTCACCAGAGCTGAGCTGCACCTTGGAAATGCAGCTCTGCACAAGATCTGCTCACAGCCAAGCACAGCAGCTGGGGGTCTCCATCCTTCTGAGGGGCTGTGCAAGGCTCGGTAGAAACCGTGGTTCATTGTGTTCCCCTCCTGCAAAGGTGACTTATTCTTTTAATTTCTAGATTTGCCTGCTGCGAACTACCTTTGCTGTTTATCCAGTGACAGTCTGAGTATGGGGGCAGGCTTTTCTCCTTTCCCCTCCCTTTCCCATCTTGTCCACCCGGGAAATCTAGCAGGAGAGGAGAGCCAAGGATTGGAAAACCAAGCTGGGAACAGAGAGTGACCACAATGGCAGCACAGCCAGGGTGCAATCTCAGCACATCGAAAAAGGTGAGCCTGTTTCACCACCAGGAAAAGGAAGATGTTGCCAGTTAAAACAGGAATAGTTGAGGACAAAGCTAGAAACCATGTCAGAGCTGAAGTGTAACTCAAACTGATGGAGGGGTCCCAGATGAGGCTGATCCAGGAAATAAAGCCTATTAATGAACACAGAGGAATGAAAAAAGCCCTTTCCTTTCCCTTTCGGTGTAGTACATGCCATTTTTCCTTTATCAGACTGTCTGATCATCACACACATTAGCTGTCCTCCCAAGAGAGAGAAACGCTACAGAAAAAGACACAGTACCAAGGGAAAAGCAAGGATGCTGACAACGCTCCAGGGGGAAAAACCACACAGGTATTTGGGTGAAGCAAGTCCCACCCCCACCCACAAATCCCTCCAGGAACCACTCAGTAAGGGGAAGGCTTGGAGAAAACCTGGGAATGAGGAGAATTGGGGTGTCAGGGTCAGCCCTGAGGCAGAGCATGACCCTTATGGCAAGGAAGAGAAGGGCCAGAGTCACCAGTGGTCACCTGGCTGCCACCATTCTGCAGGGGGGTTAGGGGAGCCTCAGCCCTGCAATTCCTGCAGCACTTTCCTTGCTCTGCCAGGGACATGACACACTGTACAAAGGGTGACAGGCTGGCATCCAAGGACAGCCAGCCCTGAAAAGCTGGGGAGAGAGAGGAATCCTTCAGACAGCTGGGCTGGTGCAGCACAGGCAGCCTGGCCTGATACAGGAACCTCAGGGTTTATCTTTCAGCTTCCAGGATAAAGTCAGGAGCTGTTCCAAGCAAATATTTAGGAAAAGAGCAGCCTAATTTGTGGAGCTCAGTGAGAGGGTGTGAAGGCCTGACTGGGCATAAAATTAAGCCTCAGTGTTTGCTGCTTCTCCTCCCTGCCAGGTGTCCACATCTCTGCTTGGGCAAAACTGGTTGTGCTGCCTGTCCTGAACTGGCCTGACTGGAAAATCTCCGCTGGAGACTTCCCTGGAGTCATGGTAATCCAGGGTGTGTGGGAATTATGCTGCTCACTTTGAGAAGCCTGTGGCCATCTGGTCACGGAGGCTAGGAGGGCAGATTTTTGTGGGAAGTGTATGCAGGAGGGTCAGTGTCTGAACATCTTGATGCCCTTGACAAGAAAACACATTCGTTTTCCTCAAGCAGGGAATTGCATGTGCTTCCCTTGCTTGAATCACTTGGGTATCACATTGGATTATATTGTACCCAGATTAATCCACTGCATCTTCCAATCCATCTGTTAATGTTGAAGGATTCCCAGACTGTGAACATGTCCTCAAGTGTTTATTTAAAGTATTTGGCCTTGCTAAAGGCTTCATTTGACAGTTCTGGAGATGAAGAGTGTTGTCCTTGGTGCAGCTGTGCTGCTGTTTGTGGAGCCATGTGTGATTTTTCTGAGCTGCAGAATCGTGGATTGGGTGAGGGCAATGGAGGGTGGATTGCTGCTTAAAGATAGGGTGGCAGAGAGCTTTGACATCTCACAAACTAGGAATTGTTGTCCCAGACCCTACATGGGTTTAATCCTGGGAGAAAGCAGCAGGAAAAGCTTTGGTTTACATTACCTGCAGCTCACAGAATAATCACGGAGTCATTAAGGTTGGAAAAGGTCTTTAAGATCAAGTCCAGCTTGGCACCTCCACTAAACCGTGTCCCCAAGTGCCACATCCACATGTCCTTTGAACACTTCCAGGGATGGTGACTCCATCACTTCACTGTTCTGATGTTTGACAATCCTTGTCACAAAGAAATTTTTCCTAATATTCAGTCCAGTCCTCCCCTGACACAACTTGAGGCCATTTTCTCTGTCCCAGAACACTTTGTAGAGGAGCATCAAGTCCTGCAGTGCTGCTGTATGAACAATACTTTCTAAACAGGCAGTAACGTCTCCATGACTTCCTAAATCCTTAAATTTGGAGGGGGAAAGAGGTGGTATTTAACTGCTTACCCTCCATTCCCGTGGGGTGCCTTATCTCAGGAGAATTGGTGTTCACACACACCAGAGGGGCTCATCCCCAGCTCAGCCAGCCCTGCTGTTTGGAGTGAGAGCTGACAGGGGCAAAGCCCAGCAGCAGAGGGCTGGGGTGGGAGGAGGATTTTAGGCTGGTGATGGAGCTGGAGGAGAAGTTCTTTGTTGTGTGCTTTGTGTGGTATTACCGGTTAGAGGTTGGGTGAAGCAGGAGAACTTGGTGTGAAGGGTCCAGAGATGAGGATCTGCTGCTGAAGACTTGCCTGAGGCTTTGGTGAGGAAGAGGATGAAAAAATCAGGTAAGGAAAGCCAAAATAACGAGAGAGTTCTGAAACAGGAAAGTTTGGTTGTATCTGGGGTCTGGAGCTCCAAGGTTGGGATGGTTTAATTTCCCCTCTGGTGTTCAGGATGTGTTTCTGAGGGGACACTGTGGGGACACAGGGTGGCACAGCAGTGCTGTCCAGCAGGGCACATGGCACAGGGGTTGCTGCATGCCTGGGTACAGCTTGCAGCTCTGCAGGGGAAGCTCAGGCTCAGAGCTGTGCCTTGCACCCTCCAGGATGTGCTGCAGCCTTGTGGGCCCGCAGTGCCTCTTTCCTCAGAGGAAAATTGGATTTCCGTGGCTGTGTGGGGCCGGAGGTGGGAGGGCTGCCTGACTTTGGCTGTGTTCATGGAGCACCAGCCCTGCCCAAACCTGACCTGACAGTGCCTGTGGAGCTCGTGGTCTTTTCCCTCCCACAGAGTGATCTCTGCTGTGGTTTGATTTGTCTGATGCTCTGTTGACAGTTAATGACTGTTACAATTTTAGTTAAAGAAAAAGAAGTTATTTACCAATTTTCTTTCCCGTGGAGCTGAAAATAATAGCAAAATCAATCTAAACCACCTAACACTAAGAAAACAAATAGATTATCCAGATGATCAAATTAAGCTCCTCACAGAACTCATGGTGGTTGTGCTCAGTTGCAGCTGTGGGGCTCCAAAATAATTATTGCCAGAAGCCAAATGTGTGAGGGGTTGGGGTTTTGTGGGGGAAGAGTTGGGTTTTCAGTGGGGCCGTGAGAAGGGAGGTAAAAACACCCCACAGAATGGAAAACATGAAGGTAACTGCTGGTATCCCATAGGTTTAATACCACTGGTATTGGCTTTTTTTTTTCCCCTACTCAAAAGAAGCACATAGAAAATAGCAGTGATGAGAATCTGCATTTCACCTCAGGAAGAAGCAAAGCAAATTCTGTTTGTGAATAAGTTTGGCAACAATGTGGAGAGTCTCTGTTCTCTGGATGTGTGGGGGCAGTGGGGAACCTACAGAAACCTAGGAAAAAACCCAGCATCCTTTAGGAAGGAAAACAAAGGAAAGGTGAGAAAAAGCATCAGAGCTGTGGTGGTGGTGTTGTTTTTGTTGTCTGGTTTGTTTTGGTTTTTTTTTCTGGCTGTGTGCCTTGTTGTAGCCATGACACATTCAGGGTGCTGATAGGATTTTCCTAAACATTTCTGCTTTAATGAGGTATTTCTGGTTTATGGTGCTAAAGACCCAGCTGAGATGCAACAGGAGGCTGCATGCAGCATGGTGAGCAGTGGATTAGCAGGAGAGAGGATCCTAATCCCTGAAAAAAACATTCCCTTTTCTTTGGAGAGTGACACATCTGGCATAGCTGCAGTGTTGGACTGTCACCTCTGAAGGAAGGCTCCTGAAAGGAAGAAGCAAAGGTGAAGAGAAGGGAGGAGAAGGGCAGCACAAATGTTCTGAGCAGAGCTGCAGACAGAGCAGGCAGCAAGGCTGCAGTCCCAAGGGGACCATTTGTGCCTGTGCTGAGCCTGGGGACAGGAGTTTTGTAGATGTCAACAGACAAAATCCAGCAGCACGGACTGTACTGTCCTACCCAAAACACAGCAGCAATCAGCATTTTGACTTCAATTTGCTCAGGGCTTTTTGGGGTGTTTGTTTGTTTGTTTGGGTTTTTTTGGTGGTTTTGTTGTTGTTGTTATTCGGTTGGTTTTGATGTTCTTTTGGTTTTGGGGTTTTTTTTGTTTTGTTTGTTTGTTTGTTGGGGTTTTGTTTGGTTTTGGTGGGTTTTGGTTGGTTGGGTTTTTTGGTGTTTTTTTATTGTTTTTATTGTTTGTTTTTGGTGGGGTTTGGGTTTTTGTTTGTTTTTTGGTGGCTTTTGGTTGGTTTTTTGGTTTTTGCTTGTTTATTTTGGGGGTTTGTTTGTTTGTTTTTCTTTCTCTTTACGAACACTTGCATGACTTCAGCTGTACCTCCCCTGCTGTGTGTGCTCAGTGCAGACACGGACCCAGCTCCCCGTTCCCAGGAAATGCTGGGTGCCCGTCTCTGCTGCACAGCTGCAGCTCTGCCAGATGTGCAGGCACAGCCTCCTTGCTGCATGGCCTGCCCAGATGTTGGCTGCCTCTGCACTGCTGGTGATGCAGCTGGCTGAAAGCCCACCTCGTGCTGGGGAATGCTCCTTTTTTGGTGAGCAGTTGGAGGCCCCCTGTCAGCCTTAACCCAGCCACCAAGCTGGAAAAGCAGCTGGGATTGAAGGTGGGAATAGCTGCTGGTCCCATTCCACCCCTGGGATCACTGGGGGACACTGACACCACAGGTGACTGTGGTCAGAGTAGGAGGCTGAAGTTGTCTCCAAGGAAAAAATGCACAAGCTGAAATATGGAGGCTTTATTTGCTCCCCAACAATTACTCCTAAGCTTACAAAACTTTTTCCTCCAGTGAAAACTAAGACACATCTCTCCTTTCACTGTGGCTCTGTCTAAAGCTAATGTGGTCCCACCTATGCTTAATTTGGCTTTTTATTACCCATCTCCTTTTTTAAAAAGAAAGAAATGCCTAAATTTAGTAACATCGGTGATTTCTTTGTCTAAAGACACAGCTGGAGGAATTGATGCAAATTTGCTGATAAACTTCACCTGAGGGAAGGAAAGAAAAAGTTGAAAGGCTTCCCTTGGAAAACAGCAGATGTGAACAGCCGGACACTTCAGTGTGAAGTGGCTCTTTTTAATTATTTTTAAATCAGCTTTTTTTAAAGTGATTAAGAAACTCAGAGAAAAATTGAGTTATCAGGTAGGAATACTACCCTGAGTGAGCGCTGATATTGCAAATTACTCATCCTGATAATGGGAAGCTGCCCAGATTTCTCCCTTTGTGATGAATGCAGGTGTCTCCTGCTTTTAATTTTTACAGACTTCACAGTGGAGAGAAAAGTGCTTTTGGAAATCATCTGCCTTGTGACAACGAGGCTCCTGTAGTCTGAGGCTGGGTTTGAGGTTATTCTGTGTAATGAAGTGGAGCAAGGGGGGCTTCTGATGCTCCCTCAACCATGGAGTGCACCTAAAATGGGATTAGCCAACGAGCTGATTTAGGGGATGGAGTTAGACAATGCAATCTGCCCAAACCTGGCTTTGCAAATGGAAAAGGAGCTTGGGAAAGAAGGGGCTGAGGGCAGAGCTGCTGCCTCAACACCTTCCCACCATCCCTCCCCTGCTGTCCCAGCCTCACCTGGAGGAGGAGCACGGGGCTTGGCATCTGTGATCCTGTGAGAAAAGGAGAAAGAGGAAGTCTGTTTATCCATAACTCAGATTATCATTCCTGGAGGCTGGAAGGAAGCAGCGCTTGGAAATGAAAATGAGATTTAAAGGAGTAATTAAAGGTTCTGCCACTGAACAACACTGATGATCTGGCTGGGAATAAATCAGAATTCACCTGAAGGAAGTGACCTGGAAATATATTATTGTGCCTTAGCCAAGCTTCCTCACCATGGGGTGGCGTTGAATGGAGCGTGAGGTCGCCCTGGCTGGAGCTGGGGTGTGAAATCTTCTGGGCAGAGGCTTGGGAGCCTCTGAGGTGACTTTAGTTCCAGGCCATGGAAATCTCAGCTCTGAGTAGACCAGCCCTCGTTGGTACAATTTTGCCTCTTGAAAATGCACACAAAATCTTTTATTAAAAACCCTGCAGATGAGTTAACAGCTGGGAGAAGCTGGAATATGATTAATGTCTCGTGAATTAGCCCTGGAGGTACTTTATGGAAATAAGATTTACAACACTATTACACGCAGTCCTGAATGTGCTTTACATTTTTAAAGGAGGGGAATGGATGTTTCTCCCCGCTCTGCTCCCTTCTCCCTTGGGCCCTTGCAGAGGTACAGGAAGATGATCCCAGCTGATCTGGGGTGGAAGGGTTTGGTGCTCAGGGAGGGATTGGACTGTGCAGTTAATTGAATGATCTCACTGGCCCCAGTGCTTTATCAAGCAAGGAACCAAAATGTGTCCTGACACGTAGGGTGCAATTACAAGTCATTAACGGAGAAATTAGGGATGCCAGGATGGAAGGAAGGGCTCTATCAGGCTGTTTTGTCCATCCTCTCTGCCAAAGCAGCATTGCTCCTGACAGCACATGCTTGGCTGCTTCTGGAATAATTTAGCTCCTGACACCTTTGGAGTGCTGTGGTGCTTCGAGCAGTCCCATCTATTCCAGTGTTTTGAATGTTCTACTTAAGATTGTCCTTCCAGAGCACACAGGCCTTGCTGGAGGGAGATGGCCATCCCTGTGGGAGTGGCAGGAGTGAGGGCCACGTGAGGGGATGCTCTGTGGAGAGGAAAGGTGACTGTCCCCTCGTGGGAGCCCTCTGAGCTGGCACCGGGTTACCCTGGCTTTGCCTCACTGCAAGAAATGCTGTTAACGACCCTGTTTGGCCACAGAGAAACCTTCTCATTCCTTATGTCTGTCACAGAAGTATTTTCTAACCATAACTATTCCATTATCTACCCAGCACCACCCAATATTCACCTCCAAACCACATCCACACCTTTTCTGAACACTCTCAGGGATGGTGGCTCCACCACCTCCCTGGGCAGCCTGTTCCAATGTTTCCGTGGAGGAATTTTTCCTAATATCACATCTAAATATCACCTAACTCTCATCTGAGGAGAAGCTGAGCTCCTGGAGCTGTGTGAGCACCTCACACAATAGAGACCAAGGGCGCCTTCTCCTAGAGTGAGCTGGGAAGGTGGGAAATGGGAAGGAAGGAAGGAAGGAAGGAAGGAAGGAAGGAAGGAAGGAAGGAAGGAAGGAAGGAAGGAAGGAAGGAAGGAAGGAAGGAAGGAAGGAAGGAAGGAAGGAAGGAAGGAAGGAAGGAAGGAAGGAAGGAAGGAAGGAAGGAAGGAAGGAAGGAAGGAAGGAAGGAAGGAAGGAAGGAAGGAAGGAAGGAAGGAAGGAAGGAAGGAAGGAAGGAAGGAAGGAAGGAAGGAAGGAAGGAAGGAAGGAAGGAAGGAAGGAAGGAAGGAAGGAAGGAAGGAAGGAAGGAAGGAAGGAAGGAAGGAAGGAAGGAAGGAAGGAAGGAAGGAAGGAAGGAACTCCACACTCCCCTCACCAGAAGTGACCACATGAGATGAGGCTGAACAAATTTGGGTAACACACAGGGTAATTAACCTGGCGGGAAGATGATCTTTGGGGGAAGGTGATGAAACACTGGTTTTAGTGGGAACTAGATGTGAAAGAAGAGCTCTGAGCTGGGTTTGAGCTCACGCTGGTTTTTATTTAGCCCAAACCCAGTACTTTTCCATGAGTACCTGGTGTTTCTAAAAGCTCTGTTTAGGAGGAGACTGTTTTGCCAGAACACCCTTGCCATCCCTAAGCTTGGCAGTGAGCCCTTCTGCTGAAGCCCAGGCTATCCCAGGACCCCAAACTGATCCCAATCAGACCTGCCTCGATGTCTGATATGATGTCTGCTCCAGACAAGCTGAGGCATACATTTATTCTCTGATTCGCTGACTATTTTTCAGAAGGTCTGAGCAATCTGAGATAAATTTGGATCAGAAATGAAGATGGCTTCTCTCCCCTTTGTCCTAAAGGCAGTGGAGGAGTGGGATATCCGATCCACAGGCATGCCTGTAAGGGAGTAATGTGACACAAAGTTTTTCTGTGACATGTCCAGGACAAAATTTGTTTTTGTCTCTGAACTGCACTGAGGGAAGCCTGGCTGTGTTGGGAGCAGGGTGTAGAGCATGGATAGCTCCTGGGAGGGTGGGTGCCTGCAAGAATGTGGAGCAGGGCTGCCTAAAGCTCCGGTGTGGCTCACAGCCAGGCCCTGAGGGGGCTGTACCTGGGGCTGGCTGTGCCCAGGCAGCCATCAGGTGCCACTGTGAAATGGGGTCTTCTGGCACAGCTGGAGAGCCCGGCTGCTGCTGGCTGCTGTGGTCACATCCTGTCACTCTGCTGGGCTTTTGGGGACCAGTGCCTTTGATGCCTTAGGATTTGAACTTTTACATTTCTCATCTATTTGTAATCCTGCAATCCTTTAGTGTGTAACTCTAAACTCCACACATAGTGTGAGCTGCTGCTTCCCCAGTTTGGGCAGACACAACAATTCCTCTCCAGGCCTGGCAATCAAGGACACCTCACTGCCTCAGGCCCCGAGGGATGGAAACAAAAGTGAGTTGGGGGAGCAAACTTGGGGTGAATGACTTCATTAGCTGAAGCTGTAATTGGAAGATTAATCTAAATCTGCACATGGACCAAACTGATAAAAGTGTGCAAACCCGTGCCCATTGTCCATTTTGCGTGCAGTCCCTGGGGGCTTTGTCTGCCCTGAATGTACCTGAAGGCCCTTCAATAAACAGAACTGGTTTTTATTCCCTTTAATTTTGTCTGGTCTCTGTTTTTAGGTAGCCCCAAAGGCATCACCTTTCTTCTGGTCTCACAGGCTGTGGCGTGGAGCTGGGAAACTCCTGCGGCCACGCTTGGCAGTGATGCTAATGCCAAGCCTCTCTTAACCCTTATTTTGGTTTTTATTCCCATCTAGTGGCAGGCCTTGGGAACTGAACGTTTAAATCAAAGTGAACGCTCCCCCAAAGATTGCATTATGCAATCTCATAGCCCCTTCCTCTCCTTTTAATGTTTTACCTCCATCAATTTTGTCTTTCAGCCGGGATTATGTTTCAAATTAGTTGGTGTCGTCCCACAAATGCCCTGAATCTCCATGTGGAAATATTCTTGTTTCACAGCCCAGGTCGCCCTCAGTGTTTCACTGTCCTGCAAAGTGTACCTTCAAGGCAGCAAAACCCTGGCAGTGACAGCAGCTGCACAGGAATGTCCCTTCTTTGTCCCTGCTGAAGGCTCTGTGCTGCTTTGAGTGAAAAACACTGAACCTGCAATTAGCAAAGCCAGTGATGAGGTGTGACAGACAACTAACTACACTGAACTTTGTAACTTGATTGCTAATCTTGGTAAGTATCCAAGCATCTCTGAGGTGCAAGTCCTCTCTGTTTTCCTAAGACTATTTAAACCCAAAAAGAAACCCTTTGGGATCAAACACCAGATGCCTTTGGACAGATCACCTGCAGGCTTGCTACGCTGTCACTAACATGAAGTTCATAAATCTTTAATCTGAAATTGAAATCTTCCGAGAATCCCTATCTGAAACAACATGAAAGTCACCAGGCAGAGACCTGAACTTGTACCACAGAGATAAATAATCCTAGGGTTGTACTTTTCTAAACTCTGCATGATCTTCTGTACATCACTGCAGCTCTCTTGGAGAAATTGTCTGAGGCAGAAGGGCTGTGTTCCTGCTGCTTGTCCTACAGTAATGGAAAGGAGTGGTTATGACTGTATTCTCAAAATAATAATAAACCCATTCTTTCATGGTTTGGGATCAAAGACTGGCAATCTTTTTCTCATGATTGTAGGTACTATTTGAGGGGTCTTGGTTTTCGTGCAAAGGATATTCTGGGGCTGAACATTCTTCTCCTGTGGCTCACTCAAAAAGTGCTGATTGGTGCAATGCAGTTTGATTTATCTGTTAGAGGTTTTGTTGCTGGTTAATACCTTCATAACAAGTAGGTGCAGGTAGCTGAAGTGGCTGGGTCGTGACTGGGCTCTTACAAAGGCTCCCAGGTAAAGGAGACAGTGATGCCTTGGCAACCCAAGTGAGTAAAAAAATGGAAAAAAAATGGGGAAAAAAAAAAAGAAAAAAAAAGGAGGGCATATGATCAGATAGTTTTTAGATTTACTATTTCTTGTAATAGAAATCATCAGAAAGATGCAATAATAAATCTGTCCTTAACCAGAGATGCAAAAAGGCGACGGTTCCAACTCAAACAGGAAAAAAAAAGAAACTAGAAATCATCTCAGCTGTTGACAAACTGTTTTTAGCAGAAAATAAAAATCCCATCGTAGATACCAGCCCCTTCTGCCTGTGACCTTTGCTGTTCCTTGTGCTGCAGCACTGCTCTGTTGCTCCGTGCTGGAGGGATGTGTGTGCCATGTGCAGGAGTTTTCCCATGGGCTGTATCAAGGTTTGCTCCTTGGCTCCTTTTTTTCCGTGTTTCTCTCACGCTCCACTTGGCTCAGGGTTGCCAGGGTGTAATGAATGATCTGGGATTGCATAACTCGGATTTCAGGGAAGGGAAGGAGATGAATGAAGTGTGGCTGAGGCTGCAGTGGAGCAGGGGCTGTGGCAGAGTCCTGGCACATCTGTTCAAGGAGAAGGATTCAGTAAAGGAAATGGAGGAAGCCTCCTGTCCTGCATTGTTTGAGATTTAAGGCAGACTGTGCTCCCTAAAGAAGCAGATTCCCTGCTTCCCAAAATTCACCATTTATTGTTTTCTTTCTGAGTATTTAAGCACAGCTGCCCTCTGTGAACTGGGGAGATAGGAGGAAGTGAATGGAGATATGAAAAACAGGGTGCTCCACTGTTGGTTTGGAAGGGAGAAATTTTTGTCATGTTTCACTCCTCCCCTTAAATTTTGGTCTTTCTCTTCCCCAGGATCTGACTGCAAAGCAAAGTTTTGTCAAATGCCAGAGCAATGGGAGATCCCTGGGTGTGCTCAGGAACTCCTGAAGGAGTGGATGCACGTGAGTTGTGCCATTGCACATTCCTGCTTTGTGGTGAACAACCAGGAACAAAGAACAGCAAATGTTTCTGGGTTAAATGTCCATCTCTGGTGGAATTTTAGCTGCATTCGTGTTGCTGCTTGGACTCTGTGATGTTTCTGGTTCTCTGGCTGTGGCAGAGATGCTCAATGCTTTGACTGAAGAGCTGTCAGAGCTGAGGTGGGTTTGGTGAGCCTGGGATGAATAATGATCATTGGAACAGCTTCAGAAGGGCCCAGAGGGGTTTGGGAGTGAGGGGAGAGAAGTCTGGATCCACCCTGCTGGGTCCCCCCCAGTTTTCAGCTTGTGCTTGGGGTCCCAGCTGCTGGAGCTGCAGGCACCCACACATGGGCAGCCTCTGGTTCCTTGCTTCACTTCTGATGTGTGCTCAGATGTCTCCACACAAAGATTTCACCCAAAGCTGCATTCAGAGCCCACTTGTAGAAGACAATTCCTTCAGTCACTGCAGGGAGAGATGAACTGAGCTCTGGAAGCTGAGCACAAGTCCTTCTGTCTGTCCCCCCCCTTCTCAACCTTTGACTTTTTTAGGTCAAACAAAGCCTTTTATCTGCTTGGTGCCTTAAGTCTTTCATGATGATAGATACAAAATATGTTGGAAAAGCTTTCCTGCATTACAATAAAGCATTGCACATTTTCATCCCATTTTCATGCCTCTCATCCTGCCAAAAGGTTAAGGTAATAAATACCCTGTGGGAGATTTTGGCTCTCTCCTAATGATCTTTAACTCCTTGAAATGATTTTGTGAACCTTAGCCTACATTAACTGCTTGCCTCTATTTATGGCTCAGCAAGTTATAGCTGATAGATGAGGCAAAAGCTAAAAAGGGAAATTTTCTGACATCACAACAGATTTATAAAAAGTCCTGTGCAGCTATTCTGGGAATTCAGCTGCCAGGTTGGCACTACATGGGGTGTCACAGTGGCTCAAAAAGCAGCCGTAACAGCACGTGGAGGATTCAGACAAGCAGGTTTCAGTTCTGTTGCTGCTTTTCCTGCAGTAAAACACACCTGAAAGCTGGAAAGAAGCAAAGTCCAGCCAAATGTGTGTGATGAGGGAGGTCATTCCTGGCAGGCTTTGCAGCTTAAGGCAGTTTCTCCATCATGGAATTACTCTGGTTGGAAAAGACTTCTGAGATGAGCAAGTCCAGCCATCAACCCAGTACCACCATCAGGTCCCCAAGTGCCACATCCACATGAGTTTTGAACATTTCCAGGGGTGGTGACTTCACCATTTCTCTGGGCAGCCTGTGCCAGTGCTTTACAACCCTTTCCATGAAGAAATTTTTCCTGATGTCCACATCTGATCTACATCTTGGCCTTGCAGGGCAGTGCTGGTCCATGGTAGAGATGCACAAAGAATCATGACTAAGCTGTGCCCACCTCTTTGGTTCCTTTGGCAGCAGAACTGGACAAATGGGTCCATGCAAGGCTGTCCTGTGTCTCTGGGCTGGCTCTGGAGATGTGGGTTTGGCACAGAGGGCCTCACCTCATGCACACCTGAGTGGAAAATGCCACCCTGGCACCACCAGTGACCCGTGGCAGCCAGCAGTGACAGATCACCATGTGGTGGGCAGAGAAAAATAAATTAAAGCAGAAATGGCTTTTAAAAATGAGACATGAAAAATTATCACCGAGCTCCTCTTTCAACAGCTTGCATGCCACAAACACCACGATGAGAAAAACATCTCCCTGCTGCCCAGTGCTGAGCAGAAATGAGGCATTTCAGGGCTTGCAGGAGCTTCAGATGCTCACAGTTTGCTGGTTATCCTAATGTTTTGCCTTGCCTGACCTATCTCCTCGGGGCAGCAGTAAAAATAACCAGCTTCAGTCCACTACTTGGCTGCTAATTGTCCACTTGTAGCTCCTAGTCCCAGCTGGGCCCGCTCCTGCCCAAAGGCGGTTGTGTTCGGTAAAGTGGCTGTTCCCATTTGCAGCAGCTTCACAATAGGAGCAGGTGGCTGCCATTTTCCATGCAAGAAAGCTCTTTGGAGAGAAGGAGAAGGGGCAAATGAGGAGAGGAGAAGAAAGGGGAAAAAAAATCCAAACAAAAACAAACAATGCAAAGCATCAGAGAGACGAAAGCCTCTGCGCTGCTGTGGCTAGAATGGATAGAGAGCAGGAGTGCAGAGAAATTAAAAAAGAAGCAATATTTTAAGGCAGAGGAGGGAGAAGGGAAATGCTGCTGCTATCATTTCTCTGCTAACCGCTGCATCCAGGGCAGCTCTCCCTGTTTTCCACCTCGATCAGTATGCAGCATCCAAGTATTTCCCAGTGAAGATGCAGCCTGCTCTGCAGCTAATTTTAGCCTCCTGATTATGACTTCCCTCAGTGAGCTACCTAGCCTTGACAGCTTACAAGTCGTATGTATTTTCCCTGGGGTGCTGCAGACCAGAGGTGGAAACCTGCAGCGAAGCACAAAGAGAGGAAATGGCAAGAAATCACTTCACGGCTGCAGAGCTTCAGAGCTCTGCTTCCCCGAACAGGTGAGAAAGGAAACTTCTGAAGTGCCTGTCGCACCCTCTCACGGCTCACAGGCGTCACCTGCAATGGGGACAGCACAGAGCCTGTCTCGGGGAAGAAACAATAGAGGAGAAGTGCCACAGAAGCTGCTTGTTCAACAGCAGCGCTTAGCACAAGCCAGGTTTTTTGTATCAAAGGGAATTCTGCTATTTTTGAATTGTTTATTCATGCAGAAAGGTTGACAATGAAGCCTTTGAAATTTGTTCTTTTTTTTGCCTTGTGACAACTTGGGAGGGAAGCTATCAGTCTCTCAAAGGGCTTTATGTTGTTGTACTCAATTCCAGGGTCTGTTCTGCTGCGCCGTTCAGCATCTCCAAAATCTCATCTCCCTGCCCACATCATGTACACATAACAGGAGCAGGGTGGAGGCAGAGGCTGGGCACTCACTGCTGGCCTCTTTCCTACCACAAACATCTCGGAGCCACCCAATAAAACTGACAGGAGCAGTTTGGAGGCGAGGAAAAAGCTGTGGTTGCTCACGCAGTGGCTGAACTGGAGATCTCCCTGCAAAGGGACATCATGGGTAGCAAAGGTTTATATGGGATCCAGTGGGAAAGGGTCAGCCTGTGAAAGACACCCCTGAAATGCTGCTAGAGACAGAGGGATTGCTCAGAATCCCAGGAGCTCAAAGGGTTCTGAGGTGTTGTAGACAATCAGTATCTCAGTTTTCTCTTGCTCTTTACCTTCTTTCCCTTTGCTTTCAGCTTCTGTTAGAAGTGACACAGGAGCTGATGGACAGGCGTGTGACTCATGATCTCTCAAACTCAGAATTTTATGCCCTCTTACATTTTTTTTATTCCACACAAGCCCTTTTTTTCATTGTTAAAACTATTTCTATTTGGAAAATGAAAATCAAATTCTTGCAAAATTCTTAAACTGTATGTGAGAGCATTAGTAACTGTTTTTCATTCATCTTTTAGGCTAAAATGTCAGGTTTGCATGTTGAGGTTGTTCTGTGTTTTCACAAGATGTTCTGCCCTCAGGCATACATCATTTTTGAAGCACAATCATCTTTAGCTCATGAATTTCCCAGAACAATGTTTAACAATGTGAAAAACTGTCCTGGATGCAGGTAAGGCTTTAATGAACTGTAAGAGCTTGTTATTCTGATGTCCAGATCATCTCATTCCAAAATAACTGCAAGAAGGGAATTTTTCAGAGGGCTCTGGACTGGGAGGCTCAGTGCTCAGACTGTCATAGGAGGGATTTCTCTTTCTAGTTATGAATATCTTGTGACTCTGGTAGCCTGAGGCTGTAGAGGCTTCCTCATCTTCAAAGGGCTGAATCTGTGGCTGATGTTTGGATGTTCTCGCTGTGGATTTCACCTGGAAAAGGTGTTCCAGCTTTTTCATTGTCTCTGCACAGAGGTGCTCAGCACCACAGAGAGCTGCAGCCTGCTCCTTGTCTCTGAGGAAGAGTTGGCTGAGGTGAGAATTGAGGGCTACGATTCTAAGCTTGGATGTGCACTGAGCAAACGAGGGTCTCTGTGCAACCCCCCAGTGATTCCATCTCCATGGAGAGAGAGGAGTCCAAAAATTCATGGAGAAGTCAGAAACTGGCCGGAGAACCCATGAAGTGGTGGGAAAAGAAGTTGGAAACCAAGTTCTGGGATCTGAGGGCTCTCCAAACCACAGAAGATGAGTTTGTAACTCTGGAGATACCCACGCAGTGAGCTCCTCCTTCACTGTTTCTCTTGGGATGAGGAAAGGATGGATTTTACTTTGCTTGGGTTGGTTGCAGGCATGAGCCTTGGGTCATGCCTTGATAAGGATCCTCTTCACTCCCAGAGCATCAACAACCTCCTGCCTGCGCTGGGCTGTGAAATCCCTCAGGAAGGAGGTTTCACTGTGCTGGCAGCCAGAGCCCCTTCAGACCTGCCCTTTGCAGTGCACCTGGAGCAGATTGATTGATGTGTGACAGGCTGGGACATCCCCTCAGACCTGCCCTTTGCAGTGCACCTGGAGCAGATCGAGGTGTGACAGGCTGGGACATCCCCTCAGACCTGCCCTTTGCAGTGCACCTGGAGCAGATCAATGTGTGACAGGCTGGGACAGCCCCTCAGACCTGCCCTTTGCAGTGCACCTGGAGCAGATCAATGTGTGACAGGCTGGGACATCCCCTCAGACCTGCCCTTTGCAGTGCACCTGGAGCAGGTTGATGTGTGACAGGCTGGGACATCCCCTCAGACCTGCCCTTTGCAGTGCACCTGGAGCAGATTGATGTGTGACAGGCTGGGACAGCCCCTCAGACCTGCCCTTTGCAGTGCACCTGGAGCAGATCGAGGTGTGACAGGCTGGGACAGCCCCTCAGACCTGCCCTTGCAGTGTACCTGGAGCAGATTGATTGATGTGTGACAGGCTGGGACATCCCCTCAGACCTGCCCTTTGCAGTGTACCTGGAGCAGGTTGATATGTGACAGGCAGGGACAGCACAGCCGGCAGTGCTGGCAGTGCCACCTTTGGAGAGCTGTGCTCCTGAGGAGCTCCTGAGGAAGTAACTCAGGAATCTCTGCCATTCTGGCCATGCCCAGCTGCTGTTTGCTTCCACAGTAAAGAAAAAAGTGGTTTGGTGTAGAAGAGTTTCTTAGGGAACAAGGGCACGATTTACTTTGGGATTGGGCCTGAGCTGTCCCGAGCTAGGCCTTGGAGTTGGGCCTGAGTGGTAGAAGGTAGGCCTGTGGCGCAGTAAGAAATTAGATTAAGGTATGCTTAGTGCTAATTACTATAGTTATAGCAACTTCACAGTGGTGGCCTTAAAGTTGGGATTGTTTGCTTTCTTTTCTGTCTGAATACCAATTAGAGAGCACCTGTAACTGTAAACTGTCTGAAACTGTATTTAACCCACCATCTTGAGACAATAAAGCAGAATGCATGCATTAGCCATATTGGTTGTATTGTGCATTGCTCTGTCCAGTCTCCCATGTCATTTCGGTCCCCTGGCTTCAGTTTGGTTTATTAGGTATTTCCCTTTTATTTCTTTTCTCTCCCAGCTCAGATCTGCTGAAGGCAGCGACAAGTTCCCATCCTTCAAAAAATTCAGTATAACTTGGAAACAATGCGACTTGGGGATCAACAGTGATTGTATTCATATTTGCCTGGCAGATTAGCTCTGAGGAGCTGATAATTCCTGAGCTCTTTGTTCACCGTGGTTTAGTGCCCATGGATTCTCTCTCTGGAAGTATCTTGCTGCAGCATTTCTGCCTTTTGAGGTCAGTGCAACGAGCTGTGTGGGTGTTTTTAGACATGAATCACATGCAAAGGCTGATTCTCCTTTTCTTTTCTACTTTTTTTTTCCCCCTGACATACTAGGCAGCTTTAAAAAAAAAAAAAAAAAAGTAATAAGAGAGAAAACAACCTTCCAAATTCCCAGACTTCTTTTTCAGCAGAAAAACAATGTGAAGTTTTATACCCATTAATTGTTCTCTCTCATTCGCTGTGGGCTTGTGCATCACCATTGTAGCCTGGTTTATGCAGACGTGTCCTGCAGGGCAGGGGGAGCCCTGTGGAGCCCTGGGTTTGTGGCACTGCAGGTGCTGCTCAGCCTCCCCAAGTCTGTGGGCAGCAGAGTGAGGTGTTCCTAAAGCCAGCTTTGGGCAGGAGCAGCAAAGAAAAGAGGAGACAAGGAAAATCTTAGGAAGAAGGAGAGATCAGCAGCAAAGGACACGTGGGAATTGTCACCCTGTTCTTCTAAAGTTCTTCTAAGCCTTCTGATGTTTATATTTTTGTAATGGAGTTTCTCACGCACTTTTCGTGTAAATAATGATTGTTGTGCATTCCTTTCTGGAGGAGGAGAGAAATGATGGACTGTTGGTTTGACCAGTGTGGTTGGTGAGGTGGCAATCTCATCCTCCAATCCATGGTCACTGTTGGAATTCTATAAATTCGAGGATTGAAAATAAACTCGCCCCTTTTTTTTTTTGCCTTGGACATCTCAGCATGTTGAGTATCGTTCATTTCGTGTTGTATTGTGACAGGGAATGGTTTGTTGAGGTTTCCAGACATGCCTGGCTTGTACTTTTGGCACTGAACTCAGTGAGTCCAGAGCAAAACTGAGCTTTGGTTCTGCATTCCACTTGAATCCTCTGGAAGGAAAGGAATAGTCAGGAATGGCAGTGCCCTGGGAAACACCTCCTGCTCTGTGTTGCTCTCAGCTTCCCTGCCTGTGCCTCGCCAATGCTGCTGAGGCTCACTAACATTTGCTTTTGGAACACTGGTCCCCAGGAGGAGCTTGGGAATCTCTGGCAGGGTTTTCTTTGGTCCAGGGTATTTTCTCTGATAAAAGCCATTGCTGAGTGACTGCTCAGGAGGCAGGGGAGAGGCACACACCCTTCTGTATTTGCCTTTGGAGCAGACACCCATCTGTTTGGGGACAGTTTATGTTTGGCTTTGGGGACAGCGCTGCTGAGCACGGCCTGAGGCAGCTGTGCAGCTTGCAAGGAGCAGGTCTGCTCTCTATTTTTATCCTCCTCTCGGAGGATGTGCTGTTTGATCTGTGTCTCTTCCCTATTGACGAGCTGTCAGTCTCAGGGCTGGGAGCAGTGCTTGGATAAACCTCCACTGTCATATTAGCTGCTTTTGCAGCTGATAACCTTGGGCTGCTCTCAAAATCCATGTCACAAAGTCCAGTGCAGCAGCACAAGGCACCAGATGTGCTGTTGCAGGGCAAGGGCCATGACAGAGGCGGGTATTCAGAAGCAAAGCAGTTACTGAGGTCAGCTGGGGTGGGAGGTGAGGAAATTTCACGGGTCTGTGTCTGCTTGGCTTCCCATTAGAATCCTATTAGGGGACACAGTGATGCCTTAGGATTTGCGCTTTTATATTTCTCATATATTTATTTATTTGCAATCCTTTAGTGTGTAACTCTAAACTCCACACACAGTGTGAGCTGCTGCTTCCCCAGTTTGGGCAGACACAACAATTCCTCTCCAGGCTGGGAATCAAGGACACCTCACTGCCTCAGGCCTGAGAGATGGAAACAAAAGTGAGTTGGGGGGAGCAAATTTGAGGTAAATGACTTCATTACCTGAAGGTGTAATTGGAAGATTAACCCCCAATATGTAAATGGACCAAACTGATAAAAGTGTGAAAATCCATGACCCATCATCCATTTTTGGGTGCAGCCCCTGGGGGGCTTTGTCTGCCCTAAATGTACCTGAAGGCCCTTCAATAAACAGAACTGCTTTTTATTCCCTTAATTTTGTCCGGCCTCTGTTTTAGGCAGCCCAAAAAGGTATCAACAGGGAGGGAAGGTGGCATTGAGACTGACAGGATACAAAAATCATCCAAGTGATGGCCCTGATGGTTGTACCTTGGACGCCTTTTTCAACCTAGAAATGAAACAACACACGCTTTTGAGATAATGTTAATATAGGAGGTAATATAAAAGTGGATATTGAAGGTTTCCAGGGGCAGTTGTGGAAAAACATCCAAAAAAGCCCATGGCCACAGGGATGAGTAGAGTTTGATAGGTTTTAGGAATTTAGCATAATTGGCAAAAATCACTAATTAGGAGGACAAGTGGTGATGCAGTTCCCCCCCAGGTCAAGCCCTTTCTCTGGACACTCCCCCACCTTGGTACTAGCTGTATTTTGTTTATGAAAATGTGTCTTGAGCAGCTGCTTTCAACCTTGGTATCCAGGGAGAAGCAAGGTAGGATAGGGGCCCTTGGAATATGCTTTGTCTTTCTGCCTAGGGAAAGAGCATGGAAAATTACTGGGAAAATGAGCCACTAATTCAATAGCCTGCAAATGTATCTGTAAAGAATACAGAGAATATATAAAAGAAAATAAAGTAAAACCCAAAATGGCATCACCTTCTCCCAAATGGGAGTGGGCTCTGTTTCCACAGAGCAGAGCCCTACTTGCCTTTAGCCAAGCCTGTGGCACTGCCCTGCCCTGCTCTGAGCAGCTGAACCCCAAAGTGCTTGCTGGGGTCTTGTGGGTCAGAGTGACCCCTTAGCTCTGCTCTGTGTCCCTCAACAAGCCACAGGAGGGGATTATCATGTCTCATTTTGAGTAACTGAATTACTGTTGGCTCCACAAGTACTGGGGTTTTGCCTCAGGGGCCTGAATTTCAGCACAGACATTTAAAGGTTTCCACTTTATTTCCAGTCAATACAGCATTTGGGATTTTATAGTGGGTACAGTGACAGCTCTGGGAATGGAAAACAAGGTGCTTGAAATATAGCTCTCATCGGGCATCAAATCCTCATTTGAAAGGTAGGAATCTTTGTGCAAATAACTTTATTAGAGGAGCACTGTCAAGCATCATTCTGATACTATATTTAGCTTTTAAATTAAGCGTTCTCTGAAATCTTCATTTGCTGAGTGCTCTGAGCCCTTTGTCTGCAGCACAGTGGAGCAAGTGGTCTGCCAAGAGCTCTGGGATGTGTGGATTGGTGTCTGTGCAGGGCTGGGCAGAGGCTCTGGAGCTGCAGTGCCCTTGGGGTGAAGTGTTCAGCTGCTTTTAAGCTAAGTCATGGTCTGCAACCTCTCTGCCCTTCACCTTCTGGAGTGCAGAAGTTATGAAGCAGCTTTTAGTGCTTGAATGTGTAAACATTTAAATGTTTTGGCTTAGAAACTCGTGGTTTGGGGTGTGGTTTGGAGGATTGTGTGTCCCGTTCTGAGGAGGGAAAGATTGTCAGGAAAATGGACCCATCCAGAAATGTCCTGGAGGTGAGATGACAGGTGTGGGGAGGACATGAATCTTCTTCAGACCTTACAGTTGTGGCTGCCAGGCAGGGGAATGAGCTCTCCCAGACAGCTCTGCAGTGACTGTGGTGCTCTCAGAGTGGTTCTGTGTCTGCACTGAGGGTGGCAGAGGGCTGGGAATAAGGTGAAAGCCTCAAGAACCATGGAACATGCTGAGTTGGATGGGGCCCATCAAGATCATTGGGTCCAACCCCTCACCCTGCAGGACACCCCAAGAAGACAGAGTCAGGTGTGAATCACTGAGCAGCTGCTGGGCTGCACTGCTCCATGCCCTGCATGGCACTGTCAGCAGCACAGCTTTGGCAGGAAAAATTTTAAAAGGCACAAATTAAACAGGCACATTTCTGCAAGTGTACATGATGCCTTGGGAAGGCTGACCTGGAACAGAGACTCCACAGAGCCAGAGAATAAAGTAGGGATTTATTGAAAGGCCTTTAGGGTACAGCTTGGGCAGGACAGGGCCTGACCAGGGCTACACCCAAGGTGGGCCCAAAATGGGCACAAAATGGACCCAAAATGGTCACAAAATGGCTGACCAGTCATGAGGTCTCACACTTTGATAAGTTTTGGTCCATTTGCACATTGGGATTTAATTGTCCAATCCCAGCTCCAGGCTGTGAGGTCCCATCCTTCTTGTTCCTCCCTCCAGCCACCCTTGTTTGTGCTGTTGGGCTGAAAGTTGTCCTTGGTGTGCAGCAGGACAAGGATTTGTTTTGTGTCCCTGCTGTGTGCAGAGAGCTGAGTGACACTGACTTTGAGCTCAGAGCTGCACCCCTGGGCAGCACAGAACCTGAAAATATGAAAACTAAAATTTAAGGCATCATAGGGGACAATGTCATGAACTCCCTGTGTGTTGTACCTGGTGGTTTTAGGGTATAAGCTGGGCTCAGAGCTGCACCCCATTGAGTACCACTGAGTACTGTCCTGTCATGCTGGATCATTGCTGAAGGAAAGGAGGCGGCTCTGAGGTGTTTCACTCTTTCCTTTTTCTGACAGGAAAGTGTCAAGGTCGGGAAAAGTGTGTAGAGGCAATTTCTGGACATCTTCTAAAATACAAAGAACTTCTTCAGCTGCCATTGAGCCACGAGGTATAAATGCTTGCCTTTCTTAGGCTGCACCCCAGCTCTGACCTGGTGCAGGAAGCTGCTGACGGCATCCAGCTCAGGTATTTAGTGCTGGCTAAGGGCTGCCAGGGAGACACTGGGAAACTTTCTGTAGGACTGTCCTGTGCCCTGAGTGTAAATACACATTGCAAGGTGCAGAAAGGACCAAAACACTGCTCCAGGTCAGGCTCTGTCTGAATGGTGGATCTGTTTTAAAGAATTACCACATTAGTCAAATGATGCCATCCTGGAGGAAACTGGGTCTGTGAGCAATAAATGCCTGTGGATGGGCAAGGGACCTGTCTTTGGGAGATCTGGCTCAAGGGTTGTGTTCTGACACCGTTCTGAGCTCCTCACAAGGGACCAACACGAGAGACGCTGTGTCAATAAAGAGAGAAAGGACTTTAAGCCTTGGTGAGGAGCACAAGCCCACCCCAGACAAGGATGGTCAGAAGGCAGAGAAGAGTTGTGGTGTCAGGGAAGTGCTGCAGTGTCAGGGAAGTTCTGCTTTTCTTCAGTTGGGAAGATCCCACTGCTGTGCTGCCAGGGCTCAGGGGCAGCAGTGCCTGTCACATTCATCTCCCAGCTGCATCACCCCTCCTTTCGGTGCATCACAGCTGGGAAAGGAAATGTCCTCCTGCCTTTTCCTTCCCTTCCTCCCTCCCTCTTCACAAATGGTCTTCTTGGACCACCCTGCTCTCTCCTTCTTTTCACAAAAGTGACAGAAGTGTAACTTCAGCTCCTCGCAGTCATACATTTTATTTGCAAGACCATAAATCAGTCATAAATTAATGAGTTGCACTGCTTTAATGTAAATAAATATTGATAATTTAAGGCTCCTTGCTTTCTGTTCCTTTGTAGGATGGAGAGGGTTTGCAGAACTTGTATTTATTTACAATATCTCTGGATAACATGATTTAACCTACTTGGGTGCATTCTTAGACAGATTTCATCCATTTATACCCCATCACACACCCAAGAGTTTGTTCCCAGTGCTTTCACACATATTCCTGTTCACATTCCAGTCATTCCCACCCTAATATTGCTGGAAAGAACCAGAAGATTGGGAAGAGCTTTGCCATTTTTGCTCTGCATCTCCCAGTCACTTTCCTTGGCCTGTAATAAACACTCAGTAACAATCCCAGTGGGGACTCATCTTTGCTAGGCAGGGCACAGCTGGATCATGGAACAATTTCTGTTCAAACAGATGTTAAACATGATCCAGTGCCACCCCTGCCATGGGCAGGGACACCTTCCGCTGTCCCAGGCTGCTCCAAGCCCTGTCCAACCTGGCCTTGGGCACTGCCAGGGATCCAGGGGCAGTCACAGTTGCTCTGGACAGCCTGTGCCAGGGCCTCCCCACCCTCACAGGGAAGGATTTATTCCCACTATCCAATCTAAACCTGCCTCTTTCAGTTTGAGGCCATCCCCCTTGTCCTGTCACTCCAGGCTCTTGTCAGAGTCCCTCTGCAGCTCTCTTGGAGCCCCTTTAGTCACCAGAAAGCTGCAATAAGGTGATCCTAGAGCCTTCTTTCCTCCAGGCTGAACAACCCCAACTCCCTCAGAGTTTCCCCACAGGAGAGGTGCTCCCTGCACTCCCATCCCCATGGCCTCCTTTGGATTTGCACCGACAGGTCCATGTCCTACTTTTGCTGAGGACCCCAGAGCTGGACAGAGGCTGGGGTGGTGAAAACAGCACCTGCTCTTCTCCACCAGCACCTGGGGGCTGTCTGTGCCCTGCACCCCACACCGTGTGGGGACAAGGCTCCCAAACTCCTTCACCCCAAGCTGAGGGGTCCTTTCCAGTTTCCTCTGTGCTGGTGAGGAGTGGGAGCTGCCCCAGTCCTGTAAATCCCTTTTCCTGCCGGAGGACTGAGGCAAGGGAGGAAGCTGGCAGCCAAATCCTCCTTAGCAGACCTTGAGTTCATCAAGCTGTCCCTGCTGAGGGGACCAAGCCCTGCTCCGCACGGGGGACACAGCCCAGCATCCCTCTGGCAGCCACACGATGGCAGAAGAACCAAGGAGCACTGCACAGTTCTAAAATCCCTGCTGCAAGCAGGAAAAGCGCCAGGCTCCTGGGTCTGCATGTGCTGCCTCTTGCATGGGCTAACACAGACCCCAGCAGGAATTTAGGAGCAGGTTCCACACGGAGCTGGATGGTTTATACCAGGTTCCACACAGCTGGGTGGTTTAGGAGCAAATTCCACAGGGAACTGGGTGGTTTAGAGCAGGTTCCACACTGAGCTGGATGTTTTAGGAGCAGGTTCCAAACTGAGCTGGGTGGTTTAGAGCAGGTTCCACACGGAAGTGGGTGGTTTAGAGCAGGTTCTGCACTGAGCTGGATGGTTTAGAGCAGGTTCCACACCAAGCCAGGTGTTTTAAAACAGGTTCCACACAGAGCTGGATGCTTTAGGAGCAGGTTCCATTCTGAGCTGGGGGTTTTAGGAGCAGGTTCCACATTCAGCTGGGTGATTTAGAGCAGGTTCCACACTGAGCTGGGTGCTTTAGGAGCAGGTTCCACACCGAGCTGGGTATTTTAGAGCAGGTTTCACACAGAGCTGGGTGTTTAAGGAGCAGGTTCCACCCCGAGCTGGGTGTGTTAGGGTGAGTGGGTGGTTAGCTGGCCAAGAGGCAGCTGAGGGGGCTGTTCCGGCCAGCTCCTCTGTGGCTGCTCCACAGGGAGGTCACAGCTTCATGTCCCCATGCAGGAAGTCACAAACCATCACACAGCCCAAACAGCACCCCTGGGATCTCCACACAGCCCAGGGCCCAGCAGGGCCTGAGGACAGAATCCCAGCAGTTCAGAACATGAGGCACCTGTACCTTCTGCAGCAGGGCCCCTGAGCCAGCTGCCAGAGCTGGACCTGCTTTGTGCAGGCAATGGGAGAGGTGACAGCCAGATGTCCCTTCCAATCTGAATTACTCCCTGGACCAACCCATGCCAGGTCAGCCTCTTCAAGCAGCTCTCCTCCAGCATCTCTGCACATTGGTCCCTTTGGCAACAGGGCCCCAAACGAGCTGCTTTGGAACTAGAATTGCCATAAAGGCCTCTCAGTAACCTTCTCACCACACAGGAACTGCTTTAAACACCCAAGAGCTGTGCTCACAGCCTGCAGGGAAGGTGTTTTCCCCCTCAATCAGCTCATGTTCTATTTAAGATATTCCAGAAGCACTAAACCAGCTTCTGGTGTTGTCCTTGCAAGAGACAAGGTCCACAGCAGAGCCCTGAGTGCCCAGAGGAGCAAGCCAGACTTCTGGACATGGAAAAACAATCAGTACTGCCCAATATCAGGTGGGAGAAACCCAAAGGAGTGCAGGAGAATACAACCCCATGTGGGGCACCTTGTGACAGTTCTGGCTTCTTTTCTCTCTGCCAAGGTCAGAATAGATACACGGGAAACGCAGATTCATTTTCAGACTTGGATGTTTATTATTTCTTATCTATTTACAGACCCACAAGCTGTGAGCTCTAACAAGTTAGAAAACAAAGGTAAAATGGAGCACCTCTAACTCTTTCCAAGGTTAATTTAAGCACTAATCACCCAATAACGAGGTGACACCTATGTTATTTATATTTTTGACCCAATAATGACCACCCAAGGCCCGCAATGAGGACCTTTTTCACCCAATTGCAGAAAACCACCCAAACCCATGAAGAAGGAGGAAGAAGGTGAAGAAGAAGGACTTTAATGCCCAAAGTCCTCCATCTTGACTCACATATATTACTATATACCAAAATCTCAAAATCTAAGTTTCCAGAATTCCAACAGTACCTGCCCAGGGGAAGCTCTTTTTTAGGACAAGGTCCTTTAAGACTGAAGATTCCTTCCCAAAAGCTGCAGGAGCTCAGACAGCTACTGCCAAACCCAAACTCAAAACCTACAAGCTCTTTCACAGTGTAGGAGATTCCAGAGCAGTTTGTTTTCCCTGCTCTTTTGCAGCTGGATCCTGGCTGAGACAGGGTCTTGCTGCCTTGCCAGGGCATTATGGCATCTCTGGAAATAATTCAGGGTCACAATTGCCTCTATTTCATAGGTAGAAATAAAGGGTAAAATAAAGCAAACAATGCAAATACTTCCTCCCATGGTGCTACACTCACATTTTAATCACAATCACACTGTGATTAAAGGTGTGGAGCCAAATACTCTTCATCCTGTGCATCCACTCTGATTTGGTTTGGTTTTTGGGGTTTTTTTAATCTCCTTTTCTTCATGGTTCTCTGAGCTGTGGAAAGGAACGAAGAGGTGTCAGCATTTGTATCAAAGCTGCATCATTTCAGCCTGGTCTGTACTAAGGTCTGCTAGCACACAGCAGCTATAAATGAGGGTGCTTTAGCTCATCATTTTCAGGCTGCAGCAAAGGGATGGGATGACCCAGGGGACAGGGATAGAACCCACTAGTGCCCTCAGGGCTCTGACAGTCATTGATTAAATTGGTCTGCAAGAGGGAGGGTCCCAACTCACAGACAGATAATTTTTAATTTTTTTTTCATTCACCATTTTAAAAAATAATATTAACATGCTCAATTGGTATAAATTAAGATTTTCTTCTGATTAATAGTGATGATTAACTGCTGGTATGATCCACTAAAGGCTAAGGTTGCAAAACATCATTTTGGAACACATTTTAGAATTATGGAAGTGGAACACTGTTTTGAATTTTGGCAGTATTACAGACATCTGAAAGTGTGCTGCAACTAGCAAGTTAAAAAAACCCCAAACCAACAAAATAAAAGTTTCTTTAAGTTTGAAAAATCAAAACAGGAGAGGGCTCACACGCAATTCCTAGACAAATTGTAGCAACCCCATCACTGCTTCTCCTCCTGTAGCACCATGAACACCAGTGGCAGCTGAGGAGGGCATCACCTGAGCTCTAGCCTGGAAAAACCTGGACATGGGAGTGAATTCAAGTATTACAGATGGTTACTGCCAGCTCCCAAAGCCTGCTGCTCAGTGTGGAACCTGCTCTGAAACACCCAGCTCAGTTTGGAACCTGCTCTAAACACCCAGCTGGGTGTGGAACCTTGTCCTAAAACACCATCTCCATGTGGAACCTGCTCCTAAGACACCCAGCTTGGTGTGAAACCTGTTCCTAAAACACCCTGCTCAGTGTGGAACTTGCTCTAAAACACCCAGCTTGGTGTGGAACCTGCTCCTAAAACACCCAGCTTGGTGAGGAACCTGCTCCTAAAGCATTCAGCTGAGTGTAGAACCTGCTCTAAAACACCAGCTCAGTGTGGAACCTGCCCTACCATCCAGCTCGGTGTGGAACCTGCCCTAAACCATCCAGCTCGGTGTGAAACCTGCTCCTAAAGCACCCAGCTCAGTTCGGTACCCTCTTCCAGAACATCCTGCTCGGTGTGGCACCCGCAGTAGGTGGCAGTCGCTGTCCCCACTCCCTGCCCTCAGTCCTTGTCCCCAGTCCCTGCCCGCACTCCCTGTCCCCAGTCCCTGCACTCCCTGTCCCCAGTCCCTGTCCCCAGTCCCTGCACTCCCTGTCCCCAGTCCCTGCACTCCCTGTCCCCAGTCCCTGTCCCCAGTCCCTGCCCGCACTCCCTGTCCCCAGTCCCTGCACTCCCTGTCCCCAGTCCCTGCACTCCCTGTCCCCAGTCCCTGTCCCCAGTCCCTGCACTCCCTGTCCCCAGTCCCTGTCCCCACTCCCTGTCCCCAGTCCCTGTCCCCAGTCCCTGCTCTCACTCCCTGTCCCCAGTCCCTGTCCCCAGTCCCCGCGTGTCCCCAGGAGCCGGCTCCGGGCACCAGTGCCTCCCCGCCGCAGGGAAGAGCCCGGCACTGTTCGCCTGTTCCCGCGGGAGCTACAAAGCCCATCCAGCCCGCAGCTGGGAGGAATAAAGGCAGGATTAGCCGTGGGCATTGGACACCTAGAGCCGCTCGCTGAGCCAAGTGAGAAGGGTAACTCGAGGCGTTTGTGCTCTGAAAAGCCCGGAGGTTTGGCAAAGGCAGCCGCTCACTCAGCTGTGCAGCCTCCTGTAAACTGAAATGCCCTCTTAATGCTGCTGGAAAGAGAAAATAATGATTGCGCTGGAGAATAAATAAAAACCGAGGCTAAACATGAGATCATTGTGCTGACATTAGCAATTATCACCCCAAACGCCTCTGCAGACACTCAGCACGGGGAAAAGGTGATCTCTGATGGCAGAAACCTTTAGCTGACTTTCTTAGGTGTGAGGTGGAGTAATTTCTTTAGTTGAATCACTTCCCAGATAACAAACAAACGAACAAAAAATAATAGCAGAAATTTGTGTTCCTTTGGTGAGGGACAGGCAATTCACGCGTGAAACTTACCAAGAGAAATCACAGGTCATTTCATTCAAATACATCAAGCTGATTTTTTTAGCACTTTCCCAACTTTCACACAAGTTTGGGTTCTGGGGGCTGAGATGGGCAGCATTAGGATCATCTTGTCTGACCTCCTGCATAAACAGGTTACAATATTTTTTCAAGAGTTGAACAAATCTTATCTGGGAGATGTGTTCCAAGCAAGGATACTTTATGAGCCCAACCAAGCAAAACCTTTCTGTGTACAATCCTCTTATTATTAAGAACTCACACCTTCACTGGAGGTAGGAAATCCCTGCTTGAAGCTGGGCTATGTGTGTTTATAAACTCCTTTCCAGACCTCCTGATTTATATGTAACTAACTCAACAGCCATGCTACCTCTCTACTATATATTTTTAAAATAAACTAAAAAAAAAAAGAAAAAAGCAGTTTCCTAATCTTAAAGATTTTGTTTTTCTTTGAACTTTCTGAAGATACTTACTACAAAAATCTACAGCTGGCCCATTGCAGGACTGAAGCTGCTGCTTTGCCTTTCCATCACCCACACCACGTTTGTTCCTCAGATCACACAGGCTCCAGCACTGTGGGTCTTCTACATCACAAAGAAAGAGACACTCAAAGCAAAGTTATAAAGAGAAATGGACATTTTCTGGCACTGAGGAAGAAGGGGAGAAGAAATGGTGCATAAGAAGGGAGCAGGCAACACTTCTGGGTGTGAGGAGATTATTTGTGCCCCTGGTGCTGTTCGTGTTCATCCCCCTGGTGCTGAGCCCAGTATTAATTAAGAACAAACTAAGCAATAAATGATGCCCTCAGTCAGTCACATCTGGAGAAATCCCAGAGTGTATTCACTTATCAAAAGTGACCTGCCTAGGCCAGAAAATGGAACTGAAGCTGAGAAGTCTCTACATTTGAAAATAATTAATTTGGCAACACTGGGCCAGACTTGCACTGGGAGAATCATTATGAAATGCTTCCATCAGACCCAAACCAGGCCTTACCCACCCCTTAGGACTGAAACTGCTGGGGGCCAGCAGGGCACTACTTTGTGTGTGTCCTTTTCAAGCACGCACTTTTCATTAAGTAACTTTTTTTTAGACAAAGAACTTTTCACAGGAGGATGAGAGGATCTGCCTGATGAAATATTGACTCTCCCAATTCATATTAGATTCTCAAGCATCATTCAACAGCTCTGAATTGACTAATGGCCATCACAGCAAATGGATTTCCACCTTAATCTTTAGTTCTTGTCTGAATGATATTAATACACATTGTTTATCACTAATGAGCTCTAGAATATGATGTTAACAGAAGCAATTAAGGCCCAGAATAACTGTCTGCAACACTGTGCTGGAGCTGAATGCAGGGGTAATGAATCACTTCCATAGCTCAGCTCCACTTTCCTCACTGCAAATCAGATCTTACTGAGCTCATCTTGGTCCAGGCTGTGCCTTTATTTTTAACTCGTGTGTTTGCAAGAGGTTGCCTAGGTAAGAAAAAAGAAGATGGGTCTTTTGAAGATCCAGCCTCATGGGTTTTATTTATTATTGAGTGATAGCAGCTACCTCTAAAGAAAAGTGTTTTGTTTACATTATTCCTGTACCTGTAGATTTAAACTTCTCAGGTGTTTAAGTATGAGAGAACAAAGCTTGATTCAGAGCACTGTGCAGCCAGGACTGCCAGACCCTGACTTCCTGTGCAGATAATCACAACAAAGTGGTCAGGAACATCAAGGAAGTTTCTGCCTGCTCAAGGCAAGAGTGTCCCAAAAACCTTTGGTGGACTGGTGCCCTCAGGAAAACATTTACGTGTCATTGGTGGCCACATGTCCTGGTTTGGGACAAATTTGGTATGGAACTTCCAAAGGGATGATTCCCTAAAGGGGAAAATTCAGCAGGCCTTCCCCCCACCTGTTCAGGAGATAAACCTCCTTCGAGAAAAGTGGAAAAAACTGTTAATTTAACAAGCAAAGTGCTCACAAACATGGAAAAATGAATAATATTAAACGATGGAGCCTCTTGCTGTTCTGAAGAGATGGCAAATTCAGAGGCAGAGCCTTTTTTGTGGGTGTTTCTCAGCTCACTGAGTGTCTCTCAGTCCCTCTGGGGCTGGAATGCCGTGTCCTGGGGCCACAGGTGTGAGTTCACAGTGCTTTTCTGGGTTTTCAGTTCACAGCAGGCTGATCAGTTCCAGGAAAAGAAAAGCCACAAGCCAGGGAACTTCTCTGCCTCAGCTAGCTAAAAAAAACTAACTAAAAGCAAAAGAGAGCTCTCTCCTGCTGTCCACTGCAAACAACACACACCGAGAGAAAACTGAAGCTCTTATCTCTATGTTTTTGGACACAAATGTGAAAAAATTCCAATGCCTTTCCTTCTCCCTTTCCCTTCACTCCAAGATCTCAATTTAAAGGCACAACACTTATTTCTGGGCTCAACAGACGAATGGGGATACAATCCAACATCATAAAGTCACCCAGGGCACTACAACAATTGAAAAGCTGAGGTCCAGAAGAAAGGCAGAGTATGATGCTACCCAGCCAATTTTTATTTTGCACTGCTCCCTGTCCCAGCACAGGCTGAGCACACCTGTCTCTAGTGAATTGTATTAAACACTGAATCTTTGAGGGGTTTTGGAGCCAACCCAGTCCTGAAAAGGAAACAAAAGCTGCAACTTGACAGCAACACTCAGAAGTGAGGATGAGGATTGCTCTAAGCCTCCAATACAGGACTCAGTCCTACACTTGAAGCCAGAGCAAAGTTTGTATTGACATCAATAGGAATCTGTTGTAAATAAGCTCAACTTGGATCAACTAAGCTTTTCTATGTTCTGATACACTGAGGAATACACTCATCCAGTCTTGAAGGAGAATTAAGGAAACCAGAAGTATCAGGCAATGGGATCATTTGTTCTCATTTTGTAAGAAATCGTTGAAACAAGTCAACACCAGTGTGAATTTACTTTTGCCATATATTTTGGCAGAGGCTCAAAATCTGCCTGAAGCTTCTCTGTCAGTCCAAACTGAGAAAATGTCAACAGCCATGAAACCATTTCTGTTCAGACACTCAGCTCCTTGCTTCACTGTGACAGAGCATCCTACATCTGGGATATTTTCCTTAAATAAGCTCCAAGCAAACAGTTTTGTCCATAGGCTCACCTGGACTGTGCTGCACTGCTGTTTCTCTCAGCCCCAACTCTGGCTGGTGTTTATAAAACACCCAAATGAAATGGAAGTTGAAATGTAGCTGTTCAGCCAGCAAAGTGGAACACTCTTAACAGCTGCAGGTGAACCAGATGATTTTTGCCTGTCTTCACCTACAGATGTTATCACCACTCCTACAAACAGGCCCTGCATGTGGTCATTTTTGATCTCTGGCTGGTGCTTAGTACCAAATTAGTCAGCAGTTCCTCTTTTTTTCTGATTTTTAAGGAGTTATCTATCTAAGGACCAACATCAAAGCAGCAGGAGCATCACTTCATTGTGCTGGCTTGAATTGCAGTGTCACTTTAATTTGCAGCCGCTGAAGCAGAACCTCACCAAGTGCAAAGGAAATACTTGAGCAATTAGCCTGCACTCAGCTCAGGGCTGCAGGAGCCACACCACGGAGCTCTGGGATGTCCTCAGCACCCAGCCAAACCTGCAGCTCTGGAGCACAGAGCTGTGGCACTGCTGGGGAGAAAGGGAGACTCCCTGGGACACCCTGGAAAAAATAATCTGGGAAGGAGCTTTAGGAAGTCAAGCTTGTGCTGTTATTTTTTGTTTGCTTGCTTATTGTTGATATATGTAAAGGGGAATTGAAAGCAGCTTATTTCATGCAAATTTTAACATCAGTAAAGGCAAGGGTATTAAGCAAATTTAGAGTTGCAATTCTTTTTGAGAAGACAGTGTATTTCCAGTGGAAGGGATTAGAAGTCATGTGCTCTAGAGTTGGGAAAACCCAGCAGCAACAGCCATTTACACACCTCCTGTAGCAGCATATGAGGGATGAGCTCCCTCTTCTCCATGTTCAGCCTCCTTGTGCAGTTCCCTGTCACACCAGGCTCCGTGGCTGTCCTCTGGATTCTCCAAACTTTAGATCCTGCAGATCTAAAGGGAGACAGGGTGAGGCAGAACATGGCATGTTCACAGTTCAGACATGGACAGCAGCAGCAGAACCAGCGTCACCTTTATCACTGTGCCTCAGCAGCTCTTCTGTGCCATCCACGTTACTGCTGTCACTGATTTAAGGCAGGAATTTCCTCCTGTATGAGCACACAGACACATCCCCATCTCCCAAAATTTGTAGTTCCTATCAACAAGGAAAAAAGAGAAAAAACCTTCACTCCCTTTCACATGGAGGCCAGCTGAGACACCAAGGGACAAAGCAGTTTATTCAAGGTCTGCAGAAACCTGGGATGCTGTTCTAGGCCAGCCCTTCACTGCCCAAGGCCAAGTGAGCAGTCAGCTCCTCTCAGGGCCACCAGTACTGCACAGCTGGGTGCCCACTTGCCCTCGTGCCCGACAGACACAGGTAATTCAGAACAGACAGGTCCCCAAGGCTTGTTTGCCCATTAAAGTGTTGGGAAAAGGGTTTGAACTCCTTCCCAGCTCCCTGGGCAGGAGCAGCCGCTGCCTCTGCACTTCCTGACCCCTCAGAAATGCCGCCATCCATCTCAACACCTGCTTTTCCACATGCCAGCAACCAAGCACTGTGATTGTTCTGGCTTCCTTTTTTCTCTTCTGAGGTCAGGATTAATACTCGGCAAACATGGGTTTCATGTTTGGACTTGGATGTTTATTATTTCTTATCTATTTACAGACTCACAAGGCATGAGCTCTAGCTAGCAAGTTAGAGAAATGAGGTAAAATGGATGTTTCTAACTCTTTCCAAGGTTATTTAAGTGCTAATTACCAAATAACAAGGTGACACTTATATTATTTATATTTCTGAGCCAATAATGACCACCCAAGGCCCACAATACAGACATTTTTCATCCAGTTACAGAAAACCACCCAAACCCATGAAGAAGAAGGAAGAGGAAGGTGAAGAAGAAGGACTTAGACAACACCCTAAATTCTCCATCTTGACTCACATGTATTACTGTATACCAAAATCTCAAAATCTAAGTTTCAACTTAGCACCAAACCCTGTTCTCTGCTGGGCAGCCAGGTTTGCTGAGGGGAATGGAAGAGGCTGATCTGCAGTGGGGACACCCCCAAAGCAGCCAAGGCCCTGATGCCTTAAGCTTTCATGTTTTCAGATTCTGTGCTGCTTAGGAGCAGTTCTGAGCCTTGTATTAAGTGTCACTCAGCTCTCTGCACACAGCAGGGACACAAAACAAATCCTTGTCCTGCTGCACACCAAGGACAACTTTCAGCCCAACAGCACAAACAAGGGTGGCTGGAGGGAGGAACAAGAAGGATGGGAGCTCACAGCCTGGAGCTGGGATTGGACAATTAAACCCCAATGTGCAAATGGACCAAAACTTATCAAAGTGTGAGACCTCATGACTGGTGGCCCATTTTGTGACCATTTTGTGTCCATTTTGTGACCATTTTGGGCCCACCTTGGGTGTATCCCTGGCCAGGCCCTGTGTACACCAGGCCCAAGGTGTATCCTGGAGGCCTTTCAATAAATATTTACTTTATTCTCCAGCTCTGTCCAGTCTGTGTTCCAGGCCAGCCCTCCAAGGCCTCAGCCCGGGTACCGTGGGCTCCCCCCGGCCCATCTGCCCGGCCGGGCCCTTTGTGGGGCCGTTCCCAGGGCGGCCATGGGTGCTGTGTGAGGCACCTGCGGCCGCACAAAGGGCCCTGGGTGCTCGGGGGAGAGACAGATTGATGTATTGTGTGTGGGGGAGGAGGGCTGTCACTGGAATCCATGTGAACCCAGGCTTTCGGGGCAGGGGAGATTGACAGCTTTTGTAGGGCACGGCTCTCTTTCAAAGCTCTGCTTTATAGACAGTAGGTTAGGGGGGGCCCGGGCTTTCACTCCCATAATTCGAACAGGGCAATCATCAGCATTGAGAATCTCTTCCCTCTCTCTCTCTCTCTCTCTTTCTCTCTCTCTTTTTTTTTTTCTTTTCCACCCCCTAGTTATGCATTAAATGATTTCAGTGGAGGAATGTGCAGCATTAATTAGAATTGGTTAGCAGATACCGAGGGGAAAAGTTTCTTCACAACAACTAAAGGAGGTGTCAGTGCCACAAAGGCGGTTTTGTTTTCGCTCTCCCCCACATTATCAGTGCAATATGTAAGGTAGCGATTCTTTTCATTTAAATTAAGTGGAAAGCTACTAAATCTTGTTTTATTCTCCCAAAAAAAAAAAAAAAAAAAAGGAAAAGGCCCTTAACACTTATCTTTTAACTTCTTTTATTTTGCAAGGTTAGTGTTTACTTTTGCTTTCAGTCCTCCCCATTAATCGGCCTGCAAAGATGTGTATCCAGTTTTGTGTATCATTTAGCTCTTACAATTATAAGCCAGCACAACTAATATATAAGGATTGTCTCCTGATTAAAGCAACAACTTTACCATTTAAAATAAAAGGCGCTCGTCTAGAAGGACACATTGAAATTCAGAAGTGTGGCTGGCTGTTCTCTGCAGGGATTTCCTCGTTTCTTTCAACTTTTTAAATAGAAGTTAAGCTAAAAGATGGGCTTGAGCATATAAAGTAAGAGCTTAGAAGAAACGCTCATTAATATATCTATGTACTCTTTTTACTTCATTCCTTAAAAACTTTTCCCATTGACAACACACAAACAAATGTTAGCCCTGAAAGTGTTTCAATATTTTCTTCCATCAAAAATACTCAACTTGTTTATAAAAAATCATTAGAAAAATAAAAACTAAAATAAAAAAATCTTAACAAAAGACACAGTTCTAAGTGCTCCACTGTGAGGTCATATCACATTCCTTGTTTTCTCTTAAGGGTTTAAAAATTACCAAATTATTACCACCATAAAGCAGCATCTCTTAAGACATGTAAAGCCAACTGCTGTCTCAAGAAGTGAATTACCAAGGCTCCATGCCATGGGGAGTCCCTTCCCACAAATTCCTCTGGAATGTAAAGATATTTACACTTTGCCCACAGCACCAGCATCAGCTTCTTGTGTTCTTTTTAGCAGGAAAAGTATCATTCCTGCTTGTTCCCCTGAGGGAAGGCTGGAAAGGGCAGCCCCAGGCAGGGCTGGCAGGAGGAGCAGGTATTCCTGGAGAGGAACTGCTCCTTCTCCTGCAGGGCAGACCCCAGACCCTCATTTCCTGCCTGACACATCCATGCAGTCTGTCCCATGTATTATATAGCAAAAACACAGCTTAAAAAATAAACTTTGTTATTCAGTATCTGGATCTTAGCAAGCTTGACTGTATCTCCACCTTACTAAGAAATCAGGAGTTGCCAGTGGGAGACATGATGTTAGAGCTCTTTTTAAACACAGCTCAGCATTGCTACAGCAACTTTAAGGGCTGGGTGAAGGTGAGCAGCACAGAGCCTGTGCAGAGAAAGAGAGGAGCAGCTTCTATGAAGAGCAAAGTGCAGTTTCCTAAGTAGAAATTCAGCAGTATAAAACACCAGCTAAATATTTCACCCTCTGGCTAGAGGCTTTTCCCCACCATGAACAAGCTTACTAAAATTCTGATATTGTCTAGCAAGAAAAAAAATCCATTGGGTGTGAAGGGTTATTTTCTTTCCACGGTGCAAAGGGAGGGAGGAACAGGGTCTCTTCCCTTCCACCATCCCCAAACAGCTTCGGCAGGTGGGTGTGAGCCCCGGACTCCCTACCAGCCTCAATTCATTAATTAATTAATCAATGGGGTGCCTCTGTGCGGGCACAGCCCCAGAGCAGCCCTTCTCCGGGGAGCCGAGCTGGCTGCACCGGCGGCTTTGGGGTCAGGCGAGGCAGCGCGGAGCTCGCCCAGCATCCTTCCCTTCCCTTCCCCTGGCAGAGCCCCGGCTCCTTCCAGAGACCCAAAGCCTCTCCCTCGCCAAGTTTTCCCGTGTCTCCTTCACCCTGGCCGCCCAAGGGCCGGCTCCTCTCTTTTCTATTTTATTTTTTCCCCCCTCCTCTGACCGCAGCACCTCTCCCAGAGTTATGCATCCCTCATGCATGTAAATGAGAGGGGTCCAATTACACGCGGGGGAGAAAGGGTTTAATGAATCGTGAAAAAGCAAGGGTTGCTTAGGAAAAAAAAGCTCAATCCCAGCGCCTCCTCATCCCCCCGCTTGGAAACGTGCGTTCCTCAGTTTTGAGAGGGGTGAGGGAATGCGGAGGGGTGAATGGGAGAAGCCCCCAGCTGAATGAATACGACGTTTGTTTGTGTTTATTCCAGCCTGCACTTGAAACCTGGGACGGGCGCTTCCAAAGGGAAATAGTCGAGCACAGGGGTTCCTCCTCTCCGCACAGCATAAACAAATGCAATATGTGATTGCAGACAACTCCGCGTTCGAGTTCTCCCACATGCAGGCATTTCTCTTCCTGCTCTCCTTCCCTCTGCGTGTTCTGATATGAGTTCAAAGGACAAAAACCAGAAGCAAATTGTTATTTATGAGGTCCTGTACAACACAGCCACAGGCTCTGTGAGCAGCTCCCACACCTGGCTGAGCCTGATTTTTGTTGGTTATCACAGCCTGTCCCTGCTGAATGTGAGCTGGACAGCTTAGGGTACAATGAACATCTTAAGGAAAACCACTCCAAAGCAATATTATTAATGCCAAGTGTGATTTCATTACAGTTACATTTAGAACAGACACGATGGCAAATTGATTTGTAAATATTCTGAGACTCTTCAGAGGCCTTTTCCTTCTGTTGTTCTAATTATTAGTCACTAATTGTTGCTAAAATTATTTCAATATCTTACATTACGGTGTTAAAAAATCCCCAGTGCCTTCAGTGGGAATTGTACACCACTGAGCTGTGAAAAGGAAAAGAAACAGACATAAACACGCAAGTTTGAGGATGAGCTCCCTTCTCCATATCAGTGAGGGAATCACGAGTACATTTACATTTGTAAATGCTCCAACCAAACTCTAGCAGAGCTATTGTCTGTTCGATATCTTTAAAATTTGTCCTCAAACTTTCCTTCTTTATTTGGGCACAGAAATACCTGTGAAATTGCACATGGAAGTGGTTTCTCATTAGGGTGGGATGCAGCAACAGGACAACTCCCTGTGTGCAAAAAATTTCTACAGGATCATGAGTAACTCATGCTCCAAGCCTGCCCCAATTTTACTGACTTTATCTAGAACCCTGCTGGCAAAATTCATAACTTTTTGCAGTTATAAATTAATATTTCTCATTAGAAGCATGTGGAATAAAAAGAGAGACCTACTGCTTTGGTGGTGCAAATTCTTAGTCCTGAATTATTGGCCAGACAAAAAAAGAGTGATGGAATTCCCTGGTCTGACTGAAAATGAATGAAGATTTATGGGAAGTCAGAAAAACTAAATTGCTACTTCTGGACATAACAAAGTAAATTTTTCAGTCTATACAATTAATTTCATTCAAAGATGGTACAGAAAGCATCTTAAAGAATTAATATGTTACAGACAAAATTTTCATATAAATCACATGCCCTTTAAATTTGGCCAACAGAGTGACTCACATAAATCAAACCTTGTTCAGAAAATAACATTTGGGGAAGCACAGAGGGGAAAAAACCACCATGTGAGTTAAAGAACAACATCTTATACAGCGGAGTTAAGGGAAAGACATTTTGGAGCTCATAATTCTCATACATTTCATCATGGAAGTTAAAGAGCTTTCAGCTACAAATGTCACCACTGGGCAGCTGACATGCCATTAACACATTTTTGTGAAGGACCAAACACTGCTTGGGCTGAAGGACATTTTTCTTAGATGTGTTTTCCAAATTAGCATTTTAAGTTATTTAAGGGTGATGCCCTATTAATACTCTTTGGGGTTTTCTTTTTTTGTAATGCAGTGCAGAAGAACAAACCTTTAATACAGTGTAAAAGAGAAATACCAAAATAAAATATCAAGCTCCTCATGAGATACCTTTTTTCATATTTAACTTAACAAGCCAGGAATAGTTAAAAGCACAAAGCCACTTAAGTCTCCATTCCTATTCAATGGGACACACCACTACCCAAAGGACCCTTCTCTGCATCCAAACCTGAAACTTTTCTTTCCCCTTGGTTTCCTCCGTGTGACTGCTTCTCTAGTGCTTTTACCACATCATCCACGCATGGCAGATATTTTGGGTGGTGGATATTCGGTGGTATTTGGCTTGGGACACCTTCCATGGATCAGCAATTCCAATTCCACCTCCTGGAAAAGCGGTGGAACTTCTCTAAGGTCTCAGCAGTGTGGCAGGAGGAGACCCACGGGGCCAAGTTCTTTGTGCTGAAGTGCACATGAGGGTTTTGCACACTCCCAGGCTCTCACCCAGCCTTTCCTGCCCCATTTATGTTCCAATTCAGTGGTAAGGACATGCACACCTTGCCTTGCTCTTCAGACCTCCTGCTTTTTTCTACACTTGGCTGCTCCCAGCAAGGGCACAGGTGAGCCCATGGGGGATGGCACGAGGAACAGACACCAACCAGGGTGTATAGCAAAGATCTGCCTGCTTTGATCCACCAGCTCTGGCACATCTGCCTGTAAGATTTCACTGCAGGCTAGTTATGTTTTCATTAATCAGTTCTGATTTTCACAAGCCAGGATCCGACTGTCTGCACAAAAGCCTTTGCTTTTCTTTCTACAGAAAACATACCAAAATACACTTTCAAGTGGTTGCAGATTTTTTTTTTTTTTAAATGGGGAAACATTAGGTAATTAAGGAAATCATGCACCATGCCATGTGGAGGCCTCCTAACAAATACAACTTTGGTGGCCATGACCCTGGCCAGAGGAAGAAGGCTGTGATGTCACCTCATCCCCAAGTCCCAGTTTCACGGATAGTATCTCTGAAAGGAATTGTCTAAAGGAGATTGTTCCTTATGAAAAGTTCACATGATGGAGTCTGAAGGGCTTGTTTCACTTGAAGCCCAGCAGGACAGAGCTGTTTGGAAAGAAGCATTCAGTGTGTTCTGTTTTGCTGAAAGCTGTCACAGTGAACAAGTACTTAGCAAACAGCATGAACAAGGATATGAACTAGAAAACTAGCAGGGCCCTGACAACATTGTAATAGTGGGCTCGTCTGTTCAGAGCCTCTGCAGTGATGCATGGGGGCAGCAGAAGGGGAACAGGAGCGCTGGACTCCTGTATTTTTCATTTTTTGTAAAGGTGACAGTAAGTATCACTGCTCCCAACTTGTTTGTGTTCCCCTGGTCACTCCTGGCAGCGGTGGGAGGAGCAGCCTCCTGGCCAGGAGGGGCACAGGGCAGAGGCACAGCTCACCCCAAGGGGAGAGCTGACTGACTGACTGAAAAGCAGCCAGTTCTCTTCCTCTTCTCCTGCTCTGGGATATCTTTACCGTTGTTACGATGGGCTGCCTAAGCTGTCACTCCTCACGTGTCTGATCCACCTTTAGCACTGAGTAAAAGCTGCCTGAGTCCCAGTCCACAACTGGGAGAGCATCTGCCATCCCACACCTTTGAAAAGAGGCCATGTTCACTCCCAGGGGGTTGATGACACCATGGAGGTATAAACTAGCACCCATTAAAGATCCCCTCTCCATCCACCCCACCAGAATACTGGAGGCAGCACAACATTAGGAGACATCAAATGAGTAGGGGATAAGAATAAGATGCACTAAATACTCCTTTGGTTTTCACACAGTGGATCCTTGTTTCTCTAGCAAGCCCCAAAACCACACTAACCACACCCTTCCACCATCGCTCAGGACAAGCAGAGTTTCAAAAGCTGTGAGAAATCATTTTTATTGATCACTTCTAACAAGTTGTGCATTTTCTTAGATAAAGTCCCTAACTGGTGTCCCTTGCTGCAGAGGACTAACTGTGCCTTCCCCAGACAATCTTCTACTGAGCAATTTACACCAAATCCCTTCTCCCTCGTTCCCTTTGCAAGGACAGAGGGTTTGGAATGTTTGAGTGCCCAGCACGGCATCCACCCCTTGGGTTACAGCCCTCCACTGGCTCAGGATGGAGAGAACTTTCCTAGCCTGTAGGAAATCCTGATTTTAGCAGGTCCTGGGATGTGTTCCTGGACCTGTCACCCATTCCCTTCATATCTGCCGTGGCTGAAAACCTCTTGTAATGGTTTGTGGAAAGAGCAGAGGTGAAGGAAGGAGGAATAAAGAGGCACCAGCTCCTACACTGAGATGGATCAGAGGCACTGCTGCATTCCTGACTCTGACTGCCTGTGCTTCCCTCCTCCCGTCATGGCCAGGACAGAGTTATTGCTTCTGCCTGTAAATTTGGATCTTAATTTATAAAAGGCAAATATACATTGCTTTTAAAAGGTTAAAACAGAATTTTGTCTGGCCTCCTGCCTCCATGCAGCCCATTTGGCATCTGAGGAATATCTGTCCTTAATTTGAGGCTTCTAAACCCTTTAGCATTAAAGACAGGAATTTTGTGTCCACAATGTTCCTGGGTGAGTTCTCCAGTAAGTCCCTCCACAACACTGATAAATATCCAGCTTTGGGATGAGCTGTGTTCCAGGGAAACCCAGAGCTGTGACCACCAAAGTGACAAGCTTTGTCTGGATCTGAGGAACACGTTTTATCACTTTTATGATAATTCAAATCTATTGTTCTCTAGTTCACATGTAAACTGGGTATCAGGTGATCTCAGACTCAAAATTCCTCGTGGGATTGAATTTACTTCAAAGATAGGCAAAGCTACTCTCTCCCTCTAATAACCACATCCCTCAGATCCTGGGAATTCTATTACAAGTTTCTTATCACTATGAGGATAACAGAGTTTTTTCAGCAAAGCAAGTGTCTTTTGTAAGGAGACCAATTATGATAAGGCTTTTCTTCCACTGATTTTTTTCAGCTGCTCCCTGAACCAGATAGCATGTTTTCATTAGAGAAAAAGGTGATTTCCCCCTCTTTTTCTCTGCTTCTTCCAGCCCAAATCTTCTTTTGTTCCAAGTACAGAAATTTGAAAGAGAAAGGATTAACTAGGCTTTATCAAAAATACCAGCATTTTTTATTATACTGGGACCTGTATCATAAACATTTTTAATGAGACAGCCTGGATTAGCCAGGAAAATTTGGTGTGTAGCAAGAAAACATTTTACATGATGTCCTCAGCACAGGACTGAGAGTGAGCAGCTGTGCAGAGGTGATGTCCAGGTAGAAACAGAGACACTTCCAGCTGGCATTGCTGGCCACAGAAGGTGCCATCCCTAATTCTGGACAGCTGCAGAGGGACAGGATGAGATTCTATGCCCCACCTCTGTCCCTCTGCCTCTACAAAATATCCACTGTCACTTTTATGACTTATACCTCTGCCTTTTGTCTCTAAATTTGCAAAACTGCTTTGCCTCACCTGTGCTGCTCCTTGCAGCACCTGGAGCTCCACAATCAGGATGGCAGACAGAGATCTGCTGCTAAACCCGTCACTGCCTCATCTGCAGCAGGATTTTTTTTTTGTCCTTGCATAGCAAGGGGAAAAACCATTTTTTCTCCCATTTCCCTCCCCACAGATATCCCATATTCCTGGTCTTTAAGCTGTTCTATTCCCAGGCTGGTCTATCTTTAACCCGTGAGCTGTTTGAAACTGTAAAACACAGAGCCCCTTTCATGCAGGGAGGGATGTGTTCCTGCCAGACCCCAGTGTTCTAGGGAATTTGCCAGATCCCTCAATAATCTGATCCTCTGCCTTTTGGCTCCAGTGCTCAGAGCTGGCTCTTGGGTCTGAGTTCTCCCAGGACAGGATCTCCATCCCCTCCTGCATCGTGCTTTCCCCACTGCCTGGTAACCGTGGGGAGGCTCCAGCCCAGTTTAGAGTTCCCTTCCCAGCAGAGCAGCCTGAGGGAGCAGCAGCTCCAGACAACACAGGAATATATGCAGGAATGGAGGATTTCTAGTTGCACTGTCCCATTTAACCTTTCTGGTGCAATAAATGAATGCACTGGGTTTGATTCCTGCAGCACAAAGCACAGGGCTTGGTAGGGCTGCAGGAATCCAGCAGTGCCAGGAACGAGGAGAAGTGTTATAAATAAAGAGCTTGACTTGGCCAATATATCAAGCAGCAATCAATTTATTAATTAATACAGAATGGTAAAATGTGAGCAAAGCAGCACTGGGTACAGTGGGGGTTTCCCCTCCAACTGCACACTGACTGTTGATTTTCTGCTGGGATTTATTGAGATTTTTCATAAGCATTTCTCAGCAGTTTTTTTCTAGTTTCCTCCTAATTTCTATTTTTGAAATCCAATTTCTATACCCATTGTGATCAATTCTTCTATACTTCAAAGGTGTGAAATCGGTGAGGTCAGAAATAACATCTTGTGATGATGAGGTCCTCAGGACCATAAATTAGTGGTGGTGACATCCAGATTTCCTTCTTCAGAAGAAAACACCAGAGATGAGAGATTCAGCCTTCCTTCTCAGGATCATAAATCAGTTTCTTTGGTGGTGTCCAGCTTCCAGATGGTGGTCTATCTCTTTTTCCAGGACTATCCAGCCTTTCTTCTCATGATTATTAATTTTAGCTTGGGGTAAGCTCACTTCCTTCTTTTATTTAGGTGATTACAATTCTTTATATATATATATATATATATGCTAAAGCTATAGTTCAAAACCTTTTATTAAAAACCTTATAGGCTCACATGATTCACTTATGAGCAAGCAAAATATTAGTTCAAAAGCCCCTTTCCATGCTTTTTTCATCAAACAGATGTTTTTATAATTATCCTATGGCCTTTTCCACACATTTCACAACCATAACTACAAAGGCCATCTTTTTCTACCTGACACCAAACACAACCCCACATTTCACAGAAGGAAAGTGGTCAGGCCTGAAAAGGGACCAGGGACAGCAGAGCTGCTTCACCCCCCATGCTGAGTCCCCAAATCCTGTTAGGGACTCTCTTCCCTGGCTCAGCTGGGGAGCTCATCTGTGCCCGCCAGGCCAATGATGAGAGATGCCCCCCACCCTCCGGGGCTGCCAATTAATCACTGTGCACAGGCTGAGGAAAAAGCCCGTGCCAGCACGCCTGCAGCAGTGCCAGCCTGAGAAAAAAGGGAGGTGTCACCCTGTGGGGATGTTCTGTCATCACCCAGAGCCCAGGCTGCAGGGTTTGCTGCTCCAGACATCTCCCATCTCACTGACTTCCCTCCCGAGCTCCTGCTCCCTCTCCTCCCCAAAATGAACAGGTCTTGCAGAAAAGGAATGTAATTTTAAAAGTTCCGAGTTAATCAAATGCTTTAAAAACACGGTGCCTGTGGTACAATGGATCAACTTTGTGCTGGGTGTCAGGCCATTCACTCCAGCCAGCTCACACCAGAGATGAATTTGCTCTGGTGCCTTTGTCAATAAAATTCTCGATTAAAAGAGACCCTATATAGAGCTGGTCCCAGAGGTAATTGCTAGTTAATCAGCCAATTAACTGACCCAACGAGTAGGAAAAGGGGAAGGGGGAGGAAGGGGGGAAACAAATCAGTCAAGGTACGGTAGAACGTAATTCCTTGGGAGTTAATGTTAGAAACCTTTTCAAAGGGATTGCAGCCTACCTTGACTCACTCCCTTTCTTCTTTCCTTGTTCTCCTCTTCCCAATTTGTAATTGTTGGTTCCCCTAATTGGCTGATTAACTACTTATTACAGACAGACCTGGAGGTATGTGGGATCCCCTGAGCCACGTTGATTGCATCAGGGGAAGCCAAGCTGAGTGCGGCAGAGCATCTCCGGGCTGGCTTTTCCCTACCCGGCCTGATGGCTTCGAGTCAAGCAGCATTTCATTTGAGAAGACCCTTTTCTACATTAGTTTCTGTTTTATTTCTTAATACTACAAAGAAAATATTTTAACTTTTTAAAGTTAAATGAGAAACCCTAAGGGGAATTTTGTACATTGGAATTCTTCTCGTGGTCTGACGATAATTCCTCGTGTGTCCTGTTATGCAAACAGAATGATTTCTAGCAGCAAAGTTTGTACACCCCAAACCAGCCTGTTTCCTATTCACTGATCCACTACCAGCACTCAGGGCATTTTAATGAATGAGCTGTTACAGCTGCCTGATGTTACAATAATAAGTAATGACAATAGAATTAACCTCTATTTTCCTTTGATAGTGTCACCAGGCTGCTGGCTACCGGCAGCAGTGCTGGGAGATGAGTCCTAAAGGTGAAAAGGGCAAGCTGAGAGAGTTCCCCTCATTTCCACTCCTTGGCTTTGTGTGGGGAAGACAGCAGAGTTCACCCTTGTGTTTGTTGGCTTCACACGAGATTTATGGTGGGTCAGAGGGGAGGTACCAGCGAGCTCTGCTACATCCTGGAACCACACGGCCAAGGAGGAGCCCAAAGTTCCTCTCCAAAGATTCAAAGAGAGTTCTGCTGTAGTTCAGCATGGAGGAAATCTTCCAGCGCTGCTTTAACACACCTTGGCCAGCAAAGGGAGGCAGAGGTGGAGCTGCCACACGTAAAACTGTCACACCTGACCTCTCCCAAGCAATTCCTGTCGGTGCACACAGGCAGGTTGTGTTCTACAGGTGGTGGATTGTTTTGGTCTCTCACCCTGCTCTGTAGATAATAAATAATATTCTTGTTTCTCTGCTCATTTCTTGAGCTGCAGAGCAGCAACTTCTCCAGGGAGATGGGCAGAGAATGGAGTTCTCCTGACAGAGCCTCTACTGCATAAACCTCTTCTTCAAATTCCACTTTCCTCCTTCACCTTCAGAAGAAAGTTTGGGATTTTAATTCTATTTAGTATTTGTGATTATTTAGGCCTTCTAGCCCTCTTTTCTCCCTCAGCAAAAGGGCAGGCTGAGCCCGGGCAGCCCATCCTCAACTGCATGTAAATCACAATCTGATTAGGCAGTGATATATTCATCTCTAGCTCCTGTATAAAAGTTATTCAAGTATTTTGACAAAATAAGTGCTGTTTACTTTATACATTTTCTGCTAATTCTAAAGATTTCTGCAAACCTAAAGGATCTCATGGAATTTACAGGCTTGTGGCTTTGCCATTGAGAGTATAAAAGCATGCTAAATTAAGTTGATTTGCCTGTGAAAGAAACACGTCCATTATTCATGTCAGGGCCCTGTCACATCAAATTGAGGGAGTGAAGAAAACCCTTTTTTATCAACGTTTAGAAGCAAGGGAAAAACCGACCATTGAGGAACTGAATTTCAATTGGGAGAAAGTCAGCCTGAAAGCAAGGTTAAAAAAAAAAAAAAAAAGGAGCTGGGGACATGTCTAATGTTGGAAATCAGCAAAGGGTGGGTTGATTTAACTTTGGCTGGGATCTTTCAAACAGAAAGCCAGGGTGAAACTCAAAGTAGCAAGTAGAACACACAGTCTCGATGTCTCTCATGTGTAAACTTGTCACAAGCAGTTAAGCTAATTCAGATTTAAAACTTTTCAGACCCTGTTCTTCTTGGGTGCTTCGAAATAATGATAAAAATTGTTAAATAAAGCATTGTGTTTGTGCTCAGCTAATTTATCCACTGGCTATTACATGATTTAATTCTTATTAGCAGGCGGCATGTAGGGGGTTTAAAGCTTGATGAGCTGACAGAAATTGAAAAAAAAAAGGTTGGTTTAGATATGGTTTTAATTCAGCTGCGGGCTGAGAGGATCAAAAATAGTCAGGACTGTTTCCTGTCTAAACCCTATAAATCCTATGTATATAAGGGATATAGAGATAGGTAGATAGATAGATAGATAGATAGATAGATAGATAGATAGATAGATATAAATACAGATATAATATATAATTTAATGTAGCCAGAAAATCTCCCAATTTATATCATCTACTCTGTGGTAGGTACAGACAAAATAAACGGCACCTGCCATTTTTTAAATAAAAAACATTGATTTGCAGTCTCCTAAGCTATCCCAATATCCACAGAGTTAAATGAGAAACCTTAAGGAGAATTTTGTACATTGGAATTCTTCTCGTGGTCTGACAATAATTTCTCGTGTGTCCTGCTTATTTAGCAAGCAAAAAGCTCACAGTTCCTTCTGCCTACAGTTGGTTTTTATGAGCTTAAAACAGCATGTTAAGTGGCATTTCAGTTTTCTGGTTCAAGCCTAATCAGTGCAGACTGGACACTTTAAGATATTCTTTAAAAGCAGCCCAGTTTTTATGTCACTGACATGAAAACTGTACAAAGGGTAACTCAGCCACTTAAATCACGTTTCTGGGTACCAGGCCTGTACCTCATTTCTGCATGAGATTTCTTTCCCTACCTTTTGTTTTTGCCCAGCCCCGGAGCCTGGGGGTTAACATGTTTTCTGCTTTAAAGCCCTTCTGTGAAAGACACTTTGCCACCTCCTCCAGGCTCTCTCTCCAGCTTCCCAACTTCAAAGTCTCAAGCTGGGAAAGCAAATCTTAAGTCCCAAACGCTGGACTCTATAGGACCCTCCACTAAAGTTAAGTTCTTGTCTTTAATTGAAAATTGCAGCCAGTGTAAATAGGAGATAGTTTGCAGCAAGCTGGTCACAAAGGGAATTACCTCGTGGAGTGGCTACACTGGGGTAAACAGAGGGGATAAAAAAGGGGGAGAAAAAGAGGGAGAAAAAAAGCCAGGAGTAAAAGAGAGAGGCATTGTGCTGTGGAGGTAGCATCAAGACAAGGATTAATGGCTGCTGGAATTGTATTTTCTGTGCTTTCAGCAACGTTACAATCTCCCAAAAGTAAGTGTTACTAATAAGTGGGCCGGTAAAGAGAGGTCAGGGCATCAAGGGAAATGGAAAAATCAGGCTCTGAAAATACCAGGAGCCTTTTATTCTGTAAAAACCAAGCAAAGTGGTGCTGATCTGTTTATTTTTGGTACTTACATTTGGGTCACCTAGTGAAGTTTATTCTTTCCAAGAGCTGACAAGCGATAGGAAGTGATACACACATACCATAAATACCATTTTCTGCCAAGTGAACTTATTTCCATGTGCCCAGAGTTTATTTATTTCACAGTGAAATTCATTCTGTCGATGTATGACACAGACCTAAGAGTGAAATCCAAGCAGCTGTGCTGGAGGGGTGCCAGGGGCTGGCAGAGCACACCCGGGGCAGGATCCCTGCCCATTCTCCAGCCTCTGCTGCCCTGGGGTTGTGGGGTTGGGACAGGTCACAAAGCATCCTCAGAGCTCTGCAGCCACCCAAAAAGGCACAGCAGGAGAAGGTGAGGGGAGCCCTGTGGCCTCCTCCTTCCTCCCACTCCCAGGAGTGGGGTGAGTTGGGGTTTTGGCTCCCTGGGCCCCCTGCCCTGGCTCAGCGCATCTCCTCTCTCAATGAATCTAATTTCCAGCAGGACCTGCAGTTTTGGCAGCTCAGCTGCATCATGGAGCAGCACCCTGACACTCACTGATTTTAGGCTCAGTTTAAGTCCTTTACCAGCTCCCTGAACCAGCCTGGATTTGTCTCTTGGTCCCTCAGTGACAGAATTTTCTGCCTGCAAAAGGGGAGGCAGAACTGCTCCTTCTTTTCCAGCATCCTGAACTATTCCATACAACTCTAAGCACAGAATGGACACTGTGCTTCTGGGAATCCATTGAGCAGCTGGGATACATTTTTGCATTAAAATTATTACAATTTAAATGATTGTTTAAGCAAACACACTGACCTCTATTCTGTGCTGAATAACTCCCTTATGCCAGGTCACGTCGTTCCATAAGAGCAGAAACAGCTGGAATCTGGATATCCTGAAAAGTAACAGGATGGATATTACCAGGCAAAAAGACTTTCCATTGCTATCAGTGCACCTACTGCTGGTTTTGTTTGGATTTGTGTTTTTAATTCATAGCTCAGCACATTCAAAATGCAGGTTTGAATGGAAGCCAGTGGAACCAGAGTCTAAAACTCTCGTAGAAATATAATTGAGTCCGTTCATGCATAATGCAGAAGTACAGCAAAAAGTGATGGGATTCAGAAAAATATACTCCACGATGGCTTTTCATGTTACATAACCTATTTTTAATAAAATATAGAATCTGTGAGTTTAAGAGCACTGCTGACACAAAACAGAATCCTGCCATTAGAGAGCAGGGAATTGCATTTGTTTCCACTCACTTCTCAGTGGCTTTCAGGCTGCGTTAATTAAAAACTCTCAGAAGTTCCTGCAGTGTGAATCCATCAGATGCACCTGTGAGAAACAGAACTGATTAAAAATTCAGAATAGATCCTAACTGTCCTAAACTAACTTAAAATAGGCATTTATTTTGAGAGTTCAAAAAATGACTCCCTTAGCCAAGAATTCATAAATTCCTCTTTCAGCTTCTCCTCTTCCACTTGAATATTTGCATACTTTTTAGATTCTTGGTTTTAACAGAATTTTCCTTTTTTTTTTATTGTCATGGGAAATAATTTAATTGTCCATGGTGTGAGACACTCCCTGTGTGTACACAAAAACAAACTCCATGCCTTTTAAACTGGGATCTAAATGGAGCCAGAGGGAAGAAAACCCTTTAGCTTGAGCCATTGCCCATTATTATTCTGCTTACAGTACACACTTGGGAAGTTTTCCTGTTCATAACTCACTGTCTGCAGAGCACTGCACCTCGCAAAGATATGCAAGTTCATTCCAGCGTTTATCTGCTCTTTTCTCCTCAGGAGTTCAACTGTTTTTCCGCCTGATGGTTTGAATGAATTGGAGATTTTGAACTCATCCATCAGATTTGGAAATGATCCCTGAATTGATGAGAGTGTTTAACAGTTAATTGAACATTTCTGTTGTGAACTTTCGTTGTTTCAAAGTGCAAAAATGCCTCGCCCAGGGATGTGGGCAAAGAAAAGAGGATCCAAGGCACGTCTTTGCCCCACAAATATTTTTATCCTCTAGAGTGCAGCAGACTTTTAATAACAGGGGCATCACAAGTAAACAGTGATCTGAAAAGGACTTTCACAGAACCTGAGACCTCCCATCTTCTGCTGCAGGAAATAACTCGTCATTTTTCCAAAAAGATACACACAAAACATACATTCAACATAAAACATACAGCCAACAAGGCTTTCCAAAGGGACCTGATGATGCCTGTAAGTATTTAGCTGGTTTTTCATCTTACTGTGATCTTTGTACCCCACTGTCTTAGCTGACTTTGAAAATTCACACCTGTAATCAAGGGGAAAAAAATGAACCTGGATTTTTTCTCGTGCCTTGACAGTCATGAAAGAAAAAACTTCCAGACTTTCTGCTCCATTACAGCACTTCAGCTAGAGAGAAATTACTGTTCCCCATTCTGAAACTCCACCAAATTGCTTAGTTGTTGTTCACTTTTCTCCTTTTCACTGAGGTTTGTACAATTTTTCTAGAACATGACTTGAATTTCTTCACTGTGGAAGGTGTCCCTGCCCAGGGCAGGGGTTGGAACAATGATCTTTCAGGTCCCCTCCCACCCAAACCATCCTGTGGCTGATCCATGGCAAGGCCTCAGCTCGGTGTCACTGCTGCCTGTCACCCCTGGCACCCAGCAGAGCCTTGGTGACACATCCCAAATGCTGCAACACCTCCACCAAACCCTTCACAAGGACCTTGGGAAAACTCTTCCTGCCCCTTACAGCCCGTGGTGCTTTTCCACTGCAGAACTGCCTGCTCTGCTCCACTGGCCAGCCTAATTCCCTCATTCCTCTGCACCAGCTCCCTTTATTTAGGAGCTTTTTTTTCCCAGCACCAAGATCATTCCTCCGTGCTGGATGGTTAATTAACTCTCCTCCCAGGTTTTCCAGGCTCCTGTGGTGTGAGAGGGCTCAGCCCTGCAGCTCTGGCTAAGCACTCACATCCCCCAGCCCCCCGAGGTGGAGGTCTGGGCTCAATTTCCCTTGGAACATTCAAAACAAAACCAGTTCTTTCTGAACTCTATTTGTCCCCCACTGTGGAAAACTGCTGAACGTGGATTTTATGCTTCCAGGGATGACAATCAATTTGGTTTTTAGCATAAATTCTAATTCAGAACAAGCTTTGCTCAGCACCAGCTTGGTAAGGGGCACATTTTGGCCCAGGGCTAAGAGTCACATCCCTCTCTCCATCCTGGTTCTCCTGTTCCTCCTGTGCCACAACAGCACAGGCAAGTGTGCAGTTCTGTGATGAGCCAAGCTGGGAAATTGCTCCAGCTGAAGGAGGATCATTTCCTTATCTTATAAACGCCAGTTTTAAGTTAGTTTACTTGGACAGTTAGGATATATTCTGAATTTTTAATCAGTTCTGTTTCTCACAGGTGCATCTGATGCATTCACACTGCAGGAACTTCTGAGAGAGTTTTTAATTGATGCAACCTGTAAGCCACTGAGAAGTGAGTGGAAACAAATGCAATTCCCTGCTCTCTAATGGCAGGATTCTGTTTTGTGTCAGCAGAGCTCTTAAACATTTCGGCCAGTCGCGGGTGATGATGTGTTCTGCCAGCACTGCAGCCGGAGAGGAGCTGGAAATCAGCAGCGGGGCCGAGGGGCTGCATTTCTGCAGGAATCAGCCCTGAATCTCTGCAGAGATGTTCCTGAAGGATCAGGGCCAGCCAGGCATCCTCACCCTCATCACCGGCTCCATCTGCTCCCAGAGCCCGCAGACACCAGATATCTGTGTATCTACAACAGGTACATCGCAGGAGCGCCGCTAGCCATCAGAAATTCATCCACACGCAAATCAAACTGCCCATCCTCTGGAGCCGCTGCCGCTCCGTGCGGAGATGGAGAAATGGGAATGAATATCCCGGTGCGAGGCGCACACAGGGGTGCACAACCCCGCACCGGGAGAAACACAGCCCCGGGAAAGGCAAACCGCTCACCGCGGCATATCGCTGCTTTTGCTGGGGATGGACGGTGTCCAAATGATTTCCAGTTCATTCCCAGGGACAACGGACCCAAACGGGCAGGGATGGCGAGGAGGGGATTGGGTTCTAGGGTACAGCGATTTTCTGTGAGTTTGAAACACAACTGCTGTTTTTACCCTGCTGCAGCCAGCTCCGTGTGGTTACCTGCGTTTCTCCCTGTGCGTCAGGCATTGTGTAAAGCGCACTGAAGCTTGAATTTCCTGATTTTACCCGTTTTCCATCCTTTTTGCTCCCCCCGAGCCGCCGACGGGCCGGGAGCTGCTGCGCCCTCTGCTGTTCGAGAGGGGGAATTGCACGGCCCGTCCCGCCTCCTGTCACCGCTCCTGTCACTGATCCTGATCCTGCTCCTGTCACTGATCCTGTCCCCGATCCTGCTCCTGTCACTGATTCTGCCCCCGATCCTGCTCCTGTCACTGATCCTGTCCCCGATCCTGTCACTGATCCTGTCCCCGATCCTGTCACTGATCCTGTCACCGCTCCTGTCACTGATCCTGCTCCTGTCGCCGGTCCTGTCACTGCTCCTGTCCCCGATCCTGCTCCTGTCACTGTTCCTGTCACTGCTCCTGTCCCCGATCCTGTCCCCAGTCCTGCTCCTGTCTCTGATTCTGTCCCTGATCCTGCTCCTGTCCCCGCTCCTGTTACTGATCCTGTCCTTGTCCCCGATCCTGTTCCTGTCACTGATCCTGTCCCTGTTCATGCTCCTGTCCCCGATCCTGCTCCTGCCATTGATCCTGTCCCTGCTCCTGCCCCTCTCCCCACTCCTGTCACTGATCCTTGTCTCCTGTTCCTGTCACAGCTCCTGTCCCCACTCCTGCTTCTGTCACTGATCCTGTCTCCTGCCCCTGTCCCTGCTCCTGCCCCGGCTCCTGTACCTGCTCCCACTCCCGTCCCTGTACCTGCCCCTTCCATTCCCTGCTATCCCATCTTTCCGTGCCTGTGCCTCTCCACAGAAATATTTGAGGGGATATTCCTCCAGGGTTTTATAAAATCACTACAATTTTCATCTCACATCAGGCATAGACGAACCTGGAGGAGGTCACCGAGATGGTCAGAGGGATGGAGCAGCTCTGGAGCAAGGAAAGGCTGAGAGAACTGGGATTGTTCAGCCTGGGAAAGAGAAGGCTTTGGGGTGACCTCAGTGTGGCCTTGCAGTGCCTGAAGGGAGCCTGCGAGGAAGATGGAGAGGGAATCTTTAGAAAAGCCTGGAGTAACAAACAGAATGGATTTAAAGTAAAAGAGAGAAGGTTTGGAGTAGATGTTTGGAGGAATTCTTCCCTGTGAGGGTGGGCAGGCCCTGGCACAGGGTGCCCAGAGCAGTTGTGGCTGCTCCTGGATCCCTGGCAGTGCCCAAGGCCAGGTTGGACATTGGGGCTGGGAGCAGCCTGGGACAGTGGGAGGTGTCCCTGCCATGGCTGGGGTGGAGTGAGATGAGATTTAAGGTCCCTTCCAACCCAAACCATTCCATGGTTCTGTAAGTCCCTGGTTTGACACAGGCAGCACAGAGAGCTTTACCCTAATCCAGACTGTTGGCTAAACATAAGTTATCCATGGGGAAAGGAACTTTTTAGTACATTGTTGTGGAAACCTCTGGGAATCACAGTTCCAGCTCCAGCAGGTGAAGGGGAGCCCTTTGGAAAGTCTGTGCCCAGCTGGGTGTGACTGACCAATGTACCCAGGCTGGTCCTGGCTGCTCCACGCCCAGAGCTGTGAGCTCCCCCTGGCTCCCATCACTCCAGGCCCTTAAATCAGAGTTGTGTCTTCTGTGGCACCGACAGCAGATACAGGGGGAGGCCTGAGGAGGGGGCAAAGGCAGAGAGGGCAAGATCCTCAGATGGAGGAGGGAGAAAGGGAAGGACAGGCTGGGAGGGAGTTTCTAATCAATGACAGGCCAACAGAGTTTCATCCCAGCTTGTAATGAAACAAAAGCAAAAAGCCACAACTCCTCTCCATTTACAGTTTCACAAATAATGGCAAATAGGTAAAGTCCAAGATGATGTTTCATTTATGGCATTGGCAGGATTGAGATTCAAATATAACCAATCCCAGCATGAGACCAGCCTAAAATTAACCATTTCAAGGACTATTTATAGAAATCTTTTTTTTTTTTCCTTTTTTTTGCATCTTCTTATTTAAAATACCAATGTGTATTTTGGTCACAGGAGCCTGCTTCTCTCTAAAGCTGTGAATTACTTTTAAAAAATCTCCATATTATAGAAACACAAAGTTCTTGGGATTCCATCAGCCAGTTAACTCCTTCAAATTAACAGTATTCTTCCCCAAATTAAAATTCACTCCTTTCTACTGTATTTGATCTGGATACAATTTGTTAGTTAGCGACACCAAAATGCACATAATAAGAAAACCAATGCAATAATTAAAATGATACTGTCGTGTTCAGGCTGAGGGAGGTTAGATGCTTTTAACTCCAGCAGGATTCCTGCCAGCAGGTCTGGAGCTGTGATGGGAGAGGACAGAATGAAATCTCACAAATAATGACAAACAGGTAAAATCCAAGATGATGCTTCATTTGACATTCAAATCTAACAAATCCCAGCATGAGACCAGCCTAAAATTAACCCTTTCAATGTCTGTTTATAAACCATCACGTTTATATTGGTTTTTAATTTTTTTTAACTGCTGCTGGCTGGTGGATGTGGGAATAAAGGACTCCTGCACACCTCCAGCAGCTCCTGGAATGATGCAGCTTCAGGCTGCAAATATTGGTCCAACCCCCAGGGTTTTGCCAGGCTGCTAAAGGTGCTGGTCACAGCACAAAACACTTCAGGCACCCTTGAGATTCATATCCTGGCAAGACAGGAGATGCTGAGGGGAGGAAGGGGCAGATTTGGGGGTGAAGCTCTGCCCTGTGGGGGTTTGGGATGATGCAAAAGCTGTGAGTGCCTTCACAGATGAGCCCCGACAGGTATTCTGCACCTTCCTGCAGCGCCAAATATTTACAGAGCTCGCTGTTATCGGTTTGTGTGTCAGATCTGGGCATCACCCAGCGTGACCCCGGGGGAGGCAGCCCCCGGGCAATGGTATGTTCAGCTCTGCTGGATCTCCATAGAGGGGGCCTGGAATGCGCGGGGAACAATGCCCAGGGCTGCACAGAGCAAAGGATGAAGGGCAGCAGAGTTTGATAACCACATTAAAGCACTACCAACATCTGTTCGAGCCAAAGACAACACTATCTCCAGGAATTAACCTCCTGAACCACTTAATCATTAACCTCGGCAGAGGGAAAGTTGGACAACAAGAGCCTATTTGTCAGCAGCCCCTCGGAGAGATGCGGCCAGCAATATTTTACTGAGAACAGCGTGAGAAGGGCTTGCCCAGCTTTATAAATTTTAAACACGGAATATATTTGTGTGGGAAACAAGGAGACAATGGATGTAAATAAACAGATGATCCCACCTTGAAGACTTCGTCCATTCATCCTGTTTTAAGTGGCCTGAACTGTTTTGTCCTGCATTGTGTAGCAGCATTTCCTCCAAACAAGCAGAGATGCTGCAGTTCTCACTCAGAAATATTCCTGGCCATGGAAAGAATTACAAATGGATAGGATGCCACAATTTTAAACTTGCACCCATATCCCAAAGTTCCCGACTGAAAAACAAATCAGGGATTATTGCTTTGCAAGAAGAAGCAGGGCTAGAGAAGTGAAGTGGTTTTGTTTAATAATTATTTGTTTATATAGGCTGTTTCCCATGTGAGGTCACCCATTCAGTCACTCTGCTGTAAGCCAGCCAAATCCCTTCCCTTCCACACGGTGACAGCGGGCAGAGATTTTTTTATTTCTTCTGGGTTTGATTCTGTTTTCCAGAGGAGAAAAGGATTTGATCCCTTCAAACTTCAGGGCTCCAAATTTGTGGCAGGACTGCACTGTGGTGCTGACAGCTCATTTCTCTGGACCGCAGGTAATCATTTACCCGGGGGTGTAAAACGCTGCCACATAAGAATGATGCTGTTTGACACCCACTTCGCACCAGCCCCCGTGGCCACACAAGGTGTGCATAATCAGGGCCCAGATGTCTGCTTAGATATTGCCATGGTTGGAGGGGGCAGAAAGAAGAAAGAAAACCAAAAAAAGTTTGGGAAGACTGACTGAAAGGCTGCAAACAGAACCTGCTCCAATCCATGAGCTGTGTAATAAAAAAATTGGGTTATGCCAGAAATGGCCCAAGGTCTCCACTCAAAAATACCCCACTCAATTAAAATATATTTTCCAGACTATTCCCGACTGTCCACATGTGGGGCTCCTTAAACTTCCCTACTTGAAAGAGAATTAGGATGTCTCTGGTGGGAGGAACAGGGATGGTTTCACACCATGGAGGAAGGAAGACTCAGCCACTCTTTTTTCTGGGTTGGTGATCTGTTGGCCAGCAAGCTGAATGGACTCAGTACAGAGCCTCACGTGTGTCAAAGGCAGGAGCAGGGCAGCATCACACAGCCAGGGACTGAGATTCTCTCTTTCACACAGCAGCAAGACCTTAAATCAGCTGACACCACAGTGTCTAGCTTGGCTTTTATTCATTTCATCACAAAACAGATCGGTAACTTGAACAAAAAGGAAAAATAATGGTTAATTTTTCAATAAACGGTACAATATTTACACCCTTGGTGCAAAAATTGGATGGACATAGAAACTGAATTATCCACTCAGACAAGGGTTCAGACTGGACAAAGTGTGGATTTTACCCAGTGCCTGTGGATTTTACCTCCCTTACCTGTGCCTGTGAGACATGAGGCACAGACACCACAGCCCAACACCAATCTATGTGTTATTTTAGCCATGAATTATGCCCCCAGCTTGCCTGACTTTAATGCTTGCAGTGTGATTAGTGGTGTGCTGACAAAAATTTTAAAATAATCATAATAATGACCCATTTTTAAATCACTAAAAAGTAAACAGCATTATCCCCCCAAAGATGGTCACGTTTACCAACAGGCTGGGAAGGTGCTCCTCTGGTCAAGACATCCTGAAGAAATCTTCCTCAGACAATTAATTTCTCCAGCAGGACGATCCATCATAGTCTGCACTCCCACAAATTGATTTCTTGAGGTTTATCATGGTAATTTCATCCTGGCTGCTGTCTCTTGCTGCTCTTCAGAGGCTGAGCTGCACCACTGCCTTTTAAACTACTGTTTGTGGGGAAAACGAAATTGGAGCAGCAGACAAGGCTGCTCCTTTCACTTGGGTCGCCGAGCTCATTAACGTGGATAATTAATTGGAACTTTGCATCCCTCTCTTTGTACAACAAGGGGCAAGGCACAGGGCTGCCCCCTCACCTGAGTTCTCTTGCACAGACACCTGCTGCTCATAATTAAGATCCGTTGCCCGATTTGCATGTCCTGATTTCTATCACTCAGCTCTGGGAGACAAAGGACAGCATTTACTGCAGGGACACAGCAGTGTGGGTGAAATGCTGCTCCTGGGCAGCTGCTTCTGCTGAAGGGCCCTGACAGCACCACCAGAGTGTTTCTATTTAAAAACTCTGTGTTTGTGTTGGATCTAAAGAAAAGCACGTGGTGATTTCCCCCTCGGGGGGATAATAGGTTTTCCTTGGATGACAAGTGTCAGAAGGTGCCATAAACTTCAGGGCAGGCTTTGTTCAAGGCTCGCAGAGCTCAGCAGTGAACCTGAGGTGTCTCCCCTTCCCTGCCCTCCTGCATGGGCTGGTCAAGGGTGTGCAGCTGGCGTGGGCAGAGCAGACAGCTCACAAACTGTCTTGGGTTGCAATGCAAGACGTAACCAGCAGTATGGATTCTATTGCCAGCTGCTGAAACCAGCTGGGGAGGTGTTTTCTTTATCTCTTCTATGACCCATCCCTCATAACTCCAGGAGAATCTTCTGTTCATGGGCAGCTGTTAAACCAGCTGGGGCTGCGTTCTTTATCCCTTCCAGGACCCCTCCTCCCTCCAGGGGATCTCTGCTGTCCATGGGCCATCCAGGCTCACTGCAGGGCTGATACAATGACATCATCCCATGGGAGATGCTCCACCCAGGGGGAGGAGCCCAGCATTCCTACCTGGATAAACCCTGGGATTCAGAACAGCAGCACAGCCTGTGTGCACTGCATTCCCAGAGGGAGACCAGACCCATCTCACCACCACTGGACCCTTCTACAGAATCATCTCTGCTCCAGCAGAACCACATCTGTCACTGCAGGAGGACTTGACTGGACTGCTCCCAACACCCTGACCAACAGGGTGTCAGGCTGTATTCTCTCTGTCAGTGTTTTCTTTTTCTGTTTGTTTGCTTTTTTGGTACTACTACATTTTTATTTTTAATATTTCTAGTAAAAAAACTGTTATTCCTATTCCCATATCTTTGCCTGCAAGCCCCTTAATTGCAAAATTATAATAATTCAGAGGGAGGGGGTTTACATTCTCCATTCCAAGGGAAGCTCTGGCCTTCCCTGGCAGACACCTGCCTTCCCAAACCAAATACAAACCAACGGGGAGCACCTCACCCCCAGCTCACCTGGGAAGGGGAGGCTGGCCCCAGAATCCACAATTCAGAGAGGTGAATATGGCACAGGAGAAAAGCACTGGGAGTCAGCTGAGAATCTCTGAAAATACAGTCCCAAAAGGCAGAAATTCCTCAGTGGGGCAAATGGGACAGGCAGCTCCCTCTGATCCATCAGAAATAGTGTTTCCCACCTTCACACCTTTATTGCAGAGGTGACATCAGCTGTGATCTGTTCTTCAGCTTTTGGGGGATGCTGAGAGCCAGCATGGATCTCCTGGGAACAGCTCAACGTGTTCCTCACTGCATTTTTCCTCCAGGTTGCTGTCATGCTCCAGGGCAAGACACAGCTTTTTCTGGAAGCCTTTTAGAGCCTTCACTGGGTTTAAATCAGTTTGAATCTGATGATTAAAATTATTCCAAGTCTGATTTAGTCACACAGCAAGTGGGGGCTAACCCAAAACAGCTGCTGGGGCAGAACTTCACTGGTGGTGGAATTTGGATCTATGACCTACTTCAGTTCATTTCCAAACCCAGAACTCACATTCAAAAATGTTTTCACCTTGTATTCAAGAAAAGGAATAAAAATAAAGCCATGAAAGGTAAACACAGTAGAGGGAATGCAGGGTGGCCTCAGTATGAATATCAATTTATATTGTAAATGCTCAGGGATCTGCAGGAAGCCTGAAGAGCGATGGTGCACAACCAGATCAACAGAGCCCATGACTGGGAGGGGGGTCATGATGCCCCTGCTTTGCTCCTCAGCTGAAGCTCGAGAAGAAAAATTGACTTTCATTCTCATTTCTGTGCTTTACTCACATTTTTAGATGAGCTAACCTAGAAAATGAAGGCTGCTTTCTCCAAACCCTCCTGGTTTTGCCCACCAAAATGAGGTGGCATTCAGGACAGAGAGCCTTGACCATCTCTGAGGCTGCCTCTGAGATTCTTTCCATGTGCCCCTTTTGGAAGCATCTTTCCTTTCACCTTTTTCCTGAATAAAATCCCACCAGCTATACGTAAGATGCATTTTTCTACTTCTTAAACTTCAAAACAGGGAACAGTTCTATTATTGGATCTGAGGTGATAAGGCAGATCCAGCTTGGAAGTTCCTCTTTACAAGGGTGAAAGCAAATTTGCAGTTTGTGGCATCTGTAGAGCAAAGTTACAGCGTGAGTAAAATTTTCTAACAGTAAAGTTACCCAAACTCATGACTGTACCTGAAAATAATAAGGTGATGGGTAATTGACTGCCTACATTTAAGAGAAAACAGAAAACAAACTAATTTCTGATGGAATTAACTGCTACTAAACTTCATTTTAAAAAAAATTAAGACACTTCAGAACTAGACAGGCAAGTGGTACATAATTCCTTATCTGTGACACAACTTCAGAATACATCCCTGGGAGTACCTGTTCAGCAGCCTGTGGCAAATGAAAAAGACAAAGAAAAACATCTCACTGGGAGTCATTAATTGAATTAATTAACCTAGTGACATTGTCATAGGAGGAATTTATCTGGCAACCAGCAGGAGCAGATCTCCAATCATTTCACCATGGCTAACAGATTAACACTCACAGGAGCCCCTGGCAGCTGGCTGTGAACATTGCAAATTATCAGAAATTAATTAGCCAAATGCTGTGCACCCATGTGGATATTTTGGGGTTTAAGTAAAGATTATGAAGCCAATAGCTCATCTGATGATTTATTGAGAGGAAACGTCTTTGTTTGAACAAATAGGTTGCAGCATGACTTTCTAATGGGAAAAAGAGGGGGGGGGAAAAAGGGGGGGAAACTTACAGCAAAACCATAGTTACAAAAGCCAAACACTTGTAAACAGGAATTAAACAATCCCCTCTGAAAAAAGGGATATATACAAATTAATTCAGAAAGGTCCATTATGTTCTGAGAAGAGAAATAACTCTTTTTGCGTACTTTACAGAATAATTAAGTTTCCTCCTTCAAGCTATTAAGCCAGGATTCAAATATTCAGAAATACTTCGGCAAGACAGCTTTGCTCATCCAGGTGTTAATGGCCGTATCACACATGGAAAACAGAATTTTAAGGAAACTGGGAGAGCAACATGAAGTTTAACTGTAATATTTTCTGCAACTTCTTGTCAGAGCAACAGGCAACGTAACCAAAGCCTGTTTGGAAAGATTCTTTTTGATACTACAGGGCTTCTTGGGAGTAGCCAAGGATTTGTCTAAAATAAAGTCTTATTCTCCATGTGATTTAATCAAAAGTAAAACACATTCACTCTCACAGATGGGTTTCACCTGCCCCCTTCAAAACTCTATTACTTCCACTTTAGAGTGCTTTGTTTGATTTTTATTTAACTGGACTTGGAAAACTCCAGGAAGGAGTTTTTAAACATGCAAAATTCACCCTTAACCATCAGTTGGGAAGTGCAATGTACCTATATTGAAGAACCTCAATACTCCAGGTTTTTGGAAGAGTGCAGTGATGCTTTCATGTATTTCAGGTTCTGTGCTGCCCAGGGTGCAGCTCTGAGCTCACAGTCAGGGTCACTCAGCTCTCTGCACACAGCAGGGACACAGAACAAATCCTTGTCCTGCTGCACACCAAGGACAACTTTCAGCCCAACAGCACCAACAAGGGTGGCTGGAGGGAGGAACAAGAAGGATGGGAGCTCACAGCCTGGAGCTGGGGTTGGACAATTAAACCCCAATATGTAAATGGACCAAAACTTATCAAAGTGTGAGACCTCATGACTGGGGGCCCATTTTGTGACCATTTTGTGTCCATTTTGGCCCACCTTGGGTGTAGCCCTGGCCAGGCCCTGTCCTGCCCAAGGTGTACCCTAAAGGCCTTTCAATAAATCCCTACTTTATTCTCCAGCTCTGTCCAGTCTCTGTTCCAGCTCAGCCTTCCCAAAGCTGTATTTACAGAATACAAACAGTGACACACTTAGCCCAAGAACGCAGAGATTCACCTGGACACGGAGCTGCTGTGAGGGAGAAAGGGCAGCAGGGGGAGAAGAAAAGGAGAACAGAAGGATTAGAGTGGAAGGGGTCTGGAAGCACAGAGGGGATGTTGCTGATGCCCAGTCCTGAGGCTCTGGGAAGGCGATCCCAGGTTTGAAATAAAATCTTGTGAGAGATCCCCGGGGAAACACCGGCAGCCAGGTCATCATTCCAGGCTAATGTGATGCTCTGCTCCTGGGAGCTGCAGGCTCACAGGCTCAGGTTTCCAGAGCCCCGGGGGAGAGGAAGGAGGCTGAGAGTGCCTGGCTAAGGACAGGGCAGCCCTGGGAGCACGGAAGGAGCAGCAGATGTGGGTGTGGAGCTGTCCAAACACACCCGGGGCAGGGCAGGGCAAGGGGAAGGGTGAGTGATGCTCTCCCTGCTCTCACTGAGAGCAAAACCATCCCCAAACTAAAGATCACCAGTCCCACCTGGGCCAGGTTATCCCCCCAGCAAGCTCCTAATCACAGGTGTGGGATCCTGGAATTGCTCAGGTTGGAAAAGGTTTCTGAGATCCACAAGTCCAACCATCAGCACCAGCACCGTGCTCAGCACTAAACCACATCCTCAGGTGCCACATCCACACGTTCTGTGAACACTTCCAGGGATGGTGACTCCACTGAACTCCCTGTTCAGTGCTTGACAATCCTTTCCACAAAGAAATTTTTCCTGATTTTCAGCTTAAACCTCCCCTGGCACAACCTGTGGCTGTTCCCTCCTACTCTGTCACTCATTAGCAGTGAGAACAGACTGACACTCACAGGCACCAACCCAGCACACTCAGTTATGCTTGGCTGAATAGAAAAACTCCTCTGTATAGGAAATACAGGAAACTGGAGCTTCCCAATGCCACATTCTGCATGGGAACGACACTTCCAGCACAGAAACTCCTCTAGAGCAGAATGCTCTGTGCCAACACCTACCCTAAATTAGGGATGTTCTGCCCATTTTGCCTATTCCTTGTTTGCCCAGGTTACAGGAAATGTGCAGGCAGCTGAGGAGCCCTGCCTGGAAAACAGATCACACCCAGAAACCCAAAGCTCTCAGACACCAAGTTTTCAGTGCAGCTAAAGCAGCTTTAAAAGCCTGATATTTTCCCCTGTATCCCCATGCCTCTGCCAGGGGATGCACAGGCACTTGTTAACATGTGTGCTGTTCTAATTTTAAACAGCAGCTGCTCCTCCTGTGCTTGGCAGGAGTCTTAGGGGATAAATACTGCAGCAGGAAAATAAAAGGCAGCGTCTTGAAAGCTGATACCTCCGTTCCTTGCTCCTTGAGAAGGCACTTTATCACAGCATGGATCTGGCTGTTACATGGCACAAAACACCAACTCAGGGACTAACAATTAAACTCCAAAATTCACATCCATGCAACAACAACAAAAAAAGCAATGCTTTCATTTTTTTTGGAATGTTGATATCTCATTGCTTAGCTGTAGAAACCTGAATTTTATACCGTTATATGTATATATACACATTACAACTTTATATTTTCCTGCATAGAAGTTGTTGCCTGCTTAATTCCTCTAAGAAAGAATGAGAAAAGGCTACAAAGAATAAGATGGGTAAATAGGAAAACATAGAGAACTTAATTACTTTTCTTAGGGCCTGAACATTCTTCAACTATTTTTTACTATTATATCTATTATTTTACTATTATATCTATTATTTTACTATTATTGTTTGAATTCTCACAGACATCTTTCAATTGTTTCTCTTACAGGACTCTTACAGGAATGTCAAGCTACATATATAAATCAATTTTAAAATAAAGCCATCAATTATTAAAAAAAAAAAAAAGAAAGAAAAGAGAAAACAGCATTGCAAAACCAAGCTGCAGCTGAACTCTTCTTTGCATAAACTTTTTTGACATTTCTAATTATGCAGCACCCCAAGGAAAGTGAGAACATCCCTACTCTAAGCAGGTGTATCAGGATTTACAAGGGGTTTTTTTGGCTGCAATCCTTGTGTGTAATGCTCAGGCAAAGCAGCACTGGAGGAAGTCTGGGGTTCATCCTGAGAATAACTTTGAAATCCTGTGAAAATTCCGTGTCTCGTGTCCCGAGCATGGCACTGAGCCAGAAATCAGGAGAACAACTCATCTGCAAGAGGAGTCTCTCTTTAGGTGTGTGAAATGCAGGGGTTTGTGTTTTTCAGCATTTTTTTTGCCAAGACTGTACTTTCAAACAGCAGAACTCTCCAGCATGAATGATATAAAGTTATGATATAAAGTTTTGTGGATCCTGTCTGGAGCCCTCCTGGGTGCAATGTTTGTTCCTACATCACAAATGCATCCTTGCTGTCCCTTCAGCTCCTCACACCCAAACAGAAATAATCTTCCCAAGGGCTTCCCCCGTGAAAAGATTGCCAAAACCACTTTCTGCCCAAGTTTTATTGTGCCCACACGACAATAGTGTGTGTTTTTTCTACACCAGGAAACCTTTTCATGTGTTTTCCCTCCCCCTGCCCATTACCAGACACGCGGCGTAAAACAAAACCTGGGGAAAAGCGGCGGCTTTGAGCAGAAATTTTCAGAAAAAATATGAGGTTTTTTGTTCTGCTGCACTTTCCTGGGTGACTTGTCACGTCAAATAGTGTCAGTCACATCTGATGGGGTGGCTGTGACTGCCGGACATGAGGCTCCCTGAGTGAGTGACTGCTGCCAGATGAGCCGCCCGCTGGGAAACTCCAAACAATGCACTTCCCAAAAAGCTTAACCCTTCCTGCTCAGAGCCAGCTGCACCCTCGTGTGCCACCACAGGGTCACCACCCACTCCAAAGGGAAAAAAAAAGCAGCGTTGGTTTTCTAGAAATGAGTGTTTGACTTGGTATTAACGCACCACATAGCAGCTTAGCACCCGTTAGAAAAACTGTTCTCAGTAAATTCTTCATTTTTCTATAAATCTAGAATATTTAGCTTGAAATTCCCATGGAACAGGTAGGGAAAGTTCTTTACTTGAATCATTTATCCAGTTTCCCAGCCTGCAAAACTGAGTAGACAGGTGATACATTGCATTTTCTGTTGAGTTATTGGCAATGCTCATCTGCAGCTACTGAGGCTCCATGACTGAAACAGCAGCAGGCAGCTCATGGAAAAACCACTCACCACGGTTTTATCAAAGCATTTTTTCTGCCTAAATAGGGTGTTTTAGTAAAATATTAATTGGATGATGCAAAATTTGGGGGCAGGACACATTAGGGTTGTTTCCCTCTGTTATTTAAACACATTGATGAGACTGAGCTGCTCTGAGATGTACTTTTGGAGGAGAAACTTTTCCCATCAGATTTGGAAGGCAATTTACTGCTCATTATATTCAGGCAATGTACACATGGTATTATTTCTCACAGATTTCTGCTTTCTTGAACAAAGGCTACTCCAGATACCTACTTAGGTACAACCTAACAACACAGAAATAATTGTGCTGCATTACACTAATGCAAGTGTTTCACCCATAGTCATTAACACATTTCAACATTAGCTGTTACCATATCACAAAGTAAGATTATTTTCTTGCTTTGCATGGTGATTAGAGCTCAAAAAGACCCCAAACCACACACTGTTTATCTGTACAATCTTCATTTTAGCTATTTTACCTATTTAAAAATAATCCATCAGTGGAGAAAATGGATATTTTCTTGGTTGTAATGGTATTATTTTTAGAGTTTCATTAGCCATGTGTGGAAATATGAAATCAGGAGGTGTCTTAAAAAACAAGTAGGAAATACTCTGAGAAGAGTCAAAGAACACATCCCCAACTGAACACAGACACAAGAACAAGGAAGGCATCAGCCCAAAGGTTTGTCTACAACTTCCACTGTCAGACCAACTCAAAATCAACACTTTTATGGCCTTGATGTTGATGAAAAGTGTTTGTATGTCTGTGATGTTTATAGGTGACGTCTTGATAAACCAGACCAGTAAACACTAAAATTGTGTCACTGGATGGATTAAATGCTGCTTAAATAATACATTTCCACATGCAACTAAATAGAAATCATGTTTAGCAGCTGCTTCAAGTGCAGTCCCTATGGGTCTGTTCTCTGCTGCTTCAGATTTCTATCAATGACTCAGGCAAAAAAACAAATATAAAAACATCACTGATAAAGCATAGAGACTGGGGCAATGTTAACTAAAAAAGGCTGGGCCAGCAATACAAAGTAAATTGGATGGCTTGGTAAATTATGCACAAACAAGAGCAAAACCAAAAGTAAAATCACACACCTGGAAATGAAGTATGCAGGCCACAGTAGAAGGCTGAGGAATCTGCCTGGGAGACTGGAAGCTCTGAAACAAATCTGTGGGGTTGTGGATGAAAATCAGTGACCTGCATAATAAAGGAGCAAAGGGCCAGTGTAATCTTGGGGCACACAAGCAGCAGAATCTACAGGAACAGCAGGAGTTTTACCCTTGTAGCCAGAACTGGTGCTGCTGTTCCTGAAATCTGACATTTACAATACAAAAACGATACCAGGGAATCTCAGGGTCAAGAGAAAAGGCAATGAATGAGGAAAAGGCGTTTTTAAAGTTGATATTCTCCTGACACTCTGACCTTGCAGCAACAGTTCATAGGGGAGTTCACTGCTAAGGGGATTCAGGAAATTAAGTTGGATGCCCACAATCATCCCCACTGCCTTTCAAATCCATGGCACCCACTGAAGAGAGAGCCCCAAGTCTGGAAGAAAAAATAATGCTCACATTCAAGATATTTGGAAAAAAACCCTACAGTTAGAACAATCTATTGATCATGAACTTCAGTTTGTCTCTTACAGCCATGAGCTGGCAAAAAGCCACAGGATAACAGAACAATTTGGGTTGGCAAAGGCCTTGAAGACCATCAAGCCCAACCTGTGACCAGTCCCCACCTTTGTCCCCCAGCCCAGAGCGCTGAGTGTCACACCCAGGTGTGCCCTGGACACCTCCAGGGATGGGGAACCCAAACCTCCCTGGGCAGCCCCTCCCAGAGTTTAACAGCATTTCTGTGAATTCCTCCTGGTGTCCAAGAAATGCTACGAAAAACCTAAGAAAAAACTGAGAGAGCACCTTCACCTCTACAAGAGCTGCACAAAAGGCTCAGAGCAGTCGTTGCCAGTGGGAAGGGAGATCCTGGGACAAGGGAATGTGGTGTCCCTGTGCTATTGATCAGCTGCACTCAGCAAGGACAGCAGCAAACACTGAGGGAGCACGGCCAGCACTGCCAGCCAAGGTGGCACTGGTGTAGGACAGAACAGAAGACTCTTCACTGGGAAGAGGAGAAGATTTATAAATCTCTTTGCTGAGAAGAAGTCACATTCTGTTGTTAAAATGCAATCCAGTCTTTTACAGCTGTGGAATTTATTTGGCCCTGCTGGGAGGGCAGGATTGGAAATCACCCATTAAAAGCCTTTACTTGCATTTTTTTTGCTGTTCTGGCATGAAAGGAGCCCGGGAGCTACCCCAGCACGGAGCTGTCTGAAGCAAAACCTGCTGCAGCCTTATGAGATTTGAAAGGAGACCCTGACTGACCAACAGCTCATTCCTCCACTGGATCATTCCCTCATTTGCTGGCATTCCTCAGCCAGGACTGAGGTGCTGTGAGCAGGCACACACCTCCTCTGCAACTGCAACCTGAGAGGAAAAAGAGCCTGCATGATAAATTCCCACCTGCATCAAACACTCTTATCTTCTTCCCATTTCTGGTGCCCTCTCCCACTCACCTGGAACTGAACACTTCCCCTTTGTTTTATCTTATCTTGGAAACAAGGAAATGCCACGAGTTACATGTCAATATGACCTCTGTGAACTAGGAAAAAGCTGGCTAATGTGATGCCTTGTGGCTCCATTAGACCAGTTAAAGATGCAGCTTGAATTCTAGCAGTGCTGGGAAAAGAAAATATGCTGTAGGCTGTGAGTTTTAAAAATGTGAGGAGATTTGGGATAGAGATCCTTCAGAAGATGAGCTTACATAGAAGTTGCCCACAATTAGCTTTTAACTCTTTTTTTCCCCCATTAATTGAATATTTTCACTTTGTATTTATTTCATGGATTAAATTGAAAATGTTAGCATTTTAAGCAATCTAAAGGTTAACTGGGGAAACTGGAGTGACCTCTAAGAAAATGGAGAGGAATTTTCTCTCCACAGTTTACCAACCAGTGAAGCAATAAGTAAGATGAAATGTTTATATTTCTGAGAATTTTTTTGCTTTGCCAATATACAAATCCCTTCCCCCATGGGGACTGAGTTTTCCTTTCACCTCTCTTCTCATACTGCCATGTCAGACTATATTTTTTGACCAGGAAAAGCTGAGGTGCATTCATATTTAATACAATTAATGCATTAATTAATCCTCTTCTAAGCCAGAGCCCACAAAGGTCCCATTCTGGGCTCCCACACTGTGCAGTGTTCAGCAGGGCAGGTCTATGCTGGAGGAGCAGAGCAGGAGGCTGATCCTCCCCAGGGACATCAGCAATGGTTGTGCAGCCCCTGGATTGTGCAGAATGAAATCATGGAAGGGCTGGCTGGAAAATTCTGCTCTCCTGCAGTCAGTTCTTACCCGTGAGCAGCAGCAGCACCAGCCCAGCACTGCCTGAAGCCGAGGCTGAGCATCCAGATTTACTGAATCAATTTTCCAAATCAGACTTTCTGATTTAGACCCCAATCCAGCAGAAGGGGCATGAGTTTCCTGATGCTGTGGAGGTAGAAAAGCTCACTTTTCATTACAGCATTAAACTCAGCAATGTCAAACAGGCCTTAAAAACCTCTTAAGGTCTCAGGACAATGGAGGAATACAACATTCCTGCATGGATCTTGTCTTGCTGGTGTTCAGACCTATCTGAAGACAGATTCATTTTGATATTGGATATCATCATATAGTCAAAAGGGCTTCCAAAAGCAGGACAAAATGAAGGAATGAATTTGTCCAGAGAATTTCCAGATCATTACAAGGTTTTCCATCTGCATACATACAGGAAATCAGGCTCCTCATTGCCTTCCAGTCTGATGTTGTGATGAGAACAACAGAAGAACTAGAACAGGATAAAAAGGTTTTTCTGCACTTTCTAAAGTCAAGGAATGTTTAACACCTCAAGTGTGCTTGGACTCCTCTATCAGTGAGCTGTGTCACAAGGTGTTCCAAAATAGAATCACTTCAAATCAGGGCTCCAAGTCTGCATCTGAGAAATGAAGAAATGCTCAGGGGTTTTGATGTTCAGAGAAGCCAGATCCTCCTGCTGAGTGCAATGAGAAGTCAGGGATTTTAAAAACAGTTTCATCCACTCATATTTGGACTCAGCACTCTGGGTATAGGCAAATATTGTCTTAATTAATGATTTCTATTATTTCCCCCTATTTGAGTAGGGGATCAAGGCAGATTTTGCTCTCAAATGCGATCAAGGTGAACCTATTGGGAATTCCCAGATTGTGCTGTGTGATTTCCTGACATCTCTGGGCCCTGCTTTGGGCTGGGCCATGTGAATTCTCTCCTCAGGAATAACCACATCCAGAAAATGTGAGGGGGCTGAAATTCTGTGGTCAGATACTCCTGACTAATCAGGAACCTGGAGACAGATTCATTCATGTTATGCCAAGCACATAAATAGATTTTCACTGGCCAAATTACCCCAGAGACCTTTTCCACACACAGCTCTGCATTATTTTGGTGGGGGATGTCATCTCACTAAAGAGATAATCTGGTGTGAACTTCTGTATGGGCACCTGTATAAAGATCTCACACATCAGACCAGGTTTCTGCCTTTCCTAAAAAGGAAAAGCTGCAGTGGGTGCTTCCAGTTTGGTCCCTGACAGCACCAGTGTGACAGTGCTGGGGTTTAGGAGAGCAGGAAGATTTCTGGGTGTACCTACTGCAGCAAGGTTTGACAGAAAGTCACCTTTGATTGCCTTCAACTGCAGTCACCTTTGATTTCAGTCTGACCCATGCAGGAAATTAATTAGCAAAAAGTGCATCATGCAATAGAGGTGTTTACAGATTACCTGAAAATGGTTTGTATTTAATTCCCACCCCACAGGTGAGGTCAAGAAGCCACTTCCCCGTGGGCCTGAGTGCAGAGAGGAACTGCAGCCACATCTGCAGATACTTGATCCTGCATGAAAAGAACTGGTGAATTTGATGAATGCTTCGCTGAGATGAAACCTGGAAGCCCTCAGGTGTAGCAACAAGATGCACTGGCAGATATCCCAGAGAAACACAGATCCTGCTCCATCAGATGATGTTAAACTGGATTTATATTTCACCAGGCTCATTTAAAGTCCAAGGGAAAAGTAACACATTTACTGCTCTGAATGCAGAGGGACAGCACTCCCAATTCCCCCTCCTCACCCTCCCAGTGTGAGGTAACCTTTCCAAGAGTGGAAGACAGTCCTGTTTCTCCAGCCAGCATCCAGAACTGCTAGCAAGGGACAGAAATTTCTCCAGGAAAGGGAGGTGGGGTGAAAATCCCCAGCTGATGAACGAACTCACAGTGGAAGAGTAAGAAAATGCAGTGTACTGAAAGCAACCAAACCAACAGAGGCTCTGGGAGCAAAGGGCTGCGGTGTGACAGTGCACCTGCCTGGGACACCTTCCCTGAAACAATAAAAGATGACAAACCACAGTGAGCCAGTTGGAAAAGAAGAATTTAACTTCTGCCCAAGCCACTGAGCTTTATCTGTGAGCAGATAAGGGAGGAACAGATTAAGGAGATCACGAATTTAGAGACAGGACTCAGGGAGAGGAGGAGCAAAAGATGCCAGGGTTCCTCTCCCTCTAGGCCAACACAGCAGGAAGGGCATAGAAGCAACAAATTTCACACAAATTTTTACTAAAAGGAAAAGATACTCAGCTGAGATTCCCAATCAAATACTTCACTCCCTGTACTTTCATCACCAGTTTCAAAGACAGGGTGTATCCTGTGCCAGTTGTATAAAAAAAATTGATGTGAAAGACTGCATCCAGTGCAAAACACTGCAGACAAGAAAGAACGAGCACATTAAAAGTCTTTCTGTATCCCCTCACTGTTTAAAGTTAAATTTATCTACTTTTTACACTCCAGAGATAGCTCTGATTAATCTTATTTCTGTCCTCTGAAACAAAACACATGGATTACATTTTCTAAAGCTTTATTCTACGAAGCATCCTTGGTCTGGGAAAATAGCTAAATGTTTTTTGTAACATCAATGGAAACAGCAAGGCTAATTATTCTGTATTAAAACTTTTCATCTATTCCAAAAATCTTTTGAAATGGGAGAATACTTACCAGCCTCTATTTTAACAGGAAATTTTAGGGGGATATGAAAGGCATTTAGCTGCTCTGCAGAATGAGTAATTTGAAAAGCATTTACTCTGGAAGAAAATGCAGGTATTCCTTCGTGCTTCTCCCCCACACCAGGCACGCACAGAAGGAAATGTTTTGAGAAAATTACTTTAATATTGCTATTCTTCTTGAAATAGAGGCCTTGTTACCAAGGCAGGGCTCAGAGCAGGGTGGCACCTTGCTGGGGCTGGGAGCTGAGGGCAGATTTGATGTTTAACTTTGCAGAATGCTTTGTAAATTTTGGGAGAAGGGAAATGTGAAGCAAAGCCAGGAAAGGGAGTTATTGCCCACAGGGAAAGGGGCTGGGGTGTGATGGGAGCAGACACCAGCGAGGGATGCTGCAGGGGCTTGGCACCCCAGGGCCAGTCTGGGGGGAAATGAGGCACAAAACTCCCTGAGCTGCAGTGGGGAGAGTGGAAAGGAGATTGTGTGGCAGCAGGACAGCCAGAACAGCCGGGCTTTGGGCAGTGAGGAAGGGCAGGAGAGGAACCAAGAGTTTGTCCAGCTGGGAGAAGGGTGAGGTGGCAGCTATGAGGAATTCTGCAAGTGTTACCTGAGAGTGAAACTCATCATTTCCACTGGGGTTTTTCAGGTGTGTCTGGGCTCTACAACCACCCTTGCCTGTGTTTGTATATTCCCTCATTATATTCACTTTTAAAGTCAAAGTTCTTGCTTTGAATTTAAGGAATTTAAATATCTATAACCTGGGACATGTGGCTTAGAAGATTATCCCATGGGCAAGTGGCACGATTGTGCCACCAGAATGGAAATTGAGTTGAGCTGACAGGCACATCACTCTATAAATCATAAATTTGAATGGATTTTAATGAATCTACAGTCTGTGGCTGGTCTTAAAAGTGCTCAGTAAAACTCCACCAGCGCTTCCTCTGCTTATAAATTATTGGCATTTATTTCACCAAGGAAGGACACTGAAGCAGCATCTTTTTGGTCAAGACTTCATCTTGTTCTGATACTACTTTATGCCCATGCAATTAATTCAAGTAGATTTGTATCTAATTAATTCAATAATTATTTTTAAAATATATATCATTAATTAATTAATATTTACTATATTAATGTAGAGGAAGATCAACCTTTCCTCTATTTCACAGTTTAAGAGGAGCCCTTCTGGCTGACCCAATGCAAAATTAAAGTCACGGGGAAAGGAATGAAAGATTGGGCACTTTGAGCTGGTTTTTGTTCAAAAAAATAAAAGATTTCTGAAGCAAATATAATGTGAAGTTCCAGTAAGTGATAATTTTGGTCTTTGGCTGATGTCATCCGGCCTTTTCTCCTTGCTGCTTAGTCAGGAGTATCTGACCACAGAGTTTCAGAGTCTCCCCTCACACTTTCTGGATGTGGTTATTCCTGAGGAGACTATTCACAGGGCCCAGCTCAAAGCAGGGCCCAGAGATGTCAGGAAATCACACAGCACAATCTGGGAATTCCCAATAGGTTCACCTTGGTCACATCTGAGAGCAAAATCTGCCTTGATCCCCTACTCAAATAGGGGGAAATAATAGAAATCATTAATTAAGACAATATTTGCCTATACCCAGAGTGCTGAGTCCAAATATGAGTGGATGAAACTGTTTTTAAAATCCCTGACTTCTCATTACAATCAGCAGGAGGATCTGGCTTCTCTGAACATCAAAACCCCTGAGCATTTCTTCATTTCTCAGATGCAGACTTGGAGCCCTGATTTGAAGTGATTCTATTTTGGAACACCTTGTGCCACAGCTCACTGATAGAGGAGTCCAAGCACACTTGAGGTGTTAAACATTCCTTGACTTTAGAAAGTGCAGAAAAACCTTTTTATCCTGTTCTAGTTCTTCTGTTGCTCTCATCACAACATCAGACTGGAAGGCAATGAGGAGCCTGATTTCCTGTATGTATGCAGATGGAAAACCTTGTAATGATCTGGAAATTGCCTGGACAAATTAATTCCTTCATTTTGTCCTGCTTTTGGAAGCCCTTTTTACTAGATGGACAATGATATCCAATATCAAAATATTCTTCTATCTTACAACACATACTGCAATAGCTAAAATGCAATGCTTACACCAGCTGCTTTTTGACAGACAAAATGGTAAGAGCAGCTCATAAAGCCAGGAGGTTTTTTATGTTTGCAGTGTCATTCAAGCTGCAGAGATGAGGACAAACCAGCTCAGTGCTCCTGTGGTGAATCTGGAACCACAATTAGACCTACACAGACAAAAAACCCAGTGGCCTTTCTGACAGGCCACTCTTTTTTTTCAGTTAAAACTTCTTAACATATTATAATTCACATTGTGAACATGTTATTGTATGCACCCAGCAGAGAAAATCCTGAGTCATAAATAGGATTCCTGATAGCCAAAACAATAATCATAAACATGTGGCAATAAAAGCACAAAAGCTTCCCAATAACTGGGCCTAGAGCAAGACATCAGCATCTTACTGAATATTAATCACTAGGAAAAGTGTGCTCATCCCTGCCTTAAACCTTTCCTTGTTTAAAACAATGACTCTTCCCACTCTGCCTGTGTCAAGCATTGCTTCACTTCCTTATTTTTGTCACTTCTGAAAGAAACCCTTCTGCCTGAGGAGGTGCCCTAACCCAAACCTGGTGTTCAGAAGTGAATCCCACTTCCCCTAGAAAGGGCAGAGCTGGGATACCACACAAATGTATCTTCAAGATCAATCAGAGATTTCCACAAAAAAGAATCTGTGACTAAAAAAATGGAGAGAGAAATCTACTAATTGAGGGAAAATATTTTTGCTAACATTCACAAAGCTCGCTTGCATTTACATTTTGCTCGTAGTGAATCACTAAAAGGATTAGGAGGGCAGTCAATCAGCGAGGAGGAAAAGCAAAGTTTATGCAGAGACTATTTTTAGATTTGCAAGCCCCATCACGAGGAAGCTCCCAGCCCTGGGCACAGCCAGGAAAGCACCGGGGCTTTGACAACAAGCCACAATCCAGATATATATATATTTATATTATTTTTTTTTCCAGGATGGCCATTTCTCCCCAGCTTTGTGGGGAAAATCAATATCTTGTTTTCAGATGTGTAAATGCAGTCGTCTCTCCAAAGTGCCCCGGTCAGTTTACCACACGTTCAGCAGCTGCTTCTTTCCAGGCTATCCCACGATTCCCAGCCTATGGGGATTGACAAGGCAATGATAAACTAATGTGCCCCCTCAGCTCTGTGCTCAGCCCATTGTTCCTGCAGCTGAGACCCTCTGCTTCTATTTGCTTTCTCCCACATGCATTATTCAACAGCCCAGGAAAAGGCCAAGAACCTCTTTCATTCAGGAATTCTGTATTAAAATAATCAATTTCGAAGTGAAGCGGGGAAGGGAGGCTTGCTACAGGCCAGGCCTGTTAAATAAGCCACCAGCCCCTGCCATTTGCATTGGAATCATGCTATCATCAGGCAATATATTATTATATTTCTCTTCCACAGAAGGAAGAAGAAACCTCAGGATATTTTTCTCTCTTTCTCTGCAAGAGCACTAGCTATGGCAGCACCTTCCTGATGGCCTCTTGGCACTATTTCCATTTATGAGGGTCTATATAACAGGCTACAGAGGCCACAGCTGGATTTAGACATTCTTAAGGAGGGAAGGGGATTCATAGTTCCACAACAGACAGAGAAGAAGGATGTTAAAATTAACTTATAACTTTTTTTTTTTTTTTAATGTTCCAAGAGAGGGTCCAAGGTCCTTTGCTCTGTGAAATGTTTTCCTGGCATTAGAACCTATTTGACTGTGCCAGAAGGTGCCCAACTCTGTTAGGTCATCAACCACAAGAGTTTCAGGGGCAGCATTTCTCCTACCAGAAAGGGAGCACAGGGATAAGGGCAGGGCAAGTCATCACTGTTGCATGTCATGGGGTTTTTATTTACTACAGCACATTTAGGGGAAATAAGACCACCAGCTTCAGGAAAAGGCAAATGTGTCACTTGTACAGCCAGAGAGCAACAGCCCCCTGCAAAACCCCTGAACAGAGGCACTGCTTCTCATGGCGCTGGTTTGTTCTGTTTGTCAGGGCCAGTTCTGCTCCCTCACCTCCTGCTGCTGCTCTGCTGAGCTCAGTTTAACTTTTCCTCTCACATTTCTGCTGCTGTGCACGTTATTGCCAACAGCACTTCTGATTTCCTCACCCTGTCCATCCTGCAGGTCCATAACATCAAAGAAACACTGATATCAACAGATAAAGTATGAAAATGCCAGGTCCATGGTTGGGGAATTCATGGGGGGTCTCTTACTGCCTAAAAATGTTTGTTGATCATTGGTCCCTTCTGTGTTTTCCCTCCTATTCTACTCAAGATATCACGATAGCTCCTTGTCATGAACATTCCACCCACTCCTTGACATTTCTGCCAACCAAGGATTGTCACTGTTCTTTCAAAATGATTGATGGTTAGACTTTAGTGAGTAAAAAATCTTTGGTGAGTAAAATCTATATCTACTTCACTAGTAGCATCATCAGCCTGGTAAGCACAGGGGTGGTGAGTGTCTAATTAATGCTGGTGGGGAACAAACCCTGCTCAGCTCCATTAAAGGGGAAAAACTGCACTAAAAACCCCCAAAAGTTTCTGCCCTGTGTCTTGGCTGTGAAATCAAATTATAAAAGTTTTGATGATGTTTTCAAAAGTCTGAGTTTGCACCTCAGTGGGGGATAGAAAATAAAGCTATTTGCCCCATTCTGATATCAGACAGAGGATTTCCTACCAGTCTGTTCTGATGCTGGCACCAAATGCACACATTTAGAGGTTGATATTCTGATAGGAAAATCCAACGAACGTTTGATGCTGGAAACTCACAACCTAAAGTGAAAAAGGCTAAATGTGCTGGGATTTGTGCTCATGAGTCACTTCCACGGCTCAAAATGCTCAGTGAGTGAATAAAACATTCCAGAAAGTGCCATGTACAGCATGAGGCTGCCAGCCTCAGTGAGCTGATGATTTTTTGCCAGCTGATGAGCAGGGCCACAGAACTATTCAGACTTTTGTTTTGCACGCCGGAGAGTTTGGTTTCATAACCCTGCAAGAGATGTGCATCAGACTCACCTAGAGATGAGCCAGTAAAGCATTCCATTGTATCCAGATTTTCCATGGGCTGAGCATACCAATTCCCCTGTGCAAAACAAATCAATCCCTGCTGTTGGCACCAGCAGTTTTGAGGGTAGGAAATCATCGATGTGACAGTGGGGAGTAAGAGGGGAGAACTTAACCCTCACACCTTTGCACAAACTATTCACTTGGTAGAGCTGAGAGCAGCTCAGGAGGACAGAGAAGAACCAATTTAGGGCAAGTAAAGAATATTTCAGTCCTTTCTCCTGCCAGGCCATGGTTTCAGTGAGAAGGAAATTTGGAAGCACCAGCAGCAGCATGACTTGTGGCAAAACCCAAACTGTGCAGGTCAAGAGCCTCAATCCTGGGAATTTCACACTTTTATTACAAAGCCCTACTTCTGAAGATCATCACCCAGCACCACAAAATCAATAAAATTAATTCTGATTATCTAAAATACAGCAACAACCCCAAACATTTCTAACACAAACAGCACAGCTGGTCCCACGATGCACAAGCAGTTTCTAATAAAAGCAAGCATGCACTGAGTTTGCAGGCTAGAAAGCCTCCAGATTAAACCTACCACGGTAATAATATAATTGGGAGTAGAAAAAACATTGGGAAGTGAGTCTTTCTTGTCCAACTCAGTGTTTAAGAGTGAGATATCTCCTAACGTGCCAAAACCTTGTGGCCAGTGTAAATCCAACTCTATCTTTCATTCTGTTCTAATGAACTGATTCAAAATGCACATTGATACAAAAAAGAATGGAGTTCAAGAATCTGTACAGGCAAACTACAGAGTTCTTTTTTGTGGTTATGTTTACCTTTTATAAGTGTCTCACTAAGCTAAATGCTTTAGCAACTGTGGGCAGCTTCAGTTCCTCATTATTAGATCTTTGAAGTAATTCTTCTCCAGTATTCAGCACGTGAATTTATTCTGCAATTTGCACTCAATGCCTGCAGTAAGCCCAACTTGTACAAAGACAAAATGCTGTCAACATTTATCTGCTGCTTTACACATGCCTGGAGCAGAGCAAAGGGAAAGTGGCAAGCATTTCTATTCCTGGACTCAAAACAAGCTGCATTCACTTAGTGCAGGATAAAAGGCAGAGTACAGAGATGAAAAAGTAAAGGGGAAGGGAAAGAGTAAGGAAAAAATAAGGGACAAAAAAAAACTATTTAAAAGAGAAAGAAGGACAAAATCAAATACATGATCAAAGAGAGAAGGAAAGCTAATTTTTAAAAATAAACTCAGACTTGGGACAGGCTCCCAGGAGCAAGCAGAGCTGCCCAGGACTGCTCAGAGGAGCCCAGGGGCAGCAAGATCTGATCTCTGCCAGCCTGGGTGACAACAACCACCACCAGTGACACACCAGTGCCAGCAGGCAGGAATTCACCAAAGCCTCAGCTCCATCCTGAGCATCCAAGCAGGAGTAAGGAAGGATTGTCTGCAAATGGGCAGGAACAAACTTGGAGAAAGAAATGTCGTACTCAAACCTCTGAAAACTCACCAAATTGCAGAGAAAATGCCCTGATATCTCTGCAGGATAATGAAAAACATTATTCTGGTACAGTTAGGAGGGAGAACCTCACAGAATGAGTAATTCAAAGATAAGGCATATGGGTCCTGTGCAATTATGGCTGCTTTAAAGCACTTTTTTTTCCTTGGAAATTGATGTCTGAACTAAAAATCCTAATGGGGATGTACAGGTTCCTTTTGTTTTTCTGATAAAATTGTCAAAAACCTGCTATTTCTGTAAGGTAAAAGCAAATATGTATTTTTAGAAAATTTCATCATTCCAAATTTCAAGACTGTAACTTCTGTTATGTGCAGTGACAAAGGCTTTGGACTCTCAGAATTCTTGCACTAGCAGGAAATCCATTTTTATTGCTATCCTATTCCCTCCTGCCTTCAGCAGATTTTGGGAAAGAGAGGAAGAGAAATAAACCCTGCCACGCACTGTGCTTGCAGATGAGCTGAATGGTTAATTACATCTCCCAGGCCAGTCCTGGGTGCTGCCAAATCCCCCTGGAGTCACCCAGCAGCACCGGGGCTGGATGGTGCCCAGCACTTTGTTGGGAAGATCCTTGGCAGGACTGGCACAAGCTGTGCTGTGAGACCCCAGAGCTGCTCCAGAGAAGGGCTGAGCATCCTCAGGGGTGAATCCTTCTCCTGGGGAATTGGCAGGATGCAGCCTCAGAGCTGCCTGGCACATGATGCCGTTTTGTAGGGTGAGTTATTTCAGAGCAGATCAGTGCTGCACCCCCAGAACAGGGACAGAGAGAAATCAGGGCAGTGCTGCTGTCCCGGCCATCCCACCCACAGCCCCCACGGGCACAGTGTGAGCCCCCATTATCATCAGGGGATGGAGTCTGGACGTGTTTTCTGTGCTAATCTGAGAGCTGGCCCAAATCCCAGCACTTGGGTCACTTGTACACAGGGTTCTCATTGTGAGCCGGGGGGAAAATGGCAGCCTCGCAGTTGGGCTTTGAAACTATGCATTTTTTAAAACTTGTGTATGCATAAGCCTCTTATTTAATGAATGACTCCCTTTGTATTTACATGTTCCACCATCCACAGGACAAATAGGGTTTAGTGGTTTGAGAATGAAAACTTCTCGTCCTCAAGGGAGGGGGGGAAAAAATAGCTGCAGCTATTTTATGGAAGTGGTAAAAAATCAATTAGCCTCGTAGCTGTAGCTCTTATCTCCAAGGCATTCTGTGGACATCAACATATTCTTTCTTAAGTTACATATTCTTTCTTAACTTACATATTCCACAGCTTCAATCAGAAAAAATTTCTGATATAAATCTAACTGAAACACATGCGGCTGAATTCAGATCAAAAAGTGGTCACAAAAGTTATTTTAGGCTGCTCCAGGTCATTACCCTAAATTAGAAGGGTCTTCTTAATCTTACATCTTTTTTTTTAAGTCTTCCCTTTAAATTCAGCTGATAAATGGAATACGTGAAAAAATAAATAAATATTAAATATACGGCAGAAATAATTTCAAAGGGTTTAGCAGCTAAGATAGGAATGCACAGAAAGCAGCATTTTAAGTTGTCTTGATTTCCAAAAGGAAATAGTTATAAATTAGTTCTAGGGCACTCTGCTTCATTTATAAGAGTGGTTCAAGAAACTCTTCAATATTAATTAGTAGCCTGTGAATTCAGCCTATGCAATTATGATGAGACAGTTCTTTGGGGTATGAAAGAGCTAACTTATCATATTTTTTGAATTCGCCATCTCTAAGCTTGAATATTTTTGTATTTCCATATTTCTCAAGTAGCACTTAATTTAATCTTATCCCCATTTCTTTCAATAAACCATTGTTGCGTCTCTTAAGCAGCACAGCTTCCTCCTCTAACTCATCTCCCCGTGAAATTGGTTTAATGAAGCAGAAAGGTATGAAGCATTAACAACACTGGAATTCATGTGGTAGCACTTCATTTTTCAGAGGCACTCACATTTCCTACCTAATTTATAAAATCAGCACACAAATGATTTTTATCACAGCCATTACATCAGTATAAATTACTGCCTTTTCTATAACACGGCAGTTAGTCAAACTGTTGAAATTATATCTATTAGTCACAGAGAGGAGGAGGGAGAAAGAAAAACTTGTAGGAAAGATTTAGTGTAAAATAAGCACTGATAGCAGCCTTATTGAAACACTAATATTAATTTACCAAATGAGCCCAAAGTGCGGCTATTCCGCAAAGGGAAATTAAAAATACACAAAGTGAAGCAAATGGGTCAATTTGTAAGGAGCCGAAAAGGAAACTGGGCAAACAAACCAGGCTGTGCCAGAGGCACTCAGAAATGCAATCAGGGAGAAGTTCCTCACATGCAGGGAGGTAACACATCCCTCACCTGCAGGCACTGCCCCACATTCCTCCCAAGCTTTCCCATTCACCCCCTTGCTCTGGTGCTGGTGTTGTGATTTTGTGCATGGCAGCTCCTCCAAAATCATCCTCACCCTCCTCACTTCTTCTCCTCTCACCTACTTCTATCCTGGCTGTTCCTTTCCAGACTTTTGGGAATCAGCCCCTACACCCAATTTTCACCACACAGCAAAAAATATAACAATTCCTGCTGAGAAAATCTCTGTGTGCTCTCTTTCCCCAGGGAGTATGACCTGTTTTTCCAGGACCTACGTCCCAACTTCCAAAATTCAGCCTGTGAGAAAACAACTGCTCAATCTGCACTGGCATCACACACTTGAAAAGACCTCAATTTGCCCTGCTCTGTAAACAACCCCTGTCTCCACCAGCTCTGCTGCTGGGATTTCAAGTGGGTCCTGGGTTTCCTTTCCTGTTTGCTGTTCCCCAAGCACGACTCCTTCCAGAGCTGCTCTGTAAATTCACTGTCACCTGCCCTGTCAGACCTCAGCCTGTGTGAGGCTGACACCTGAGAGGGGCATGCCAAAAATCTCATCAGGAAATGCTCCTTCACATTCAGGAAGATGCTGTCCCAGGAACTTTTATTCTCACTCTCCCTTTTCCAATTATTTCCCCTTGATGCGCTTCCTTCCTGATGGGAAGCCTCGGAGGCAGGGGCCACGGCTTCTGATTTGTGCTCTCCCAGCAGCCAGCACAATGGCACACAGGGCTGCAGGGACACTGCTTGGTGCCACTGTCATTAGGGGCAAGAAGGATTAAAGCCTGTTTAACAAAAAAAAATCCCAAAATCTGAACTGGTGAGATTGTCAGTGCAGCAAAAATCCCTGCAAAGACGCAGAGGTCCAGCTCCTGTCCTTGGTGTGTTTTCCTTTGTGTTTTGATCTGGTTATGGTTTTTATTAATTAGCTTTTCCCTCTCTGCAGCATCAGGGTGTTTTTGCCTGGCTTTCTCTGCCTCCAGCCCCCGGAATACTGGTGTAGAAGTGTCTACTGATGGCACCTTGTGGCTAACCCAGAGAAGTGCTTGGGAATAGGAACGAGCATGAAGTAAGCCAGGAAAATACCAAGGAAAGGAGAGCAAATCCCTCCCCCCACAGTGAGTGAGGGCAGCAAAAAATGGTGCAACCCTGCAGAAACTTCCTTGCCAAGCAGGACACAACCTCTGCCTTCTGCCCCTCAGAGCATCCTGGGATGCAAACAGGAGACCTGGCCCTAAACCTCCTCCCAGCAGGAGGCAGCAGAAGGGGATGAGGGTGGCAAATCCATCTAATCCTCTGTGTGAGGGGCAGCAAGGAGCCAGGCTTGGCTACCAAGAGCCCGTAAGAACAGCCCAGCTTTGCTGGGTGCCATCCTTGTGTGCAGAGGCGGTCAGCCTGAGCCCAGGGGTCTCTGCTCTGCACTGGTCAGTGAAAGCGCTGTGAAAGTGGTCAGTCAAAGCACTGCACTGGTCAGTAAAACCACTGAGCTCCACTGCAGCCCCTCCCAGAAGCCCTGCAGGCCCTGCTGTCACAGGCTGGGATGAGCCTGCTCTGCAGAGCTGATGGTGTTGGGGACATCCCAAAAGGTTGCTGCCCACTGCTCCTGGAGACGTGCTGGACTCACTGCACACTCTCCTCTGTTACAGCAGCCCTCTTGTTAGAGGGTAAAAATGAGCTGAGGTACAGACTTCTTGTTTCTCACAGCATGAAAAGGGGCCTGGTTTATTCCCCTTTCCACCTCAGCCATCCTGACTCCAACCATTCACTGACTCTGCCTGCAGCAGCTCCTGCTGGAGGTTTCCCTTGCAGCCTCTGACTGCTGGGTATTATTTCCTGCTGAACCCTGACTGCAGGGATTGGTGTGCAGCCTCTGACTGCAGGCTTTTCCCCAGCTAGACTGAGACTGCAGGGATCAGTTTGCAGCCTGTGACTGCAGGCTTTTACCTGGCTAGACAGTGACTGCAGGTTCCAACCACAGGCTCTAACTGCACACCCAGACTGACCTTCCAGCAATGATTCTCCCTCCCCAGGATCCTTCTTCTTCATGATGCTCTCCCTCCTGCTCCACAATGATCCTCCCCTCACCAGCTCACCCCATCTTTTATCTCACTCATCCTTATTGGCTATAGCTGTGACTCATCAGGGCCAGGCTGTATTGGGTAATTAACACAGCTGTTACTGTGAGGTCACCTGTATTCCCTTCTCCTACACTCCCCTAGGAGCCCAAGTGTGGGTGGCAGGTCCTGAATGGCCCCAGCCTTGCCAGGCACCTGCTGGTTTGCAGTGGTGGCCAGGCGTTGGTGTGGTGTCACTGCGGGGAGGTGGCTGGGTCACCTCCTTGCCCAGGACAGCCACCAGGGAGGCACAGCCACAGCTCAGCACGGCCCAGCAGTGGCTCTGTGGGTACAGACAAAATCCTGTCCCCACACACAGGGTGGTGCAGTCCACCCCCACACTTTAGCAGGTGTTCCCATATTAGGAAAGTGTGTAAGCTTTGCCCCTGAACTTTTAAGGAAGGACAACCTGAAACTTCTATGCTCTCCCTACCATAATATGCCCAGTGCCAGGACAAAAGCACCTGTTGGACCCTTGAGCTGTTCCTCATGGAATGTAACTATTTTCTATTGGGCAGCATGCCATAAACCCCTCATAGAACCTTGAGGAGCACTTAAGAGAAAGCATGGAGATTCTTGGGGCTTTTCAGGGTGTCTTAGCAGGTGCACGGGACCTCCCTGCACTGTGCACTGCTTTTACTCTTTTGTTCTGTATAGTTCGTTATTTTTGCTTTAACTAAAACCTCTTGGCTTTTTCAAAACACCTCCAATCAGCCATCTTGCTAATTTTTCATAAACCATTTCTGGGAGGCTGCTGGCATCCCTCAGGGCTTGAGACACCTTCATGGGGCTGAAAACACGGGGGCCTCATGCAGAATTGTATCAACAGAGTTCCCTGATGGGATCCTCACAATGCTGGGATTAACAGGCAACAAAGGGCACGGACCCAACCTGCAGATAAAGGACATTTGGCACCAAGCAGCATCATGTGAGATGGGTCCTGGGTAGGGAGCAACAAACCACAGACACAAGGGGAACCTAAGCCAGCCAGAGGTCTCCTCAGAAATTCTATGATCACGTGAAGAAGGCAGGACTTTGTCCCAAACATTAAGCAATAAACAAAGCAGTCTTAAAAGATGTCTGCCTCTCATTTAATGTGTTTTCTCAACTTAGGTTCAGTGCAGTCATTTATCTCCAAGTACCTATCCTGTATGTATTTCTAGGTCTTACTCTGGTTTGTATTATCTTAAACATGTCATTAGCAGAACTCCCAAAAGCTTTGAAGTTCTTTTAAGAGCTGGCACCAAGTTTCTGCCCCCAACAATGTTCAGTATAAGAAAGAAGCACACTTGGAAAGGAAAATGGGAGTCCAAGATCACCCAGAGACAGGAACACATAATTATGAAAAGTAAATACAAGTTCTCACTCTAGAGGAAAATCTCTATGATGGAAAACCAGGGAGGTTCCTTTCAAGTGTGAAGGACTGGAAACAAATCATGCTACAGCTGGATGTATGAAACCACAAAAGAATCAGAGAAAAAAGATTTCTCTGTATAGATCCTCAGCAGACTAACATCTGCAGACCTAACCAAGTATCATGTCAAATAAATAACTCTACAAGTCTTACCTAAACACTCAGGGCAGAAGAAATTACCCTCACTGTCCTTCCAGGGGTAGGTGCATCCTTATTAAAAGGCAAATGAGTCTCTCAACAATCAGTGTTGAGCAGCAATACAAAATCAGGAGAGAACCTCTCCATGCCAGATCTCACCTGCAGCCCTGGCAAGACGTTGTGCCCATTTTTCATGGCCTGTACTCTGTAATTCTCACAGCTCTGTGCACGCAGGTTTTGCACACAGCCATACAAAGCTTTCCTATGAGGAACGTTTTGTGCTTCCCAGTCCAGCAGAGATAGGAGAAGCTTCTTTTACTGATTAAAAACCAATAATAGCTGAAGGGAAAAAAAAATGCTGTGATATGAAAACCAAAATGACAGACTAAGAGAGGAGGTTCAGCAGTAGCTGAAAATTTAGGCATTTTTAGAAAACCTTTTTTTCCCCCTTTCCTATAAAAGCGCCTTCTGCCACAAAATCACTCTTGCAACTTTAGTGTCCCTTTTTGTCCTAACTCTTCTTAATCCTAGAAGAAAATTAACCCCAACAGATAAAGAATAAAAGCCTCACATTAAGGACAACCCTTACCTGGAAAAGAAAGAAGAGTGAGACCTTCAATGAAGCCCACAAAAACCTTCACTATTCCATATTACCTGGAAGATGATCAGATACCACTGTGATAAGCAGCCTTACAAAAACTTGGGAAAGCTTGATGGCTGAAATTGGAATAATTCCTTCTTTTTCCCAAAGGAGATGTTTTACTGCTTTTTTGAAACAGTGAAGCTAAAGGCTCATCTTTACCTTTCTGTGTAAATAACTTCCTTTCCCTGGGGTGTTCATCATCGGTTTGACCTTAAAATGCATGGCAGTGTTCTTAGCAATATTCAATCAATGGCAGGATTAAAGGTGAAATCAGTTACACAGAGGAAGCCTACTGCTGTTTCACCAGTGTGGTGGCTCTAATCTCCCTCTGAGAGACTAAAGATCATAACTGATTTACTTCTCCTCCCTGGGGGACAATTTTCTGTAGCCTGAAGCAATCAGGAAACAGACTGAATTGGCTTGAATACCCATCTGCCCTTGGTGGGGGGAGACTGGGAAAAGCTACCAGGTTGTTTCTTCTTCATACTTGTAATTAAATAAACTATGACAAATTTGACAGGCAGAATTTCTAGCAGTACCAGTTGTCTCCCAGCTTCCTACTCCGTGTGTAATTGATATATAGCAGCTATTCCCAAGCAGTGCTGGAGACTATTTAAACATTAAAATCAGTGATCTTCACTCCATTCCATGGTTTAACCTATTGGCAACATACCTCTAATTTTCACACCTGTCAAGACTGTGGGACATGTTTAAGCACAAAGTAACAAGGCTTACTTTGATTTTTTGGTTTGTTGTTTTTGGTTTTTTGTTGTTTTTTTTTAACTTTAACTGATCGTTCTATTAGTTCAGAACGCCAGGCACATAAATGAAATGGTATTGATATAAGAGAAAAACAAATCTTAAAAGTGGTACCAGAGAGGGAAAAATCTGGGAGCATGAAAGCATTTTCATATAGATTGATAACAAAGTACACATCACTAACACCTTTAGCAATAAACTTTTGTTAGTTCTCCTTTTCAAAACAGTGCCAGAGGCAAGCAAGATGAAAAACTATTTCCCTGAAAAACTTCCTGCAATTCAAAACATTTTCTAGAGGTGTCTAATAATAATAATAATAATAATAATAATAATAATAATAATAATAATAATAATAATAATAATAATAATATTTTATTAAAAAGATCCAAGGTTTTTACGTGTATAGAAAGCAAAGAGCTACCAGGGTTGGTGTAAGTACAGTCATTTCAAATATGCTGATATCTGCCTGTCTCATCTGTGTTCCCCAGCATGAGACAGGTTTAAATACCCCACAGGGAAGGGAACTCCTGATTTTTCAGTTTGCAGGGTTAGCACCAGAGAAATGTTTTTTTCACATAAACTCAGCTGAGACAATTTAAAGCCACAGGCAATTCTGGTTTTTTTTTCATAATTATTTAACTAATTTTAGGCTTGTTCATATGTTACTACAGGGAAGAATTCCTTAAGAATTTAAGGAATTCATTGATTTCTCTGCCCAGAGCTGTTGCCAGCTGAGGCCAAACATCCTGGCATAGAATCCCAGAATGGTTTGGGTTGGAAGGGACCTTAAATCTCATCTCATCCCACCCCCTGCCACGGGCAGGGACACCTTCTGTTATTCCAGGTTGCTCCAAACCCTGTCCAACCTGGCCTTGGACACTGCCAGGGATGGGGAATCCTCGAGCTGAGGGCAACCTGAGCACTCAGAGGTGACAGAAATGCTGCTGCACCTGAAAAGTGTTTCCAAAGCCCAGCAATGCTCACCCCTGTTTCACAATGGAAACAGAGACACTGAAATACAGCAGGGGGTTTTGGAAAGCCCATACTGATATTTTTGCCCAGCTTGAGGTAACTCAGCCTCCCAAAAACTGTTCACGACCTGGTCATGACACCTTGGGAGAATAACCCACACCAGCTGAGCCATGCTTGCCAAAACACTGAACATGTGTCACACTGAGACATGAAACGAGCACCCACCACACGCTCAGTCACTTAAGGCAAAAAAGAGAGCTTTATTTACAGTTTTCTAGAATTTATAGATTCTCTAAAGTGAGAGTGGATTGGAGGATGAAATCCCTCTTTTAAACTACACTGGTTAGGTGAACAGCCTGTCTATTTTCTCCTCTTCCAAGAAGAAATGTGCAAAACACACAGTGTTTTGGTAAAAAGTGTGGGAACTCTTGACTCTAAGAATATAAACATCAGAAGGCTTCAAAAACTAGGGTGACAAACATGTCTTCACCTTTCTGTGTAAATAACTTCCTTTCCCTGGGGCGTTCATCATCGGTTTGACCTTAAAATGCATGGCAGTGTTCTTAGCAATATTCAAGGCAGTGTTCTTAGCAATATTCAATCAATGGCAGGACTAAAGGTGAAATCAGTTACAGCAAGCCTGCTGCTGTTTCACCAGTGTGGGGGCAAGCATCTCCATTCCTGGACAGTTTGCATATGGAAACATTTTAATCTTTCCTAGGGCTGCTGATGAGAAGCTGAATTATTTTTATCAATGGCAGAGGGCCTTGGAGGAGTCCCAGCACCCCCTTGGCCCAGACTGCCTGCTGCACCCAGGTGCTGTGCCAGGGAATACAGGGATGACTGTGATGATCAAAAAGCAGATTTACAGGAATTAAGCAGTCACCTAGCACAGCAAACCCACCCAAGCCTGCTCACAGGTCTGCAGTTAGGATTGCTCTCTGTGAGGTTACACAGACTGCTGCTCCTAAATAGATTTTTTTAAAATAAAAATCAGTCAAAATGCAATTACAGACTCTCAACAGCAACTTACACAACTATCTGAAATTTTGTGCTGCAACACAGGACAGATGCTGCAAAAGAATCTTTTGTGCTTCTCTGGTGCCTGAAGAGCTGTGCAGACATCTGAGGGGCACCACTCCTGAGCCTGTAATTAATTCCCAGTGCTATTCTGCTGAGTCCTTCCCAGCGAGGAAATAAAGGAGCTTAAATAAAACAAACAGCAAACAGGAATTGAATGAGAAGCTAAACACATAAAGCCAAGCATCTGAAGGATTTTTGCTTTGCCAAATTGATAGCAGGGAGAATTGGTGAATGCATTTCCATGTTCAGTTCTGTACTTAGTTTTAGTACTGTGCTTCAAAAGCAAATTATGATTCAGAACATGGCAAGTGGTTAAATTGGGTAGTTTCTTATCGTTTGGTTAAAAGAACATAAATATTTATCTACAAGCACCTAAGACAGGTGAGTTATTTTCCTAAGAGCCAAACATTTACCTGTGTGGGATTAAGAGTGATACAAATGCCCAAGAGTGACTGCTAAAAATCTGCTTCATGCTGAGATTGCTGATAAAGTAAATTACACTGCAGACAAAATCTATTTTGTCAGTTTTGTACTGAGATTTGAAGAATTCAAACATACCCCAAGTCTTACAGTTAGTTTTAAAAAAAATGTGTGTTAATATCTTTAAAAAGTGGAATTTTGAAAAACCTTCCCATTCCCCCTATTCCTCCTCTGCACCTGCTTTTTATTGCAATAGCCACAGGCTGTAATAAGGCAGCAGTGTGACTTCAAGCACTGACACAAAGGAAGCTCTGTCTGAGCCAGTTACTCATCCACATGACATGATAGCTCCCATTTCCTCCTCAGTGCTGCTTTCCCAGAGCACTGACAGAAACCACATTGCAGAACTGTCAAGATCCTAAAACCTGATTGCTAAATGTCAATTACCTTGATTAGGTTTCCTAAAAAAAAAAAAAAATTCCCACCAAAAAAAGGCAAAAAAGGGTGAGAGATGTGAACCAAAGATTTACCTGCTCTGCTCCAGCTTGGTTAACTGGAACTCAAACATATCTTGTCTGCCCACAGATCCGTAAATCTGCCCTAAAAACAAAGCTGATTCTCTTCACTGGGAAATCAAACTTAAAATGAACTTTCCTGTTCTTTTAAACAGCGGTTTGAAAGTCATATTTCTCTTCAAAGAATTGTCCATAGGGGTAGATGTAAAGATATCTAGAGGTATTCAATAATAATTATTATTCAATATCTAGATATACTCAATAATAAAAGAAAGAAACAGCAACACCATCTGGGAGAGGAATTTAAAATCAATCTAAAACTCAGCCAAAAGAAGAGGCAGATGATGATGAGGCTGTTGGGTCCCTGAAGCTCACAGGAACAGGGGATGTTCAGCATTTAGGAAGACCAAACACAAGTTTTTCTCACAATCAGAAAATCAGCTGCCATTGGGTAAACAATTGTGCCATGTTTCAAACACCAAATTCAGCTGTAACACTTATTACAATTATACAGCACAGAGAGTACAAATTATCTTGCCTTTCACATCAATTTGCCTCTCCTGACCCTCTATTTCTTCCTCTTTTAATTAATCACCTTTACTTTGTGTCCCCCTTGTCCATCTGTGCACAGTGCTATGAATAAGCCAGAACTTTTTCCTCTTGCAAAAAGAAAAGGAACATTCATAATTTTTATTTAGCTCTGTTACGTGGCTCATCATTGAACATAAAAAATCGTTTTCTACAAAGTGGTTTCTGGCTCTTCAACTGAGAATTAGTTATTTGTTTTTGCTTCAATTAAATTTATAATATTATTTTTAAGAGGTCTTGCAGCCACTTTTATCACCCACACAGCTCCAGCTGTGGCAGAAGGTGGCAGACCAACAGCTGGAGATTTCTGTACCCACTGCCAACCTGCTTCAGAGGCAGCTCCAGCTCAGAAATCCACCTGAGTGGATGTGGTTTGCTGGAAAAAATACACAGAAATGCTTTGACACCAGGTCAAAACTTCTCCCGTCCTCATAGATATCCCAGGAATGACACCTGGGTATTTTATATATATATATATATATATATAAAATATATATATATATATATATATAGATATATATTTATTTATATATATATATATATATATATATTTATATATTTATATATATATATATATATATATATATACACACCGTATATATACATACATATTATATATATGCTGTATATATATATAAAATATATACTATATACACTATATACACCAAAGATAGCTCAGGCTGGGAAAATTTCCAGTTGATTTGATCAGGGATCTTGCTGAAGAGCTGCTTTGGTGCTCCAAAACTCCACCCTTTGGAGCAGGAGTGTCGAAAATCTGGGTTTAAATCCTGACCCTGGCATGCAGCAATCACCTGCCACGAGGGTTGTGTGGCTCAGTCATTGTCTCACCTGAACTACTGGGGTAATTCAGTGTAACAAAGAGTTTTGTAGGGCTTGAACAAGGAAAAAATCTTACAGAAGATGAGAATCAACAAAACTTATAGTTTAAAACCCCTTTTCCTTCCGGGGGAAAAAAAAAGTGTCAAAAATAATGCCACAGTAAGTATATTCAGGGAGTTGAACATCAGGATCCACAGCTTTTCCATGGAGACAACAAGCTTCTAAATTGCAGCTCTGTGGGGAAAAAAAAGTTTTATTTTGCCATCCTTAAAATCTTGAAAACATCCCTGCAATGGCTGTCTCTATGTAAATGGTAAAGGTTACAAAACCTCAGATATTTTCCCCAATCTCCCCCACCTTCAGCAGATAAAACAGGGAGATAAGGAAGTTGTGATGTTCTTTTGACCTTCTGCCCAAGGTAAGGACCACCTGTCGGTGTGAATTTCCCTTGCAAATCTGCTGGAGCTGCACTGCTGAAGCTGCACTGCTGGTGCCAGCTTTATCTGTGATTAGCCATCACTGGGGACAGCTGCTCCACTGAGGGAACCAGTGACTGCCCTGAGCTGCCATTTCCTACCTCCAATAATACCTCACTGCAGCTGAAATGCAGTTTTATTTCTCCTCTCTCGTCACACCTCAGAAAAATGAGAAAAGAACTTTATGCAGAGATGTAGCAAAATTTCTTAGGGAGTGAGGGCACGATTTACTTTGGGATTGGGCCTGAGCTGTCCTGAGCTAGGCCTTGGAGTTGGGCCTGAGTAGTGGTGAGTAGGCCTGTGGTACAGCAGGATAAGATGTGCTTAGTGCTAATTACTGTAGTTATAGCAACTCTATGGTGGCGGCCTTAAAGTTGAGATTGTTTACATTCCTTTCTGTCCAAGTGCCTGTAGAGAGCACCTGTTACTATAAACTATATGAAACCACGTTTAACCGACCATCTTGTGACAATTGTGGGAACGGCGCGTCAGTCATGATGGACAGAGATGAGAGATCTCGAGTCCAGCCTGGTTTTGGAGTGTGCAGTTTATTGTACAGGGTGTGTGGGCCCTGCTACGAACTGCCAGCCACAGCTCAGAGCAGGTCTGAGAGGGTGAGAAGAGAGTGAAGAAGAGAAGGAGCAAGAGAGGAGGAAGAAGAGAGAGAGAGAGAGCGAAGTTCCCATTACAATCCATTAAATCTTCTTCTATACTGAATATTCTAATTTACACCAACCAATCCAGTACAAGATACAAATCTTACAGCATTTACACACAGCCTATAAGAATCACTACATTACCATACAGTGTTATATTTTAAACCCTAAAAACGACTCTTTGGACCCTTCCTGCCAAGCCAGCAGGGTCTGGTTTGACCCTTAGACTTTCGATAAGGAGAAGGGCATTTTTTCGTCAAGGGGAGATTAATTTCAGCTGGCCATACCATTGTTTTCCAGTTGTTCAGTAACTAAAGCTTGGCATCTTAGACATCGAAACTTGCCTTCAACTCTATTTCACTAATATGTTCCGTATTCTCTACAAATAAGCAGTCATATTAATAAGGTTTTCCTGTTTCACCCTCCCCAACAACAATAAAGCAGAATGCATGCATTAGCCATATTGGTTGTATCGTGCATTGCTCTGTCCAGTCTCCCATATCTCTATTCAGACCCCTGGCTTCACAGAGACTTACTCTGATTCTGCTGGAGGAGGATGTTGAATGCTCTGATGAGCAGTGCTAGGTTAGGGTGATGTCAAAGAAGAGTTTGTAGCTCAGGACACACCAACAATGCTCACTGAGGATGTTTCTCTCCAAAAGGCACAGTGCTGCCCAGGAATATCATTTTAGTGGATTTCTCGGGGGTTTCCTGCACAGCTGTGCTGTGGTGTCTGTGTGAAATGTTCCCAGCTCTCCCAGAGGAGGCTGGCTGCATTCTCCCTGCTGGGCACAGCAATCCACGCCTGGTGCTGCCACCCCTCCCACACCTGGGCTAAGCTTACTGCAGGGGTTACAGGAATTCCTCATCATCCTCTCTCTCTTTGGCTTGATTTCCTTCTTTCACCAGAACCTGGCAGCTGAAAATGGACCAGATATTTTATTTACTGCCCAAATAAACATTATTTTATTTTGTGTCCGAGCCTCGCTGGGGGAGTGCTCTCACAGGTCTGGCTCTTCTGCTGCCCCCACTAAGGTCAGATTTTCCTTTCTGTCATAAATTCCTTCACTTCCCTGCCCACCTTCTTTGCTGGGAAAGCAGTTGGAAGTCTGAGGTGCTTTGGATTAATTATCTGGACATGTTTTGTCAATGTAGGCAAGCTGGCCAACCTGGGAAGGTGTGCAGAAAAATTGGAGTGAGCTGGGGCAGAGAGATGGCAAGGGCTGATCCAAACGGTCAAAAACCTGGATACAGCATTGCTTCCCTTTCCTCCCTGAGCAGATGTAGAACTATGGGCAAGAATGTCATAAAATAGCCAAGTATCATTTAATAAAATTGGCTTCTACCAGTGCTTGTGTTTAATAGCGACATTATTTAGCAAAGGTTTCTCCTGCTGATTCTCATCCATTATTAGAAATATTCTCTAATATGCAGCAGATTGTTTACCACATTCATGGTATTCAAATCTGCCAGAGACTTCCACTTATTTAGATTAAAATAAAAGATTTTATCCTTAAAACATGATATATCACACAAACTAATTATGGAAAAGGTTTGGGGGTGGGGAGGGGGGGACAGAACATTTCTGATGTTTTGAAATCACCTGATCTGTATTTTGCTTAGTATGGTGTTGTCAGTCACCTTCTCTTCCAACTTTTTTTTTTTGTGAATAAACTGAATCCATACAAACCACAAGTCCATGCTCTGCCAGACCCAAGCCCCAGTGTTTGCAAATACACATTTGACTGACAAGCTAACATCCCCTTTCAAAAAAATGTCCTTGTACACTTAAAAAAGAAAGAAGTAGAGTTTATAGATTTGGGATTTATGAATTAAATAACAGCTAGGAGCTATTTAAATAAAATCTCCATGGAAACTTGTATTTCACAAGATAATAAGCCTTTGAAGGAAAGGGGCAATGACACCTTAAGAAGAGAAAATAATCTTAACAGATACAACCTCCTGTAAAAACCCTGCGAGACAAAATGAATGAAAAACTCCACTGAGAAAGCTCTTTGCAAATATTTTGCCAGAAACAAGTTACTTTTAAAATAGACTGAACCAGCAGCAGTTTGTGCATGTGGTGGGGTAGAAAACCCCAACCCAAGCTGCAATAACCATGTGAAAGTCGGTTTTCTGCAGAGCTAAGGAGGTTTGTAGGATGCCATCTTGGCTTCAGAAAGTCTTTCAGAGCTGCAGTGGCTGTGCATGAACACATCTGAGGCAGCCAAAGAGAAAAACTGAATTTTGGGGCACTGAATTACAGGAGCTGGACTGGGGCCTTGACTATCAGATTTAATGTTTTCAGAAACAATAAAAATAATGGCAATGGTGGCTGCTGCTTCCTTCCCCTTTGGGAAAATTCACTCTATCCCCAAAATTTTACTCCTTGTTGCATTCCCATAAGCAGCCTCCAATATTCTGTCCTCAGCCAGCTGGTCACGGGTGGTTTTGGACAAGACCCAAGATAGAATAAAAATATTGAATTAAAAGTTCTCACTGTAAGAATTTTACTTCATTTCTAGTTTCCAGCACAGGACAGAGGAGTGTGAATGAAAAATTCACGGGGGAGAATTCATGGGACTCAAAGAGGGAACACAGCTCTTCAGGACACCCTCAGTGCAAAAATGGGCAGGAAAAAATATTCTAATTAATGGCAAGCCTTAATCCACAGTCCCAACTGTGTAATCAAATTACAGTCTGGGCATACACAAGACCTACCCACCTACTGAGGAATAAAGGATTTGCTTCTACCAAAATGAAAGGCTGAGAACATTATTACAGCCTAAAACATAACAAGAATCATTATATTTCTGTTAAAATTTAGTCTGGCTTTCCTGTTCAGGCAAATTTCCTAAATTACCCAAAATCCCAGATAAAAATATTGCTCATGCTCACAATGCAGACAGAAACTTCTGGAGCCCTACAAATCACCAATGTCAGGTGTTTGAGGAAGCTGCTGGTAATTATTTAAAGCTGAATTATCACAAATATAACGGAGCAGCTCCTCAGCATTGCCAGAATTGTTACAGCACCACAGGGAGAGGATGATGAGGCTTTCAAACATTTTATTGGAAAGGAGAAAGTGCAGTTCTTTGACCCATGTCTGCATATCCTTGTTTCATTTCTAGATGACCATAACTGGTCAATCTGAAGCACAATATTAAGGAAGAAATTAACTGGGAAAAAGTGACAGAGAATTCCCCAAAATTTAGGTGACTGTTCCACATCCAGACATGGTCCATAAACAGTGAAATATAGTGAAATTATGTAAGGTAAATTGATTCCATCTGAGGCTGCAGAGATTGTGCAGATATTTTCCACCAGACTTCTGAAAGAAAGAGAGGAGAGTCACTCTCTAGCACATTTTCCTGATTTCAATAGCTAAAACTTACTTAGCTCTGTTCTCACAGCTCATCACAGATGATGGCGAATTTCTCTCATCTTTTTCTTCTCTAAAGAGCAAAAAGCCACTGAACTGTGGGCCACAGTTAACAGCTGACACCAGGATGAAGATGAAGGACTTCAACCGTGGTGTCTGTGAATGGCACGTGATATCTTAATTATTTACATAAACATAGAAGTTACCAGTGCAATTCTCTAATCGTTATCTTATACCCTTTGGTAATTTTAGATCATTAAATTTACATCATCCAACAAAAATTAAACAAGTAATGGTAGGCACCAATTTTTTTTTTTCTAGATGATGACACCAAGCAGCTAAAATCACTGTTGTGGTTATGTTATTTTTCCTTCTGAAACAACTCCCAGAACTCTTTCTATGCTTTGGTCTTAACTTTTATTTTGCCCCCTTAGAATTGGTCTATATGTTTGAACGAGGAATTAATTCCCAGATAAAAATGGGATTCAGGCCAGTTGGAAGCCAGGCTTTGATCTCAGATCTCTTGCTTAGTCACGTGGGATTTGGGTAATTTTTTATTGCTTTGCCACCGTCTGCAGATTTGAATGTTGCTTTACAGGATGGGTATTTTCCAAAAGGGCTGGTTGGAGCATTTTGATTTATGGATGTAGCTTCACTCCCAGACTCAGATTCAGCACTTAAACTTTGGGCTTCTTGAGATCTTTAAGTATTTTTATTGCCCCATTCCAATTGCACTCAAATGCTTTAGAAACAGCTATAAACTGAAAAAAAGGCGCCATTTTTTCTTTAGTATTAGGAATATCTGGGGTAAAATTTAATTTTTTTTCACCATGTCTATATGTATGTGAGCAAAAGAGAGAGGCCAAGAAGAAACACTCAGGAAAATCCATTTACACACAACAGGAGCCCAACCTGCCTTGCTTCCACAGCCCTGAAATTCCCACCGAGGGGTCCCCATCAGCTCCCATTTGCTCAGCAGAGCTGTCCTGGAGGAATGGCCAAGCCAAGGCAAGGCAGAGACCTTGAACTGCGCTTTGCATTCAGCCCTGGTGCTCAGAGCAGCACCGGGCTGATGTGCTGATTGTTGCTAAGGGAGGGGAGCTCATGGCTGCCTTTTGTGCCGGAGTTTTTGGGATGTGTGGCCTGGCTGAATGCTCGGGAGATCAGGAATGCGTAGGTCACCCTGGGCAGGGGGAATGGGCACCTCTGCAGCAGATGGGAAGGAGAGACCTGCAGAATATGCAACATCTGCAGCAGCCAGGGGCTCACACAGAGCACAGGGCCCACGATTCCCGACCTCAACCTCACATTTACCTCTCTAAAGTCTTCAGCAGCGCTGATGCCTTAAGTTTGAGCTTTCATATTTCAGGTTCTGTGCTGCCCAGGGGTGCAGTTCTGAGCCTCACATTTGGTGTCAAAAGGGACACAAACCAAATCCTTGTCCTGCTGCACACCAAGGACAACTTTCAGCCCAACAGCACAAACAAGGGTGGCTGGAGGGAGGAACAAGAAGGATGGGAGCTCACAGCCTGGAGCTGGAATTGGACAATTAAACCCCAATATGCAAATGGACCAAAACTTATAAAAGTGTGAGACCTCATGACCCATCAGCCATTTTGTGACCATTTTGGGTCCATTTTGTGACCATTTTGGGTCCACCTTGGGTGTAGCCCTGGCCAGGCCCTGTCCTGCCCAAGGTGTATCCTGGAGGCCTTTTAATAAATATCTACTTTATTCTCCAGCTCTGTCCAGTCTCTGTTCCAAGTCAGCCTTCCCATGGCCTGGCTTACCCCAGCCTCAGCCCTGCCAAATTAGATTTAGCATAAGAGCAGCCAAGAAATCCTGCTGCCAACGGGTGACACAGTGGAGGCAGTAAATTCATGCAGCTCGTGAGTTGCTGGCTCTTTGTTTTTATTTGTTTCACCGATTCTCCCACTCTCTTCACACTTGAGAGAAATGTGACTGTGCAGAAGACAGCCAAAGGTGGCTGAGCCAGTCTGAGACCTACTGGTCCAGTATCCCAAAATCCCTGTTCTTATTCTCTCTCACAGCCAGCCCCCATCATCTGTGCTCGTTATTATGCTCATGTTCAGGAAACAATTCAGAATTCAGTAACCCCCTGCCTTTTGGTGCATTACTTTTATACCCAAGGCAGCCCCCTCTGGGTCAGTGAGTGCCAGGAGTGCAGAGCTGCAAGCACAGAATAAAAATCAAGACCTCCTCTTAGGTCGGGGCTGGGGGTTTAACCGGTGCTTGTACCCTCAGAAAATGCTCAGCTCCGAGCATCATTCTGAGCTGGGAAGGGCTGGCCCTGCTCAGCCTCAGAAAGGAGCACTGACCCACTTCAGGACGTTTCCCTCATGCTCTGGGAAATAGGACAGGCACGGGGATCAATAACAGCCAAGTGCTCCAGTGAGTCCATTAGGATCAGCCCATCCATCAGGGCTCCAGGAGCTCTCTCCGTGCCTGGCAGTAGCCTGGGGCTTGGCTGAGGCAGCACCCCAGCTCCTGCCTGGCCTGCTCAGAAAAGGCAGCTCTGGGCACAAGTTTCTCAGCACAGCACGGGTTTTCAGCCCTTGCTACCAGGGTCTCAGTGCTTTAGGATCAGTGTCCTACAGCAAAACACAGCCCCAAAATACTAAAAGGTTGGCACAGGGCTGTAGCTCTTCTGTCCTTTTTAGCACGGGAATTGTGTAGGACATTCCTGGAGTAGAGAAAGCAACTTTTTCTTTTTTGGGGGGAACTGGAGAAGAACCGCTTTAAGTTCAGCACCTGAGGACTCCAGCTATGATCTGCTCAATCACATTCCCATGAAGGCTGCCTTATGGGAAACCTATAAGTAATTCAGAAAGGATCCCTGTAGGAAGTCACCACCTGCCCAAACACCAGATTCTCCCAGGTGATGAATTACTCCACAATTTCATCTAGTGGGACTCTCAGAAGCATCTCTGGTGGCTTTGGGTGTGATGTGACAGGACAACATCAGCCAGTCTTTCCCTCAGAGCAGTTTTGGGGAGCCATTCAGTTCCTGGGTTTGTTAAGTGTGTGCTCACACTCCTTGGGGGGCAGAGCGTGAACTGCATCACCTGCACTGCTACTTCCAGGCGAACATGAATAAATACAGGTTTATTTATTTATTTATTTAGGTTTATTCTCCCATGGATGATGCCCTTTCTCATGGGCAGTGGCTTTAAAGAGTGCAGGTAACAAAAAATCTGTTCTGCTACTGAGTTATTTCATTGATCTTCACAATTAGAGAAGTGCAGAGCCTGATGAGCATTTCTCACTTCAACACTTAGGTATGACCTACTCCACAGCAGTGGGCAGATGGGGAAATATCACAGAGAATGGGGTTTTTTGGTTTGTTTTAGAGGGAGATTATACCAGAAATAGAATCTATAACAAAGTATTCGTAATACACCTTACAGCTAACAAAAAAAACCCAAACCAAATAACAACAACAACATCAACAACAAACCAAAAAAAAAAAAAAAAAAAACCTAATCACACACATTTTTAATGCTAACTATTAAGGCAAACAAAATAATTGCACCAGTGCTACCCAAACTTCTACAAATTACATGTGACCAGTTTTCTTCTTGCTCAGAATGCTGAAACACAGCAGGACAACAGCAGGAAAGAAAGGCAGGCACACATGTGCTGTCTTCTAGAAGACTGTTCCCAGGGAAATCCGCAGAGTTTGAGATTCTTGCAAAGTCAGAGTTCAGAATAAAGTAGGAAGGCTGTGCTCATCAGAACAACAATTTGTATTTGTGCAAATCATAAGCCAGGGGTGAGGTGAGGGGAAGATAAATAGGTTAATCTGTTGTAAACTGATTTTGACCCTGAAGGTGATCACAGGTACACAGCATTACGGCACTTTAAACTGTTTTATGCAAAGCTTAAAAAAGACCCAGCAACAAACAAAGCTTTTTTTGTGTTTGCTAAACAAAGCATGAAAGAATAGTGACAAAAGTAGGAGGAGCCGAGTTTGTCCTGACAAAGCCAGGAGGAGGAGCCCTCATGCAATGGAAATGCAGTTCAGTGGTCCTGGATTGATATGCTCATCCTTTAAACCCCCAGGGCTGGGAGATCACAGGGCCTGAAAGTCCATCAAAGAGCACTTCTCTGCATTGATCCAGTCTGGAGCGGAAGGCTGGTGGGGGTCTGCTCTTCTCTATAAGGCTGCCTCCGAAGATAATCAGCTTTTCTTCTTGGAAATTGGGGGATCCCAAACATCAATAAAGTGTTATTTCAAGTAAAACATCAGTCTAAACCAGCGGAGGCCTGAGCATGTGTGTGTCTCTTTTGTGGTGTGGAGATGCTGGGTTTTGTTGGTTTTTCTAAAAAAAAAAAAAAAAAAAAAAAAGAACTAAAACCTCGAGTATGCACCATGATAGGAGGGAAAATATTTTACCTTGAAAGTACAATCTTACTGCCTGGGCAGTTCTTTCCAGCTTGCCAACAGCAGAATCTCCTGCAGAGCTCTTTAAAGCAGCCTTACAAACTTTCCTGACCATTTCTGGATGCTCAAGCAGCACAGAAGCACCTGACCTACAAAGAAAATTTTTTAAAAGTTTAAAAATCCTGACGTCCTTTAGTTAAGTTTGCACGCATGGCAGGCAGGCAGCCACAGGCCAGCCCAGATGCTGGAGTTAAAACACTTTAAATCTGACAAGAGGGGAATTGGGAGCCTGGGGAATGTTTGAGCACTGGGACAGACTCAGGCCACCTAATCTGGAGCTCCCAGGTGATGGTGACGGGGCTGGGGAGCTCTTGATCTCCCTCTCACAGCTCCGGGTTTGGTCTGTTCGAATTATAAATAAACCACTCCTATTTTAAAGGGCTGAAGATGCATAAAGCAGGAGTGGGAGGGAGATCGGGCAATCCAGCACTCTCTGATGTAAGCAGAGCCTGACAGTCATTAATCAACCATTCCTTTGACACCGGGAACTGTTGGGATATTGTATTTATTCAAGGGGAAAGGTGCTGAGCAAACACAGGATGACACAAGCTTTTCCATCCCAGCACGTGTAATGTGACTTGATAAAAATTAGGAATATTTCAATACCATTAAACAGCTGCATTTGAGTAACATAAATCTGAACAAATCCCAGTGCCCTGGAGATCCTGATAATTACAAAATCTATGATGCCCTGGTGCTTGAAACTATCTCAGTGACCACAACCATTGCAGAGAAATGTGATGAGAATTCCCTCTGTGAGTACAACAGAGAGGAGGAAGAGCAGCAACTCAGTTGTTCACAAATATCCATTTCACGATTTCTGGGATGAGAAAGGGTGGCAAAGGGTGTGATTTCTTCCAAAACTCTTGGCTCTAGTGTAGAGATGGTGTCACTGGGACTAGCACCAAGCCCAGGGCTTTGGCAACCAGGCACACACAAAGTACTTTAGCTGAGCATGTTTCAACCAAATTCTGTGTGAGCTAACAAATCCCTGCTATGCTAGAGTTCTAAAAAATGAGATCAGAGCAATCTCTTGTCCTCAAAATACAGTTGTTGATAATTTCCCTTTCACTTAGTTCCCCTCCTTCCCTGCAAAAAAATCACATTACTGAGAATTAGAAAAGAGTTTCTGTTATATACAGACAGCCTAGCTCTTAAATACTTTTCAAGAATATCATTTGTTGAAGATTTTCTTCTCCTGCACAGGTAGAGAGTAGATTAGTCAACATTATTAATTATATCTACAGCCCTCAGAAAGTTTGCAGATCTAATCAGGGTGTATAGAGTAGAAAGCAGCTTCTGCCTCCAGAGACTGGCAGTCTGTGCTTTCTTTTGCAGAGGGAATTTTAAAAGTAGAATTTTGCTGTGCAAATTATACTGATTTATGTGGTGAGGACACAATCACTTATGCAGCAGTGGCAACATAAACTGGAAAATTTTAAAAAAAAAAATTCTTTTTGTGGTGTAAACATATCCAGGCAGGAAATCACGCTCCACATGACAATTTTATGGAAAAGGTTCCTGCTCTTCAGCCTGCCCCCGAGCATCTCTGCAACACCATCTGCCAAAGGTCACTGCCCCTCAGCCCCAGCAGCACCACTCACACATTTGGCTCCAAAGATGCTCCAGCCAGAACTAACCAGGTTCCCTGGGAGGTTTAAACACTCCCAGGCTGTGGGTTTGGTATTTCTGAGCCTGAGAGAATTTTACCTTGCTAACCATTGCTAGCTCCTTTCCCAAGGGAAAACTTTCAACAGTTTTCTCTTCCCAAAATATTTTTCTCCTTTTCCTAAAACATTTCTAAGTGGGCAGTGGTTTTTTCTCATAACAATCTTCCCCAGCTGTTGTTTCCTATTACTGAACCAATGGAAAGAGGTGTCAGTCCTACTGACCAATGAATCCCTTTTTTAGCAAAGCATGCTATATAAGAAGCAAAAAATTGTAAATAAAGCCTTTCTGATGTTCTCACAGTAAACTGGAGTCAAACTATCTTTATTTTCATGTCCTAGGCTTGGTTAACCTAAAGCTGACCTGCAGGTGCTCCTGTGGACAGCTCTGCTGGTGAATCAGGGCAGTGGAGATCTCTGCAAAGTTATAATGCCTGGGAGCATCTCCTACTGGAGACACCTCACTGAGCCCTGATTAAAGCTGGAGAGGTGTGAGCAGGCTTCCCTAAAGCACAGACACCTGCAGAGCCAGGTGAGGCTGTGGGGAAAGCCAAGGCAGGTAAACATCAGCCATTCCCATTGTTTCCCTCTGGCAGCTCTGGAGCCAGCAGTGCAGGACAGGTGAGTGTCGCTGTAGGACACAAAAGAAAGACAAAGGATTCTAGACAGCAAAGAACACAGAAGGCTTTATTGTTCAATATTTCCTACTAATTTATAAGGTGTTCCAATACAGAGTTAACGTGTTTGATGAACAGGAACGACACCTCTCTAATCCCATTGGTAAAACTAGAGAAACAGCAAAACACCACCTGAGAGAAAAACGTTTTGAGAAAGAACAGTGTTTTTGCAAGATTGTTTTGAGAAGAAAACTTTGTCCAGAAGTTTTCCCTTGGGAAAGAGCTAGCAACTGTTAGCAGGCTAAAACTTTTCTCAGGCTCAGAAATATCGAGCCCACAGGTGAGCACAGAGAGGGTTCTGCAGCCCGGTGTGGAGCGGGCAGTGCATAGCCAAGGAGCTGCTCAAAGACAAAAGCAGAGCTGCGGGAGAAGCTGAGCTTGCAGGGGGTGAGAAAAGGCAGGGGGTCAACTGCTCACGGGGGAGGAAATGGAAAAGGCTCTGATGAAAGTTGTCAGAACTGTGCTTAAAGGAGGCAAAGCTGAGACAAGAATTTTGGCTTCCCAACAATCAGTGCAGAAAATTAAAGTAAAGTGAGTTACAGGATAAAAGCACAAACAGAAAATGCCCTGCAAAGGTTTCAAATAGGAAAAAATGTGTTGGTGTTTTTCACAAACAGGATGGGACTGCTGGGATATGTTCCTTGAGCGTTATTTACAGCTGCAGCTAGCTCTGAGTCCTCTGCTCTTTCTATTTCTGAGACCTACTTTCACAACTTCTAAAAGTCTTCTTACCTTTGCTATTTCCCACAATGAAATGCTAAATAAAATGAGAAAAAGCAGTGACTCCTCTGAAGGATGTGCAGTGTCCAACGCAGTGAGCTCAGTTTGGCAGAGAGCGGGGTGTGAATTAATGTGCTCACATGCAGAAGTGCTCACAGGTGTCAGGAGATAAACATGGAGATATTTGATATCAGAAACTTCCTCAATGGGACAAACCAAAGCAAAGCACAGCAGAAATGGTCCCAACTCAAACAGCTGCTTGAGCTTTCCTTGGACAATTGTCACCGCCGGGGATTTATTTGGAGCAGCAGCATGGCAGGCAGCTCTCCTTTTGTTTAGCACAGAGCTGGAGCTGGGATTCCTGCAGGAATTTCTCTTCTTGTCTAAGGGAACCTGCTGAATCTGTAATCAGAAAAAAAAAAAAAACCCTGGGCAGAGACTATCCCTCCCAGAAGCATCTTTGGCTCATTATTACACCTTCACACCGATTTCACCACTTACAGAACAAAACCAGCGCTTGTTTGTGTTCAGCACTTCTGACAAACAAACAAAAAAACCTTTCTGCCAAAGTCTTGCAGCAAGGCTCTGAAAAGAGGATGAGCAGCCACACCGTCTGTAGTCTTGCAGCAATTCTCCCATTTTCTGACTCACTGTGACAGTAAGTGGGGGCTCCATGGTTTGGACTCAGCACTTCTCAGAGCAGCCCAGGCAGGCTCAGACTTCACCAAAAAATTGACTGCACTGAGCTTTGCATCGCGCTGCTGCCATCCAGCCCCACATTTCCTGTGAGGCAGCAATTCCCAGCTGTGGGCAGCACAAAGATACCAAGAATACACGGTAGCTACAGGGAAGGAAAAAATGAAAGGATTTCCCCATTTAAATGTGTTATGAATATAAAATATAAATATATAAATATATATATATATATAGTCATTTATAACAAACTGCAAGCAAAAGTGAAAGCACCACGTATTTTTCTAAAGAAAGTGTGGATTTTAGGCAGCCAAATCAAAGCTGCCATGCCCACAACGGGGCAGAAACGGGTGCACTGCTGAACTTTTATTACTTCAAATGTCATTACAGGATTTAGTTATAACCAAGGACAGCCCCAAACTTTGGGAGTTTAACCTTTGGCTGAGCAGGCAGCCAGCATCCCCTCTCCTCTGCACCACTTCAGATATTCATGAAGCCTGCGGTGTGAAGCACTTTTCATTTTTGCCATGCTTGGTAAATTAGCCAGCAGGCAGGGAGCAGACAATAATAGCAGATTCCTCTTCGATTGCAGGGTTTGATTTGCTGCATCTCTCCGTGTTTTGATCATTTGGGCTGGAGATAAGTCGCACACAATTTGGGGGCTGGCAAAGTGGGATTTAATAAGTCTCCTGTAAAACACAGCGTGTATGCAAACAGCCCAGAGGATTAGACCCCGCTCGCTTAGTTTGGAACTTGGTGCAGCCAACCTGAATAATCAAATGGAGGAACAAAAGTTGTGAATCCCCTCAATGCTCTGCTTCATTAGGATCTCCTTACAAAAAAAGAAAATGGGGCTCATCTGATCAGCCAGATTTTATGGCATCTGATTAGACCACCATTTTCTCAGCAGGTCCCCTTTCTTTAAACTGTTGACTATGGATGGCCTGCTGAATAGGATGAACTTTGGACCGCTAAATTGCAGCATTATGGTTATTTAGTGTAATTTATGAAAAAGAGAGAAGTCATGATCACCTACTTCATATTGCTAATGATATCTCCATTTATCAGACCAGCTATGAGTTTGGATCATCATTTTTCCCTCACAGTCATAGAACACTGTCCAATTAGATAAAAAAAATTTGCAAATGCGGGTTGTGTGAATACTAAATTAAGATTTAATAATCCTTACATAATCATTTATTACTGTTGACTCTTTGCTGCCTTGCATTAAGTTCCACATAATCTCAGCGGGTTTGCTTCAAAGTTTCCTATTCATTCCATATTTCCTATTTGCATTTTACAGTGAGTAATCTAAGAAGAAAAAGAAAGGGGAAAAAAAAATCTGAACTCGATTTTTCTGCTCTGCAATGTTTCATCTAAACAGCAATTAAACCTGTAACAAATTACAAAGATGCTGTGAGAATTAAATGACAGTGATTTCAGCATGAAAATGCCCTTACCCTGGATTAAAAGAGATTTCCAATTACAGAAATTATCACTTTGGTTTTTTTTCCCCCCCAACAAACAAGACAGGCAAACACTTTCCTTAGAGGCAAATTTCTAAATTGCTGATTATTACAGGTAATGATCTATTCACTGTGTCAGCTCCCCAGCCTTCCTTAGGAGCTGGAGTTATGCAAGGTAACAATGAGCCATCAGGGAGGGGAGGCACTGCAGCAGAGGGTGATTCTGCTAGGCAGGAGCCAAGTCCCCAGGCATGGCAGGAGCAGAGGACACAAGGACTGAACATCTGTCCTGCCTCATGTCCACACAAAACCCTAGAGGCTCTTCTTACCTCCAGCCCACCCACAGATAATAATGATGGATCTCCAGCTGTGTAGGAGCTTGTTGGAACCCTGGGCACTGAGAATTTCAGACTTTCTGTGCTCACAGGCACTGACCCCCAAGCAAACACTGCACTGACCTGAGGCCTTGGAAAAGGCTTCCAAAATTGAGTGATAAAACTGGGATTGTGCATGTGGAGTTTGAATAGAAGTGTGTGATATCACATGGGGGAAAACTTAAGAGTTTAAGGTTTTAGGTTATAGTAATATATATAAAGCAAGATGGAAGATTTAGGGCATAGACCAAGTCTTTCTTTTTTCACCTTCTTCTTCATAAGTCTCAGTGGTATTTTGTAATTGTCTAGAAAAATCCTCATTGAGGGCCACAATGGCTCATTGTGGGCCACAGGTGGTTGGTTATTGGGTTAAAAGTAAAAATAATTTCAGTGTCATTCCATAATTTGTCAGTTTGTGCTTAAAAGGCCTTGTAAAGAAAGAGGTAAAGGCCATTTTTCTGCTTTGTTAGCTGGAACTCACAGCTTGGGAGAGTGTAACATAGATAAGAATTAATAAACATCTGAGTCCAAACACAAAACAATGTCTCTTGAGGATTTAATTCCGACTCTAGCAGAAAAGAAGATAAAAAAGCTGAAGATATCAAGAGCTGAGCAGTTCAGTCCTGGTGGCTGAGGTTTTGTGGTCACTCCCACCCACCATAGCCCAGCTGGGCACAAGCCCTACAAACCCCCAGCCCAGCCAGGCAATCAGACTGCAAGGAGTTTGAGTGGACCAGGCTTAGGGGCAGCTTGCACACCCCCATGGGCAGAGCACAGGGGTCACAGGGTCACAGCTCAGCCTGGAACGGCTCTGCCCAGAGCCTCACCCTAATTCCAACCTCAGCAAACACGTTCTCCTTGCACTGGTTGATCAATGGCCATGGAAGGTTGCTCTGGAAGGTCCAGGAGCGAAATGCACAATGATGAGTCCAGCACCACTCCTGGGCTTGTCATTCTAGGACACGAAAGAAAGATAAAGGACTCCAAAATAGTTCAGAAGGAAAAGCATAGAAAGCTTTATTGTCTGATTCTTACCATCTTTTTATAAGGTATATCGATACAGACTCAACGTGATTGGTGAATAGGAACAACACCTCTCTAACCCCATTGGTTAAACCAGAGAAACAGCAAAACACCATCTGGACAAGATTGTTCTGAGAAAGGAGAGTTGTTTGCCAAGGTTGTTTTGAGAAGAAACCTTGTTGAGAAATTTTCCCTTGGAAAAGAAGTTAGCAGCGGCTAGCAGGCTAAAATCTCTCAGACTCAGAAATGTCAGGCCCACGTGGGCTGACAGTGCAAACACTTCTGGTTTGAGACCACTTTGGAGCTGTGAATCTACTCCTGCAGTTCTTCAAAAATAAGGATCTGCTTTGTCATTTTCAAGCTGCATGGCTGGTGTGGTGCCGGCTCTGCAGAATTTCCTGCTGTCCCAATTCAGATTCAGCATCCCTCACCAAGTGAAGTTTTACATGGATACTCCCCAGGAGTCAGCAGGAGCTTTTTGCTCTCTAGAATATTTTATCAGCATGCTGACCATTTCTACAAGAGAACATTGGGATTTTCCTGTGGGTCACAGTTCATGTTTGCTGTCACTCAAAATCACTGTGGGCTGACAAATGCTCTAAATTTTTGGACTTTGATTATTAGAATCAAACAGTAGCAAATGCTGGGGAAGATGAAGAGAAAAAGCAGCACCAAGTGAGGCAATGTCTCTCTACCCTACCCCACAACACAACCTCTCAGACACAATTTATGGACCAAGACCTCAAACATCTGAGAACCTCTGCTTATTTCCTATCCACAATTGCAACTTCTCAGCCTTCCAAGGAAAGCTGGCTGCAACATTACTCCCAGGAAAACAAAAACAAAACAAACAAACAAACAACCACACTTCCTCTGAGATTTGTTACACTTTGGCTCCATGGAGCCACTGGTTCTTAACCAGCTGTACAATTATCAACACAGCTCCAGCTACACGAAATAATCTTGGGTTTAGTGCCCAAGAGAGGCCTTGAGTTGTCCTCCTTCTTTCAGTGGGTAAATAGGCAGAAATCAGGGACAGCTCTTGGGTGAGATGAGCAGGCAGCACACCGACCTTCACATCTGCACATGGCAGGAAGCAAGGCTCTGAAAAAGCTCCTCAAACCCCCTGACTTTCCATTATTTGTGTGTTGTTGTGACACATCAGCATTGCCCCGGGTACAGCGTAGAGAAAATGGTGAGAGAGATTTCTGAAAGCCTTCTGTTGAGCCTTCTCTTGGGGTTGGTGGAAGAAACCTTCCCTCTCTGTAATTACCTGTTTGTGCTGCACTGTTGGAGCCCCCAGCAACCCCTACAAGGGATCCCTGCACAGGAAAGACGGTCCTGGTGGTGCTGCACAGCACAGGTCTGAGGATCTCCTTACAAAACCTTGAAAAAAACCTTACAAACCTTGAAAAGCAAGGTTTGGAGCTGATTCGTTCTCTGGGTGCACTGATTTGGGTTGGGGTAGAGTTAATTTCCTTCCCAGCAGCTGCAGTGGGGCTGGGTTTTGGCTCTGTGCAGGGTGGATAGCACAGGCATGTTGGAGTTTTGGGATTACACACAGCCAGGGCCTTTCCTGCCCCTCACCCTCACCACTGAGGAGCTTGGGGGGCACAAGGAGCTGGGGGGACACAGCCAGGACAGCTGAGCCCAGCTGAGCACAGGGATATCCCAGACCCTGCGGCATCACCCTCAGCACATAAAGCTGGGGGAGAAGGAGGCAGGGGGGACATTCTGAGTTTGCCTTCCCAAGTCACTGTGACATGGAGCCCTGCCTTCCTGGGACACCTGCCTGCCATGGGGGGCAGGGGATGAATTCCCTGATTTGCTTTGCTTGCAAACACGACTTTTGCTGTAGTTATTAAACTGTCTTTATCTCAACCCAGAAGCTGTTTCACCATCACCCTTCCAATCCTCTCCCCATCCCACCAGGGAACAGTGGGAGCTGAGTGGTCAGCTGGGGTTAAACCACACCACCAGAACTGGGTTTTTCAGGAGCCAGGTGAAATGACAGCGTGGTGGTTCCTAAATAACTTCTGTTGCTGTAGGAATCCCAGCAGTGCCACCAAACAAATAAATATAAACAGCACCTTTGGGGCAGCTCTCCCCTGCACACACAAACAGTATTTCCCACAGAACACAGAAAAAGGAGTTCAAGTACTTAGAGATGATCCTTGCCCCAAAATAGATTTTGAGTTGTATCATTTTTATGGTATTGGTAAGTACGTGATTGTCTTTTAAAAAGCAGCTTTTCAAAAACGGCTCAGATACGTTTCAGTGAGGCTCCTCTTCGCCCCTGTGGAAAAATGCAATGTGTATTCTAACAATTGTTACACCTTTATTCTGTGCATCAACTCTGTTTCTAAATGTCTGAACTGACAGCATGTCTGGTCACATGAGTCCAGTTGACAAATTTGGCTAACGGTAACGCTTTAGGACAAAATTATGAAAAAAATGACAAATTAGCAATGGCACCTAATCAATAAATGACACAATATGGAACCCATGAAGCTGATAATGCAACCTCACCATTCTCTCATTTCATAAAATAAATTACCAGAGCCAAACATGTGCTAGATGATGTCTCATTTCCAGTTAGATTTCCCCCAACCAATAATAAATTTATCTGTAATTATATAGATTATAGTCCCAAAATGATCAGCAACGCACAAATTTCAGAACCTGGCTACTTTTAACCCTAAATCAGCCAGGAATAAGTGGTTTCCTCAGTGCTGTTGCCTTGAGACACCCCTTGACACAACACAGTGTGCTTCAGAAAAGTTCCCAGCTGGAATATCACCACTACACTGAGTAAAAACCAAGAAACAGAGTGACAAAACAGTTTGCCTTTGCTAGAGGAACTTCTTAACTTCCCCACTTCATCTAGAAAAATACCACCACAGCACTGCCACTCTTGGAAGAACTCTCAAAACATTTCAAGATTTAACTGTTTTCCAGATAAATTTTCTGTTGTTGCAGCCAAGCATTATTTTACTTTAACATAACACAGTAATACTGTAGGGTCTGAAATTATTTACCTTTATTCTTACAAGTAGCCTGGGGACTTATCCAACTTCTGCAGGCTGGCATTTCCCATGATGTGGTTTGCACAAAAAAAAAAAACCAAACCCAATTCTTAAAAAAAAATCCTGAAGAAAATCTGGTTTATGGTTCACAGCAGGGAAATTACATTCAGGCATCCCCTTTCTGCCATTTTCTGGTAATTCAGGGCAAATCTAGATACAAGGAGTTCAAACCAGCCTTGTACATCACACACTGAGGGAAAGGGGCTTTGTCCATTCCCTTATCTGGAGAGCTGCTGAACCAGAGGGCTCCAAAATAAATTCTTTAAATCATTTTAAAAACCAGTTTGCAAAAATCTAGCAGCCCTGGTGACAATGTCCAGCAGAGCAGAGCAGGGGCACAGATAAACCAGATTTTCAGGCTGGGCTGGGCTTTGAGAAGCCTGGTCTGGTGGAGGTGTCCCTGCTCAGGGTTGGAACTGGATGGTTTTAACGTCTCTTCCTACCCAAACATGCCTGAAAATGGAACTAAGAGCTCATGTAACTCACTCCATTCGTTATTTCCAAGGAATTAGAGGAAGTTGTCTCAGATTTGTCCCCTCCCAGGCCGTTCTCCTCCTTTGGAGATTGCAGCCATCACCATTCATCCAACCTTTGGAAGAAGAAGAAGGAGCAAAGTTTTCAGCTCTCCCAGCAATTCAGAGCTGCCCATCACTGTATTTCCTTCTGGGAATCAGCCCATCCTTTTCCATGGAAGTTCACCCAGATGAATGAAAAACAATGACAAGAGCAGAGTCCTACATTGTCAACAAACATTAGTGTTGGTTTTGGGGAAAAATTTGGAATTTTTGTCTTCTGAATGCAGCAGCAATGAATACAAGCCTATTTTTCAATGTATTTAAAGGGGGAGAGGAAGCCTTTTATTGGAGGAAAATAGCATATTTTACTATGGGAAAAAGACTTGACAAAATAAATAAACAGAATTTATTTCTTCAAAAGCTATTTAAACCCTGAGAGACGTTGAAAACAGAACAGTCTGCTAAAATAAATTATTTAATATCTTGAAAAAGTTAAAAAATAATGTTAACTCACGTAGCCAAGGCAGACCTGTTTGCAGCAAGGACTGTGCTTAACCCCAATACTGAAAATCTTCATGCATACTCCTCTCTTTACTGTACTCACACCCCAAAGCAACAGAAAAAGGCACAGAAAATAAACAGGTGAATGAAAGCTACTCCTCTGCTTGTCTGGAAAAACTGGCCAATGCACACATGGATATATTTTTATTTAATTCCTTTTTTCTCTTACAAGTGCCCCTGAAGCAGAGTATCACAAATTCCCCAGCCACACCTACAGGCAGCGTTTCACTGCTTTAAATCTCTGCTGCACCGAAACACTTCACGCCTCATTCCTTGCTCACAACCACTCTCCTCTTGCACTGGCAACCTGCAAGAGTTAATCCATCTGAAAAAAAAAAAAATTCTGGAAGAAAACTCTTAGTCAGCAGCATCAGATTCATAATCCAGGTGCCCAAAAGAGCTTCAGCCCTGGTCCATAACAGAAGGCAGCACCTTTGGCTGCAGATTTAGCAGGAAATTGTACCCCAAGGTCTCTGGGCACTGCCATGGCATGAGCATTAAGCCTATTAAATTGCATATATAATTAACAAAATGCCAGCCAAGCACTTGGCAGGAAGATCTCATTCCTTCATGCTTGGGCTCCTACTGCCCAACATGTGCAATGATCTCCAAGTTAAGTAGCTGTCGTGTGTTTTGGGTCAATTTACACACACCGCTGCACAGGACCTAAAAACAAGTTAAATAAACCAAACTTCTTTCAATTTACTATCACCTGAAAGAGAGAAAAAAAAAAAAAAAGAAGAAGAAGAAAGAAAAAAGAAAGAAAGAACTAAGTGCATTGCAAAAATGCCAATTCAGTTCGTGCCAATCCAAATGCAAAGGAAAATCTTCGTCCTTGGCAAAGAGTTAAAAACTGCCCAAAGTCACCGTGAAACGTGAGGTGTTACAAATACCTCAGGGCTAAATACTCTGCAGAATATTTCAGTTTTGCCCATGTGCTCTTCTTCCAGCAATCCCAATTGTTACTCTCCACACAGTTACATTTTTGCGGGTGACTGAGAGAAAACAGATTTTAAGTACGATTCCAGATCCTTTGAAAATCTAAACTCTCAAAGCAGTTCTTTTCCTGGAGCAGATATCTCCAGCCCAGCATCCAGAACGATGGGAGGTGCGGAATTTACCCTTAATCTGTATTCATTGCAGTGAAACGTGTCTCTATCACCTCCTGCCACCTTAATGAAGGGTTAATTTAACCATCTAATTGGGAGCGAAAATACTGATATGGTCTGACTGGAAGTCAGAGGCGAAATACCTGCTAAAAGTGATGGGCTGAACCCTCGCCTCCTGATGGAGCTCGGTGATTTAGAGCTCTGCTAAAATAAGGTGGCCTACACCCTGTTTTCGACACATAAACACTGTAAAATCTCCAGCGTTGTCACAGAACGCCAAAGATAAGAAATCGAGGCAAAAATTGGGGGAGTATGGGGAGGGAATCCAAATGCTCTTTGAATCAGATATAGCTGAGCCTCTAGAAATGGTTTAAAGTGCTGGTGAAAAGTCTTAAAAACACTGCTGGATATCAGGCAGGAAAACCACACTGATCAAAAGGTTGACCCCACATTTTAACAGGTTTAAATTTTCAGTTGATGTTTAAAATAAGCTCCTTTCCACCTTCAGTACTAGTTGCACACCCAGAGTCCTTTGCTCACCTAGCTAGTGCCATGCCACAAATCAGAGTTACAGCCTTTGCTTCTTTACAACCCCATCATCCTTCTCCACATCACTTCTAGAAATTTCTCTCCTTATTTTTCACCGTTTGCATCAATCTTACAGCTTGACCAGTTTTGGCAAAAATCTGACCATTTTTGAGAGGTTCTGTTGTGTTTTTTCTCTCGCCTGTGCGAAATTCCATTTTTAAATTGTGCTACAGCAGGAGGCATGGCTGTGCTGAGACCATGTCCCCACTCCAGGGAAGGGAACCGTGCCTGAGCAGCGCTTTGCAGAAGTCTGGTCTACCATAAAGAAGTTTTCTGGTGCAGCTCAAGGCAAAATTAACGCACTAACACAACCCTGAGCATCTCTTTTTTCTGCACACCCAGTCATACATTTCCTCATCCCGAGCACAGGGTGGATACGAAAGCCTCTTTTCCAGAGGGGGAAGTTGTTGGAGGCTCGCCTGGATGTTGTCTGCTGATCACCGCGGCAGATGAAAGCTCCCGGCCCGTGCTCCACCCCTGGGTGGAAGGAGCGCAGGAATGCGGCACCGGGATGGTTGGAGCCTCCAGCTCCCATCACAGCTCAGGCACCTCCACCCCCGATAGCATCAGCGCCAAGCACGGCCCAAGATGGCTTTAGGGCTCGGTGATGGGTTTGTCACACCTGCGGCTCACGGGTTTGACACCCTGGGTGCTCTGCTTTTACCCCGTTGGTGCTCTGGTTTTACCCCCTGGGTGCTCTGCTTTTACCCCCTGAATGTTCTGGTTTTACCCCCTGGGTGCTCTGCTTTTACCCCGTGGGCTTGGCTCCTGCTGGCATTGTTCAGGGTAGCTCATAAACGTGCAGTTGTTATAAAATCATCCTCAAAACCTGAGTTTTCCCAGCCACCTGCCTGCGGGGCATTAATTGATTATTCTGCTCGCTCATTCGTAGCCCCTGGAACACTCCAGCGCAACCCTCGGGGGGTCTGGATGGGAAATGGGAACCCCACAAGGAGAAAATTGGCAGGAATTCCCTGCAGGGCTGCTGGAGCTGCACCATCAGTGCAAGGAAATGCTGCAGACAGGGCCCATGAGGGAGGCAGCCGCTGAGCCCTGGGGTCACATATTTTATGGCCAGTTCACAGAATTTCCAGGTTGGAAGAAACCCTCAAGATCATCGAGTCCAACCCAGCCCCAACACCTCAACTAAACCACAGCACCCAGTGCCACATCCAGGCTTTGTTTAAACACATCCAGGGATGGTGACTCCACCACCACCCCGGGCAGGCCATTCCAATACTTTATCACTCTTTCTGTGAAAAACTTTTCCCTAATATCCAACCTATATTTACCCTGATGCAGCTTGAGGCTGAGTCCTCTCATTCTGTCAGTGCTGCCTGGAGAAAGAGCCCAAGCCCAGCTGAGCACAGGCACCTTTCAGGGAGCTGTGGAGAGTGATGAGGTCACCCCTGAGTCTCCTTTTCTCCAGGCTGAACAAGCCCAGCTCCCTCAGCCGTTCCTCACAGGGTTTGTGTTCCCAGCCCCTCTCCAGCCTCGCTGCCTCCTCTGGACGCGCTCGAGCGTCTCAACGTCCACCCTGAACTGAGGGACAGAGCTGGACACAGCACTGAGTGTCCATCCTGAACTGAGGGACAGAGCTGGACACAGCACTGAGTGTCCACCCTGAACTGAGGGACAGAGCTGGACACAGCACTGAGTGTCCATCCTGAACTGAGGGACAGAGCTGGACACAGCACTGAGTGTCCATCCTGAACTGAGGGACAGAGCTGGACACAGCACTGAGTGTCCATCCTAAACTGAGGGACAGAGCTGGACACAGCACTGAGTGTCCATCCTGAACTGAGGGACAGAGCTGGACACAGCACTCAGTGTCCATCCTAAACTGAGGGACAGAGCTGGACACAGCACTGAGTGTCCATCCTAAACTGAGGGACAGAGCTGGACACAGCACTGAGTGTCCATCCTGAACTGAGGGACAGAGCTGGACACAGCACTGAGTGTCCATCCTAAACTGAGGGGACACAGCTGGACACAGCACTCAAGGTGGCCTCACCAGTGCCCAGTCCAGGGGCAGAATGACCTCCCTGCTCCTGCTGGCCACACCATTCCTGATCCAGGCCAGGAGCCCTTGGCCTTCTTGGCCACCAGTGCACACCAGGGCACACTGCTGGCTCATGTTCAGCTGCTGTCACCAGTACCCCCAGGTCCCTTTCTGCCTGGGCACTGTCCAGCCACACCGTCCCCAGCCTATAAGGTTGCAGGGGGTTACTGTGGCCAAAGCTCAGCTGCCCCTTTGGGCTCTGCGGTGCTCTGCAGCAGCACGGAGCAGCAGGGTGGGTGCCCCGGGACACCCATCAGCACCCATCAGTCATCTGCATCCTGCCCCAAATCCCTCCCAGCAGGGACATCTCGGGCCAGATCGGGACTGATTCGCACTCCTGAGACTTTCACACCTTCCTGCGCAGCCACCACCAGGCACCGAGGCAGGAGTGAAAAATCCAGCCAGAAAAATCCTCTGCTCTGCCTGCCCCGGGGGCTGCACTGCTGACAGTGTGAAAAACGAGGTGTGCTTTCTCAGTAAAATTTAAAAGGTTTCATAAAAAGATAATAGGAGATAAAGCAAAGGGTTAAACGGCTGGGTGCTTGGCATTTAGCTAAAAGCACACCTATTATTTTTGGAGACATCCCTTAAATAAATTTTTTTTAATAACATCAGCCCGTTGCATATTCATAGACTATTATGCATATTCATACTTCTTCACAAACTAATTTCTATATTCTAGGAACTGTTTAGCATGGCCACCCCTTGGGTCTGAATTTTTAGAGCATGGAGGGGGTTTTGGCTGTGGTTTAATCTGGTTTTTTTATCACTTCCAGTGTGAACTTTGGTCCATGCATTCTATAGATGGTGGGTGTTTGATAGTCGGCCTGTCAGCAGCAGGGTCCTCATCATAAGTTCAGTGGAGTTATCCCAGCCAAGCAGACAGTTCAAGCACCTATATTAATATTACCACTATGCCTAATTTTTGCTAATTGCAGAAATAAAAACTATATCCATACAGCAAACCCATTTTAATACTATACATGTGGTATTCATCTCAATATTTGCGAAAACCAACAATATAATATGTATTTATAATAGGATGGGGGGACAAGGCACTGACCCTGCTGCTCCTCACTGCCCCAGGGAATTTCCAGAAGTAGCTTGGGCTCCTCCAGCCCAAATCTCCTTAAAATCGGCATTACCAACCTAACTGCCTCCTTGAAAAGCACTCCACAAGTCCTAGAGTTTAAGAGCCCAAAGGTTGCGTCCTGTGGCACTCAAGGTGACAATTTTGTGTTCCTGGCACTTTGCAACAAGCAGGAATTACATCAGATCTGCACCCAACTCTTTTTTTTTCCAGCACGAAGCACAAATGCTCACGAGCTCTGCTGCTCCAAGTCCTAAAAATTGACATTGTCTGCTGTTCACTCAGGGCCCGGAGAAGGCGCTGTGAATCCCCGATGCACAATTCCCACTGGATCCAGCCCTGGAAGCTCCAGAGTAGCTTCCTTCGAGTGCTGTGTAAATACCCCAGCAGCTCCAATGATGGGTTATGCAAACGAGCCGAGCTGGGAATTGCAGCAGGAGCGCATCTCTGCTGCAGCTCGGCTTTGGGCACCAGGGAATCTCGGGCACAGCGGCCGAGCTGCCCAGGAGGGGTTCCCGATGCTCTCATGGCCCAAACCGCACCCAGTGAGCTGCCAGGGAGGGTGAGAAGTTGGGTTCTATTGCTTGGCATCACAGAGAATCAGCCCATGTACTCAATATTTATAAATTAATTGCAATTATTCCTCGTTTAAACTGTCGCAGAATAATTACGCCTTCATAATTTCCATTAAGATATCTAAATTTCGCTTTCTGCAGAAATGTCATTGTTTAGAGGACGTAAAAATGGGGGAAAAAAGTACAAACCCAACTTTCAAGATTTTTCGAAGCCAAGCAGGGTTAATTTACTGTGCAACATAATAAACAATACTGCTGCCGTTCAGCCTTGTGGTTCAAGGTAAAGATTCTTAAAGATGAACTTTTAAATTACGTAAATCAGCTCAGGGGCTGAGCTGATTCAACAAACTGATTCAACAATCAGTTGCCCAGCTCTCAACGGAAAAAAAACCCAAAAAACCCAAACAAACAAACAAACACCAAAACCCAAAACTAACAAGCAAAAGAACAAACAACAACCAAAAAAAATAAATAAAACAAAAACACCTTGTAGAAAGAGAAAGCAATTGAATTACTAAGCAATTGAATTACTAAGCAATTGAATTACTATTTTCAGGGCGGGGAACAAAAAATTAAAACCACAAAACAACAAAAATATAGTCTGCCACAGAAGATTAACAAAAATTAATTTTATCAGAAGTTGTTCAGTAAAGTCCTAAACTCAGTCACCATCAGTACATGAAGCCACCCTCTCTTCGTGCATTGGGGCTGTGACATTTTGTCTGCAGGATCTGTAATTCCATGCAAAAATCTCCCATTTCTAATCACCGGGGATCTCTTATCGCTGCCCAGGTATGCTGCAGGGGCTCTGGGCACCGGGAGGACCGGGGTGTGCCCGGCGCTCTGGGGTCATTCCCGGCGGGGATGCGCTGTGGGCAGGCAGAGCTGTTAGATGTGAATGATGTGAATGCAGATGCGGGGTGCCACCCCCTGCCCTGCCGCTGATGGGGCATCCCCGGGCTCGATGCGGTGATAATCGCAGCCTTGGGCGTTTGCTGCCCCTCCTGGGAGTTGCCGTTTTACCTCCAAAAAATGCAGAAAATTCAGTAAAAGGGGTGAAATACAGCGAGGCCATAAGTTCTGTTCTCATACTGCAGCTGAGCTTTTCCATGCCATGAGCCACGATATCCACAAGATATTATAGGATTGAAAAACTCTTTGAAAACTAAAAAAACCCCTGAGGTCTCAATTTTCCCCAACAACAAAAAGCAAAGCTCTTCCTTGCCACTCTTCATTCCCTGCCACGTAGCTCTCATTGCTCATTGGGACTCTGGCAAGGTTTCTTCATCTGAATAACTGGCAAAAACACTTTTTACCCTCTCCAAATATCAGCCAACAACTGGTGTAGCACGAGCTTTACTGCTCTTGAAAAACAAAAATCAGTTTAAGGAAAAAAACCTCACTTCAATGAGATTTTTTAAAAAATTTATTTTTCATAACAGTATATAAATATAAATAATATATTTAAAATAATATTTTAATAATATTTTAATGCACCTTTTGCCCCTTCTTTCCTGAAACAACCCACAACTGTAATTCTCCCATGTAAAAGGCACTTTTGGTGTTTTTGCAGAGTTATCCCTGGTGACACTGCAGCTCTAATCCTGCCACACCGGCGGCCCTTGGAAGTGAAACCTACGGTAAATTTTGATTTCAGCCACACCTTTGTAAAACTAGTTTTTCCATGCCAAAATATATAACAGAGATCTAAATCTTCACCACTGGTGCCAGAAGCAACAACTCTTTCACAAGTGATAACCTCTGGGGAGCTCCCAGCTGTGACCCAGGTACAGCCGCTTACTGAACATCACTCACGTGAAAAAAAATTGCATTTCAGTTCCCTCACACGGGCTTAGGAGACACCTAAAAAACTGTATTCCCCACCAAGGTTTATCAGCGCAGCAGCTGAGCCTCCCCTGGCAACCTTTTCCAGGCAAATCCGCGCTCCGAAGGCGGCCGGGGCAGGATGCAGAGATAAGCGCGGTGCTGCATTCCTCCCACACCCACAGCTCCCAGGCACAGGGCGGATCAAGGGGCGCAGCTGCCTCCCAGGGGCACGTCTGAAACTCCCCGGAGAGCGCTGCGAGCTGATTCAATCACTCTAAGGCTTTTTCAGGATGGAGGCTGAGGAGGTGCTTGGCTGTTTGTCCCTCTGTGCCCCTGTCCGGTCCTGATGGTCCATTTAGTAACCGGCTTGCAGAAATATCTGATTGACTCCAAAGCAGGCACAGACAGCAAACCCCTGTGCTCACACAGGCTCAGCTCACTGTATTTTAAAGTCACTTTGCAGACTCTCAGCTTCAACAACGATGCCAACAAGAAGAGAGCCATAAAATATAAATATAAATAAAATATAAATATACATAAAATACAAGCAAAAATATAAATATAACTAAATATAACTAAATATAAATATACATAAACTATAAACAAAATTATAAATATAAATATAAATATAAACAACCCTATAAATATAAATATAAATATAAATCTATTATAACTATAAATATAAGTATATCACAATAAAATATAGAATATATAATAATATATTATATATTATCATGAAATACATACTATATAATATCTTAATGTATTATATGCAAATACATTGATATATAATATGTAAATATATAAATATAAAATATCACGCAAAATACGATATTTTATCTCGCTGGATATGCAAGGAAAATGGGTTCAAAGTTGTGAACCGTTGGCTCAGAGTGCACAACAGAAAGGCACAGACTTTAACCAGGAGGTTTTTGGTAGGGTGCTGTACGGAAGGGTCACACAGAATGAAAAGGCTGAATAAATCCCATGGCCAATTACATGGTCACTGAATCATGAAAAGGCCAGGCTCCTGGAATTTTGCAGCTGCTAGTAGATTCAACGGATGCATCAAACCAGCAGCAAACTCAGCTACAAGTTACCCCACCACAGAATTGATTTGAAACAAAATGAACTTAGAGCAAAGCCCCATCATGCAGAAATTTTTTGAGGGAACACTGATAGACTTTAAATCCCATTATCTTTCTTTCTCTTCATATACTTTACTACAAACACATAAACAGCCTCTTCTGTTTAATGAAAAGTATGAAAAACTTCATAGGGGTTTTATTTTTAGTGAAATTAAGCCAAATATCTGGGTGTGGTTATTTACTGGGGGCAGGAAAAGCATCTTTAAATTAAGTTTGACTCTCCCTGGATAAGCTGTGACAGCCTGCACTGGGGCAAAATGGAAAACAAGTGCAGGACTGTTTGCTGTCCCTCTGCCAGAGTGACAAAGCCACACGAGACAGGAGCATCACCAGCCCTCAGGCAGAAGTAGCCCAGAGTATCTGAAACCATGATTATTTCAAGCCAGGATGAGTGACTGAGGAGCTGACATAAAAACTCTTCCCTTTCCAAGGCCAGGAACCCTTAGCAGAGGTGTGGGGAGAAAACTGGGATGAATTCCCTGGAGGGCTGTGGGAGCTCCACCATCAGCACAAGGAAATGCTGCAGACAGGGCTGGTTTGGAAAATTCCATTCCAAACAGAGCATCACTCTCTGGATCACTCAGGGATCACCTCAGGCTCTGCCCCTGCCTCACTGGGGGCCCCTGCACATTTTTCTTTATGTAACTGAGTTGCACTGATTCCCCTGCAAAGTGTTTTGAGATCACACAGGGAAAAAGAAAACAACACCCAAAGTTAAGAATTATCATCATCAAACAAGTTCTCTCCAAGTATGGCACTCCCAGGCTTCCAAGGCATTGAGGAACACACCTGAGCAGGGATGTTTCAATCAGAGAAAATAAATGCTTTTACAAATGAATGTGGATCTGCTCTCCCCTTCCTCCAACAAAAGATTCTTCTCCAGCTCACAGATGTTTTATCCAGTCCTGCCAAAACGTCTGAAAACTGCTGGAGAGAACAGTGCACATCTGCCTTTTATTTCACTGACATGAAATCCTCCCATTTTTCCTGGTTGTGTCACAGGCCACCACCCAGCAGAAGGAGTTTTTGGTTTTGCATCCCTCAGGTGTTGTGCACCTTCTTACTCCCTTCAGTGGTCATCCCACCGTCCTCCACACACCCACCTTTGTACCCACCTCTTTATACGTTCCTTGAGAATGTTTTTTACACCTCTCAAGTGATTTTTTTTAGCTGAGGTCCCAATTTTCTCCACCTGCTCTCTGTGAGTGACAAGTTGGTCCAGACACACACCTGTGGAGACTGCATCAACATCCTGCTCACCTTCCCTCTCTCTGATTAATTTTCCTTCATTAAAAAGCACAGACCCACCCTGTACATCTGTTCAGTGCCTCTGCCACAGCCAGGACATTGGAGAGATCCTTTAAGAGCAAATGACAAACCATTCATGGATTGTGAAATCTGCCCATCTTCTCTGCCCGCCAGCAAGGACAGAAATCCACAGGTCCCAACGATCCCAGATGTGCAGGGACATTTCTAGATTGGCTAAAACTTCATGATAAAAACACTTTTCCTGCCTGCTGGCTCTAAAGCGACCTCAGCTATTCCTGCAATACTCAGTCACCAGAATCCTCGGCACCAGAGAGTTTTCGCTTTCCCTCTTCTCTCAGGAGACTCTAAATGCTGAGGGTACTTCAGGCCACTGAAGAGAAATGTTGTCAAACATTTAGCAGCTGATCCTACCCACAAATACTCCAGCCTGAAGATGACTTCACTGGGCCCAGGGAAGGAGGAGTTGCTCAGACAGGTGTCTCAGGTGAAAATGTTGTAATTTTAGGATTAGTCAAATTTTACCTGAAAGCAATTACTAAATTCCCTCTTCGAACTAATTTTAACAACGGGTATCAGCAATGCTGTTAAATAGTGAGGCTATGGCAGCACCACTTGTGGGATTACATGCATTCCTGATGGTATACAATTTTTTTTTCCTCTATCACTTGATCCAACAATTATTAAACTAGTTTTTGTGCCCTAGATACTTCAGGAAAAGTTGTTGCAGGGATACAAGGGAACGCAGGGAAAATTCATTGACTGCACATTGGATACAATCCTGATACACACCTGGGTATTTTTAAATACTTCTGTACTTTAAGGTCAGAAGGCACCATGACGATCCCTTACCCTAAACCCTCGAGGCACAGCCAAGACTATTAAATTTTACCCAGCAGCTCCTGGAGAGGAGAGAATTATTCTCTCCTCCTGCATAAGTGAACTCTACTGAGCCCAACAGCTTTGTTATTCATACTCCAAGGCAAGCAGCACCTACCACAATTTGAGTGATGAGATAAATAATAATGCAGCCAACCAGAATGGGAGACAAACTAGAAAAATCCTCATCGAAATTCAGCAGATCTGGGCTAGCTCCCTCTCAAAGCTCCCCCATCCATCCTCCCCTTCACACAGAGATTTTAGGGACAAATGCCAGTAGATCTCTATTGTTCCTGCTCATTCATTAGCTACAACTGCTTTTTCTCTTGTGCTCACACTTCAAGGTAAGGATAAGATTCTGGCCACATTGTGCATGTTGAAAAAGTAACTATGAGGCACAGAAAGTGTAGATTATTTTAAATACAAAATGACATTTCATTGTTTCCTTTGCAGTTTTAAGTAATCCTCAGAAGTGAAACATTCATGTTGCAAGGTGATAAACTTTCATCCCGTTACCTCGGGACTTTCCCCTTCCATCTCCATTAGTTGTATCACTCTCCTTTTTTACATCTTGCCCCCTTCACTAAACAGACTCAAAAAAAAAAAAAAACCCTCTTGGTATTATTTGTCACAATGCCATTTTCTATACCTGTAATTCCCACGGCTGCAGCGAGTGAATATTTGTGAGCAAATCAGAAAAGGCTGATTTTAAATTGCTGTCTCTAGTCCCCCTTCCCACATGCACCAGTGCAGCTCATGAGCTGCCTTGTAAGGCTTCAAAGGGGAGCAGAGGGTCTCAGTTTAGCTGGAACAATGCATTTCACAGAGCCACAGCTTTCACTTACCTCCCATGCTGGGGGTTACTATTTGCTTTCCCACACTTCCCTTTGGGCTGCTCCAGCCTTTGGAGCTGGAATTAAGGCAGGCACAAACTGGGGTTAAACCTGCTCAGATGTATGAATGCGATCATCAAAATCACACCTAAAACTTCAGAAGCTGGGGGAAGCCAGCCCTGTTCCACTGAAAATCTCCCAGTTTAAAGCAAAACAAATTTCAAAGTGCTTGAGGGTTGTCTTTATAACAAATTTTGTGATGCAGTCTATCGAATCACCATTTACAAGTGAGTTTTTCTCATTAAGTAGGCAAGGTAAACCCAAATCCTCTCCTCACACCTGAGCTGCTCAGGCCTCTGCTTGGAATCCTTGCTCTTTTTATGGCTTTCTTATCTCCCTGACAATAAAGATCTGTTGTGCTTGTTTTTTTCTCTCCCCAGTCCTTCTGTGGGCAGGGCAGTCTCAAAACCTCTGGCTGACATGAGTGGTTCTCATGAGGAGCTGTGCAGGGAATTCTCCCATGGATTGACAACAATTCAGGCATCAGTCTGGAAACCACCAAGGAGGTGACCCCGTGGGCTGCTTCTCATCCAAGGACCACATCCAGCCCCTTCCTTGTCACAAATCAAACAGAATTTGGTGCTGTGACCATGCAGCACTTTGGAGACAGTTAATATGTCCAAGGACCACATCCAGCCCCTTCCTTGTCACAAATCAAACAGTGAATTTGGTGCTGTGACCACTCAGCACTTTGGAGACAGTTAATATGTCTTTATTTCAGCATCACAATGTCCTGGTTCCCATCCTGATACAGAACCTCTGGCTTCACTTGACAATGCCTCACCCATAAGTGGATACAGACAAATCCACATTTGCTGCTCACCTATTTGCACTGAAGATGAAGCAGAGCAAGCACCAAAAGTTGCCAGTGCATTCACAGCGCCACTGCTGGAGAGGATTTCTCTTTATTCCTCCTTCCAGTCCTACCTGAGCAAGGTGCAGAGATGCTCAGCACCAGGCTCTGGCCATATCCTCATACCTTGTCAGCAACATCAAAATTTAGGTGTGAAGCTGTTAGAAACTCTAATTTGACAGAAGTTAGATGTAACTGGCCCTCCTTGGAAAGAAGGGCTGAAACCTCAGTGTGAGGAGAAATGAACTTTCTCCAGGTTGTGTGTACCAAAACATACTCTGGGCTCCTTCACCAGGCTGCCATTCTGACAGCCAAGTGAAAATGTTTTCACCCCCGAAAAGATGGGGCTGCATGGTCAGTGCTGCCCTGGGTGTGCAGGCTGTGCTCACAGCCACTTTGTGAACCTTGGCAGGACAGAGGAGGGAGGAGCAGAAAGCAGAACCCCAGCCCAGGCACAGGACTGCAAAGCCTCATCAAATCCTCGCTCAGCTCAGTTTAGGCTGGCCTAAATTCTAGTCCTCCCTTGAGTAATTGAAAAGGAAACGATTGTGGGAAAAGTTTCATGTAACAGGAAGCCCAAAGGATGTGCCAGATTTTGGCAGCTCCGTGCTTCTCTGTGCAGCTCACCAGCCTTGTCCTGCCATTAACTGGCCTGTCAGTCACTGAAAACAAAATAACTGCAGGGCACAGATGGACAGCCCAGTGCTAGAGGCCAAAAAAATCGTGTTTCCTACTCCAGAACCTCCAAGAGATCTGTCAATGCCACCACAGCTGAAACTCTTCAGTAATCTTTTTGTTTTACTGCTGTCTAAACAAAAAAAATACTAAAAAGTTCCTTATTGCCTTTAACAATTAATCCAAAGTTACTCATCCTTGCTTACCCACAACTTTCAAATCAAAGCATTTGTTCTTGGCTAGAATTGATACAAGTAAGGTCTGAAATCTGGAGAGAAGAGCAGAAGGAAGCAAAATATTTCAAAGGAGTTGATCTCTTTACTTTGGTATAGTTTTAAAAAAGTTCATTGTAATATTCCATGCTCTGCACGAGATCATCCAAGTCAGGAAAAGTTCAGTGGTTCTTAGGACAGAGAACACAGGCAGGGCTAATCCCTCCTGCAGCCACTGTCACAGCCCTGCTGAATGCCTGGAGAACTGCACAGAATTACCCTGGCTCAAATGTTTGCCAGGCTGTACATTCAGCTCCTTTACTTCCTTTAACTTTAGGGCCACGACACTTCATTCAGTTACTAGCCCAGCTCTGGTATGCTCATAAAAAATTCACACCTGTCTCACAAATGTTCACCTGTTTAACAGACTCGGGTTTAAAGGAGAGGAAGTTTTTGCTTAATTATGAAAGCATAACTTGTTTTTTTAAAGGAATTCCTACTATGACATTTGCTGTTTACAGGTTGTAAAATCAAAACTGCCCAGCGAATCGAAAGGGGGAAAAAAAAGGGAGGGGGAGGGAAAAATAAAAGAGAGAAAAGAATTACTTGGATTAAAATATCTTTCCTTAACCTTGTGGAAGAGAAGCTGCTCTGACTTGGCAGCAGAGTACAATGAAAATGAAATCAATGCCAAGTGTCTTATCCTGCACTCTGAATGGGCAAAGTTCCCATTGACTTTCAAGATTCCTTCCCCTGCAAATGGCATTCAGGAACAGCTCCCCGCACCTAAGGCACGTCCACCACTCTGCTCTGTCTCTCCCCTTTGTGTCGAGTGGATGGGTAGAATTTTTGAAATCAGCACAGCAAGCTGTGAATGATGCATGAAATGAATAAGCCGAGCCTTGTACAAAGGGGAAATCCTGAAGCCTCGCTGCAATCACCGCTCTACTATTTCCTATGGCCCGCATAGAAAAGATGCATAATATTCTCCGCAGAGACAAAGAGAAAAGCTCGCCGAGGCCAGAAGTCTCAATCAGAAGCCCCAGAAGAGATAAATGGCAGCAGCTCGCAAGTTTTTAACGCTGCTTAATTTCCCTCTTATTGCTGCGCTGTTCCCCGCGGATGCCTGGCTCTCCCAGCCCCGGGTGCACGTGGAATGCACACGCAGGGATGGGGGCTCCCAGAGCCCGGCTGCCTTTGCATTTCTGTGGAGGCAGCCCAGCTTATGCAGGAGTTCGTGTTTCACACCTCACCCCATCAGCCCAGGGGAGTTCGCACCAATCCCCGGGCATGGGGTGGCCAAAGCATGGAAAAAGTGCAGATTTTTCCAAAAGTTCAGCCAGATGTGTTAAAAAACCCCATAACTTCTTCCTCGTGTGGACTTGAATCAGAGATTTCACTGATATCAATCAACACAAATATTTTCAAACCACGCTCAGGTTGATTAGTCTTAATTTGATGTATTCCTGCATAAATATAAATATATTATAGCTGAACCTGGCAACAGCAACAAAGATGAGCATCCCGAGCACAACACTGTGGTGCATAATTATTTTTTTCTATCATGGATAAGATATAAACACATTTTTATGGTTGTGCTGTGACCTCCCTCAGCTCCCTTGCTCTCTTACACGTTTGCTCACAGGCTTTGCAATCTCCCCTGCTGCACTAAGGAGGTAGAGACACTTTAGAAACTGCAAAACTGAGGTTTAATAGGGGTACTGATGCCTTTGGAAGGAGCAAATCTCAAATCCAGTTTGCTTGACTAGCAACACAAAGAAGTTGGTTGTGAATGATATTCACAGAAGGAATAATTAATTCCTCATCCTGAGGACATTCTGTCAGGAAAAAGTCACAGTGTTGCACTGATTGCTGCACCCAGTGGCATCAATTAAAAGTTGTGATAGGGAAGAATGTGGAAAACTATTCTGGAAATCTGCATTAACCACTGAATTACCCCATGCAAACACATCTGCAAGGATGGCTATCCACATCTCCCTTGAGAAATCATAGAAGAGATGGATTCAAATCTTCTCTCTGTTATTTCAGTGTTTTGTCAGAATTTAGTGATGAAATTGACCACAGAACTAACCTGAATCTGCAGCATGTGAGTAAACTGGACATGACTACAAGAAATCTGGGATCATGGTCTGTGTAAGAGGAAAAGAATCCATATCAAGCTTCTTTCTTTTGCAGGCGCTGAGGATAGCAGCAACATTCCAGCCCTGAACATCACCCAGCTCCAGGTTTCAGGTGTGCTCATTCCTGAGAAATCATCCTTCCCTTAACATTGGAGGATAGTTAGGCAAGTTCCTGTCTGCCTAACAATGTTCCTGAGAACTTCCTTAGTCCCATGTTTGATATGGGACAGCTAAAAAGATAATTTATGGATGTTTTCACAAAGCCTCTATGCTAATGCTTTTCCTGAATTTAGTCTTCATCTCTTATTGTAGCAAAGAAATAGTAGAAATACAAAAAACAGGCAGTTTAACATATAGTCTTAAAATATTCTTAAAATACCCACAGTTTCCTCTGCTAATTATTATACTTTATTCACTGTTTCAAAAAATTTAATTGGAAGTATTTTAACTTACCAACTTTCATTGCAATAAATTCACTCTGAAGCTCTTTGGCATAGGAAGGAACTATGAAAATGCAACCCAATGCAAGGGGTTTTGACAAACCAAGAGCACCAAGTGTTAGCTTGCACTCAATAACATTGAGTGGAGCCTAAATATTGTCATTACACTTTAATGCCAGCATTAACCTCTTCAGAGCCAGTGCTCTGTCATTCTGAAGATGAAGGGTGCACTTGCATTAATCCTGGGTGCTGTACAATAAGGCTGGAGTTGTTTTAACTGTGCAAAGAGTTGCTGATGATGGTGAACACGAAACCACCCAGGACTTCATCGTTTGGAACTTTACCTGGTCTGCCTGTGAATGTGAATGGCTCCACTCTGAGCTCTCCCACACCAGCAGGAGGAGGAAATCCTGCCTGGGCAGTGCCCCAAGGGCATTTAGATTTTATTCATGCAGGAGGGATGTCAAGGGCCAGACACTCTGCAAATTTAAAAGTGGAGTTCAGCACAAGCAGAACACACCTCCATCAGATCTACAGAGAACATATCTCTGCATTTGTTCAGGAGGAAAAATTTCCTGGGCCCACGCAAAGGATGTAACAGTGCTCTTAGGGGAAAAAAAGTTGTCTTTCAGGCAACGTCTCCCTCTGTGCTGTTGGCTAATTAAATACACTCCTGGTGAGGGAAGAAGAGGCTGTCTCTGTATTTGTACTCAATTACAAGGCTGGCTTGCACGGCTCTGTCCCAGCCCGGTGTGTGCACCTGCTCACAACCCTTCCACAAGCTCTGACCACAGCTTAGGAACTTTGGGATAAAGTTTAGCCCCAGGAAGCTGAAAACAGCATCGGGAATTTTACCTGGACATCTCAAAACCAGTAAATCAGGAAAAGCAGCCCCAAGCCAAACCACTGATAGGAGCTTGCAGAGAGAACAAGGCAGAGACGTTTATAGAGATTTTTCTGTGACCCCTCAGGAACTTGCTCACAGACCCTCCTTCAGCCCTGACTTAGGCCAAACGAGGATAAATTGAGCTTTAAAGTACTACAAACTCTGTAAAAAACAGCATTTCTCCATTTTCACAGAGGAGAATCCACTCCCACAAACCTCAGATGTAAAGAACAACTATTTCTGATTATTCAGTTGGACTCTGAGGACACCAAGTACAATTCCAGTGCTGGCAGCCGCTCACCTGCTCAGGAATCCTCAATTTTGTCAGACCTGCACCTGCACCCCTGCCTGGGGAGGGAGGGGGATTGTTTCAGGGAATGAGAATTTCCCTCTTCCCCACCGAGAGCTGGCCTGGCACTGCCAGGTCTGGAGAAGCCTGGGGGAGTTTTGACTCCAGCTGAGATGAAATCAGCCCTGCTTCCCATCTCCTGTACTCTACAAACACCACTGATGCTTCCACCTTCTCTCAGACCTCCGGGCTCTTTATGGATCTGCTTCTCCTCAAGGAAAAGTCGCGTTACCAGCTACTGAACTCTCCTGCTCCTACCTGAGGGACAGCAGCACTAACAGGCAGCAGCGCCACAGATTTGCCAGATTTCACCAGAAATCTTACGGAAGAATTGAGCTGTGGGTGTGAAACGCGCTGGCTCTCATCCACCAAGTGCTCACCCGCACCCGTCCCGGGGCCGTGGTGGTGACCGGGCTGTGCCGCACTGACCGGAGGGCGGTCGGAACAGGGAGGGAGGGAAGGAGGGGGCAGCGTGCGGGCCCGGGGCTACCCCCGCTCCGGGCGGCAGGAGCCAGGCATCCCCCAGCGAACATCTCGGAGAGCTTTGCACAACATCCTCGCCCCCTGGAAGAGCCCGAGAAAAGCCCTGCCCGAGCCTGCCCGGCGGAGGAGGCGGGAGCCGCTGCCGGGGCATCCCCGCTGCGGGATAAAAACGAGGATGCGACCCGGGCAGCCCAGGGGCACAAAGTGTCCCAAAGTGTCCCCGAAGGCGCTGTCGGTGAGGGGCGGCAGGGCAGCTCCCCGCACCCAAACGCAAACCCCGGCAGCGCCTTGGCGTTCCCGCTCCTCCTGCCCCAAGGCGAACAGCGGAGGGGCAGCGGGAGCAGGCGAGAGGCGAAGCTGGAAGCGGGGATGCGCTGCGGAGAGCCCGGCCGGGGGACACACGTGGGGACCCGGCCGGAACAGCGCTGGCAGGGACGGAGAGGCGATGCTCGGCTCCGCCGGCCACCCTGGCACTCCGCAGCGCAGCCACGAGTAACGCACATCCCTAAAAAAAAATTAATCAAAAAATATAAAAAGGGCGGAGAAAGAAAAAAAAAAGTTGTCCAGACTCAAAGAGCTCGCCCAACATGCTGAAAAGATTGAATTATTTATTTCCTCTGGGGACTCCTGTAACCATTCATTTTTAATGGAGCCTAATTAAGAGTTCCCCAACGGGTTTTACTTTTGTAAATATTTTAGATGAGCTGGCGTTTCCAGGCGAATCCTCCTGACACAGAAAAAAAAAGAAAAAAAGGAGAAAAAAGGTAAATAAAAAGCACAACAAGCCGAGGCAGAGACTTAATCCCCTTCGCTCCCCATCGGCCGGGCGGAGAGGCAACAAGTGGCCGCGGCTGGCAGAGCAGCAGCCCCGGCAGCGCAGCGCCGCTTCCCCGGCCCGGGTCCCGCTGGTCTTTAAAGGAAAACCAAATCCGAGGAGCGCGTTCTCCCTCTCCCGCCCCCCACAACACAGCCCGGCTTGGCAGCCAGGGAAACGCAGCCGAAAAGCGCCGGCAGAGCCCGGAGCGGGGTCCCGCGGGCAGAGCCCCGGGATGGGCCCGGCCCCGCTCCGCGGACCGCGGGGGATCCGCACAAACCGCCCGGACACCGCCGACGTGCCTGATAGAAAATTTATTGGTCTCTCTTCGTTTGGAAGAAAGAAGCAAACGAGGACTAGGAACAAGGAAGGAGTATTTCCATAACTTTTTTTTTTTTTTTTTTTTAAGGAAGGAATCCGGTAACAAAACTAAAACGTTTTTTTTCATCCGATATGTCAAAACATAGTTCACAGTAAAATTCACAAACCCATTTACATAAGTTTACAGCTTAAGAAAAACCAAGACACACAACTTACTATAAATAAAAGAAATGCGTTTGCGACCCGCACAGCTCTGCTCTCTCCCACCTCCCCTTTTCAAGGAATAAAACCTCAAAATTAAAAAGTCGTGAAAGCTACAGATTGTGGATAGAAACCAAGCGAGGGTCGGTAACAAAACAGTTAATAAACCACAGTGATTATGTGAACAACCGAGCTTAAAAACAAAAGCCCGCGGGTTTTGTTTATGTCATTGCAACGCTAGAAATCAAACTGGAAGATGCAAAAGATTTTTTAAAAAACTTTTAAGCGAATAAAACAGTGCCCAACCTAGCCGAAACCAGGAAAGGAGTTGCCGTGGTTCGAAAACTTCACAGCGGCTTCTAGGAGGCAGGAGTTGTTGTGCTCTATTAAAATAACAACTTGCTCAAATATTATTTCTTTTACCAAAAAAAAAAAAAAATTAAAATAAAAAAAGACACAACTAACGGATTTCCTTTTTAAGATCTCTCCAGAGTTAGTATTGAGTCTGCTAAGCCGAGCAACACTGCCGTACGTCCCGGTGTAGTCGGGGAGCGGTGCTGGGGTTAGGGATTAAGCCGGGGAGCCGTCCGGAGCAGCCAAGTTTATTTTATATGTGAGTTAGTGGTACGGTACCATTCACGGCAGTCCCGGCACTCTGGTAGTGCTGGTGGACGCTGTGTAACCTGCTGCCCTGCAGGGCGGAAGGGTCTGTGGCATCCCCGCCGGGGGGCAGGTACATGCTGATCATATCCCGCAGGTCTCCCAGGCAGGCCCTCTGCGAGTGCGAAGTGATGGCCGGAGGCGGCGAGCTGGGCTCGGATTTCACCACGGAGCCCATGGAGCCCAGGCTCATGGCCGTGGAGGGCTGCTGGCCGTAGGCGGCGGGGGACATGCTGTAGGTGGAGGCGGCGTTCATGTAGGTCTGCGCCGTGGACATCATGGGGCTGTACTGCAGGCCCGTCATGTCGTAGCGGTGCATCTGCTGCAGCTGCGGGCTGTTCATGCCCGGGTGCTGGCTGTAGCCCAGCTGGTCTTGCATCAGCGAGTACGCCCCGTTGGTCCAGCCGTTCATGTGGGCATAAGTGTCAATCCTCTGCCCCACCCCGACGGGGCTGCTCACCGCGTTGCCCCCCCCCGGGGCCAGCAGATTACCGGGCAGCGAGTATTTGTCCTTCTTCAGCAAGGTCTTGGTCTTCCTCCGGGGCCGGTATTTGTAATCCGGATACTCCTTCATGTGCACGGCCCGCAGCCGCTTGGCCTCGTCGATGAAGGGTCGCTTCTCGGCGTCGCTCAGCAGCTTCCAGTCGGCGCCCAGGCGCTTGCTGATCTCCGAGTTGTGCATCTTGGGGTTCTCCTGGGCCATCTTCCGCCGCTGCCCCCGCGACCACACCATGAAGGCGTTCATGGGCCGCTTCACCCGGTCCTGGTCCGAGCCCGCTCCCGCTCCGTTGCCGGCCCCGCCGCCTCCGCCGCCTTTGCCGGTGCTCCCCGCGGCGGGGTTGCCCCCGGTGCTGCCCGGCGTGGGCTGCGGCGCCTTGATCTCCGTCTCCAGCATGCTGTACATGGCCGGGGCCGGCAATAGGTGCGCCAGGGCGGCGGGCGGGCGGGCACCGAGCGGGGAAAGGAAGTTCAGAACAAAAACAAAAACAAACCAAAAAAAAAAAAAAAAGGAAAGAGAGTAAAAACCTGCCTGGGCGGCTGCCGCGAGAGAAGGAGGAAGTTTCTGTGCCCGGCAGAAGCGCCGCTCCCCGAGGTGCCGGCGGTGGCGGAGCTGGTGCGGAGCGGAGCGGCTCCCGCGGGCAGCAGCGGACGATGCGCGCTCGGATCGCGGGGGTCCGTGATTGACGGGCTATAAATGAGGGGGCGGCGGCCAATCAGCGAGCGGTTCCCGACAGCCCCACGCCGGTCCCTGACCGGCCGGGGGGGCGGGCGGACGGACCCGGGCTCGGGGATGCCGCGGCCGCGGTTGCCGGGCCCCTCCCGCCGCGTCCCGCAGCCGCCCCCGGGGCTGAGCGGCTCCCGCAGCTGCGGCCGGGCCGGGGGTGCCCTGCGGGGCCGCGGGGAGAAGGAGCGGGGCGGAGCGCTGCGCTGCCGGCGGGAGCTGCCGGGCACAAAGAGGTTTGGGGCTCTCGGGAGGATGCACAGCCCGTGCCGAGCTCCGAGAGGCTCCTGGAGCCCGCAGTGCACGGACGCAGCCCCGGAGCGGATGAAGGGACGGGGGAAGGATGGACGGGCTAAACCCTTCCACTCCTGAGCTGGGGGAGGATGTACATTGCCGGGCTGGGATCGGGCACGGGGGGCGGTGGGAGCGCGGCCGGGATGGGTGCTGCCGGATGCCAGTCCCACCGACACCCACCCCGCTGCCCCTGGAGCTTTTCCACTCGGCTGCCCCCAAAGAGGGGAGGGTGGGCAGAGCTCTTGCGGATCCCCCGAGTTTCATGGCAACAAAAAGTTCTCTCCGTGTGAAAGGAAACTTTGGCGGCGGATATGTGAGCGGAGCGGCGCCCACTTTGAGCTGTCAATCAGCGGCTTCCCCGTCCGTCCCTCCCCTGCCTTTACCCCTCCTTCCCTCCCCTCGCCAGAGGCGCGGACACCGCACCTGCACGGACCGGGCCGGCAGCTCGCTGAGAGCACCGCGGGCACAGCGCTCTCCTCCGGGGCCCGAGGCAGGCGGGCTGGACTGCCCATCCCTGCCCTTCCTCATCCTCCCGCAGCCTCCGCTCCAGCTCCCTTTGGAGAAGCCGGGAGACTCTCCGGAGGGGAGCGCTGGGGCAGGGGAGGCAAATCGAGCCGCAGCCTGCCCGGGGCAAGCCTCGCTGCTGGAGGATGCGGGCAGCACCGCCGCTGTAGCGATGAGCAAACTGCCCCAGGGGCGTGCGGGTTGCCGGGGAGGGTCAGGGGCTTTGACTGGGGACGTGTCTGAGCCTCCCGTCCCGTCCCGGGCGGCCCGGCGAGGAGCGATGCTGCCGGCGCAGCTCCGCGGCTGCGGGCACCGCTGGCACCCACAGACAAGACCGCGAGTGACGGTAATGGGTGCGGGGAGGAGGAAACCTCCCGGGCAGGGCTCGGGGCTGGAGAGGGGGCTCCGGGCAGGGGGGTCGGCAGGGCGGTGATGAGGAGCTCCCGGCCCTGCCCAGTCCGCACGGCGCTCCCTGCGGGAGCGGGGACCGGCGGGACTCTGCAAACAGCTCGGTGGCGTGAGGGGCTTGATTCGAGCCCACCTGAGCGCTGCTGGGGGTTAGCAGTTAAAGCTCTCACTCGTTTTGTACGGATTTCTTTTTTTGATAAATGATCTGCTGAATAACGTCGAAGGGGAAATAAATCCCGCTTGCGACCAGCCCTGGTGTTGTAGAACTTTGGGGTTTGCTTGGTTTGCTGCTGATGTATTGAGCGAAGTCAAAATTTGGCAGCCCGAGAGGACGGGGTGACAGCGGAAGGGTTGCTCCAGGCGGGAGTGGTTGGCACGTAACTTTTGTAATATATTGGAAAAGGTTCAGACAGTCGTAATTCACTTCTAACCCTCAAAATATTTTGGCCCTTCCAGTCGAGGTTCAACACCTGCCAGGCTGGCAGGAAATGGGGCTGATATATATCCTGACAATACTTTGATATATTCTTGTATGAGCGTTTGTTGGAGGGACTGGACACGCTGGCATGTAACGAAAAATTGGGCTGTTAGAGAATTAGAGGACGTGAAATCCCACTGAACAGTGTTTCCGTCGATGCTTAAATAAATATTACAACTTTAACTTTCGGACTCTTACTTTGTCTTTCAATTCGTCTCTGAACTGCCTAAGTCTCAAATTTGAGATTTTTTTTTTCCTCTGAAAGCCAAACTCTTCAACACTTTGAAGGTCCATATTATTTCAAAACAACACAGCAATTCTCTTGAAACATCGCAGATCTTGTAAATTAACTGACCCTGACTGAATAAAAATCTAAGCACAGACCGATGGATTTCCAGAGTTCACAGGTCCCGCTGCGCTTGGCTTCCCACGCCGCACACGTCCTGAGGAAAACCCCAAAATCCGCCTGGTGGCTCTCTCCAGAGCAGGGACCCTCTGCTCCCATCCCTCCGCCCGGCCGTCAGTGCTGTGTGCGCAGGCTCTGGGCTGCGATTTCGGGAGCGGGGAGGCGAGCCCGGAGCGATTCCCCGAGGCTGTGGCCCCCAGCATCCCTTTCCCGTGGGATGTCGCTCTGCCCGTCCTTGTCCCTGCCCTGAAAACGCCGCTGGGGCAGAGTGGGGAGCAGGAGGAGCGAGGCGAGCCCGCAGGAGCAGCTCCAGCTCCCCAAAGTTCCCTGCAGTGCGCTTTAGGAGAGCCCAACCCAGCACCCCCTCGGCAGCAAATTCCAGCCTCCGCCTGCTCCCGGGAGCGGGGACGGAGCCTGCGGAGCTGCCGGGACGTGGGGAAAGGGCAGAAAGCGGGAGGGGACCCACAATAAACCGGGCCAGGGAAATCCTGATGCCTGGAGCCATTTCCTTCAAATTCACCACGAGGGAAGCCCCGTGTGTCCGGTGGGGGTCGGGGGAACACTTGAGGCCGTGTAAATGCAGTTGTCAAAGGCTGAGGAGCCTTTTATTGTTGTTATTTATTTATTTGGGTGACAAAGGAGCGCGAGGCGAGATAAGGAGTTTACAGCACAACCCAACTTGAACGCCAGAGAGACCCCGCGCTTGAAAAGGGCCATTTGGGAGGTTCTGTCCGCGCTTTCTGCGCGCCCAACGCTTAATAGGAAAGAGCCATTAATTAATATATGTTAATTGGAGCTCCAGAAGAGCTCAGGGGAATCTTGGGACTGTGTCACGGAGGATCGCTGGCTTTTAAAGAGTAACTCTGTGTACGAAGCCGGCCCCGTCTAATCCTGTTATTAAAACATCCCGTGGCTCTCCAGCCTAATTCCCCACCGAGATCGGCGCGGGCTCGTCCTCGAAATTCGCTCAGACAAGGGAGCTGGGCGCCGCTTTCGTTTGGACCCTGCTGACCCTGGCTAGGTTGATCCTCCGAAAATGCCCAGGCTTTTAGCGATGCTTAAGATAAAAGTTCACGTGATCCCCGTTTCAGGCTGGCATTCACATCCTCTCCCAGAAGTTTTCGGGGTGGTAATGTGGCTGCTAAATGGGCCATTTAAGGCTGGTTCTACAGTTGAAGATCGTTAGGAGATATTTTTTTTGTTTTATTCCCATTTAAGTGTCACGCCAAAGCTCAGCTCGAGATTGCCGGCGAGGCTTCTGCCTCCCTCGCCCCGGGGCTGGCACGGCTGCAGCGACCTCCCAGCCGGGCGAGGGGGACGGCAAAATCATTAGTTCGGACAAACGAGCTCCAACTCCTTCCCGTGGCTCCCCCAGCGCCTCTCCGAGCGGAGACCGCAGCTGCAGCAGAGCCCCCGGGTGTCCCTGCTGCCCGCCGATCCGGGCAAGCAAGGGTTACTGCTGATGACATCATTAAAAATCGCAACATTTAGGAACAAAAATCTGAAGTGCGTGGGTAAACCCGGGCAGCGTGGTTTGGGCAGAGCTCGATCGCTTTGAACTGAGCCTCCCAGCGCGTTCAGGAGGCAGCGGTGAATTTTTTTTTTTTTTTTAATCACTTCCCTCCCCTCCAGCCCCTCCCCAGCTGAACTTTTATTTGGCTTCTGACAACAATAGCGGGCTGCAAACAGACCTCTCGGAGCGCCCTCTGAATAGACCCTTTTCGAGGCCGGATTGTTTCCACCGCCACAAAAAAACAACCAGTAGCTCCCGTTTTTTTTTAATTGGGTTGTTCCCGGCCCTGGCTCATTCAGGTGTTCCGAGGAATTTGTTTATTAGCCTTTGACAAACAGCCCCTCCTGGCAATCGCCCGGCGGAGTTGCCTTCAGCGGGAGGGGAGGGATGCGGAGGGGGGCGGTTTGCTAATAAGGACCCTCTCCATCTCCGAGTTACCAATTAACAGAGTTCTGGAGGGGACCACCAGCACAGGAGAACTGGCCAGGGCTCGCTGCCGAGCCCCGAGGAAACCGCAGATTTAGCTGGCAAAACCAGCGAGGGAAAAACCAGTCCGAGAATAGAGGCTGAGGAGATCACAGACCACCCCCGCTGCCCCCTGCGCGGACCGTGCCCAGCCCGGCAGAAATCTCTTTTCAGGGGCTGAGACAGTAACAGGAACTTTCTGCCACTTGTCCCGGCTGTTACAGCTGCACAGAACCTGAATGGATCCTGCAGCCCTTGCCCGGGGCGCTGCCGGAGCTCCCGTCCCCGGGGACACCGCAAAGCCGCGGGGATGTGGCGCTCGGGGGCACGGCTCGGTGACGGGCTCGGCGGTGTCACCGCTGAGCTCAAGGAGCCTTTCCCAACCTCAGCCATTCCATCGCTCTCAATCGTTCTCACACCTCAGCTCCGCTTGCCCGCCCCGAGCCCAGCGCCCCCGGCCAGGGCGGCCCCGCTGTCGCCTCCTGTCCCTCAGCCCGGGGACACCGCCCCGGGTGGCCCTGGGGTGGCAGCAGCCACAGCCCCCCCGGGGTATGGGGACAGCGTGGGGACGGAGAGGGCGAGCCCCGGGGGGCTCCGGGCACAGCAGCCCCTTCCCCCGGGCCGCTCGCCCCCAGGGACCGGCAGGGACCGGGAATCCGCCCCCTCCCCGGACTTGTTGCTCTGCTTTAGCGCAGACGTCGCTGCTCTCCTTCTAAAACACAAAAAACCCCAAACCAAACAAACCCCACAAACTCATCTCTGTTTTTCCCGTTTAAAACTTGGCGAATCTGCCCTCCGATGTTTTCTGTACAGATGCGATAATCTCCTTATTTACTGGTAATCATGGCCGCGCTCCTTTTTAGCAGTTGGATTAGAAATCGGACATTAATTGTAAAACCCTAACTTGCTAATTAGCTGCAAATAAACTGTTCATTAGTGGCGAATTAAAATCAAAACACACCTTATTCCTACTCTCTGACACGCAGCTTTGAAGGCACGTATTGTTTCAAACCGCAGCCTGTATCACTGGCACAGCAAATTGAGATCCTGAAAGGTTTCTCTCCAGGATATATAATTAAAATATATTCTACTTTAATTGACATTATAGAGGACACAAATGAGATTTTCCTTTTAGAAAGAAATAGCAGTTTCTAAATAAAGCTTTGCAGGCTGCAGAATGGAGGTTTCAAGCAAATGAATAGTCATTACTGCCTTTTCAATGATGTGGGCCTTTTGATCAGAAAAGAAATTAGCTCTAAAGGACAGACAATGGGAAGCTTGCCCTGCAATAGGAAGAAAATTAGATGGCTAAGGCTCTTAACAACACCTATTTCTATAAACCACGGAGCTTCTTGCTTTTCAATTACAGCTGTTCATTTCAAATAAGGAAAGTGGAAAAACACAGAGGGGAATATAAACTCTGTTGCACCAAAAAAAAAAGCTCGAGACAGGGCAGGCAGGCAGCCTTCCCCTTTTCCTTTTGTTTTTATTATAATCAGTTAACTAATATTACATATTTTGTAATGCTCAGCCCAGTATAGCATTCTCCAGGTCAATCAGGATGGATTATATTCAATAAAAGAACTGGTAAAACAGGAGAAACTTCACGTTAGGTAGCTGGGGGTTTCCACTGCACATGAAATAATTATATTTTGCACATGCATCTCATACTTGTGTGCATTCTGCAGAGAAAACCAAACAGGACTGAAGAACATGAGGAAAATGAAGTGCTGAATTACACTCTGCTGCCTTTTGATTAGAGTCAAAAACTAACCCCAGCTCTCCTGAATTAAATCGAGTGTTCCTTCATTTCACTCAGGACCCAGAGATTATTTCAGGCAGGTTCTCCTCACATTACTTTTAACCCATTATTATTTTACAAATAGTACTTCTGCTCTCAAAATATAAAGTTAACTTGCAGGGTAATAATTTTTCAATTTTCAAGTTATTTCGTTGGAACATTATTTTTGAACATTATTTCTCCCACATGTAAAAATAATAAAAGTTTTCTTGTGAATCTGAGATACAATCATAGAAACAATCCTTTCCTCCTCTACCTTTTCTTTGTAGCCACACTTTTATGATTAAGTGTAACAAGTAAATTATAATTCGTTATTTCTAATCAATATATTGTAATTGAAATAGTATTTCAGTAATGATTTGAACATAATAATCACAAAACTTTATTGTCAACAAGTTCTGTTCTCACATTAACTCAGCTGGTCTATAAAAATGTCCTTAAAAAGCAAACATAAAATCACAAAGTTTACACACACATTGTTTTTTATGCTTTCTATTAATCTATTTATGACTTTAATACTTTATCCTTTCCCTCTCCCCACTCCTCTGTCTTTATTTTTCTTTCTCTCTCCTTCCCTGTTGTATTAGTTGTTTAGAAATCAGGTTAGATGTTTAATTCAAAGGGTTGATCAAATAAATATTCATTTGTTTTGCTGTGATAAGGTGCCTTTTAAGCCTTTTCATCTCTGAACAAGTGAGTGTTCAAGAAAAATTATTTTTCCCTGTCCAAAACCCTAAATCATGTTTGTCTTCTGGCTGGAAGTGATTTTAGTATGAAATAGAAATGACAGCTTTCTATTTGGTGTCTGTACCTCCCTTCACTCCTGCCTGGCCCTGAGATAGAGAAGAATAAAAGAAATAGTTTAATCTGGTAAAGAATGAGCTCCTAACTCCCAAAGTGGAGTCACTCATGTCAGTATTTGAGGTAATCTCCCTGCTTGAGAGCAGTTGGAAAATTATGAATAATGCAAACTTCTGCCTCAGTTTTGACTGGAACAAACCTTCCTTTTTTTTTTTTTTTTTTCTTTTTTTTAAAAATTTTTTTTATAAGATCTAAATGACAACGTCATTTGATTTGAAATTATTTTGTCTCAGTAAAGTTACCCGTACTAACTAGTGGGAAAAACTTCCCTCCATGCAAATGAGCGGCTCAAGTGTCGCTGAGACTTTGTGATTTACAACACAAAACCCACAGAAAGATCTGCATCCCTGAGGAGATTAAGAACTTGGGAAAACCTCCCGATGGTGTCTTCAGCCCCTGGAAACTGAGGCTAAGGAAGCGTCTGCACTAACAACTGAATCCAAACTCAGCACACAGGATCTGAAAATTTCACCTGGAATTGTTTTAAGTATCAGAACAAAGAGACCTTTGAGCAGAACTCTGCAGAAAAAATAGAGAAATAGGGAAGCGAAAGGGCTTTGCAAAGCTGGGTGAGCAGTTTGTGAGTGGGGCTGTGCTGAAGGGGTCAGACCCGTTTTATCTACAGGAATCCACACATCTCACTGTGAGCAGGGAGAGGACTCAGCTCCTCTGACCATTCCAGTCATGAGAGAACTTCACTAGCCCGGAAAATCCCTTCTGCTCTTTTTTTTTTTACCCCTAACACACGCTGATAAATGAGGGCAGCATGTGCTCCCCACCTTCTGTAAAGCAAATATATACATCTGCATCCATGCATACCATAGATATAAAATAACAGACATGGAACTCACTAAAGAAACAATTTATTATTATCATTATCGTTATCATTATCGTTATTATAATTACCATTATTATTATTATAGTTGTTTCCATGGGACAAACACATTTCTGACCTGAACACAAATAACTGCACCGTTTAAGTTGATATTCACCACTCATCCTTTATTTCTGTGATAGCTCAAATCAATTCCCTGATTTTCAGGGTATCCCAAGAACTACTCAGATTCCTGCCTTGCAGTGGTCCAGCTCTTAATTGTCTCTGTAGACAACAATTCCTCTCCTGCAGGGCAAGTGCAGCAGGGGAAGAACTTATGCAATGATACATAAATTGAGGATGTGTAAAATAGGTATTTCCAGGGCATTTTTTAAACAGGTGGACCAATTACATAAAGCTTATTCAGAGGGACACAGTGGATCTTGCTGCTGGTGTACCCAACACATTTTTCCGAGGAAAATCCAGTTTTCCCTGGCTCAGAAACCTTTCTGGTTGTACCAGGCTCCCCTCTCTGCACCTACCGGGAGCACACTGGGGGTGATTTTGGGATGTGGTGCCCCTGGGCAGCACTGAGGGGTTCCCAGGAGGGTTGGATGTGTGAGCTCAGGGTGTGTGAGGCTCAGGACGATGGTGAGGACAGAAAAGAGGAAGGACCCACCAAACCCAGCCTGGTTGGGGCAGCAGCAGACAAAAGGCTCAGGGAGGGGAGCATGGAGGGGAAGAGATTTGGGATGCAGCCCTGAGGCTCCTGCCTGAGGAATCCTGTTGGGAAGGGAATGCAGGAGGATCTACAGGGGGAAAGGCTTCAAAAGGAACCATTTAGTGGCTGATGGGGTGTTATAAATACATATTATATTGCTGGGTTTTTCGCAAGTATTAAAATAAATGCTGTATGTATAATGTTGAAATGGTTTTGCTGTATGGATATAGTTTTTATGAGCATAGAAGGCTTTATTGTCTAATTTTTCCTACTATTTATAAGGTGTTATGATACAAAATTAACATGATTAGTGCATAGGAACAACACCTCTCTAATTCCATTGGTTAAACTGCAGAAGTAGAAAAACACCAGCCGGGCAAAATTGTTTTGAGAAAGAAAATGTTGTTTTCACAAGATTGTTTTGAGAAGGAAACTTGTGAGAAGTTTTCCTTAGGAAAAGAGCTAACAATTGTTAGCAAGCTAAAAATCTTCTCAGACTCAGAAATATCAGGCCCACACCCACCATCTATAGAAAGTGTGGGCCAAGACCCAAACTGGAAGTGATAATAGAGATTGATTAAAACCAGAGCTAAGAAATACACATGCTCTAAAAATGCAGAGCCAAGGAGTGGTCACACTAACCAGTTCCTAGAATGTAGAAATTAGTTTGTAAAAAAGTTTGAATATGCATAAAGGTCTATAAATATGCAACAGGCTAATATAATAGAGAAAGTATTTTAAAAGTATCTCTAGAGGTAGTAAGTGTGCTCTTGGCTAAGTGCCAAGCACCTGGTCATTAACCCTTTACTTTATTATCTCTGTTTCCTATTATCTTTTTATTAAACTTTTAAAATTTTACCAGGAAAGTAATAAACCTCATTTTTCACAGGGGGGAAGCCAGGAAAGGGACACCACACAGTTTATGGCTTGTTCTCCTTTCCCTGCTGTCAGTTGCCTCTGTCCTGGCTCACCCCATTCCCACTTTTGCAGAACAGCCCATCAATAACAAGTTCAGTTTCTTTTTAAAGAAGAACTCCACAACCCCTTGGAAAATGGTGTAATCTCACAAAGCTCTCATCTTCTACTTGGATTTAACTTGATTTGCAGACTCACAAACAAGGGATGTCTAAACCATGTCCAGTGAAGTGTTGGGATGAGCTTGCAGAAACACTTTGTACAGAGTTTGTTTTATCCACAGATTGATTTGGATTGGAGCTGTAAAACCATTGCAGGTTGTTAAAAAAATGGGTGGTATTTATAATCTTGTGATGTTTATCAGTGCAAATGCAGATGATTTCTGTGTCTGCTTTCCAATTTCTGTACACAAAGTCCATAAAAACTCAAGCCTGCTCTATTTGTACATCAATGTCTCCTAGGAAAGCTGGTGGAAAATTAGAGGGAGGCACTTGTGCCTCACTTTTGCATGAAAAAGCAAACTCTTCTTATCAGCAGTATTTCTACTTCTCATTTCAGCTTGAGTCAAGCTCAACTGCACAAAGAATGGCAGCAAACCCACTCCAAGCAACATTCATAGACAGTCTTTAAATAAAAATGAGGACCTTGTTCCTCTGTTCTCCAGATTCCATAAAAAAAAATGAACCACAAACTCCATTTGATGCTTTTACAGCTCTTCCTATCACGGTATTTGAATGTATTGCAATAAATGCAGATTTTACAGAACAGAGTTCCATGTGAGGGCAGGGAGCCCTGGGTATATTTACAGAGACTCAGAAAAGGCAAAACAGTAATGTGGGGAAGACTCTGAAATAGACAGGAGATATATAGGAGCAGATCTCTTGGGCTAAACCAGATTAGCACAGGGCATGACCATCTTGCATTTCTGTAATGGATCATCCCATAAATATCACAAGCTGGAAAGTGCTCAGAACCAACGTGGGCTAATAGGGAACGGTCAGATCTGCATTTTGTAACTCCCTGGGAGCACTGCAAACCAGACACCAGGACAAAAGAACCAGAAAGAGGAGAAACTGTCAGGAACCCCATTTAAAGCTGTATTTCCTTGTCTCTTGGTTCAGGAATATGTGAAGAACAGGGTTTGAATGAGCTGGGGACTGACTGGAGTGACATGGGAGATGTTCTACTGCAGTATTTATAGCAAAAAAAAAAAAAAAGAAAAAAGAAAAAAAAGAAAAAGAAAAAAAGAACTTTCTAAAGAGAGAGAAAAAATCTTTAAAAATATGAGACCCCAGGAATTAGTCTGAAAAAACACTGAATTATTTATTTCAAGTTCATGCAAGACACTTTAGACAGACACAGACAGCTGGGATGTCTCCCAAAAAAGAAAGGCTACACCTCGGTGTGCCAGCAAAAATGGGAATAGTAATCTCACGTGCCCCTCTCCTTAGGGAATGTCCCACAGCTCCTGCATAAATAAACGGGATAATTCCCTACCCCAGGAGAGGGCAGCCTGTGCCTCCCGCAGGTGCTGCCACAGCTCCAGGTAAAACTGTCCCGTTACTGTTTCCTCTGCTCAAAACTAACCCCGAGCCACAGAACACATTCAGATTTGCAGTGTTGTTATTCCTTTGGATTTCCTTTCGTTGTGAGTGCCCGAGGAAATGAGAGCTGCCAAGAAAAGGTGCCAGTGCTGCTGTGTGAAAATGCACAACCAGAATTAATGCACTCGAAGCTCCCACAGTGATCATTTTCCACTGAGGGCTGTTCCACCAGGAATCAAACATCACAGGGCTGGAGATTGATCAAGTAAAGGCATGAGCTTGAACCAACTGCACATTTTTAAGGTTTGCAAAGCTGCACTTGCAGGCTGAAGGGGGATGTGAGACTGCTGGGCTGACACTGGCTTGAGATTTGTGCTGTTATATTTTACTTAAAAACCTTTGCTGGAAGATGCAGAGCAAAGAGAGTTGCACTGTTTGCTGAGAACTTTCTGCTCAAGAAAGGACAAGATGGCACAGAGGATGTGGACTGGTCAAAAAATTTCCTTTTTTCTCCAGGTTTTTGGGGCAGATCCTGGATGGTTACAAAAGAAAAATGCCGCTGTTTGTTGGGTGCTGCTGCCTTATGTGCACTGAGCTGGAAATCCTTGGTTCTCTGTTCTCATTTGTGCATCTTTAACTCTTCAATAAGTTGCAATTATGACACAGTGATCATGAACTGACTGTTCTAAGGGAAATGTGTGTGGTGCTCCTGCACACAGAGAGCTCCAAGTTAAACTGCCAGGGAAGTGTGGATCTCTTGTTCCTGTTCACACCATTGCACTGCAGATGAAATAGAGGATTTCTTGATTTTAAACAATTGCTAATCAGATCTTTCTCCTTATTCCCGTATTCATGTCACACACAGTAAAAAAAGCAACGTTTCCACATGCAGATTTATGTCAGAAAAACTGTTTTTATAATTTAAAGGAACATTTGAATTTTTCTTGTCGTTTATCAGCTTCTGGCCCTGCCACCGGTACTCATTTGGTGCATTTTGCTCTGAGCTAATTAGACAGCCAGCAACATTTTTATAGACCTGAAGAAATATCTGATTTGTTGCTTATTGCCTCGAGTAGAGCCAAAATCATTCTGATAATCACTCACCTCCCATTTTTTGTCAGTCACATGTTTGCAAAATGAGAGGGATTTTTAAATGATGATTTTTACTTCTTATACTCATGGCATCATGCATGTTTGTTCAGAAAGAACCTCCACCACTACATCTCAGATAGTTGCAGGTGATAGAATAGCTAAAGGATGATGATAAATACTTCTAACACATTGATCAACCATACCTCTGGTTACACTGACTCTTAGAGGGATCAATACTGTTCAGCTTTTCATGCTATGCTCCCCAAATTCTGGTGTTTGACAGATTGAGATAAATGTTGCAGATGGGACAAATACACGTGTGTACACACACACTGTGGCAGACACAATCACTGGGCAATTTAAAGCAAGAACAAGATAAAACTGAAAAAAACCTCCCTGCTTTGTTTTTGTGGTTGTTGTGTGAGACTGAATCAGTATTTCCACTTAAACAACAGTGCAGTTACAGGCAGGAATTTGACATCACAGAACCCAACTTGTTCCATTTATTTGGCAGTCAGGTAATATCACACAATTATGAGTCTTTCCCAGGAATTTGCTCTGCACACATGGCAGTTTGTATTCTCATTTCTGAAGTTTGAGGAGTAGAAGCAAGACATGTTTGAGAGGATTCTCTGTTTTGAATTAATCTGCTGTCTTCTTCAAGAGTAGTTATTGACAACGTGATGAAATTATAGATGATAAAGCATATATAGAATTCAGAATAAATAACTCTTGATGCAAATTTTACAATGTTGTTATACCACTGGCTTTGGTTATTATTGATTATTGATGCACGTGCATCATTCTAAAATACATCCTACTGCTTTCTTTTCTTTTTTTTAGGAAACAGATAAGCAGTCCTTTCACTCCATCTTTAGAAAATGGGTAGAAAAATGATAATTCAGCTCACTGAGGGTAACATTGCTGGGATGATTTTACAAGTGGCTTCAACTGACTGATTCAAACTAGTTAAATTCATGGATGTCCCCACCTGCATATTCCCTCTGAGGGAAAAATGTGAAAATTAAAATCATTAATAAATAAAGGTTGTGCATGGCATATTTTTATTTGTTTGGTGTGAGTTCTGGGTCACAGGAATGTGCTTAGGGATGTTACTAAGGTAAATCACCTAAAAAAATAAATGCAAACTGCTGAATAAGAACAGAGAGATACAGAACGAGGTAAAACCATTTTAGCAAAAACACCAGGGTGATTTTAAGCGGGATTTTTTTCAGTCTTCAGGCCATGCGATAGAATTTATAATCTGCATGAGAAGCTGCCGAGGCTGTATGTGCATATGGGCTCTTAGCAGGTGTGAATGGCCACCAGGACAGCCCCATTTGCATGTCAGACGGTGGCAAACACACACACGGATCCACTCCTGCATATTCAGGAGCTGCCCGGGCAGTTTCAGGGTTTGAGCACCGGACCTGCAAGGTCCAGCTGAGCCGTGCCTGGAGCAATCTGAAATTCGGAACTGGGAGGGTCGGTGTAAACACAGCCGGCACTGGATGCCGGCACAAAATGCAAACGGGATTTTTAATATTGAAATCGAGCTGCAACTCAGCGACACCCTCCAGACTATTGAGGAACAAACAGGGAGTGATGCACATCTGCAAAGTTTGATATCAAGCTCAAACACTCATCCTGCCAGATGAAGGATTTCATCTTGCTTCTTAAAAAAATTATCTCTTTTTTTTTGTTGTTGTTTTTTGGCATGGTTCTCGAAGAGAAAATATTCTGGTTTAGAAGATTTGAATCAGAAATCAGAATTAGAACATTTGCCATGCAGTCAAAATCCACTGCACCAGAACAATTGTGCTGCATCTTCCAGTTTTGTAGGAAAACATGAATAGAACAGAAGCCTCTAGATAAGAAAAGATTTTAGAGCGATAATTGAGATCAAGTCCCAAACAATAACTGACCTGAAATCTGGCAGTGCTTGCCTGTGCAATGCAGTTAAAACTAATGAATATAAAGGAAGTTAAAAAGCCAGAAGTGTTTCGGGGGAATTTGACACACAGCTTCCAGGAACTCAAGGCACTGCAGGGAGGTGGGAAGCTCAGGATATTTTATTGCAGCAGCAGAACTCAGGATAAGTGGAATTATGCACACTCAGTTCTGAAAAAAAGAATAAATTGCCATTTGAATTCTTACTGCTGTTCAGCTGCTTCCTAATTCATTTCACTCTTGAACTGAACTTCTTTTTTTTTCACATTTTCTGTTTTTCAGCTAACCCAGCTCAGGGTCCTGCACTGCTGTTCTGAGGGTTAAATTTCACTGAGTAACTGGATGCCAATAATTATGTTTTTGTTGTAGGTGTCATATTACCAGTGAGTGATAAGCAGTGATAAGCAGTCATCCTTATTTTTATTATTTAGTCGGCTGCTGAGGTTATCTGAAGGAAGAGACTTCCTCCTCTCTCTGCTCACTCAGTCTGCAGTACGTTCCTATTGCTCTGTCACACGTGAATTTATCCCTGGCCTTACAGCACCTGTTTTCTTAAAAATATTTACAGATTTTTATTTCTGGTAATAGGACACCAAGTGGCAGACTGAGAGCATTCTGACCTGAGTGTAAATCCAATGCCACAGCGGGACTGATGCTGAGTTAACCCACAGTCATCCCTGAAATCCAACCAGAAACTGGAATCTCTTTTCTCTTTAAATTGGATCCAGATTTTCACTAAGAATATTTATCAAAATTATAGGATTTAATTCAGGGTTTTTTAAGATAGGAGTCAGAATCAACAGCAGATTTTCAAGCAGGAATTTTCAGACTTGTTTGAGAAAATCTCACCCAGGCAGTGCAGGTGTGTGAGACTCTTCCCCAAATTTACCCTGCAGAGACAGAGAGAGCTCCCAGCTCTGCTCCTCTCCAGACAGACTCAAGCTCTGGTAATATAAATACAAAATGTATTACTGAAGGATCAGACCTTTCATCTGTTATTATAAGTTTATTAAAAAAATAGATTGCCTTTGAGAAAAAAAAAAAAAAATCCTCAATCATCCTTTTTACACCAAGCTGCAAACAGTAAAATTCGATTATAAAAGGGAAGTTGTACTTTGTTTTCCTCAGGAGCTACTCAGAGTCATTTTCAAGTCAGTTCCCTCCTTAAAGCCACTGCTATCTATATGAAAAGAGTAACCAAATCGAAGGTGTTTCCTTATTCCACCATAAATTGACATGTTCTAACAAGACAGTCTGTTTGCTTTTATTGTTCAAAAGCCCCTAAGTCTTTACTGTCTGCTTCTCCACTTGTCTTAAATGTTTGATTAAGCACTGTGAGAATTGTCAGTATTGATAAACTTCTTTCCAGTACATTAAGCACTCTAATCCTTTACATTCCTACTCTATCTCTATTGCCAAGTCACTCGGGCTTCCTTAGCATTTGATTTTAGGCCAATATTTGCATTAGAAATGGCCCATAAATAAAAATTACTGTAAGAGCAGGAAAAAAATTGTTTTTCTACATCTGAAGATTTCTGACAGGAACAGCATGTGAAAGGCTCTGCTTGTTCCTCTGCAATCACAGCAACCAAAGAGCTGTCTAGTGAGCTAATTAAAAGGGGTAATTAAGCTCAGCACTTTTTCCCCCCAGTTTTCTAAAAATCTTAATTTTGAGGGGTGACAATGCTATTTGTCTTTCCTTCAGGAGCCTGAAGCAGCAGGAGGGATTTGGTGTCCGTGCTGTATTTTGGATTACACTGCTTTTTACTGGGATAATTCCATATTGGGGCTGTCACAGCTCAGGATGGACTCTGCCCATTTTTGGCACTGTCAGGGTCAGCATTTTGGTTTTCTTTTTTATTGCATTCTTTTCTCCAGACCACTCCAAGATTGAAATTCCCATGTCAAATACAAAATGTGTCATAATCTATTTCTCAGTGCTTAAAATTTCAGATTTAGAATGCAATATTTTAGAATGCAATATTGTATTATTTGATTATTTTTTTACTATATTTTTATTTCTCTCTATGAATTTCACTCAGGTGAGCTCTGGGGATAGAGGGACATTCCAGGGCTGCAGGGACATGCTGGAAATTATGCACATCTCTACCAGGTTTACACAAACAAAACACTGGCAGAAAACCTTAATATCCCTTTTTCTATATTTTTTTGAAAGTAAAACTGTAAACCTTGATCATTTGGATGCCAGAATTATTTGGTATCTCAACACTAACACGAATATATTAGGAAATATGTTGACACAAGCTTAACCATCTCACAAGGGGTACAGAACTCTGCCACTTCCAGGTGAAACCCAGCTTGGCCAGCACTTGTTTTTACCAAAATCTGGCCAAGGTGAGTGCAGCACTTGGGTATTTCACTCTTTAAAAGATTATTTGGGTATGCCACATGCAGCACAGAACAAATATCAATGATCATCCAGGGTAAAAGTGCATAGCCCAAGTCCCAACCCTGTAATCCTGACACAGACTTTGCTTCCAGGCACAGCACTGAGTATTTTGCCTGAGCAAAGGCAAGGAGGATCAGGCTCCACGGTGAGATTTCATATGAAAATGAAGTGGATGTGATACTTCCACCAGGCTCATTTAAAATGAAATAGGAGGGCTGCCTTTTTGTCTGTGCTGCTAATAAGAAAAATATGCTAGAATAGAAGGTAATTGTAATGAGGTATGTCCCCATTTTTCTCAATTTTGCCCAGTTTTCTTTGATATTATTACAGATGTCATATACAAATGGTATTCCTCCAGGGTGGATTCATTAATTTGGGAGCTGTACATTCTCCTAGTACATATATAAGGATTGACCATTTATACACAGGGGAGGAGAAAGGGTAGGAGACCCAGAGAAAACAGAGGGTGCAGCAGAGAACACTCTGTCTGCAGCATTCTTCATAAATAACACGAATCACACAGAATTGCCAGAGATTATTTTAATGGCTCCACCCTTATGCTGTTATGGTAATGACTGAGAGAGTTTGGAGCCCCTCCACCAGGGAAATTCTGCATCAAAAGAGTAAAATTCTGTAATGAACTTCAACTGCTGTTCAAAATTCTTTATCAGAACTTCTGGGATTAATAGTTTCACTATTTTTTTTTTTCCCCAAACAGCACTTTAAAAGGCCAGCAGAAAACACGCAGGATATCCAAAATTGATGCAACTCCTGTTGATTTCAGTGAAACAGGTGTGACTTCCCCCGAATGAATTCCTGCCTGATCTCTTCTGGATGTGGGAGAGAACAGCTTGGATGAGAGGCTCCTGCATGGGCAGGGACATTCTTCAAGGAAACTTAAATCCATTTAAACCTAAAGTTTACCTGCTGGGTTAGGGAATCAGGTTCGATCAATATTAAATTTGGATTTGTGCAGAGTTTCTCAGTCTGCCCTTTCTCTCCCGGTGGAAATCCTGCCCAGGGAGAACCTGTGGGATCAGCCTGTTTGTTTCTGCTTTCTGCCCACCCAGCACCAGGTCAGAGAGGCAGCAGCACCTGATGCATCCTGTGCCCGGGCACTGATTCCTGCCTGGGGAATCACGGATAGATCCTTATGTCAGTGGTGATTTAAAAAGCCACTGGGAATGTTCTGGTGCAGAGTGAGGCACTGAGCAACAGGTTCTCAGTGTTATTTTGGTTTCCTGTCCTGCCACAGGGCTGAAGGAGCAAACAGCCACTGCTGCCTCTGGTTTTGCTCCATCAGCACAGAGCCTGCCCTCACCACCAAAGGCTAAACTCACCGAGACTCTTTTCCCATCAATTAGCAACTCACTGCAATGCATCCCATTGATTCAACACAAAACCTCAGAGGGGGACAGAATGTGGCTCTGCAGAGCTGAGCACAAAGCACTGAAGGGTCTGCAGGCAGAGCAGGTGGGCTGAAGCAAAGGTGCTCTCTGCAGGCTGGCTGGAGGTGCAGATTTTCCATGAGACAATGAGGCACTGCCTGCTTGTGGATTTGGTACCTCCCAGATTCATCCTGCAGCCCCTTCTAGACAAGCCCCGAGATAATTGTTCCTGTTTAAAAAAAAAAAAGCTGTTCTTTCTTTGGCAGGAATCTCCTCTGTCTCTAAAGGGAGAGATTAAAGGGAAACCCTCAAAAGCTGCTCATCAGATGTAAACAAACCCGCCAGGGTTATTAGACACGTGGAAATAATGATACAAGGGGTTTCCAAGCATGATAACATCACTCTTTGTATCACACTAAATTAATAACATCTCTCAAGCACCTGCCTAAACCAGAAGTCTTTCCAAGAGACCAAGCACAACCTCTCTCATTAAATCAGCATTCAGGGAGCTAACTAGCAGATGCTGCTGACATGAACCCAAATGTAATCTCTTTAACCTTGTCCTGTGGGGAGCAGACAAGTCATGACCAAGTCATTCCAACTAAATTAGATTTTATGTGAAAGTGTATAATCTAAATTAAATTTGATTAAAATGATTCACTGATTTGTGTTTGCTTTTAAAGCTCCTAATGTAGCCAAGGTGACCAGTTTTCAGTAATCTGTGTAATCAGATTAATCTGGTTTTATATGGTTGGATCAAGATTTGTTTTTATCCCATAGATTTTTGTATATTAATCACATTGCTTGGATATGGACAGATTAGTTGTTTTCTATTCAGATAGAGGCTTGCCATAATTCAATTTTCACCGTGATAATGAAATCTAACTGTGGTGACCATGAAGAAGTGTGATGTAAAATATCTCAAACTATCTGCAAGGAGAGAAGGATCAGGCTGTGTAAATATACGGTAAAGGACACCAAATGTAAAATGTGAAACAATCCCACCCCCAGCATTTTCTTCAGTGGCAGACTTTGCTCTGACAGACTCAGGGCAGCACGAGGGCTGGAATTGTGCAGCTGCCTGTTTGTGCAGTGATAAATTTCCTGGGCTTAACCCCTTCACATCCTCTTCCCCTACTGGGAATTGGTGCAAGTGGGATGAGTCTTGGGCACTGCCTTAATTACATCTCGAAATCTTAATTGAATACCACTGGTGCTGATGAGTGGCTGCATTCTCAACACTAATCTCAGTCTGCAATCAGCAAACAACATAGAGCTACTAATTAAGACTTATTAAGTTAAAATGACAATTTTATCCAATATATGAAGTCAGGGGTTGCTGTGTGCTGGATGTGGCTGCTTTAATGGCAAAAGAAAGAAGATTTGGGCTCCAGGGCAAGAATTTCTGTCATTTTTTATAAGTGGCTGGTGTCACTTTTTCAGAGACAATTTCTCTGTTTCTTTCTGGTATCTGATGGGGTTTTTTTGTTTGAATTTTTTTTTCTTGCTCTTTTGGGCACCATGTATTTCACAGTGTGACAGCCCTGCTACAACCCCACAGCTCTGCAGTGAACAGGATTTAGCAGAAGGTTACAGCTCATCTCTGGAGCTTTAGCAGAGCTGAAACAGTGCCTGGTTCAGGGCTGCAGGAGCAAAGGAAGGTGCACTGTTGGTGATGTAGCCCAGGTGATTGTGCTGTACAATCCTCAGGTTAAATTTTGGGTTACACACAGAAAGAACTGCCAACACTTGATGTAACTATGGCAGAATATCAGAATAAATCAAAGGGGGTGAAGTGTTCAGGGCTTACCTGGCACTTGGTTGCTTTAAGCTGTTTTTCTCACACCCTTAATTACCACAACTTCAGCTCCTTGCTCATTTTTCCTTATCACATCAACAAATCCTGTGTAGACCAGCTAGTTCCCTAAGCCTGTTCCCTGCCTGTGGAACAAAACCCTTCAGCTCATGTTTAATTTCAGCTGTGGGAATATCTTCAGAGGCTTAAATGGGATTCTTCAGAGGCTTTAATTTCGTGAGCTTCTGCTCCTTTTTGAATGGGAGCAGAGGAAACTTCCCTCTTCCTCAAAGACTGGGCCTGAAATCTGCTTTGGAGCGTCCAACAATTTGTTTAGTATGTTCCTTCTCATGACAACATCTCTGGTGTTAGAACCATTATGAAGAGAATAAAAGCATGAGTCAGTGAACTGCTCCCTTCTCTTCATTCTCCACTGGGAACCAGGCAAAAATATTCCACCTCAGCATCTGCACTGGTTCTGAGCTAAGAGTTTCCTTTGTCCTGCTTGTTTTTATTGAGTGGGAGAACAGAAAACAACAGAAGTTTTTCCCCTGTTCTATAGGATCACGCCTCACTTTATTCTTCACTGCAATAAAAAAAGTGCACCGTGCTTCACTTCTACTTTTTAAGCTTTGCATTGTCTTTCTAAATAGAAATTCACCTCGGTGAGTGGAACTTAAACAGGAGTGAAGGCACTGGAGCAATTCTGCTTCTGAAAGTGAGCTAGAAAAGCTCTGTGGTGAGTGAGGAAACAAGATCAGCTGAGTGCTGCTCCAAGGAAGGCTATAAAATCCCTTCAATCACTCTCCTTCTCTACATTTTGCACATGACAAATGCTCTTTCACTGGATCTTGATAACTGCCCCAAAAAAAGAGGGAAGAAGAGAGAACCTGTAGCTCCTGAAAAGCAAGTATAGGCCAACCTAATAATCTCACTTATGTTCATTCATATTTAAACTACAGTTTTATGTTTGGAAAGTTTGTGACCAGAAAAGTGAAGTGCTTTGCAAGATTGTCTTAAATTAAAAAAAAATAAATCACCAGTCATTGTTACTGTAAAGAATAGCTCCTTATTTTTCATATCTAAAAGATTGAACCCTTCACAATGATTAATAAAGTCTGGTTGTTATCTACTTTTGTCATAAAAAATGATATACAAAAGAAACAGCCTGAAAAAACACAAAGGTAAAACGCCAGCATGAACATTTGTACCGACACTGCTAATTAAAAGACTTAACTTATTAGTCTTTAAGTAGCAAAAAAAGAGAGAAACAAACAAGTATAATTTGGCAGATTAATTTTATGTTCTGTTCTATTTAATCAAACTATACCTATAGTGAAAATGACAAATCTGAGTTGTCAGACTATGGATGATAAGAAAGATAAAGGTCATATATTTTAATGTCATAGAAGGTCTTATTAAAGGAACCCTAATTACATTAGGTGTCCATGAAACATTAATTAAATACTGTCTGAAATAATTAGGTCCAAGTTACTGATGATTTAATTAAACTCAGTTTTTTATTTTATAAGAAAACTACAGGTCCAGTATCAGTCTGCTGGCAGGGTAATTGATAATGTGTCAGAGGAGCAAAACAGTAACCTTGACCAGCTGCATGGGAAGGACATTTTGGGGAGCAGGGTGTCCATTGCTTGTGGGCAGGAGCACATGGGCTGTGCTTGGGGTGTCCCAGAGCGTGCAGAATCCAGAGAGAGAAAGGTTTGGGCTCGTGGCCTCAACTTGTGTGAGCTGTTACAGCTTGTGAGGGGATCATCCCATGCCTCTTAATTCAAACTCTGGTGAAGGTCTTTGCCTTACCAAGCTAATTGGACTTCTCCAGCACAAGGCAGATGCACACTCAAAAATTCTGGGTTTATATTGTCCACCACACACCCCCACAAAGTTCTAAACCCTTCTTCTCTTCCCCTCTACAAAGAGACAACGATGGAGTAAACAGATAAAAATTCCTCTGCATACAGGAGGCTGTGGATGGATAAAGAAAGTGTGACTGGAGCAGCTGGGCTGGCAAGGTGCTTCCCTGATCCTTCAGGATGAGGGAAATATTGCATGAGTGAAGCATCATCCCCTACTTAACACTGTCAGGATATATGTGAGATCATCCAGGAAAAGAGAGAGAATTGGAAAGGTGAGAAATATGCTTTTGTATGTGGAGTGAGGCAGTGAAGGAATTTGGAGGGAAAAAGAGCATTTTCCTGTCTGTTCCATGAGTGGGAACACAGACTCTGTGGCACTCCAGGGACGGACTCTGACTGGGTTCTGTCACCCCACCTCCACTGGCAAGATTTAAATCTTCCTCTTCTCCCAAGCTGCCTGGCTGATCTCAGCCAAACAAACCTCACACCTCAATTTCTCCCTTGTAAAATGAAAAGGAACATCTTTAGTGCTTCATAGTTACGAGTCCTGCCTGATGCCTGTGAGGGATCACTCTGCAGAACAGCACTATTGAAATGTAAAATTGTTGGGCGATGGAAGAGATGGGTCTCCATGGTTTGCATCATGAAGCCAATTTTATTGAACACACTGCTGATTTATAGACTTTTCAAGCATCAGCTAAAACAATAATAACCATATCTATGTTCTCAGTAACATTGCTGAATTATGGGCTGGCAGAGACTGGTACAGGCCTGCACTGTCTTGCACACACACACACACACCCCCCCTGATCTCTTCCTCCTTCAGGGTCCTGCCTCGACTTGCCAGGGTTTGTGGTCCTCTAGGACATCTACTTCTTTAATAAGTTCAGCAGTACTTTGAGTCCTGCTTCCTGGCTGTATTCCTACACAAAATATTGACCTGAGAGTTGTAAAAAGCAGCGGCAGCCTCATGGCTGCAGTGAGAGCCACCCTTCCCTGAGATCAGCAACCACCGAGTGTCACACAGACAGCACAAACATCACCCTGGCCACACATGGACAGTGCCTAATTGTTGTAGGAGCCCTCTTATGAGAGCATAAAAATGAGCCAAGACACAGACTTGTTGTTTCTCACAGCATGAAAAGGGTCCTGGTTTATTCCTCTTTCCACCTCAGCCATCCTGACCCCAACCATTCACTGACTCTGCCTGCAGCAGCTCCTGCTGGAGGTTTCCCTTGCAGCCTCTGAGTGCAGGGATCGGTGTGCACAGTGTGACTGCAGGGATCCGTGTGCAGCTCTGACTGCAGGGATGGATCCGTGTGCAGCTCTGACTGCAGGCTTTCACCCTGCTAGACTGTGACTGCAGGTTCCAACCACAGGCTCTGACTGCACACCCAGCCTGAGCTCACAGCAGGGATTCTCTCTCCCCAGGATCTTTCTTCATGATTCTGTCCTTCCTGCTCCTCAAGGCTCCTCCTCTAGGATGATCCTCCCCTCACCAGCTCACCCCCTCTTTTATCTTACTCATCCTTATTGGCTATAGCTGTTACTCATCAGGGCCAGGCTGTATTGGGTAATTAACACAGCTGTTACTGTGAGGTCACCTGTATTCCCTTCTCCTACACCTAAGGAAAAGGTTCCAGGGTATCCTCTGGACAATTAGCACTGCTCACATGGAGGGTTCTGGGTGAACACAACAGGAGAATCAATTTGTAATTAAAACCTGTGTGCTTCCTAAACATTCACTTCCACAGAGAGCCTTCTGTTTTCAAAAGGGAATTGACTTGCTGCTACACAACAAAAAAGATTTTTAAAAATTAAAGAACCACACCAGAGGCATCCCACAGTTTGTGTTGTGCAGAGTAAAGCAGATTCCACAAAGGAACACTCATTTTATCCTTTTGATAAAGCTCTATGAGTTAAGGAAACCATTGATATAAAAAGATCATTGAAGAGCCTATTATTTCACTATGGAAAAGTAATAAATTCTTAAAACCAGAAAAGTTCACCACAATTATCACTGGCAGGATGTTCTGGGATTTTAAACCAGAGTTGTCATCATGACACCTAACAAATACCTGTATTTCACAAGAGATACGTAAATGATTCCAAAGGGCTAAGGAAATGTTATTAACTGGTAAAATCTCTTAATTTAATCCATAAAGACAATTTTGCAAGAAATATCACAGTTGTCTGATCAGCACTTCTGGGGAGATGGGATGTGCTCTATATTGGGTATGTAAAACATCCCAGCTGCACTGGGCACAAATACACAAATATAAAACACCAAGTACCTTTGTGTTTGCTGCTGCTTTCCCATCTTCCTCCAGAGGTTCGTGAAACTTTTCTCTCAGGCTTTTCCAGCTGTGAATCCCCTCTCATTAAAGATGAAGACTGAAATACAAAGAAAGACTGATTTTAAAGAGTAATGGAATTTTGTTTGTTTTTAAAGGAAGCTTTCTTCGAGTACTTCAAAAGACAAAACCAGATAAAATTTTGTTCTTTTTCTCTGCATGACATCCTAATTCATGTTCCTAAATTTATGATGTAAAATATTCCTACATTTTACCTTGCCTGAGTCCTTGTGCCATCTGTGTAAAGCTGCTCACACAAAACCCCTAAAATCCTTCAGGCAAAAATAAAATTTTATTATTAAATTTGTCATTAAATCCCCTTACTTTGACTGTTACAGCAATCAGTACAACAGTATGAATTAACTTGTGTACAATGTTTCAAAACTAGTAAAACCACAAACATAGGAGGTACCAATGAGCAATTAAGCAAGCAAAGCTTTATTATTAATGTGCTGTCCCCAAATAATCTGTTGCCACTGTTTAGTAGCAGGGTACCTGTATAAAAATGGCATTTTTTCCCTGAAAGTCCAAATTTCCACTGAAATAAATTGCCTTTAAAGCTGTTTTTGATGCACTTTTCAAACCACAGAACCTTCCATGCATTTGACAAGGACCCAATTGAGTAAACATCCCTAAATAAGGAGCACTTTATACGTGTGCTGCAATTTAAAACATTGTGTTCTATGCTGGTTTTTTTTTTTTTTTTTTGATGAGGCACACAAACACAGGGTGCAAGGTACTGCAGGGTCATTGTCTGCCTGCAGACAGGGCACAGACAAAGCAGAGCCAGCCCTGAAAGGAGTCGGGGCTCTGGGACAAAGGGAAAAGCAGATGAATTAATGGGAAACTGATAACGGGGTGTCAAACAGGACCCTGCTCAATACCTACAAATTCCACCCAGCAGGGAACTCCCCAGCCAAGTTTTAGGTGGTTTGGGATGTAACTCCAGCCCTGCTGCAGCACACAGTCCCTGCAGGCAGATATTCCAGCTCTTCTCTCAAATTCGGTACCATCAATTTGTTCATGACCAGTTGGAGTCAAAACTGGTGGAGCCTTTACTGATATTTGTTGCCTTTGGGAATTTGTCTTTTTTCCTTTTTTTTAAGTGTAAAAACCTAAAAGAGCTAAGTAAATACTATTAAATATAAAACATGGTGAAGGCAATAATTAATTTTTTTATATACAAGATGATGAGCTGGATTCTGCTCTTCTAACCTAAGCAAAACACAAACTGCAACGGAAATTCTGCTTCATTTACTTAACTGGATCAAGTCCTGTTCAGCAGGATCCCTTTATGTCACTGTAGCAATCAAATAATTTAGAAAAACGACCTCTCAAATGAATTATTTCTAAAATGACATTAACTGTCAGCAAAACAGGTGAAGGAAAGGAAAACAGCTGCTTCTGTTTTACCTGCTCAGCCACCTGTTAACTGAAATGAATGAACAAACTGAGCACTGCTGGGGAATCCTTGGATCTCCTGAAGAGTGTCCAGAAAATCAGCTGCCGTTCAAAGACACATTGGTGACAGATTTATATAAGTTAAATTACAATTACATGCTATGCAAAAAAAATTTTATCAGACTGCCAAGGCTGAGAAAGAGTTTAAAAAATTAAAAAGCTTTAAGCAGTGTTAGTACCCCAAATTCTAGACAGAAACAAGCTTGAACATTGACAATAACATTGGCAAAATTTGTTATTTGAAAAACCCATAAGCTGTGCATACATTTGCAACAATTCTCCCCCCAAATATTTCTAAATATTTCCTTCAGACTTTAACAGCAACGCAGATCCAGTAAAAATTCCTTTGTGTGAGCAAAGATGTTCTGCTAGAGCTGTGCCATGGCACACAGCTCCCCACGAAATCATGAAAGTCAGCAAAACAACATGGCAGAAGCAGATCTACAATTAACAAACAAAATTTGACAAGGCAGTTGCTGGATCTGTACTTATTTTTACCTTACAAGCACTTACCTGATGTCTTGTGCAATGTGTTATAAAGATATTTCCTAAAAGATTTTGGCAAATGAATTATGTGGCTGAAATGCAATAACGAAGGTAGAAATTTGCCCTGTTATCAGTCACACACATTCAAGCAGAAAGCCAGTGCAGCACAGTAGATAGAACTATAAGCTCTGGGATCTTCTCATTCAACCAAGATTGCTTCATACAAAAGTTGACAATACACTAGTGAAAGCCATTGTTGATATTCAACATTTTTTAAATAGCTGAACAGAATAGACAATAAGGCATGAAGGAAAACTTGGATAGGAGGCTGGCCTGGAGTCTGGGTTCAGAAAGGGAAAAAAAAAGCATTAAAAATGGACAATAAATATGTGATTCTCATTTTTTGCCCTGAATGTGTCAATTAACTGATCTTTACTGTGCTGAAATTCCGCTGGTTTTAAAGGGAGAACAAAATATAAACCATAATTTTTTTAATTTCATCCATTTAAGTCTAGGTGCAGTTTGAAATACTGACACTGAGAGAGACAAATGTTTTTGTGGTTCACATTCACCACCAGCTAATGTAAATTAAGAGCTTTGTAAAATCACTGCAAGATCCTCCCATTAATTGTCAGACCCACCTGCCCAGGCTGAGGAGATCATACATTCACACATTTCAGTCCTCATATCAGAAAAAAAGATTCCTGTGAAATATTTTTTTAAACTGTGAAAAATCCAGTATTTATATTTCCTGTTATTGTGTCTGAACTCCTGATTTCCTCAATAAAAAGGTATCAGAGCACTGTACCCAGTCTTTGAAGAGTTCATAACATTTCAGAGATCTTGCACGTGGCAGATAATGGTTTATTTTAACAGCTGCTTGTATTTGGTTTGCTTTGCCCAAGATTTCAGTGCCAACAGAGGAAAATCCCACCTTGACCAATTCTGAGAAACTGCATCAGCAAAAAATACTTTATATTTTGTACTGGCACACCTGAAACACCTTGTGTAGACCATACTAAACCCAGCTAAGGATGAGTTTAAACAATTTTATTTCTTAATAATTTAGATAAGGGAGCAAAGCTTCCTACTTTACTCTTACTCAGACCTGTGTTATTTCTCCAACTCTGCCTTGGTTTTTATTGTACGCTACTTCACCCGTGCAGCACATATTCAGTATTGCTTTCTCCATTTTTTTAGTTTTTAATTTCTTTTATAGGAGATTAGGTTATTTCAACCTAGACCAAGCAGTTTATGATGAATGTTGGTAGAGGAATTTAGCATGGGAGGATGTTTGTTTGTTTGTTTGTTTGTTTGTTAACCCTGTTGTATTATCCACTAATTCTGTCCTGAGCTCAGAATGTGGAATGTAACTGCATCTCATAGTGCATTTTCCCCTCTTATTTTCAGTCCTGTTAGGTATGTGAGTAGAATTTAGACATCACCTACACTTTTTTAGCCTTCCTTGAAGAAAGGACATTGCTTGGTTTGTCTGTGCTCTGTGTGTGCTGCTCTTCCAGTAAATATCTGGAAGTCCAGTTGTGTCCAAAACTTGGCACCAAGCACACACATTTTTGTCAAAACTGGATTTGCCACTGATGTGGGGAATGCAAGAATTGATCAGCAGATGGCTCCAAGCAGAGTGCCAGGGAAGGAATTCTGAACAGGGAAGGGTGGCCTTGATGACATCCTCCTAAATGGCTCTTACCTGAGCCCCCCTAAGGATATTTCCCCTAAAGGCAAGGATTGAAACCAGCTGAGGATCCTTTGCACTGCTGCAAAGCACAATGGCTGCAACCATTCCCATTTCCATTTATCTCCATCTCCGTCATCTCCATCGTTTCCATCATCTCCATCATCATCTCCATTTCCATCTCCATCTCCATCTCCATTTCCATTTCCATTTCTTTCCATCTCCGTCTCCATCTCTGTCTGCATCTCCACCTCCATCATCATCTCCATTTCCATCTCCATCTCCATTTCCATTTCCATCTCCATCTCCATTTCCATCTCCACCTCCATCTCCATCTCCATCTCCATTTCCATTTCCATTTCCATTTCCATCTCCGTCTCCATTTCCATATCTGTTTCCATTTCCATTTCCATCTCCATGTTCAGATGCCCCTCTAGGACAGTCCTAGGACACATCCCCTATTTTAGTTGTATTTGCCAATCCAGACTTTGGCTGGAAGTCACTCTCAGACAGCAGAGTGGAATTAGATTGAATTGAGGCCACTTTGCTCCAGGGTCCTTTATAAGGCATCACCATCACCATAAACAAGATTTTCTCTGACCTTGGGAACAGAAGTGGGTCAAATCACCCCAGCCAGGAGAGTTGGAAGGAAAACTTCTGGTCCTTCCACCACTGCAGCTGGAAGTGTCTCCCAGCAGCTCATCCATACCCTTGGATGTTGGAATTTACACAGAACAGGTAGGATTGCACTAATATTTGCAAAGCTGACGCTTACCAGAGTCAATCCCTGCGAATTGTCCAGCCCATTGTGAAACATTTTCCAAGCTAAAAAGAAGCAAGTTGGATGCCTCCATTCATGTCAGGAAGAAAGCAGACATTTTGCTTTGAAGTGGCCTTCGAGTCTAAGTCACACAATGACACCTCCAGCTCTTTCACTGAAATTAATTGCATTGATTTTCAATTAGTGCATTGATGTTGGTGGACATTTTCACGTGCCAGAGGATTGGGTCTAAACCAGCCAGAGATGTGACATCTGTATTGAACACTATTCCCTTTCCTCTTGTTCCTATCAGGCTATAAAACAACTTTCCACAAGAAATCTAAACACCAAACATCAGTGTAATTTGCAATACCTTTTTATGTCTTTTGTTCCTTCTTGACACTTTGACTGAATCATTTTCACTCTGATTTGCAATCTAAACAATTACATAAACTTCTGGGTTTCATCTCCCAGATAGCTGTGCAAGATCTTTTTATGCAGCAGTGCTCATAGGAAAAACCTGGTTCTAAAAGCATTATTGACTGTACTACAAAGCTACGTGAGAAGAAATCAGAATATGAACCTGAGCTCTTTTTACATCTTATCCAAAGCTGTGAATCACAGAGCACCTCAGCTTTCAAACAGGCAGAAGATTTAAATAAGGAGAGGAATCCACCACGGGTTTTCTGGGTCAGGTTCCTCCTGTGTTATTACACAGATGCTATAGACACACTGTCTGTTTAAAATTTGCCTCTTCTTAAAAGGATGAGAAATTCTTTTCTCAAGCCCCCAGTGTTTCACCCAGTGGAATTCTAAAATTGTCAGTAATAATTCTGTAAATTATGTCTACAAGAAAATTGCAGTTCTGTCCTTCTGAAGGAAAGGATTATTTTACCACACGGCTCAGTGTTCATCTCTGAAAATCACTTATTAGGCTGCCCTTGGCAAATTCACAAACTGCAGTTGTCAGGACCATCATAAAGTTGTATGCAACATCAATTTAACGATAACATTACACTGGTTTTCCCTCCAGCCTTGCATGGAGCCTGTGAATTTGTGGGAAAGAGATATTCAATACCAATGTACCCCTGAACAATGCAGAAAATGACAGATCTGTGTTCTGAGGACATAACATACACCTTGTCCACATTTCACTTGGCTCCTTTCAAACAGCTGCCAATCCTGCCTCCAGATAAGTACAGAACATTACGTGTATTCAGAAACTGTTTAAATTATTTTAAAGTTTTAGGTTACTACTTTAATTGGAAAGTCTTAATTTTCCTCTCTTCCTAAAGCCACGATATGAATTCTGCTCTCATTGTTACAACGTTCTGTGATATAAGCCTGCTATAATTTAGCACTCAACTGCACTGAATCCCATTATGAAGTCTCATCTTATATCACGCAGAGTATATCTGAGTATAAAACATAAAATGCTTAGCTTGTAAGGATAGGGAGCTTGTCATCTCTTTAATTTGATCACTAAAGTGGAATTTTGGATTAAAAAAAAAAGTTGGACTATAATGGCAAGATAATGCTAAATATCCAGATTTTTAAAATGACTGACATGCTGTGCATTGCAGAGATAGAGATATGTGTGACCTTCACAGAAGTTAATTAAAATATGGAGAAAAAAAAATTCAAACTGTGCTTTTTTTTTTTTTTTTTCCCCCCCAAGGAAGTGTGTATTTCAAATGTCCCTGGCCCTAAGAAATATATGGGGTAGTCCAAGATGTCTCCTATTTGCCATACAAGGTCCCCTTGAATAACTTCTCTCTGGAGATTGTGACAGGGAGGGTGCCTCTGTCACCCTGATATTTACATGTTTAACAGAAATCTTCTGCTGGCCCATGTGTGACATTTGGGCTTTGAACATTCAAGCTGTTCTCAAGAAATCCTGGGGTAGACCTTAAATGGAACATTTGTGTTGACCTTGCAGTAGAATCATAGAAATGTTTAGGTTAGAAAAGATCTTTAAGGTAATTGAGTCTAATTGTTGTTATTATCTAATGATTTCTTTCCTTAATGTAATTATCTTAAATTTGCAGTAATAAGTATATTGCAGTGATAAATATAGAGACTTTCTGATTTACTGAATTATGTTACAGCAGTAAGAAAAAAGTGGTAGAAATAATGTAACTTATTAAAAAAATGTTATTTGCTTGATGAAATATCAGCCTGAAAATTCAATGAGTGTCTTCAAGTAATGTTTGAGCAACGGTCATGAAGAAGATTAATAAATCAGTGTTTGCTTGCAAATTTGAAACAAATTCCTTTTGGTACACTCACTGCTCACTGACTGCTCAACAGCTGCAGTAAGTTACTTGAAAATGCCCAGATTTCTGAGATACAAAGATTTGTGGGACCTGAACAGGGAAATAATGTTCTGTGTTCCACAGGGTGCTTCCAGGATTGCCCCAGATTTCACATCCTGGGTTGGGGTGGAGCAAACCTCAATTTGAACCCCATGGCAAAAGCTCTTACCTATGAAGATCTAATACAAGCCTTTGTTTTCTACTCTGTTCCACCTCTTTTGCCATAAGAACCAAGCAGTTTAGGAGATGGAATGCTGTCCTGTTTTTTATTGGAGCTGTTCTAGGTTGCAAATTAATCAAATATTGTTTCCACAGGAACTAAAACACACCTAGGTCTGCTGCAGCTCAGGAGAACCATCCAAGCATGGCAAGGGGCCATGGAGCCCTCCCAAATCCCATCCTCAGCTGGGCTCTTTCCACATTGTCCATCCACAGCTGTCTGATTTATGTGGATTATTAAGTGTTTCACCCCCTCAGCAGGGTTGGATAAAGGAAATTTATGACACAACCAGCAACAGCTTCGTGGCCAGGCTGTGATGGGCCAGGTGGTGTAAGGGCAGTGCAAGAGGGTCGGGCTGTAAATCAAAATATTCCAAGGGTCTGGTGTTCATGGAAAGGGACCTTAAACCTGAGGAGCCTTTTCCACTGAAAGTCTTCCCAAAGTGCTCTGATCATGAAAGTTTTCCTTTCAGTGAGCTGATGTTTTCTGACAAAAAAACCCTTTGTCTATCCTTGATAGCACTGATGGCAAATATGGGGGTGAAATAAAAGATTTGCCGCCGCTGGAAATAATATTTGTAAAAATGATTGCAAACACACGTTTCCATTGAGGAAAGGAAAAGGTGTTAACAATGAGTGGCTAAATACTTGCTGCTCACATAAAGAGACTTTTTTATTTCCTGGCACAATCCTGGAGCATAAGACATGGAGGTGGGCTTGGGGGAAAAGATGCAATAAACAGTGGACTCCTTTTTTTTTTTTACAATAAATTTTCATAAAAATATCTACAAAAAGGCCAAGTTAGCAGTGTTGGATATTACAATGTATTTGATTAATTTTTTTCTTTTTTAATATAAAATTGTCAGATAATCTTGTCCGGTAAAAATACTACATTTTAAAATTCACCGTGGAGCTGTCAGGCTCCCACAGCCTCTTAGAGCTGGAGCTGGTACTGAGCTTGTGCTCCTTGTCAAAATTTAATGAGACGACCAGTTCTAAAATAATTGAATTTTCATATCAGAGCGAACCAGGATTACTCAGACAATAAAAATGCTGAGTCCTGTACTGTTACTGGCAAATACCTTTTGCTTTGCTCATGGAATCAGTATGTAAATGTTCAGGGTTTGTATTTAAGGCATCTTATGCATTTAGAGTTGTACTACTGGCAATAATTTCAAATGGTGCTGTTGATAAGTAGCTGGGATTTTTTTTTTTAATAATGTTCAAACTGTAATTTGTTTGGTGATTCGGGATAAGCATTTGGTTTATATTTTATATAAATGTTAATGCACTCGCAGTTTAATTATATTTTTCTTAACTTTCAGCGTTTCAAAAGTAGAATTTGAAGGCCACTCCATCAGATTGTCTTGCCTCCATGGAATACTTATGAGTACAGTCCCACTGACTTTTGACTTTAAAAAGTGGAACTGTCCCCAAAGTTAATGCCAGCTCCAGAGGGTGAATGTGTGTGCTGAGGCATGAAGAGCAGGACAATGCTGGATGTATTCCTCAGCCTGCAGGTTGAAAAGTCAGAGACAAAAGGTCCCCATCAGAAGTACAAAAGGATTAAAAACCAAACCAAAACCAAAACCCCACCCCTGAGTGGGATTATTTACATAAATGCTTCCAGAAACACTGAAATGTACTTCAGCAATGCAGGGGTTGGTGCTGCAGAAAGGGCTCACGGAAATAATTAAAGAGGTTCTCAAGAAATCACCAGGCTGAACACTCCCAACACCTGTATTTCCTTTTCTTGTTTTCCAGAGATTATTATGAGGTATAAACGTGCAAGAATAAGGATTGCCAAACTTTTCCAGCTGCCCAAGTGTGAGTTCAGTATTTCTGAGCCTGAGAGAATTTTCTGCTTGCTAACCATTGCTATCTCCTTCTCAAAGGGAAAGCTGTCAACAGTTTTCTCTTCTCAAAATATCTTTTCTCATTTCTCATAACATCTCTAAGTAAACAATGCCTTTTTCTCATAACAATTTCCCCAGGTGTTGTTCTCTATTACTGAACCAATGGAAAGAGGTGTCAGTCCTACTGACCAATAAATAACTCTTTTTATCAAAGCATGCTATATAAGAAGCAAAAAGATTGTAAATAAAGCCTTCTGATGTTCTCACAGTAAACTGGAGTCAAACTATCTTTATTTTCATGTCCTACTGCAACACCCAAGTGTCTGGGACTGTCTTGGCATCAGAATTTTGATTGACTGCATGAAGCTGTGTTGAGTTTTCAGCGTGTGGCAAGAACTATTTGACCATAATTCACAAGGAGGGAGAGCTCCTAAACAACTCCCAGCACACAAAAGGCCTTTGATCCATTTTTCCATGACACTTCCCAGCCCATCTTCCTACAAAAAAAACCCAAAAGCCTCAGAATTAACACTTAAAGCAGAACCCTTAACCCTTAATTAGCCAGATGTAATTCTGTTTCTTTGCCCAGCTCAGCTAATTTAACAGATGTTCATGTGTAGCTGCCTCAGATGTGCAAATTCCAAAATCCATACAAGAGAGGGGAATTAAAAAAAATACATTTCCAAACTCAAAAAAGAGTCTGTGAGACAAATTTAAAGCACTGAATTCTGAAAAAAGATGAACTGGAAAAGTCTCTGCTGGGATTGCTGTCCTGCTCCCTTCTGGGCAGGGAGGAGCCTGCACTGCTGTGGGAGAGGCAGTTTAGTCCTGAACACTGAATTTAAAAAATGAGGAAATGCAGGGAAGAGGCAATCTAAAGGAAACAAATGCAGCTCCAGTGTTTCACTTGGATGATGGCAGGGCTGTGGTGGAGGTCTTGTAAGACCTGTAGGGCCACGTGAACATCTGGATTTTTTTGGTTGTTATTACAGTGATATTGGTTGGGAAAGATATTATTATTAATAATGGCATTAAATGGCATTAAGTGGTCAAGTGTATTTGTCTTTCCAGTCTGCAATCTAAACCACTTCAAAATTACATAATTGATATTTCCACTTTTTTTTTTTTCTGCAGATGAAGATGATCTGTAAAAAACATAATCTCTCTCAGATGAGGTTTCTTTACATCTAGAGGTGGGGTGAAGTTATATGGATATTGTCCCATGTTACTACAAGTTAAGCAGTCATAAAATTACAGAATCACAGGTTAGGGTTGGAAAGTGTTGGAACCCTGGAAACTTAGAGTTTAAGGCTTTAGAATATAGTAATATATATATAAAGCAAAATGGAGGATTTAGGGTGTTGGCTAAGTTCTCCTTTTTTACCTTCTTCTTCCTGGGTTTGGGTGGTGTTTTGTAATTGGGTGAAAAAATATTTATTCCGGGCCACCGGTGTTTGGTTATTGGGTTAAAAGTAAAAATAATTTAGGTGTCATGTTGTTATTGGATAATTTATGCTTAAAAGACCTTGGAAAGAGTTAGAGACTGAGCTATTTTTCACTTTGTTAGCTAGAGCTCACAACTCTAGAGAGACTGTGAGACTGTGTTATAGACAAGAATTAATAAAGATCTGAGTCCAAACACAAACATTGCATCTCTTGAGCATTTAATCCCAGCTCTAACAGAAGAAAAGAAGATAAAAATCCAACAGGAAAGGACCTAGAAGTCAACTTGGGCAACTTCAGGCTGTCTCTGTCTTTTCCCATTTGCCTCACACTGTCATTTGCTCAGACTTTAAATTCAGTGTTGTTTCTGATCTCATGGCACCTGAGTTCCCGTATCCCACTGAACCTTAAAACACAATATCATATTTACCAGGAATTATATCCATTTATTTTCACTCTGTTCCTCCTGAAAGCTTTCCTACTCGAGTATGACTTTAACAATACCTTACATATTTCTCTCCCTCAATTATGAACAGATTTTACCCGCTGAAAATTGCTGCTGGCAGGAGCTGTGCATCAGTAATGAGGTGTCACCTCTGCGCCCTGGAAAATGCTCTTAAAGACAGCAACACTGAGCAGTGGGCAACTGCATCAGGTGACTCAAGAAATCAGCAGCTTTTTATTTCCTGAAATGAACTGAAAAATGTCAGTTGTAATGGACAAATAAGGAATAAAATCTTGTGACAGCTTCTTAAAGCCTGCGAAATAGGGAAATATTGCACAGTGAGATCAAACTTTGTATTTCAAACCACGAGTTTCTGCCCAAATGATCACTTGCAAGAAAATAAAATTGAAACAAGACTGAAACATTTTATGCAGCTATAAGACAGGATCACTTGGAAAGGCCCCAGAGTGAACAACTGAAAACTGCAGGCTCCAGAGCAAGAGGTGTTTCCCATTTTAGCTAAAGGATGCTGCCTTGTGTCAGAAACTGTTTGTTTCTCATTTTCTGGATGGCCCTTTCCCAAATTTCCAGCAGGAAAAGCTTCAGCAATAACGATGTTTGAGCAACTGAATATTACTGGGGGGATTTTTTGGTAGGTTTTTTGGTTTGCTTTTTGGGTCTTTTGGTTTGTTTGTTGGGGGAGTTGTTGCTCTTGTTCGGTTTTTGAGTTTTTGTTTGGGTTTTTTTGGGTTTTGGGGTGGTTGTTTTTGGTTTTTTTTTTTTTGAGGTGAGCAATAGAATTTAAAGAAAACTTGATTTTGTGTTAAAACCCCAAGTGGAAGCAGTGAGGTGGCTTCACTGTCTCTGCTGCAGTGTTGGCAAGATCCAGAAGAGCCAGGAGAAGAGTAACTCAGCCAGTTTTGAGTTACATTTGTACCAATTGCACAGGGTGAGTCACTTCTGCAAAAATCCTGAGTTCTATTAACGTACAGGACTGCATTTAATGCACTGGCTTTTCAAGGCTTGCCTAAATTGTGATGCAGCAGCTGAGAAAAGGCAGGTAAAGCTCATTAATCTTATTAAACACTTTAAATTCTCTGGAGGTAAACATTTTTCAGCCTGAACCTGAAGCTCAGCATTGGTGTTTTTAGGATTGATGCATCTCTACAACCTCCCCCTGCCCTTTTGCATTTACACTGGAGCAACTTCTCCTCAGAGCAAATGTGTAATAAACATCATTTCTGTGTACAGTGGGGACATCCAGGGGGTTTGGTGACAGAATGCTCATCTCTGAGTAATCAGCCCAAAAATGCATTTTGCCCCACGACTAAAATAAGATAAAAGAGTCACTAATATGGTCCTTTAGCCCTAACAGACTTTAAAACCCCATTTCTATATCTCAGATCAACTTTATTATATTACAGTAATTACACAAGGGGGGAAAAAAAGTAATGATGATAATGTCAGGCACATTTAACCTCCCCTGGTGTCCCAGGATTCTCGGCACCGAGGGCTCAAGGAAAGGCCTTCCCTGACTTCCCGATAAGTGGATGAGTGATTATCCCCCTTGTTAATGGGCAATGACAGAGAAAAGTCCTCCAATATGGGCAGAATATTCATGAGGGGGCTGCACCAGCCGAGATAAGGACACAAGATGCCACAAGCAATCACTTATGAGAACACCAGGAAGGAAATGTTCACTCTGGGGGACACTGAGCCAGGCTTGGGGGCTCTGGGTGAGGCTGACAGGAGGACAGAGCCATGGATGGCATCTGGGGACAGGGACTGGCCCGGGGTTGGGTTTGACCAGTGCAGAGTGTTTGGCACCACGTCCTCCTGGTCATCCTACATTGTGGCCCTGCCCACCAGGCAGGGAATGGGGGGTCCTCAAGGTTCCCTCCAACCCAAACCATTCCATGATTCCATGACAATTTCAGCTGCCATGTGTCAGGGTGGGATTTACCTGCACCTGGAATTGTTGGAACCCTGGGCACTGAGAATTTCAGGCTTTCTGTGCTGACAGGCACTGACCCCCAAGCAAACACTGCATTGACCTGAGGCCATGGAAAAGGCTTCCAAAATTGAGTGACAGCACTGGGATTGTGGGTGTGGAGTTTGAATAGAAGTGTGTGATATCACAGGGTGCAAAACTGAGAGTTTAAGGGTTTAGGGTATTGTAATAGATGTAAAGCAAGATGGAGGATTTAGGGCGAGGCCAGTTCTTCTTTCACCTTCTTCTTCATGGGTTTGGGGGGTATTTTGTAATTGGATTGAAAAGTCCTCATTGATGGCCATGGGTGTTTGGTTACTGGGTTAAAAGTAAAAATAATTTAGGTGTCATTTCTTAATTGGACTGTTTGTACTTAAAAGACCTTGGAAAGAGATAGAGACAGAGCCATTTTCTACTTTGTTAGCTAGAGCTCACAGTTTGTGAGACTGTACCTTAGATAAGAATTAATAAACATCTGAGTCTGAACACAAACACTGCATCTCTCGAGCATTTAATCCCGGCTCTAACAGAACAAAAGAAGATAAAAACCCCCATAAGTGTGAGATTATCTCCACCTGAAATCACAGCCCCAATTCTGTGCAACCAAGGCAAAGCTCAGGTACCTGTGAAGGTCCAGGTGCACTGCAGTGGATTTCCTGGGGAGAAGAATTGCCTCAACACCTGAAGGGCTGCCCTTTGTCAGAGAATCAGAGAATCTTTAGGTCAAGGTTTTCAAGAGGGGAATGGCATTACTCTAATTTTTCATTCTATTTCACCATTTTCTTCCTAAATGGGATGGATATTTTGACATTTTTATATCTTCCCACATCAATAATCTGAAAAAAAATGCAATTTGCCAGTCAAGTGTCCTGAGGGTCTTGAGATGTGCTATTTAATATTTTTTTCTGTTAGCATTTCTCAATATTTAAAAAAATTATTTCTTAAGAAGGAAAACTAAATTACTATGAAAAGAAAATGTCATGTTAATAAAAGTGAAATTTCTTAACTAAATTCATACACGTGAGGCACTCTCAATTTCTGTTTTTATAAATCAATGTCTTCCTAGGCCAATCACACTTTGGAAAATAAACTGATGATCATGGTTCTTACTAAAGCATCTCTGCTGACCACATAGAACAAGCCAGCCCAGCAAACTTTTCATAAAAGTAGTGAATTATGGTGATGGGAATCTCCCATCGTGGTTAATGGCTCCTCCATTCTCTTTCCCTTCAAAGTCTTTTTGAATAGCAATATTATGCACTGAAATAATTTGTGTAATGTGATCAGCTCAGCCAGGACCAGACATGATCCACACTGCTTTGGCAATGATCTCACTTCCTTGACACAGCTTTTAAATGAAAAATGGGTTTCTTACTGCACAGACGTCTGTTGGTAAAAATAAAAAAAAGAAAATAAAGTCTTTGACAGATTTTTGCTTTCATAAAAAAAAATATTTACCATAAACTCTTCCCAGCAAACACATATATTTGGGGATAAAAAAAACAACCAAACAACTGAAAACTGACCTCCCAAAAATGCTTTCCTTTCTAATTCTATTCCACTAAAATAAAGCACCAAAGCTGAATGCTTTTCTCCCAGCCTGGAAAGTACCAAAGCTGAGAGGGTTTCATCCCAACATAAAACTAAATCTGAACTGACTGACCTGAAGCTCTGTTGAACTCCAACCAACCTTAATCGAAACAACTTCAGTCACCACCAAACCTGAAAGGATTCGTGTTCAAGCAGGTACAAACTGATGGAAATTCATGGGGTAACTCACAAAGCAACAGATTCTCACAGTGTGAGGTGAAACTCAGATTTAGAAATGTGTGGTCACTGAATTGAAAGGTTTTTGTCTTTTCCTCCAGAGGAAAATGTCTGCCTGGTGCGGAGGCAGCACCAAGGAGCAGCTCCACCTGCACACCTCCTATTTCCTATCTCTCCTGGCACTGCCACCAAAAGCAAGCCAAAAATCAGTGCAAAAGCCTTCTACAGCCCATTTTTGTGCATCCTCCAGACCCTCTGGAGATGTCATAGCTCAGATACACACACACAGCTTGGTGTGGGTTTTTTATCTTCTTTTCTTCTGTTAGACTTGGAATTAAATGCTCGAGAGACACAGTTTCGTGTTTGGACTCAAGTGTTTATTAATTCTTATATATAGTACAGTCTCACAAGGTGTGAGCTCTAGCTAACAAAGTAGAAAATGGCTCTGTCTCTATCTCTGTACAAGGTCTTTTAACCACAAACTGTCTAATTAAGAAATGACACCTAAATTTTTTTTACTTTTAACCCAATAACCAAACACCCATGGCCCGCAATGAGGACTTTTCTACCCAATTACAAAATCCCACCCAGAGCCATGGAGAAGAAGGTAAAAAAGAAGGACTCAGCCTCCATCCTAAATCCTCCATCTTGCTTTATATATATCACTATATTCTAACCCTTAAACTCTAAGTTTTGCACCCTGTGATATCACACACTTCTATTCAAACTCCACCCCCACAATCCCAGTGCTGTCACTCAATTTTGGAAGCCTTTTCCATGGCCTCAGGTCAGTGCAGTGTTTGCTTGGGGGTCAGTGCCTGTGAGCACAGAAAGTCTGAAATTCTCACTGCCCAGGGTTCCAACAGGTTGGGTGATGGAAAAAGCTGGAAGATTTCTTAGGATGCCAAGTCCTGAGCACTGGAGGGGCTGGGCTGAGTGTGGACACCCTGTGCCAGCATTTCCAGGTGTTTCAGCCCCACGGCTGAGGTGGAGCTGTGTCTGAGGGCTGTGCACATCCACCTGCAGCACCAAACAGTATTTAACTTTTCTTTACACAAATACATTTTATAGTTGTTTTTTTTTTCCAGTATCAATAGAAACATAATTTTTGTTATTTCTTTAAAAAAAAATTGTACTAGATTTGAAAACTATTTCTGTGGAAGTCCTTTATCTGCCTCCCCTCAGAAGTGCAGCAAATCCTAATATGATTTATCGAAAGTCCTTGCTTGCAAAAGGCATTGTGGCCACTGAAATAATGAACTACTTGAAAGTCACATTTAATTTACTTCCAAAGAAACAAGCTAGCATTGCTCAAGGTTGCTGGGGAAACAGGAAAGCTGCTTTAGATCAGTTTGCAGCGGAGAAGACTTGCTGATATTTTGCAATTTCCACACGTTCACCATAACTTTAACAATCTCTTATTTTCAGAAACCCATTTCTGATTTCGTGCTAAATATTCGTCTTCATTCCCATAGCTTGGCCTTGTTTTCAGTTGTGGGTTCAGATTCATAAATCTGAGTGAAAAATAAGCAGGTTTATCACAACTGTGTACATGTTTCTTCTTTGTGGGCCCATTTATCAAAGAATGCACCAATTTCAGCCCAAGAGAAGCCCACAGTCGGCATAAAAATCTCATTTCTTGGGAATCTACAGTACCAACGTCGTTTGCAATTTCAGGTGATCAGACCCTTCCCAAAATCTTTTATTGGCTGCCCTTAGACTTTCCTGCTTTAAAGAAAAGTTCTAATAATTTCCAGAGTTGTAAAATTCGGTTACTGCGTTCACTTAGTGCTGTGCCATAAAGAAAAAAAAAATCACATTTGAAATCCACATGCACAGGTCGAGTTCTGCTAATCCTTCTCCTGGAGACAAATCAGGACCCCCTTTCCCATCAGCTGCAGTGCACAGATGTGATTTAACGTGCACACTTCCAATTTTATTCCGGTTTACTCAAAGTTGCAGAGGTGGAATGAATGGACCAACAGGGAAATGGGGCAGCCTTGGCAGTAAGGGAAGATAAAACAAGTCTGCAATGTCCCTCTCTAGAAGAGTTTTCTCACAATATCCAGTTTTATCCAAGAGATCAATCTCCTAAAATCACGTCAGTCACATGAGCTTAATAGGTGTAATAGAATTATTGTTCTTTAATTATGACATTATTTATCTTTTGGAGTCCCAGGATTACAGCAAGCACAAATTAAGTTCAAAATTAACGAATGAAAATATTAACCAAAATTAAAGTGCTTAAAATAATTATTGTTGTTGAGTCCAGATTGCTCTCAGTCTCATAGAAACACAATTTAGAAAATAGCCAGAAACAAGAGATACAAAATATCTCTGATGTAGTTGCACCTCATGTCTGTTTTTTACAGATGTTCAGGCAGTGGGTGATGTGTTTTGAAATATCTACCATAAACCCCCAGTTTTTCTACCAACACACTTTTAGTCCAGCTCTTGGGCATAAAATTTCATCACTACCCACTTTGTTTGGTTTTATTCATTAATTTTCCTCCATAAATCTCATCAAAGTGCTTTTTTTTTTTTTTCTTTTTTCTCTTCTTTGCCTATTTACACATTTTGAGACTTTTGGTGACATTCCATCAGACGCTCAGTGAATTTTGCTCTGCTTTAAAATCTCTATTCTTTAAGGTACCGCGGTGACGTTTTTGACTGAACACTATGTTTTATTTCTTTAAATCACGGTGCTTTTATCCAGCAGGATGAACTGAAGAGGGAAGAAATGCCAAAGGTAACTGGAAGTAAGAGTGGAGGTTTGGAGCAGGTCAGCTTTGAATACAACACGGACAATGAATAACAGAACCAGGGAGGATTGAGAGGAAAAGTCTGGGGGAAACTGAAGATAAGGTAAAAAGGGCTTGTTGAAAACAGATCTTAGAAGAGAAAGATTTACTTTCCAAGCCTGCTGTGCCCGGAAGGGTGCGGGCAGGAAATCTGCTCCTGCCCCAGGGCATGCATGCCTCCCCTGCGCTGGGCAGCACCGGGGCACGCCTGGGAATGTGCCCGGATCCCGGGGAATCCTGGAGGTTCACTGCCCATCCCTCACAAATGGAAATGCCGTGATGGAGGATAACAGACCCGACAACAGCGATAACGCAGCGCTGGGGACCTGGGTGTGACCCTGAACGGGTCAGTTCTGCACCATCTGATAACAGGTTTTATATTCAGGAAGCTTTTCACCTAAAACTTGCAGAGCTGAGAATGGCCATTCCAGATTTTCATCTACAGGAAGGGACACAGGAAGAGCTCTAGGATGGAGAAGAAAAATGGAGATGCAAAAGGATGTTTTAGGGCCGCCCCCCCCCCCAAAAAAAAATCAAAGTTGTCGAGTATAACTTGGTTATCACTGATAGCAAATTTAGAGCTTGATCATCTACTCCAACCTGAAGAGTGAACCCCCAGGAGAGGGGGACCGAGGAACTGCTCTTTCCTGGGGCACTGATGGATTATCAAACATAAAGAATTCCAGGATATCCCCTCCTCCATGTCCCTTGTGACACAAGATGTCATTGCTACAAAAGTGGGTAGCCAAGGCAAATTTCAGGAAGAACTCCTGATGGCCATTTACTGAACAATAATGACAAAATTCCAGCTAAAAGCAGCCTTGTAATCCTGGACCAGGAATGATTCACTAATTAAAATTCACTTAGAAATTATTTCACAACAGAATTTACAACAGAATTATGTACTTTGTATGGTCGCCTCTCTGGTGTTAAAATCAATAAATGCCTATGGTTTGATGGCATTCTTCATTTGGTTCCTCCCCTGAAATATTATACCAGATTAATTAATGTAAAGCAGATTTTCTGTGAGGAGGGGAAAAATAAAGACAGTTAATAAAAGAGAAAAAGGTCAGGAACGAATTAGGTCCAGTCAGTCCCCAGGTTGACTCACTGAGGGTCAGTGCTGCCATGCTTAGGTTTATTATACAGTAAAATCATTGTATTTAATAAATTTTGTATTTTATATCGATTGGGATTTTATCTGATATTTGTTAGCTACTGTGAGGTGGTGCCCATATCTTATTACCTTAAAGCCTTATTAATAAGGGTAATGCAAAAAACGAGTTGCTTTTTTGGCCACAAAAGCAAGCAGTTCCACCAAGAAAAGTACTGCCCTGTCATCTTTAGGATAATTCATCAGATATCTGGAAGATAACCTTGTTTTCTTGAGGGAAAAGCTTTAACAGCTTGCATTGCTCAGAAAACACCATCTGATAATAATTTTTATATTCAGGCTGCATTTCACCTAAAACTTTTAGAACTGAGAATGTTCTTTCCAGTTGTTCATCCACAGGAAGGGACACAGAACAGAGAGAGCTCTAGGAAGGAGAAGAAAAATGGAGATGCAAAAGGATGTTTTAGCACCAAAAAATCAACAAAGTTGCCAAGTATGACTTGGTTATTCACTACTTTAGAGCATGATCTCTACTCCAACCTGAAGGGTAAACACATTAGAACTGGAAAACATGACCCGTTGGAATAAATATAGGTATTTATAACAGCATTAAGAGACTCTACTGAGAGATTTCTGAGAAATCTGAGTTTTATACCAGGAAAACTCCACTTATCTACTGCTAAAACAAATTGGTGAAGTGCAGACTCCTTCGTGCCTGTAGCCCTAAGAATTACACAACTGTGAATAATCACACTCAGAACAGGGCAAAAATGGGTAATTGCTGTCTCCATACTGTGCTGTTGTACAAATTAGTATATCCTGCATCTCTTTGGAAGGAAAACGAAGCAAATGTTTTTGTGCTGTGTTATAGACCCAGCAGACAATAAACGGATCCCTCATGAAAACACAGCAATGCAAAGTGTTGCCTTGTGCCAACAGGAAAAAAAAGAAAACAGGAAGAAAGAAGAAGAAGGAAAAGAACAAAATGACCTGGGAAAGTACGAAATTCAACGGAGAAAGTGATTTAATTGCAGGGAAAAAGAAAGGAATATTAATATAGGGGGGAAACGCTCTTCTGTGAAATTAAGGGTGTATAACAGATAACAGAATTAAAAAAAAAAAAAAAAAAAAAGAAAAAAAAAATAAAAGCCGTACATTCTACTTGGTAATGTCAATTTAATTGAAATCTCCCGGTATTACATTAGCGTGCACGTTAAGATTGGTGTGCCCATAAAGGCACTCCACGAGGAGCACACAATGCCATGCTAATAGGGTTAGGTGCTCAGAATATAAGGTAACATAAGTGCCATTTGATGCAAGAGTTGCTAGGGAAGGGCTATTTTTTTTTTTTTTTTTTCCTTCCTTCCCCTGCCTGTTAATTAAGCGAATTTAGTGCTTTTGAAAGGTGCCAGATTGACAATCCCGGGGACTGAAGTCCTCTATTCAGGGAGCCCAGGCGAAGCTTCCCCTCAACCTTGACCCGCGGGGCGCACCTCCAGCGATGAGCCGGGCTGCGGCTGCGGCGGCCGCGCAGGGAGGCTGCTGATGAAGGTGCTAATTAGGGCCGATTGTCAGCCGGGGTTTTGTGCCCGAACACCTGTCCATTAGGAACCGAACGGGGAACACCAGCTTTTCTCGCGGCCTCTAACAAGGGAGGGGGAATTTCCAGCGCTGCTGAGCCAGGGATGGGGGAATAAGGGCGGGGAAGGCAGCGCAAGGATTGCACTGGGTCTCACCGAAAGTTTGTGGGGTTTGGGGCTGGTTTTTTTGGGGTTTTGGTGGTTTTTTGTCGGTTTTTTGGGGTTTTTTAGGGAGTGAATGGGAAAAATAATTCTTTTAAAATATGATGTCCATCCGGCAGCCTTGAACTGCTGGATGGGCATCGTCCTGACTGCTTCTCCAGAACTCTCCTTCTTCTGCTTTTGAAATGGGAATTCTTTCATGGCTGCGCTTCCATTTCAAGAGAACACGGAAGGCTCGGTGCAAAACCAGAGAAAGGCAACAACAATTCCAGCAAAGCACCTGGTGCTGTGCAGGGCTGCTGTAACCCTGGAGAATGAGAGTGTTGGCACAGCCCCCACTCCCCTCGGCCACAGGAAAGGGTGTCCGTGTCCATTCGAGCACTGGGAAGGCTCTGCTGTTGAATAAAACACCCCAAAGGACCAAACCTCACTTCTGCTTGTTCTATGGGTTGTTTGAGGGCAGAGTTTACAATGCTGGTTTTGCCAGAACCACTCACAGCATTAAGTTTTTGGGTGATTGGATGCACACAGTGACGTGTCAGATAATTTCTTTCAATTCTACTTTGATGCAGCTTCGATTCCCTGGTGATGATAACCACAGAAGCAAAAACTTCCTGAAACCCTGAGCCTTTTGTAAGTTCTTGCCTTTACTTGATTTAGCAGAGGCAAGTCAAATAAAAATCTCCCCTTTAAATAGGTGAAGAGCTGAGCTGATGAATCCGCACCGACCAACATAGCACAGTTCACTTTGAAATAAAAGATTCTTTAAACGTGTATGTTTTGGGTTGGTTTTTTTAAATCAGAAAGGCTGACTCCGAAGGGCTGACTCCAAGCCTTTATTCTCTTTCACCTCTGCAAAGGTGCAATAGAGATACAGCAGCTCAGTGTTCTTGACATCAGCAAACAGGCTGAAAAAACATTATCAGGAGAGAGCCAATCTCCTACACCAGTTGAATAGTACTCGCCCTGGTGATAAAGGTTTGGGTGAGAGATGAAATGAAAAATGTGTCTATAGCTGCTCGCAGCAAAACCTGCTTTTCTGGAGCACTTTTGCCCCCTGTCTTGAGTGCTCTATTGAATGAATAGTGGGTGCTTTATGTCACTTTGTGGCTGAATGGAGCAGTCTACTTAGCAGGAACTTTTTGATGGCCCTGCCTTCTGAAATGGTGTGCAGAGGTTTCCTGGATTATGCATTAGTCCCATTTAACTTTCCACTTGAAGATAACACGGGCAGCAGCAGGTCTGATAAAGACTGAGCAGAGGGAGGCAATTCAGCACCAAAACCCCCAAATTTTTGCTCACAGAAATAATTTCAAGTGTCCCCTGCATTGAAGTGCCTCACCCAAGTGTGATATATGGCATCACATCTGATGGGGCAGGGGTTTGGTGATATTTCTTCCATTTTTCTCAACTCTCCTTTGAAAACTGGGAAATCTCCTCTTGGTTCCTCCCCAGTGATTTCAGTCTGCAATAGCTCCTGTACCCAAACATTCAAATAGTGCAAATCCTGCACTAGGTCCACTTGCTCTCTTACCTGAGGTTTCAAAATATGGATATGGGTTAGGAATCCCTTTAAAACTGTGACATAAAAATTGCCACATAAAAATTGCTTTAAAATACTCCCTGCCTGTTCAGAATACCACAAGAATTGAGTATTAGTTTTTGTTTCTCTTCAATCTTTTGCACTGAGGTCACACTTGGGCATCATTCCAGGTTTTTGTTTCTTTCCATTGAGCAAATTTTGAAATATTTAGATTAAAAAAAAAAAAACCCAAACAAAACTCAAAACCCAACCAACCAACCAAACAAAAACCAACAAAGAAACAAACACCAAATCAAACCAAAAAAATCTCCACAAATGGTGGAAGAGAAAGCCAAGAAAACCTCAGTATTTTCCAGAACTTAAAACTCAGGATTTGAATACTGAAATAAAATATCCATTGCACAAAACCAGTCCAACTCTTACCACTGGTGCTCATCCTAGGAATCATCTCATGGCATTTCCCCCCGTTAATATCCTAGGCATTTTATGGACATTCCTGGATCACGGGTTAAATTTTAGAATAAACTGACAGGGAATTTTTAGGACGGTGCTGGGAAATAATGAAGTGCTCATCAGAGTAAATGATCTCCCAACAAAGAGCTGAGCTGCCTGGTGACAATTAAGAGCCATAGTGAAAATTAAGAGAGGCATTAAAGGATATCAATCCTGCCAACACTGACATGGATATTTCTGCTGTCAGCTGACAAAAACAAAGTAATTAATTGTTATAGTAAATAAGGTGATGAAGACACGCACACACACAGAGCCTGGAATGAAAAAGCAACACATGCAGGACGTGTCCTCTCTTTAAAGAGTCATTCTCAATGCTAAAGCTGATTTGATGAGGACAAAAGGAATAGCACGGATGAATCAAGGTCAGAAAGGTGAGTAAAAATAAGGCAGTTATTATGTCTTTTCTGAAAGCAGAAGCAGATTAGAAAATAGGTCAGGGAATGCAGGGAAAACGTTATTTGTATTCTGTCAATTTGCAAAGGACGTGCATAACTGAATGCAGTGAATTTGTAGTAACCTCTCATTCTGGTCCTGGGGAGTGACATATTCCATATTATTTCTTTTTATTAGTAGTACTACATTATATTTTTAAAAATATTTTCCTGCCAAAATCAAAATCCTGTGGTGATGGATGCTGCACAACCAAGCAGCAGGAGCAAGTTTCTGTGGTGAGGACTGTGGGACACAAACAAAAAGTAGGAGGGGATGTGGTTTGTCAGAGCCATGTGACAAAGCAGGAAATAAAGATTTTCTCCTTTTCCAAAGCAGTGCCATACCCAGGAAAGACACAGGCACTTAACAATGCCTAAATATCACTCTAAATATTGACATTATTTACAATTACTCTAAATATTACACTAAATATTGCTCCACTGATGTGTCAATATGGTTGACTGATAACAGACATTTCTTTAGTTGTTTGGAAATCAGTAGTTCATGATTTTATCCACTTCCTGCTGTCTTGGGTTTAGCCTGCATTCCTCAAGAAATAAATCTAAAGTGTACTGAGGGAGCTGTTCAGTCTAGAGAAGAGAAAATTGAGAAAGAATCTCATTAATCCACGTAAATGTCTCCAAGGAGTGTCAGAGGAGGGTGCCAGACTCTTCTCAGTGGTGCCCAGCACCAGAAGGAGGTGTAAGGTTATAAATAAAACCCAAGAAATGCCACTTCAACAGGAGGATGAGCACTGGAACAGCTGCCCAGGGAGCTGGGGCATCTCTGGATTCATCCAAACCCCAGCTGGATGTGTCCCTGTGCCACCTGCTCTGGGTGACCCTGCCCTGCTGGGGGGGTCAGGCTGGACCATCCCAGGGGTCCCTTCCCACCCCAGCTGCTCTGGGGTTCTGTGCTGGCTGCAGAGGGCCAGGGGAAAGCACTCAGCTCACTCCCTGCTCCCAAGGCTCAGACCAATCTCACACAATTCTCAGATGTCCCACGTTTTCAGGCTCTCATTGGTGAGGACAACCCAGGTTAAAAGCCCACACCTTCCTCCTCTCCAAGAGCCCAGTGATCATTTCCATCTCCCACCATCACTTCCATGGTTTACAGACATCCAGGATTTCCCACCTCTCACCAGTAGACTTTCCACCTCTGCTGGAACCCTTTGCTCATAAATCTCAGTTCCCGGGCTGATAACCCTCCTAGAACGTTGTCAAAGTCCTCCTCCCGAGCCTCAGTGCCAGAAGAGAGAGGCAGGATGCATCAGTTTCTTTCTCAGAAGTTGTTTATTGTCTCTTATCTGTGTACATTCTTTCTCACCTGGTGTGGATGCTGGCTACAGCGCTGATTGTGGCCAACTGACCAGCTCAAGGGCAGTTGTAATCTTTTATACTAAATGTTACATGAAATATGTTTATGATAATATACCAATACCTATCACCTGTGTTAGACAGTGCAACTCTACACCAAACCAATCCAAAAGTGCCAGCATCACAGCAGAAGACGGAGGACAAGAAGAAGAAGGAGAAGGACAGGGACACACCCACATCCCTCCATCTTGCCTCCTTGAACCTCCTTTATGAACCCCAAAATTCTACATTATCACTTGGTGATAAGCTAATCATTACTCTAATCACACTCTTGTGACTTGTAATTCTTCATATAATGTTGGTAATCACTCCCATGGGCAAAAATCAAAGGCACTGGTGTTTTCATCTTTGTGCCAGGGTCCCAGGACCTCCTGCCGGGGTCCCAGATTACCCAGGGCAGCTGGAGAGGTGTCCTGGGTTCTGACAATAATAATTATTGCAACCTGTGCACAGAAACAGCTGATTTACAGCTCATAAATAAGCCTTAAGTGCAGATCTCCGTTTAATCCAGGAGGAGATTGGTGGGGAGAATCAGCTGTAGTTACCAATATTCTTCCAAAGGTGTAGAGGGCTGGGCAAATCCTAAAATCTCTGCTGCCCTTCCATGCTGTTCACAGAGGGATGTGCTCCCAGAGCACTGCTGGCTCTGCTCTGCCTCTGAAAACCTTTATGCACAGAATGGATGGACAGACAAACCCAAAACCTGCTGTCAGCAACTGGGTGGTGAAGAAAAGCTCTCAAAATTATACCCATAAATATGTATTTTAGTGCAAAAACACCTCTTACATAAAAAGGTTTGATTTAAAAAACCCCAAACCCTACTAAATTTAATTGTTTTAAATTGACCTCACAATACATTTTCCTTAAAATGAAGTAATATATTTTAAGTAAACATATTAAAAAAAAAAAGAGGTGTTTCAAGTAATTTTTTTTTTCAAAAAATAATCACAGTAAATATATTTTAACTTCATTTGAATACTTGTGTATTGGCTTTAGAAAGCAGAGCATTCCCACAGTAAGAGACATTATCACAATCTGATTTTGAAAATTTGTGAGGTTGCCTTAAGATAGATTTTTTTTTTTCAATTACATAAGAAAAAGATAAATGTAACTAAGTTTTACATACATACAAAAATGCATTAAAAGCCATAGAAATTGTATTGGTTTGCTTTCAAAGACATTTAAAATTAGTTTTGCTTTTGAGAGCTTTTTGCCTTTCCCACAGAGCTCCTCCAAATTCCTGCAGCATGTACGGGAAATGCTCCCTAGAATGCAGATTTCCTGGTGGATGTGTGGATAATTTTTCCTTAATCTCAAGTATCAATGACTGGAATCTTACACTAAATAAGGAGCTGACATGTGTAACTAATTTTCAAAAGAACTTCCTTTAAGCTTATTACCAAAGCAACTGCTTTCATGCTTAAGATTTGGGTGATATAAGTAAAGGTTTATCACCCTGCATAAAATCCTTTATTATGCTGTGTACTAGCCAAAAAATGAGTAAATTCTGATATATTCACAAAAATTCCTTCACTGTATTTATCACTTTATAGTTTATCACTTTATTTCTAGTCAGTATTTATTGTGTATTTATTGTGGAATAATACAGGAAAAAGTTTTCAGTGTGTCACATTTGACATATTCAGATGAACTGTTTCTATTCTCAAAATATTCAGCCACTGTCTAAGATGCAACGAAATATTAACATAGTTAAAAACCTAAATCCTTGAGTTTTGGCTGCGTAGATTTTGTGTGTTTAATTTGTTTTGGTATCTTTGGCTTCCAACCCCTTCATGTGAGCTTTGAAAGGAGAAAATCAAAGCAGACAGGAACAAATCAAGACTGGAGCAGAACGAGAGCAGGGCCACAGTGCTTAGAATTTAACAAGCCCAGTGATTAAAAACTTCTGAGCATCCAATGATTTGTTTCCATGGCAGATACAGCTCTCAGGATCATTTTTTAACACCGTAATTTATAATACTCCACATAGTTTTGAAATTAATTTTCCTCCCCTCAATACCTGTTGGTGTTTAATTTTCACAGGGCTGTTTTATTGAGCTGAGCCACGGCAGCGACACTTTAGGGACTTTGAGGTGGCTTTCTCTGCACTGCTTTGCCCATAAATGCTGCAGAGACATGGAAATAAGGAGTCCTCTAAAATACAAACTGCTCCTGTACAATGAAGTTATTAAAATTGTAGATACACAACCCTCAGGTTGAGCTGCTCTGTAAGAACAGGAGCTGTATTCAGCAGCTACAAAGGCACAGCATCATTTCTTGTGGAGGCAAAGACATTCCTGGGTGGAAATGAGCGCAGGAAAATCCTCTGCTATTAATTATTTTACTATTTGTTCAAAGGGCCTAAATGGGTGGAATTATGCACAAACATTCTTAATTTGACTTATCCTCTCAGCCACTTGGCAGTGCAGTTCTGGCTGCTTCTGGAGGGAGCCAAGGTAAAGCTTGAGGGTTACACAACAATTTGGGAAAAAACCAGATAATTTACCTTCTGCCCTTCCTCCTTTCCTTCCCTTCCTCTCTCCCTCTCTCTCTCTCTAGAACAGTTAAATTAGAGTTGTTTGCAATATCAGGCCAAAATATGAAAATATTCATAGTGAGCTGAGCTTCTGGAATCTTAATTAAATAAGCACATTTTTATGAAAGTTCTGTAAATGTTTCTTGAAGGGACAGCCAGCAAAACGATCACTGCCATTTAAATTTTCAAGTTATTTTAACTTTTGGTTTACAGAAAGAAGCAGCTGAAGCCTCTGGATGCAGGAATCCACATGACCAGAAAAATCCTGAGGATTTTACCCATTGCTCTCACTCAAGGCTGAGGGATGGTAGACAGGAATTTACCTGCAAGCTCACACCAGTCAGGGAGCTCCCCTTTCTGGTTGTTTCTTTGCAGGAACAGGACACTGAAATCACTGAAAAGTTGTAAAATACCGTGAGATTCACTGGGTAAGCAGCAGAGCAGTAACAAGCAGGACCTGCATCAGTAGTTGTGTTGTAGACTATTTTCTCAACCTAAATATATTTATGCAAACATGCTCAAGGCTGAACCCTCTCTTTTGTTGCTGGGCCACAGATCAGTCTGCTCCTGATTTAAAATGCATGGCTAAGTTTAAAACTTTAGTAAGGGCCAATCTCTGAATAATCCTTTAAGGATTATTGTAATTAAGGGACTAATCCTTAGATGCTTCTTAATTTGTGTCCGTTTTAAAATCGAGTGCCACTTCTTTCATCACAAAAGAGAGAAGAAGAGGTGAAAATGACAAAGGTTTGAGCATTAACAGCCTTTCCTGTCACCTCATGCATCCGAGCACACAAGCAGGTAGAACATTTAAAAGCAGGAGGTCATTAAAACCCAACCCGGGCAGCAGAACCGCACCCCACATAAAAACCAAGGGAGATTTTAAACCTGGAGATGCGCTGATGGTGAGAAACATTCTGTGTGCAGATAAGGCAAACACAGTTTAAGGACAGACATTTCAACTTGTGAACTCTCTTTGCACGAACCTTCAAATGCTTGTTTACTTCAACCCTCCCCAGTAGAAGCTTGTTTGAAGAATTCATCAGTGACAGCACTTTTTTCTAATCGCCCCAGCGTTTCTATTTATTGTTCATCATGGAAAGAGTGAATTGGGCAGCCTAAATCTGAAAATTTAGCAGAGAGGGAGGTGTTAAAGTAATTAAATTCTTGGTGCACGTGAGGGAAGCTTCATGATCTAATCTAAGGAACGTTGAGGCTGAAGATGTTGCCCGATCAGCAGAGGGAAGCAGTGGGGTGGCATTGCTGGGTTAAAACACCTGCCTGCAGTGCCCTGGCTGTCCCTGGGCATCGGCTGCCACTGCCCGAAGGTGCTCAGGAGCTCTGCTTGCAGCAGTCCTGTGCTCAGCAGCCAAAAAAAGGAGGCAGGAAAACCAAGCAGTGCTACAAGGCTTGGAAACAACCCCTCTTCCCAATTTTAATCTAGATCTGGGCAAGACACAGACCTGGACTCCTCTGTTCCTGCATCTGTAAAACGAGAATGTTTATAAATATTTACAAAGAAAAAAAACCACCCAAACCCTCACCCTAGGGATTGTTATTATGGGCAGAGAGTGAAAAACAAGCAGTTGATGCACCTCGTGCTGTGTTACATTTGTGTGGATGTGCAGCACTGGAAGCTGTGTGAGTTGGAACAAGGGTGAGAAATCCTTAGGAGACATGGGAAAAGGCTCACTCTTGTTTGTACCCCTTGGAAATAGCATCTCTTATTTCTATTTCTCCCTGAAACATGTAAGTTTTACAAATATTTCCTGCTGGATGTTTTGGCAAGCCTGCAGGGGCAGGTGTTCAACATTCTCCAGGCTCCACAAGGATGATTGCTCCATGATACACATTTATCTTTAATATAGTTTACAGAGTTGGGGTTTTTGTTGTTGTTGTTATTTTTTGTGGGGTTTTTTCCCCCCTCCTTTTCTCTGTGACAAATTACATTGTGCTTTATGGAAATGTAACATTTTGTATGAATGGCTGGCAGCAGCCATGTTGCATAGCAATGAGCAAGACAAAGTAGCTCCACTCTTATTTGCAACTGGCTCAGACCTTTCCATTAGCAAATTAAAATCTGTTCAAATTTATTTACTAATATATTAGGAGAAGCTTCAGGCTAACCCCTGTTGACCTGTATTATGTAGCAAACAACTGTAGCAGTGAAAATAATTAATAGAATGTATTGCACCTCCTGCTTGTTTCTCCATCACAGCCCGGGGTTGGCCGCAGAGTGGGTTTGCCATCTGCATTCTGTTACAAGGCCACATTTACTTAAAAATTATCAATTATATTATGAAATTGCTGCCTTTAATTGAACTCTCTCTATTCAAAGCATCCTCTGTTTTTAAAGCTTCTGAAAGCATGTACATGAAAATGTTTTCAAAACTTAAGGGGAACTTGCTGAATTACCTGTGGATGCAAAAGGAGCAAATATGCAACAGCAATTTCTTGTTACATCAGTTATTCATTATTATTATTATGTCATACTTGTGTCATTCAGGTGGAAAGAATTGCAAGAGATTTTTTTATTTTGTATTTGCTATTAGAATGTTTTCCAGAGAAGCTGTGGCTGCCCCATGACTTGAATTGTCCAAGGCTGGGTTGGATGGGGCTTGGAGCAACCTGGGATAGTGGAAGGTGGACCTGGGTGAGCTTTAATGTCTCTTCCCAAACCATTGGGATGCTATGAATGGCAAGAAACACAACTGGTGTCCATCAAAAAGCTTGTTGTGTTACCCTCATTCAGCCTTTTCACCATGGAGAACAGCTAATTCTGTGGTCCTCATCGAATTGTTAAAGGAGAAATCAACTAGGAGCATAAAATGATAAAAAAAAAAAGGGGTTGTGAGGAAAAAATGAAATTTCCAGCTGCACAGATTGAAGTTTAGGTGCCAATAAAGTAAATGCTGGGGATGTGTAAATGCTTCCCTTCTATCAACACAAACAGCTAAAATAAAAGCAGTCACAGGGTGATCAGCTGGTGAGTCTTAGCCCTACACTGTGAGAAATGGATTTGTAGAGGGTTTGTAAAGCCTGGCTAAAAACTCACAGAGTCTTGTACATCTGTGTGCAAACTCTGAGATAAGCTGTGCTGACTTGGAAAGGGCATGGAATAGAGAAAACATTATTGAGAGAGAAATTGAACTGGAAATAAGTTTAAATGATGGCCTTGCAAACAGAGCAGATATTTTGGAGAATTAGAGCTGTGAAAGATGTATTTGTCACAGTAGGACACGAAATAAAAATAGTTTGACTCCAGTTTTGACAAAGAGAACATTAGAAGGCTTTATTTACAGTCTTTTTGCTTTTTATATGGCATGCTTCTCTAAAAAATGTATTTATTGGTCAATAGGACTGACACCTCTTTCCATTGGTTAAGTAATAGGAAACAACAGCTGGGGAAGATTGTTATGAGAAAAAAAACCACTGCCCACTTAAAAATGTTTTAGGAAAAGGAGAAAGATGTTTTGGGAAGAGAAACTGTTGAAAGTTTTCCCTTGGGAAAGGAGCCAGCAATGGTTAGCAAGGTGAAATTCTCTCAGGCTCAGAAATACCAAACCCACATGCATTGTAGCAAGACTGGGTAAAATAATGAGTGGTTGGTGTTGGAAGTATTGGCAGCATTGTGTGGCAAAAGCCAATAGGCTGAAAAACATTTATAAGGTATTGTAACAAAGAAATATTTTGTCTTCTGATAAAGTGGCATTGAGTTTTACATCTCTTGTGTCTCACCCTTCTACGAGATTAATAATGGAATGAAATTGTTAAAACGCCCCTCAGCTGCCCTGTCTCTGTAGAGTTGGGTTTTTCCAACGCTACACAACAAATACAGGTTTTAAGAATGAAGTCAATGTGCCACTTTAACACCTCAGTGAAATATTTTTTATATGTATATAATATAGAAATAAATTTGCACATCAATGGCCGTGGTGACAAATTTCACACAGTGGATGTAGGCCTATTTTACTATTATATGAACAAAACAAATCATGACCTCTGGAAAATATACATTTCTGGACAACTTACTTCTTTTTTGATAACTTCCTTTCTGTATAAAGTCAAACAGATTAATTAACAAGTGCTAGATCATTAATTTGAAGGGTGCTAGATCACCCTTCAAATGTCTTTAGAAAAAGAGATTGTTAACAACCTTGTAATTATTTCCATTAAAAAAATAGATGATCTTCTCTAAAATAACTAGAAAATTTAGTCTGATTAGGTGTTTTTATTATAATGTATTTCATCTATAGAAAGAAGGGGTATTAGCCATTACAGGTCGCTGTTGACCTCTTGTGGTCCCATTCTGTGGTTACAGGAAAACTCTCAGGCCATCCATGCTCCTTGTGGGTCCCTTCCAGCTCAGGATATTCTATGATTCTGTAATTCTCTGATAGCCAGGAAATCCCTGGAATTCTCCCCTTAACCTTAAAAAAACCAAACCCAATATTATTTCTGCAGCATAAGATTGGAATATAAATCAAAATTCTTAACAATTGTGTTTAAATTCATTCAATATTAAAAAAAAAAAAAAGACTCTCACTGCCAGCAACCAGCTCTTTCTTTTCCAAAATAGAGAAAAAAAATGAAAAGGATACAATACAACACGATGTTCTTCTTCTGTCTATTAAGTATTCAGCTAACCAAGAAGTAACAATTAGCAGCAGGAGAAAAGGCAATCAGTGATGTGCTGTGTAATTGCTGTGCCCCAGGTCTCATCTGGAGAGCAGTGAATCCAACAGGGATCCGTGCTCTGCTTCCAGCAGCCCGAGTGGAGCTCTGCTGGGTCAACTCATTTACACGACAGTCCTCACCCTGCAGACAGGCAAAAAGACAATTAATTATTTACTTATCACTGGTATTAATATCATGTTTGAATGTGTTAATCTCTTGAAAGAAAGCTTGTGAGGGTCAGCGCTTTGTTTTGGTGGGGAAAGGGGAGAGGAGGAAGATGAGAAATAAAAGAACGAAGATTTAAAGTATTTTCAGCACTGATAAATCAGCATTTAGGCCCCTCCACGGGAAAGAAGTTGTTCTAAGCAATCATTCCACCTGGAAGCTCTACAAGCTCTTAACTTTGTGCTAGTGAAAGATTATCTGATAAAAATTCAATCTCTATAGTCTAGTGAAAAAAAATTGTTTAGAAACTCACCCTGGCATATTGTCTGATTTCTCACAAAGAAAACCAAACCCAAACATGTTAATAAACAGCTGAAAGAAAGCAGCCTAGTTCCAATTGTTAATAAAAAATATAAACAGAGCAGAAGCCCCCTCCATCTCAATAACAGCAACTGGAATATTACTGAGAAAGCAAAATTCTGTTGAGCTACACTTATTTGCTTAGAAGATTTAAATTTGCAACTTCATGCTAAGCAGGAACAAGGAGGACTGTAGGTGATCCTATGGGGTTTTATTTCCCTGCAATTTCCTGTTCCTGCTACCTGTAAAAGATACAGCAATCCAACATTTCCCAGCATCAAAACACAGGCATTGCTCTAAAGGCAAAGGAATATTCTATGCAATTGCTGAGTGAAAAGAATTGATCCAAAATGAATAGATGCTGTTGTGTCTGGTATCCCTGTTTTATCTGCTGGCATGTGTCACATTTCCTCTGATCCACCACAATTTCAGCAGCCACACAACACCTGGCTGAACCATCTGTGACCTCTCTGTGCCTCCAGGCTGCAGAACAGCCCCAGCTGGGTTTCCCTGGGTGGGAGGGTGAATGGGCAGACAGGAACCCTCCCCTAAAGAAATGAACATAATCCTAAACTGATTTAAAGTGGAACTGTGGTAATTCACAGAAATGCCACGAGGTGGCAAGTTAGGATTGCATTACCCGCCTTGTACTCTCACAACAGCAGCGAGGGAAAATCAAACTGCAACCGCTGGGATGGGAAAGGTGCGTTCACAAGAAACAGTGATGCAATCTAAAGTTCCTATAAAAACAAAAAGAGTTTTGAATATTAAAAATAATTTTGGAACTATTTGTTTTATCTGTCTTTAAATTGAGTAGGATTCTCTCACGCACTTTCTCCATGGAAAGGGTTGTCCAAGCCCTGGGACAGGCTTCCAGGAAGGTGGTGAAGGCTCCATCCCTGGAAGAGTTCAAAAAACATATAGATAAGGCAGTTGAGGACACGGTTTAGTGGTGAGCATGGTGACAGTGCTGATGGTTGGTGATCCTCGAGGTCTTTTCCAACATTAATGATTCTATAATTCTATTTTCCTCAGGAGTTTCCATTTTGTTTTAAATAATAACAACAACAACAAAAAAGAACTTTGTATCACACTTTTTAAATATGTAATTACAAAATATATATATGACCTTTCACTTTCAGTGGAATGGACCCAAAACTACATGATTCAACTGCAAGTAAATGGTTTTTTTCTTGAGGACCAAGCCAGGGTAGCTGTGGGAATATGTGCCAGGAAATGTTCAGCATCTGCATGCACACTTTGGTATCTGAGGGCATGGAGGATCTCCACCCTACACCAGAACTGCTCAAGTACCAAAAATCCCATTATTTACGTGGTTTTGCACACAAGGGGGATGTTTGTACCTTAAACTGATGAAGGGAACCACAGGAGCATTCCCAGCTCCTCACTGGGAGCAGGACAGCTCGCTAGTGGTACGCCACCACCAAGAGCTTATGATTTATTGTTAAATGTGAATCCTATAAACAGCAGGGTGTCACTTGAAAATTGTCTTCTTGAGAAAATGGAAGAGAACAGAACTATTCTTCCAGGCTCTATATCCCTTTGTTCTGCTGTGAAGATTCTTCACTTGTTTTTTTCCTGTATTCCAGACAAGCGATGCTCTGAAGCACCTGGTGCAGCTGACCTTTAGGCCCCAGGAGTCACCGATGTCACCCCGCTATCCAAGTCTCCCCCAATCCCAGTCTCTTCTCCATCCCAGTTTGCCCACAATCCCAGTTTCCCCAATCCCAGTCTACCCAGTCCCAGGTTTCCCCCAGTCCTGATCCCAGTCTCCCTCCCAGTCTCAGGCTCCCCCCAACCCAGTCTTCCCAATCCTAGTGTCCCCCAATCCCAGTTTCCCCTATCCCAGTTTCCCCCCGGTCCCGGTTTCTCCCCAGTCCCAGTCTCTCCCCAATCTCAGTTCCAGTCTCTCTCCAATCCCAGTCCCCGTTTCCCTCCAGTCCCACTTTCCCCAGTCCCAGTCCCGGTTTCCCCAGTCTCGGTTTCCTCAGTCCCGGTTTTCCCAATCCCGGTTTTCCCAGTCCCGGTTTCCCCAATCCCAGTCCCAGTTTCCCCAGTCCGTTTCCCCGCCTCAGTGCCTCAGTCCCGGCCCGGCAGCGCCCCCTGGCGGCCTGTGGCTCACGGCCCCGCCCCTCTCCCCGCCTAGCCCCGCCCCCTCGACTCCGCCCCCGCTGCCGATTGGTGGGAGTGACCGAGGGGCGGGTATAGACCACGCCCCATATTTATTATGGGGCTGGTGGGGGTCGTACCAATATGGCGGCCGGGCTGTGGACGGGGACGAGAACAGGGACCGGAACGTCGGGGCTGGGGTCCCTGCGCACCTCGCCCTCTCCTTCTCAGCCGTGGAGGAGGCGGGCAGCTCCGGCATCCTCCGCCTCACCGGGATGCAGCTGCGCGACAAGCCCAGCGGCTGCATCGGGACAGCAGGTGAGGGCGCTCCGGCAGCGACGGGGCTGCGGGCCCGGCCGTGGCGGCCGCCGGGGACGGGCGGTGCGGGGCCGTGAGGGGAGGGAGGCAGCGGAGGCAGGGGCGGGCTGCGGGGCGGACACGGGAGCGGCCGCTGTGTGAGGGCAGTGGGGAGAGCGGGCGGCTCCGCGTTTGGGGGGCTCCGTGCAGGCGGCGGGACGGGCTCCGGGGGGTCTGGGGGCTCCCCCTCTCCCTGTGTAAGGATGGGGACTGGAGGCTGTGCCCGGAGCAGGGTGTGCAGCCTGAGGGGCGCTCCTGAGTCGGCGGCGCTCGGGGGAATCACCTGCGGGTTGAGGCCGGCTTGGATTTCCAGGGTGTGGGATCCCTTGCAGTGAAGCTGGGCTATCCCGGTCTGTCCTTCTCTGCAGGAACGTGGTCCAAGTGTGGATGCGAGGGATGTGTAAAAGTAAACCTTGCACAGCTGCACAAGCAGGGCAAAGTAAAGCTAAAGCCATCCCATCCAGATCACTCTGCTTGTGGGAAAGTCCTAAAGAGCAAATTTCTTGATAACATGCACGGAAAGAGCTCTTCACATAACACGAATGAAAATCTGGGGAAGGAATCGTTCCTGAGTGCCAATTATTTAAGTAATTTTTTTTCCAAATATATTTCCCAACAGGTGGATGCTCGTGAAGGAGGGAAGTTGCCAGGGATGAGAGGATCACTGTTGAAGCAGGGCACACTGCAAACATGATATGCTCTGTCATGCTGGAAGCTGGATAAACCTCCCTGTCTCAGCAGGTGGAAAGTGAAACCAGGCCTGGAGCAGTTCTGGTGGTTTCTGTGGTTAATCCCCAGGGGATGCTCCCCACTCCTCAGGGACTCGTGGCACTTCTGGGCTTTGCTCTCCTTGTTTTGGTGATCTCAGTGCCACATTTTGCACTGAAGTGTGGCCCAGGAGCCCTGGGGCAACTCAGAATCCTGCTCCATGTTCATTGCTGGCATTTCTCATCTGGGCAGTTTGGTTTTACTTGATGCCTCGTGTTCAAGTGCCATTCCTGCTCTTGCTGAGTGAGTTGGGGCTGGGCCCTGCTTGGAGCAGAGAAGGATGGGGTTGCAAGGAGCTTCCTTTCAAACTGGGAAAACACAAGGACCCTGATGGGACAGGCAGAGGCTGTGCCCAGTGCCTGGCAATCTGCTTTGTCACAGCTCCAGGGGCACAGTCTGCTCCTGCAGCCCCTCCCTCTCTGCCTAGCCTCTAGGATCTGTATTTCCTGAAAATAAATGGAATTTCACCCTTCAAAAGTTTGCTTCAAAGTGACAGCAGAAAAACTTAATAAAAATACCAAGGTCACATTGTTTTTGCTTCCTAAAATGACAGATCCAGTATCTACATTATTAATTATGAGTGTGAGCTTGTTTTCTTTTTAGGAGCTTTCTAATTTACCTAGGGCTCTTTTTCTTGTGGTGCACAAGCCCATGGCTGCAGCCACTCCTGAGCTCTCTGGGATCAGTGGTTATTTATTGTCTTGGCTAAAGATGCCCTCTCACTGCAGAAATAGCTGTGAATGTTCCTCTCTTGGCAAACACAGTATTTTTGACAAAAACCTCTGTGTTTTGCAGAAAAATCACTTTTCTGAGGACATTTATCATTCTGTTTTGAGCTGGAGAAATCCTCAGGCCAAGGATTTCTCCCAACAACCCTACTGTCCTCACCTGCCATCAGCAGTCCAAATTAAAGCTGCAAAGACATTGCTGCAAAATGTCACTAAAATCTTCCAGGAAATGATTTAGTAGCAATTAAAAAAAAAAAGGTGAATTTTGATGGAGATGGCATTTCATGCAGCAAATCACTTTGATTTGTAGGTAAAACCTATTGGAACAGAGTGTGTGATCACTTGGTGTTAGAAAAAACCCTCAAAAATAGCATGTTTGGCAAAAGTGACAAATTAGCTGCAATAAGTGAGCTATCAAAGACAGTTACTGATGGGGTAATTTGGGTTATTTAAGTCTGTTCTGGGAAAATGAGGATTAGGAAGAGGCATAATTAAAATATGCAAAGCCGAAGGGGAATAGAGAATAGATATTAAGTCACTTTAAATTAGTAATTCATGGGAGGGTGGAAGGAAGAGAAATGGGTGAAATTATGCTCTGAAAGGGCCCTGATATTCCATTGTTGCAGAGAGAAAAGCTATTCAGAGCCCGAGCACATCTTCTGTGCACACAGAAATTGGAGAGAAGGATTGAAGAGCTCTGTGTCCACTGGGGGAGCTGATCTGCAGGGTTCCCTCACGTCCAAGGGAACAGTTTTTTTCAGGGGCATCAGGAGTTTTCCAAGCTCTATTTCCTGTACATTGGCAGCAGAGCTACAGGAGCTCAACAGGGGAATCCTTAGCACCTCAGTGTTAGACTGTGAGAGGCAGAGTCTTTCCCCCACAGTGTTCCCTGGTGTGCTGATAATTAATTCCATTGGGGTGGGGTTTACCCTCTAATCAAACAGCAGAGATCATTTCAGCAAACAAAATGGCTTCAAAAGTCCAGTGCAAAGCTCCTAAGGCACTGTTTTGTCTGCCAATAGAGAAGAGTTTGGTTATGGAATCAATGAATCACCAGGAAAATGAGTTAAGCTTAAATCATTACTCCATGGAAGCACAGAGTTGATTTCCAGATGAGTTACAAGCACAAACGGGAGCTTTGCGTCAGGAGGAAGGCTGACATCTCACAGCCATAAAGGGATGTTAGGTTCCAGAATGAGCACAGTGGAACATCCAGCTCCAGAGGCAGCCTGGAACCATTCCAGGGTGTGAACCTACAGCTGCTGCCACTGTGATGTCAAGGGCCCATCGGGGTGTCACTGAAACGTTGGCAAGTCCCTGCAGTGCCAACAGGACGCTGCCATTCCTGCAGTCCAGAACTCCTCAATGCCTTCTTTCTGGCATTCCAGGAGGATCCTTCTCCTCCAGAAGTTCTCAGCACTGCCTGCAAACCAGCAAGGGTTTTATCTGGCTTTTGGGTTGTGCTGGTCTGCAAGTTCTAGAGCAGCTCCTCAGAAATGATCCGGCAAATCCATACTACAGCGTGTGATTTATTGTCTGCCACGTCTGCAATGTATTTTTATCCAGATCAGCCCTGGCTGGTGACAGCTCGTTTGGGGAGTAAGTCGTGCTTTTCCCTAGGTGCAGCATATCTGGCTTTGTTCTTTATGCTCTTAGGAACTGAGCTGATTTTGGAACAAAAATGCCAGGAAGATGCCATTGGTTTGCTACAGCTCCTGTCAGCAGCTTCTGCTAAAAGGGGTGTCTCAGTGTGGACAGCACTTGGAATGTGGGGAACCCTGTGGGGGTTCTATTCCCTGCACAGGACAGTCTGGGCAGTCTGTAATTCCCTCACTTTGCTGCTTCAGCAAACTTCCAAAATGCAGGCTGGAAGAGCTTTTCAGAAGTGCTTCTAAAAAGTGTGCAATTATCTTCAGAACTGAGGGAAAACACCATTTCCCCCCATAATTAAAGGATTTGGCTAACAACCTGTGCTAAAATAGTGATGACCTTCATGAGGAAATGTAACTTCCCAACAGCGTGTGCTCCTGAGCCCAGGAGCTGTTCCTGTGCAGTGTCAGAACAGAATTCACATGGCTAAGGGGGATTTTGGGAAAAATTTTCTAGGGAAACATTTTCAGCAAGCTAAAGAGAACCAACACACGCAATTTATTAATAGGAAAGAAAAAAAAAGAGGAAAACTGCTTTGGCTCTTGGGCAGAGCAGAATCATTGACTATTAAATAACAATTTACATTTTCTTGACTGAGTTTCTATTTGATGAAACAGCACAAACAGTAGACAGAAAAATGTAGAAAAAAATTAATCTGGTATTTTGTCCTGTTCTGTTGCTTACTGTGGAAAAGAACCATTGTCCCTGGAGGGATATTGTGGAAGAAAAAATGCTCTCTTATTTGGGCTGATTTATTCCATGGGGAATTCCCCACAAGAGGCAGTTTTCTAACAGCATCTGCTTCATCTTCTCTTGCCCGCTGCAGATCAGATCACCCGATTATCCAGAGGTGGACACAGGGCAACCTATCCTTTGGTGAGTGGCAAAGGAACCTTGGACATGAGTTTAAGAACTGTGGAGCAAGCTGTGAGTGAGCTTTGCCTGCTCTAACAGTGTGCCAGCCTGAAAAAATATCCATGTCTGGTTTTGTGGCAGCAGCAAAGGGATTCCTGGCTGTTTCCTCAATTTCTGTTCAAAGCTTTTTAACAGATGAAAGTGGTTTTGCAGGGAGAAGATTGTGGGTTTAGCCATGGTGGAATATTGAATTCACAGCAGCTTTCAATACTGTATAATTGCCCCATTTTAATTTAGTTTTAACTTAGAATTCCCTTTCTGACAAGTTTCATGATTTATCTTTAGTACAGCTGGATATATAGCTGAACATAAGTAAGGCTATAATTGATAATGTAACTCACTGGAACCATTGAAAGGAAGTTTTAAATAACAATCCACCCTAATAAATGTTGCATTGCACTAACAATCCTAGAGAGAGAAATGACATCCACAGTAATATTGGCCAAATTTGTTAGGGTTTGTATTAAACATTTTAAATAGAGCACCAGTGAGGTGTGAAGGTGCAGAATGGTGCCCTTGATTTGCTTCAGTTCTCTGAGTGGCCTTTGTGTCAGCTTTAGAGCAGTTGGGAAACAGTAAATATGGGGCAACTCGATGTAATGCTCTGCCCCTGCAGAGCAGCAGCTGGGGCTGTTTCAACCCCCCCTAATTTATAGATATTTAAATTGTACTGTGACATGGGTAAAAGAACTGAGGCTGTAGGACTATGTGCATGTCTAGATCAGTTTCTGGTGTCAAAGCAGATGAAAGCTGTGTGTAACTACCAAACCTCCCACAGGGCAGAATGGATACTCTCACTCATGTGACTGACTATCCCCAGGCCACAACACTGCCACCAGGGCCTCGGCTGGCTACTTTCATTCATGGACAGAGGGATGAGGAGGAGGAGGAGGAGATGGATGAGGAATCTGCATCTGATGCCTCAGCAGAACCAGTAAGTGCCAGCTTTGGTTGGTGTAATTCAGAGCTACAAGTTTCTGGTCAGACAGCAGCTGCCATTCACAGCTGGAGGTGCTGAGGGCTGGAGTCCTGCCATGACACTGCTTCACCCCAGCCACTGGCACCTGGAAAATTGGGTTGGAACTTCACTCTTAGTCATCACTTTCCCATGCAGCATACAGGAGAAACTGTCTCCTGGATGTACCTGCCCCTCTGCACAGATTATTTGAGAAAATCCATGAAAATTGAATATGAAACTGGCCATGAACTTGTGTAAAACCAGCCTTTTGTTTTCATTCACTCAGGTTGTGATGTGGACAGCAAAAAACAGTGTAAGAGCCCTGCGTGTGGCCAACAGCATCTTCCTGAGAGTTTGCATTTGGAATCCGAGCTCAGGGGATCCCTGCAAGCTCCCTTCCTGACATGAACTAATTTCTCATCACAGCTCTACACGAGCTCTCTGCTGGGAGCTGAAAGTGTGGATGAGGACACGTATCTCCTGGCTGACACCTTCAGCAGGAGCGTGAGCTCCGCGGACAGACCCTGGGGCCAGGCACAGAAGAAATCCCTGATGACAGCGGAGGTGCTGGAGCGACTGAGTACGTGTGCTCTTATCTGGGGTGTGGGGGGGTGTCCCAGCTTCAGCTGCACCAAAGGGAAGCAGGAATTCTCTCTGGGTGTTCCTGAAGGCAGCTCAGACTGGGTTCAGTTTCTCTACGCTGCCATCTGCACTCTGAAGGCAAAAGCAGAGATGGTTTTGATTCAGCAGAAGGTGCTTTGACCTAGTGAATGAACTACTGAACTCCTGAGTGCTGATGGCCAAATCAAGCAGAATATTTGGGTTCCTAAAGTCTCTTTAGCTCCCTGACAACTCATCGGAGCAAAAGCACTTCACAGCAATCTATTAGAATGAAGACAAGCAGCGTGGTCCTTCAAATGGCACAGGCAAGGTTATCATCAGAATTTAGCCTGGTAATCCATGGTGAGGGTCCTGGATCCTAAAGCCCCTTCATTATTGATTATAACATGAGATGCTGTTCTTTAAAATCATGAAGATAACTTTTTGGCAAACTGCTGAAAGTTGGGAAGATTCTCATCTCTCCTGGAAACACTTCGCACCATTTCTGAAAAATTAATCCTAGAACCCAAGGTGCATTTAATCTTCAGAAATATTAAACCTTTTGTTGAATCACACAAAGTGTTTATTCCCAGGAAAATAAAGGCTGTGTTGTTCCAGCTCTCCTAAATGTTTGTAGAAGACAAACCCTTGCTTTGGTACCTGGTCTTTTCCGATTTCTGTCTCCTGTGGATATTTCTCCAGGTGCTTTGTTTCCTGTCAAGGTAACTCTGCAAAGCCCTGCAGAAAATCAGAAAATCTGTGGAGCCATCTGTGCTTTGGAGCTGCCTGTGTTGCTGTTGTTGCCCACCAAGGGCTCACAGCCAGATGGTGGGGCTGCATTCCCATCTGCAGGAAGGTGTTTGAAGTGAGCACCGTGCACTTGGTTTCTTTCAGAGGGCATTGTGAACGAGGGGGACCCTGAGGCGAGATACACGGAGCTTGTTCAGGTTGGCCAAGGGTAAGTCCAGTCCCAGTTACTCCTGCAAAGCCACGGGCTGGGATTTTGCTGCTGTAATACCAAGTGTGAAGCCAGGCAAGCTCCAGACATGATGTGGGTTTAGATCTTCCCATCTCAGTACAGATCAGAATTAATAATTGTGGTCAGAAGGTGTTGTCAAGGAAAATTCAATGCTGGCAGTGCCTCACCTGCAACAAGGAGCAGGACCTGAAAGATCTCCCATCCCTCAAACCTTATTGCCTAAAGGAGCACCTTACCACCCTAAAGCTGTCAGATAAAAGTTCTCAGTAATATTTATTTTTAATATTTTGCTCAAAAAATATTTGGTACTCTGGATTATACACCTGCAGGACCTGAAAGATCTCCCATCTCTCAAACCTTATTGTCTGAAAGAGCACCTTTACCACACCACAGCTGTCAGATAAAAGTTCTCAATAATATTTATTTCAAATATTTTGCTCAAAAATACTTGGAGTTTAGAAGGCAAATACTTGGTAATCCAGATTATAACCTGGTTATAAAAACCAAACCTGGGGTTTTGTTTTTAGCAACTGAAACCAGAGGTGAAATAATAAGCTCTCACATTGTCACACAAAACCCTACCCTGTGTAGTCTGCAGTATGCATTCCCTGGGAAAAAAAAACCCAAAACTCACACAGACACAAAAAGAAGGAAAAAAACTCAGCACAACAAGGCAAAATGTAAAAAAAAATAAATATTTTTGAGTTTTTGTAGGCACACCCTCCCCCTGCTCTTAGGTTTTGAAGATCTGTGCTCCAGCTCTTCAAGTTGGGCCTCAGTTCTCCCTTGGACACCCTGCATGACAGAGGGCAGCTGTGCTGCTGTTCGAAGAATAGATGAACCAAGGTGTTTTAAAACACTTCATGCAGCAGAGATCTCCTGTCTGGGCTGGCTTTCATCCCAGCACTCAAACTGCTTCTCCTTTCCTCACTGCTCTTCTGTTTCCAGGGGCTTCGGGACTGTTTACAAAGCCATCGACCCAGCCACAGGAGATGTGGTGAGTGCCAACACCCCCAGCACCTTGTGCAGCTCCTCAGGGCTTCCCCTGTGCTCTGAGCTCAGCTGGAGCTTTGGGTGCCCAGCAGAGCTTTCCTGCACGGGCTGTTCCTCAAGCACAGAGCAGTGGCAGCCTGCAGAACACATTTTGGACAGACTTTGTTCCTACTCAGTGCCAGAAAGAATGCAAAAGGGGCAGTGGTATCTTTCAGAGAAGGACATTATTGGAGCTTAAAATACCAGAGAATGGGTTATTTCTTTAGAAACACAGAAAATAATTGCAAATCTGAACTGTGTTAAAGAATGGTCATTGAAGTAGCAAAATCAAAGTTCAAGAACTTAGAGATATTGTGGGATTGTAATTTTTTTTGTGTGTGTAACTGCTTTGATCTTTTAGGGTGGGATTTTATCCATCATGTTCATGTGTTTGCTTTGTTGTGCAACCAAGACCAGCAGCAGTTGCTGAAATAATGGCCAAACCCCACGGAACTGATGAAGGATTCCCAGCTGTTTTGATATATTTTCACAGTCACAAAATCCTGCTTGCAAAACCTGTGTGAATAATAACAGAGGTGATAGACTGAGGCCATTGGGGAAGAATGTGGGTGAAGGTGTTGTCAGAGGTCTGTGGGTGATAATTTAGGGAATTTTTTGCAGAGTTTAGAAGGCAAAATGTCTCTGGCAAGTGTCCTCTAAGTGGTACCCATGCAAGTGGAGAAATCAGCTGTTGTCCTGTCAGTTCCTGAGCTCTGGTGTCCCATCACAAGGTCACAGGGCAGCCCCATCATTCCAAGAACACTCTGTCCATGGTCACTGTGCTCTCCTGCAGCAGAGCTTCTCGAGTCCCTGGTGTCCAATTTCATTCCAGGTGGCCCTGAAGAAGATGCCTCTCAACAAACGGAGCAGAAAGGAACTCGTTGTCAACGAGATTCGGATCATGAAGGAAAACAGTCATCCCAACATTGTCAATTATATAGACAGGTGGGTGGTTCTGGTGTTATCATGGGAATGTTCATTCACACCCTGCAAGCCAAAGGTTAAAAAACCCCTTTGGGCACTGGCAGAACATGGAGCTCTTTCTTATTTCTCTGTTCATCTCCAGTGGATGGGAGGAGAGGGCTTTGGGTGTCCATTAATCTTTTCTGGTGTATGTAGCTGGAAACCTCTTTTCAAAAACCTGGATATGCCATGTCTTACTAAAACAACAGCCTGTCAGTTCATTACCTCTGTGTTGTTTTGGGGTTTGGTTTTTTCAAGTTGATCCTATTTTCTATGCCTTAACGATAAATGCTGATAAACCATCATAAAAATTACCTCCCTTGGGCTGTTCCCACCATTTTCCATTGCTGTGGAAGCCAGGAAGACTAAATTCTCATTTGCAGCACCACGTAATTTGCCAGTTTTTAAATAGTTTTTCCTGTTTCTGACTGGATTTTATGCAGTGTTTTCCAAATGGTTGGCCAACATCTGGCCTCAGTGGTGCAGAGCCTCCTCCCATGGATAACTCTGGAGTTGTGTTGCCTTGTTCCTGGAGTGAACGGTGGAACTGCTGAGTTAAGATGATGACTCAGTTGATGGCAAGTGTCCTGGTTCCAGACTGATCTCTGCTGTTACTAAACTGCATTTTTCTCATTTACCATCTAAGGCATCTCCTTTTTCGTGGGTTTGCCTTTCTCATTTAGACTGCACAGATTCCAAATACTCTGCAGCCTGCAAGGGATGTCTCTCCATTTCATTCTGCCTCCATTCAAAGTGACCTGGAAACAAAACTCCCTTGCAGTCTTTTCCACCAGGTAATTTAGCTGTGCACGTTCATCTCCATGCCTTTGTTTTCTTCTCTCAGCTACCTGGTGGATGGAGACCTGTGGCTCGTGATGGAATATGTGGATGGAGGCACTTTAACCAGCGTTCTTGTCCGAGTCTTTATAGAGGAAAGGATGATAGCTGCCATCAGCAGGGAGGTGAGGGACCCTGCTTGTGCTTCCAGTGCCTTGGGCAGGGTGGGACAGGAGTGATTTCATGTTTACAGCTTTGTTTCAGTGCTGCTGTTATGAAACGTAAAATAAAAGGGTGTCTAAGTGAGCCTCCTGCCAGTACAACTGCATTTCTTATACTCTCTTATTATACACTTTTGTTGTACTCTTTTTTAATTTATTTAACATTCTAAACTTTGCCTCTTTAAACTGGAGCATATCTGCACTGCATTCTTGGCCTGTAAAAGCAAACATGCTGGTGGGAGAATTTTAAACTAACAGCAAATTAAAACAGAGCCTCATTTCTCAGAGCCCTCAGCTTAAAAGCATTGAAAGCATTGCACCCAAATGGTGTTTGCTTCTGAGAAGTGACTAATGTGCCACTTCCAAGTCTGCTGTCGAGGCACACATAAAACCTTTGTCATGCAGCCTCCCACACAAAGGTGATCCACTTCCTAATGGAGGGAGAGACTTTTCCTTTCTGACAAACCCTCCTTTGTCACCTGGATGGAGAGAGCACGGCCACTGCAGCCGTTCTGGCTGGGTTTGGAATGGACAGTCTGTATCAACAATTGGTGTTTCACCTAGAAATTCAATCTTTTAGAGCCATTTCCTTTTTCTTGTGTCATGAAATGAGGTAAATTAATTTTTACCCTCATGGCCTTTTTGTCTCAGTGCCTCAAAGCCCTGGATTTCCTTCACTCAAAGAATGTGATCCACAGAGATGTCAAAAGTGACAATATTCTTCTTGGGATGGACGGATCTGTGAAACTGAGTAGGTATTCTTGGTCAGGCACAGCATCCCCGTGTTCTCAGACATAGAGTGGGGGATTCTCGTGCGTGGTTTCACTGTTCAAGCTGGCTTTGACACGATTTTTGTTTTCCTCCTCAGCTGATTTTGGCCTGTGTGCTCAGCTGACCCCGGAGCGGAGCACACGGTGCACGGTGCTTGGCTCTCCTTACTGGGTAGCACCAGAAATCCTGAAAAGAAAGGAGTATGACACCCAAGTGGACATCTGGGCCCTTGGGATCGTGGCCATTGAAATGCTGGAGGGAGAACCTCCGTACTTTAGAGAAAGCCCTGACAAGGTAAGGTGCAAACACTGTCAGATACCCCTGTCCTGCCAATCTGTGCCATGTTCTGTCTCCCATGAACCAAAATCCCACTCAAATCAGCCTGAAATAGTTCCACCAAGGCCCACTTCTAGAAATGTCCCTGCAGAACATCTCATCAGAGGAGAAGTGATGTGTGCCAGTGGAAAAGTGTGCCTTTTTTGCCTTCAGCTCTGCTTGAATTCCTCTTGCTGTGTTTGATCTCTCTCTGAGCTGGAGCTGAGTGACAGCAGCAAGTTTCTCCACTTGGGAAATTGTTATGAAAAGCATTGCAAGTGTATCTGCAGGCCCAGAAGTCTTTTCAAACTCTGACCAGTGCCTTTCAGGGAGGGTCACTGCTTCTAGTGATGCCATAATTATGTATTGTCCCAAAAATTTCTAAAAACTAGTTTTAGCAAAGCTACTTGTAGTAAAAATATTTTTAAGTTTTCAGTTTTAGATCCTAATTCCTTAAAATGAAATGATGGGTTCTTAAGCCAAACGAGCAAGGAATAGTGGAGAAATGTATCTCATGACTAATAGCTGAAATCAAGTTAAATGGTGCACACTTAATTCCTGAGGAAGACAGCAGTTCTGAAGATTGCAGTCTTCCACTCTTCTTTAAAAAGTTCCTGACTTTTCTTGAAAGACCACTTTTGGATTGACCAGTGCCTTTCAGGGACGGTCACTGCTTCTAGTGATGCCATAATTATGTATTACCCCAAAAAAATCTAAGAGCATGTTTTAGCAAAGCTACTTGTAAACATATTTTGAAGTTTTCAGTTTTAAGTCCTAATTCCTTAAAATCAAATGATGAGTTCTTAAACTAAACGAGCAAGCAATAGTGGAGAAATGTATACCAGGATAAAATCTCATGACTAATAGCTGAAACCAAGTTAAATGGTGCACACCTAATTCCTGAGGAAGACAGCAGTTCTGAAGATTGCAGTCTTCCACTCTTCTTTAAAAAGTTCCTGACTTTTCTTGAAAGACCACTTTTGGATTGCCTTTGCCCTGAATAAGGCAGCAAACACAGATGAAGAGAATTATTTCCAGATCCCAGATATTCTGTGTTGGGAGGGATCCACAGGGATGACCAAATGCAGCTCCTGAGTGAATGACCTGTCTGGGGATTGATGTTCTCAGCACCATGCTCTGACCAGCTGAGCTCAGGGTCATTCTCATCCCTGCTCTGGAGCTGACAATCCCCTGTGTCCTCACCCTCAAATGCTGATCACAGCCCCTTGAGAAGCGTCAGGAGCTCTCAGGAGGGCAGGAGGGGCCTGCAGCAGAGCTGTCACCCCAGCGATGGTCAGTGGCTGTCCCGTGCTTCCCCTGTCCCCAGGCTCAGCGCCTGATAGCCCGGAACAAGCACCCCCCTCTGAGGATGCCCAGCAGGATGTCAGTGCTGTTCCACGCCTTCCTGCACTCCTGCCTGGACACCGACCCCACCATGCGCTGGACAGCCAGGGAGCTCCTGAAGGTAAAGGGAGGGGCTGCAGGGGAAATTCTCCTCACCAGGTGCCCTCCTCTCCTGTTAATCCCCAGTCTGGGTGCTTTTCAAGGTAGAATCATAGAAGAATTTGGCTTGGAAGGGACCTTTAAAGTCACAGAATCACAGAATTTCTAGGTTGGAAGAGACCTTCAAAATCATCGAGTCCAACCCAGCCCCAACACCTCAACTAAACCCTGGCACCCAGTGCCACATCCAGGCTTTGTTTAAACACATCCAGGGGTGGTGACTCCACCACCTCCCCGGGCAGAACATTCCAGTCCTTTATCACCCTTTCTGTAAAAAACTTTCCTATTATCCATCCTATACTTCCCTTGGCACAGCTTGAGTCCATCTGGTCCAACCTCCCTGCCATGAGCTGGGACATCTTCAATTTGATCAGGTTGCTCAGAGCTCTGTCCAACCTTTAGATATTTTCAGGGATGGGGCATCCAACACCTTCTGGGCAACCTGTGCCAGTGTTTCACCATCCTTAGCATAAACAATTTCTTCCTTAGACCTAACCCAAGTCTCTCCTCTTTTTGTTTAAAACCATTACCTTTGTGTGGGAACTAAAAAAGCAGAAGGCTTTCACAACATTGCAATAAGCTTACATAGATAAAGGTTTGAAACAGAGTTGAATTTTAAGTTTTGAAATATTTAGAGCATAGAAAGTTTTTGAGCTGCAAAAAATACAGAACAAAAACCTGTTGTGTGCTGTAAGGTGTACATGTAGTATTTAATAATTAGCTTAAGTAGATGCTTGTAAGCTTTTAGCATCAGCCTATTGGCTAAAAAACTTTTAAAAGGCCTTGTGACAGAGAGAACTTTGACTTTTGTTGTAGCATGAGTTTTACCATCTTTTATGTCTCTACCTTCACTGAGACAAATAATGAAATAAAAAACTCATGAACCACCTGTCAGTCACCCCATCCTGTTATTAGTGATTAGATCCAACATTTTGTCCCTTTGCAACAGGCCCTACTAAAAATGGGCCCCCTTGAAGGTTTGAAAGGCTGCAATAAGCTGTCCCAGGCTAAACAATCCCAGTTCTCTTGGCCTTTCCTCAGAGGAAAGGTGTTCCATCCACCCTCTGATCATTTCTGTGATGTGTTTTAGGAGTGCATTCAGTTTTAGCTGGTGGCAAGAGAACTGCAGTAGAATGGTGCCAGGTGCAGAGGCCCCAAATGGTGTTAGAGGAACCCAGTCCCAGCCCAGCAGTCAGAGATTTGGCTGTTCTTGTCTTGGTGCTGAAAACCTGCACCTCAGTGTTCTTCAGAACAGCACAGGCCTAAATCCTAACAGGATCAACATTTCTTGGAGGTGCTCGGGTTCCCTACAGAACAGCTTGCACTTTTCTGACAACTAAAGTAGCCCCTACCTTTAGAAAAAAAGGGATCTAAGTGAGTCCTTTGAGTGTCCTGAAATGAAAAAAGCCCTGAGGCAGCAAGTGGCATTCCCAGAGTGCTGGCAGGGCCAAAATCCCAGCAAGCTGAAGGCCCCTTGATAAATTGATTATTGGGATTCCTGGGCCATGTTTGCCTCTGACAGTAAGGTCCTGAATAGTGAGACTGAGGTGGGGATGGTCCCCTCAGTCCTATTTATGTGCATTTCTGGTAACCAGAGGAATCCTGCTTCCTCTTGTGAGAAACTGGGTTTGGAAATTAACCATTCCTTTCTTACCTTTTTTTCTCTTTGGGCAGCATCCATTTTTAAAAACAGCTGTGAGTCTCTCCCTCCTGCCTGAAATGATCCTCATAGCCAGGAGAATCTGTCAGGCCATGGAAGCACTTCATACCAACACTGCCAGCGCAGAGCAAAACCAGGAATAAAATTCTCACCCCATTGGGAGATTTGCTCCCTTCTCACCCAATGGTTACATTCACTTCTGAATTGTTGGTTGTTTCTTAAAGATGGAAAGTCACAATTATGGGGGTTTTGGTGTGGTTTGGAAATGGGGAATCCTTTATTCATCAGCTCCAGACCACGTTGCCTCTGGAATGCCCATGGGCTGGGTTATGCCCAGTTGTGGCACTTCTGGATGAGGAAGAAAGTGCAATTGCATTTCCAGCCAAAACCAGGTGAAGAATGGGGCAGCCAAAACATCCTGTTGGATACACACAGTCAGCTGGGACTGTGGAGTGTTCATAGAATTCCCTGTCCTCCCTCCACCTCGCAGAACACGAAAAAATATATAATATATAGAGAAAGATATGTATATAACATAGATTAATAAATGGGAAGTGTGCAAATGTACATAGACACGCAATATACTGTATAATTATTTTATGTATAAATATTTATAGAATATATATTATTATCATAGTACTATATAGAGAATATTTTATATAGTAACAATTCTATATAACAAATTATATAATTTATATAATTATATGTATAGATGTTGTGTTACAGAGCTATGGACATACATTTACTTTGTACCTTATATTGTCCCCTATGCACACCCCCCACCATAACTCTCCTGCACTATATATATAATGCTCCTTATATATAAAAATATATAATATATATCTGTATATACATACATATAGTGTGTGTATACATAGTGTGCATATATATAAAATATTTTTACATGCGCTCAGAGGCACTTCTATAACTGGTAGGCAGTGTACAGGATAATGTGTGGCATCCTCTATAAATTGAACACGATTTTATCCGGGTGTGTTGCTCCCGGCCGCGGGCAGGTGTCGGTACCTGGCCGTGTCACACCTGCGTGGCTGAACACCGAGCGCCCTCTCGCGGCCGCCGACAGCGCAGAAATCGCTAGAATTGTAAAATTTTCTTTTTTGTAAAATTTTATTTAGGTCACTTCGTATTGAAAAGTTACAAAAGGTTGCAATGAAACATTTTACACCCATTTCCACCTGTTTTCATTTCTGAAGTGGCTCGAGTGTGTACATACATGCAGCCCTTCCCCCATCCCAAAAAACCAACCCCAACATGTTTTCCCACATGGTGATATTGTTAAAAAATTCACAATTTTAACTAACGAGGTTAGGAGCAGGCAGCAGCACAAGCCCCTGTCAGGCTGCCCTTGCCTTGCTTCACCTGGGAAGGCAGAAGTGTCTGTAAAGCAGCAGTGTCCCCAGGCTGGATCAGACCCTCCTGATGGGAAAACCAACGAGTTCCCCAAAATCACCAGTGCAGAGGTCCAGGCTTCCTGCTGGGCCTCCCGCAGCCGCCAGCACTGCCAGTCCCTGGGGGCAGCACTGGCCAGCAGTGCCTGTCCCCGTGCCACGGGGTCAAACTGGGGGAATGGCTGGAGCTGGCACAATGATCAAGGCCTGACAGTCTCCCTGTCTGTGCTCCCTGCTTTGCCAGGCTGTACATGGCCCAGAACTGCTGGTCACACTCCCCCTGTCCCACCCATGCTGGGGACAGCCCATTACAGGGGTGTGTACCCTGGGACAGGGTGGTGCTGCTGGGACTGGGGGCCAGGGTTGTGGGGCTCCAAGGAAAGAGCCAGGGGAGCTTGGAGCTGAGGTGGCTTTGTGCCCTTGGGAGCTTTCTCAGCCAAATCGTGGGGCAGGGAGGCACAAACCTCTGGAACCATCTCAGAGTGGAACTTCTTTCAGGCTAAACACTGACCCTTGGGCAAGCCTAGCCCTGGGAATGGCCCCATCCCATAGGGAACACTGCAGGAAGCAGATCCCACAGCCTGGAACAGCGTGTGAGGAAAAGCAAAGCAAACAGGTCTCAGGGCAGGACTAGGGCAGCTCTGACATTTGCAGTTCCCCTCGTACAAGCTCTTGTCTGCAGGAGACAGTTCATGCTTTAAAAAGACAGTTCTCAGTTTACAAACATTTCTGAGTAAGCAGCCCTGAAGCCGTGAGCTTGCAGAGAATGTCACCTGCCTGTAGGGCTTGTAGCTCACACCTCTGACAAGATCTCTGCTGTGCCTGAGCCCAAACTGTCTGAAAAGAGCTGGATTTAGGTCCTTGGTGCATGCAGCATCATTCACAGCCCCACAGTCCATCTCTGGCATGTCAGAGAAAGCATTTTCCTACCACAGCAATGATCCTTTTGGAGCCCTGAGGAGACTTCAAAACCTTTTGTGGAAACATTAACTCTGTCAAGGGCCATTTCATAAATTGTAAAAATCACAGTGTGGCTGAAGTGGCTACGAGGCACACAGAAATCCCGATTTCCTGGCTGTAAAAAAAGGCAGGACAGTCCTTCAGCTTCACTTTAGCACCCAGAATCTGCAGCTGTGTAAAATCCATTTGTGAGTGTCTGGCACAGAGAGCCCCATGTGCTGCCAGGGTCACTGCCCAGCGTGCCCACCCCAGACAGCTGCAGAGGGAACGCTGCCAGGGGCTGCAGGAGAAGGGAGGAGCTGGCACCAGGCCCTGCTGTCAGGGAAATGTGAAATGACACCCATCCCCCATGGTACCCAGTGAAACTCCATCCAACATCAGCCGTGCCAGCAATAAATGAGTGCAAAATTTTGAGAGTGAGACCTGACACCTGCCAGGGAACAGCACTCTGCTTTTACAAACCCACCCTTTTCATAAGCTCATTTTCTCCTCTTTCAGGCTGGTGCTACATCTACCAAAACAAGAGGGCTGTTATTCCATTTTTTAGCATTATGTGGCTTAAATAAAGCAAGGAGGCTCCCATTACTGAATCTGTGCTCTGAGCAAAGCCCAGCTGAACTGTGAGGTGCCCTTGGACAGAGATACCAAACTGTGAGTTGCCAGCTCGAGGTGGAGGAGAGGAGAGGAGAGGAGAGGAGAGGAGAGGAGAGGAGAGGAGAGGAGAGGAGAGGAGAGGAGAGGAGAGGAGAGGAGAGGAGAGGAGAGGAGAGGAGAGGAGAGGAGAGGAGAGGAGAGGAGAGGAGAGGAGAGGAGAGGAGAGGAGAGGAGAGGAGAGGAGAGGAGAGGAGAGGAGAGGAGAATCAGAAAGTCAGTCTGAGAGCTTTGGGTGGACAAAGCTCTTACTTGCTGAGGTGTTCAAACAGGCACTGCAAGATCTGCCCCGCTATTTTAATGTGTCCTGGGCAAGGCTGGTCTTAAGGCCATGAGCTAAGACTGAGATCCTCGTGTGGTGACATTTTCACCAAGGAACAGAAACACCTGCAATCTGCAGTGAAATTCATCAAGAAATTTATATCCTTCTATGGGGGGAAAAATCCCCATGAATGCCCCTTGTACTTGCCAGCCCCCGAGGTGCTGGTGGGTGCCCGAGGGAGCTGCAGCCATTCGTGCCTGCATCCCCACGGACGCAGCTGGAGGATGCTCACACCCTCATGAACTCACCTGCCGGCACTCCATCTGCCGCATGAGCTGTACCCCGAGCACAGACACCTATAAATATGCACTTCCCCCTCTCCCAACGCCTCTCCGCCCATTACCAACGATAACGCGAAGAGTTGCAGGGCATTTTTATCCCCCCCCTTTTAAAGCGATTATGCCGATGTGCACCCCGCTCTCCCGCGTCCCCGCCGCGGCTGCTGCGAGGTGACAGCTCCGTCTGGCTCCGCGGGGCTCAGAGCTCGGCGAGGTCATCGCTGCACAGCACGGTGACGCTGATGTGACCCGGCAGCTCGGCCGCTTCCCCGCCGCCCCTGCCCCGCAGCCGCAGCCGCTGCCGCTGCCCGGGCTCACCGGGGGAGGCTGCCAGCACCGCCTGCCCCAGGAACCCGTCACACAGGAGCCTGCTGTTCCAGACCTGGCGAGGAGGGGACACAAATAAAGCGGCTGAGGGCTGTGCTCGAGAAGGGCCACCCCCGTTAACCCCTTGGAAAAGCAGCGAGGAGGGGTGTGCGTCTAAATTTAGCTAATTGTCTAGAGAGCGTGAGGGAGAGGCTGGATTTGCATGCTCATTTACATAGACTATGCAAATGAGGAGCGAAATGCAGCTTTTTGCTTTCTAGGTCACAGCCTGCCTAGGAGAGGAATAAAAATGACCTTTTTTAGCTCATCAGCAGTAAAACCTTATTACAATAGCCTGTCTGTGCTGCTCTGCCTGCCTGTGCTCACCCCTGCACCTCTCAGTGCTGGAGTTTGAGAGTCTGGCCCACAGACCAGACTGAAGACAAAGTTTTTCTGGGCTGCATCATCTCAACACCAAGCTCTATTTCCCCAGCTAGTGCTGAGGTAAACAGTGAGGTCCAGTTCTCACAGGACTAGAATTCAGGGTAAAATAACATCTTAATAACAGCCTGAGCTTTGGTTTCACTTCAAACAAAAGTAAAGTTTGAAGTAAAACTGGATAACACTTGGCTTTTCTTGCTCTCTGTTTCATCAGGTACCACATGGGGTAAAAGGAACTCTGTAAATTCTTTCAAAGCCTTGGAATGAAGCATGCCTTGGAATGGAACATGCCTTGGAATGGAACATGCCTTGGAATGAAATATGGCTTGGAATGGAACATGCCTTGGAATGGAACATGCCTTGGAATGGAACATGCCTTGGAATGGAACATGCCTCCTGGTCCCTCAGTGCCATCAGCTGGTGCTCGTGGAGGAGAAGCAGCAGCAGAGCTCCAGGCAGAGCCCAGCCAGGGGAACAGAGGTTCTCACTCCTCTCCTGGGTATCAGTCACAGGAAGGACAACTGGCCCAGTGAAGCCCAGGGATGCTCTGTGCTGCCCTCCCTGCCCTGAGCAGCTGCCCTGTGGCTGTCTCACCTGGATGGTGACAGGACTGTCGATGTCCTTCCTGTAGAAGATCACCTGGGTGTTGAAGACGGGGCTGGTGGTGCCGTGCTGCACCGGGGAGCGCCAGCTTTGGTTCTCACACTTGATGAGCACGTAGGGATCTGCTCCTGGAACACAATCAGAGCTCTGGGCACACGGCCTGGCAGCTGAGGGCTGCCCAGAAACCCAGCAGGGACAATCCCCTGCTGTGCCTGGCAGCACCACAGGACAGGGCACAGAGCACATCACAGCCACTGCTCCCTGTCCAGGTGAAAACACAGAATCATGGAATGGTTTGGGTGGCAGAGACCTTAAATCCCATCCAGTTCCACTTTCCTGCCATGGCAGGGACACCTCCCACTGTCCCAGGGTGCCCCAAGCCTCAATGTCCAACCTGGCCTTGGGCACTGCCAGGGATCCAGGGGCAGCCACAGCTGCTCTGGGCACCCTGGGCCAGGGCCTGCCCACCCTCCCAGGAAGGAATTTCTCCCTAATATCCAATCTAACCCTCAAACGTGACCCCCTGCAATTGTTCAACATTCTAGAAATGCTTTGTTTTTACGCAGAGCATTTTTATTTCTTCTTAAAGTTGATATTCTCTTTCCTTTACAATGAGGAGCAAGAACCGTTTTGGAAACACCAAACACATTCAAATAGAATGGGCCACTCCACTTTCTAATTAACTTTTAATTAAACAATGGCAATACCATGTTTTGTATTTCAACACAACCCTGTCCATTTCTGTTGTTAATGACAGAATATCTGTTTTTTCCAGACCTTGCAACTCTTTAGATACAGATTTTAAACAAACCCAGGGTATCCTAAGTCAGGCTCATGAGAATTTCTAACATTTTTTCACCATTTCCATGAAAATACCACCACAGCCAGAAGGCAGCACAACTTTAGGCAAGTTTTTAACAAACCATACCCAGGTGATTTCCCTCAAACACATCACTCATTTACAAGACCAGGTACCAACATCTCACAGGAACAAACCACACAACAACAGCTGCACCCAAACCAGATGCAGCCACTTCCCCGTACAAGGCACACACAGATTTTTCCATATGTTGCTCTGTGGTTGCACCTGGCCAGAGCTGCCAGGGGCCTGTTTCCCTGACAACCCCTCACGGTTCCATGGCAGGTAGCAGATATTGGCTTTTCTGATGGGCAGCTGCCTTCCGTGTCACTGAATTCAGCTCTGGGGCATGGGGTGGCACCACGCTGTGTCACCACGGGTGGAAACGCTGCCCTCTTTGCAAAGCAATTTGGAAAATGGAGCTGGATAAAACGAGGTCTTGCCTGTCACCCCAATGGTGTTAGCAACTTTATCTAAGGGTAAAGAGCAGAGCAACACATCATTAAGAGTAATTAAGAGATAAAGAGCATAAGGAGGGGTGGGGAGAGAGCACAGAGCTAAAGAGGTGACAGGCACATCTGCTGGATGGATGAGGGAGCAGTTAGTGAAGGGATTGGCTAGGTGAAAGGAAAAGGAAAGAGAATACTTGAAGGAAACGTTTAAATCCTCAGCAAGACTTTGAGAAACAGAGGGAGGTAGAAGGGGAACAAAATGTTCCTGCACCCATGATGTTCCAGAATGTTCTGATGCTGTGATGGCAGTGCTGGATGGCTCAGTTGTTTTAGGAAAATTCCACTGATGCCTTAAGTTTGAGCTTTCATATTTTCAGGCTCTGTGCTGCCCAGGGGTGCAGCTCTGAGCTCACAGTCAGTGTCACTCAGCTCTCTGCACACAGCAGGGACACAAAACAAATCCTTGTCCTGCTGCACACCAAGGACAACTTTCAGCCCAACAGCACAAACAAGGGTGGCTGGAGGGAGGAACAAGAAGGATGGGAGCTCACAGCCTGGAGCTGGAATTGGACAATTAAACCCCAAGATGCAAATGCACCAAAACTTAAAAAAGTGTGAGACCTCATGACCCATCAGCCATTTTGTGACCATTTTGGGCCCACCTTGGGTGCAGCCCTGGCCAGGCCCTGTCCTGCCCAAGGTGTATCCTGGAGGCCTTTTAATAAATCCCTGCTTTATTCTCCAGCTCTGTCCAGTCTCTGTTCCAGGTCAGCCTTCCCAAGGCATCACCACAACCAAAGGAAGCAGTGGGAGAGCACAGGGGGATCAGATGTTCTCAGCTATGGATGACCCAGTTCTGTGCCTGGTTTATTTACAGGACAAAGAAGAAACACAAAGTCTGCTAGAGTGGAAAAGCAATATCCTGTATTGGCCTTGAGCTGGGAATGAAACTGGAGCTGCTGCTCAGGAAAGGGCTCTGGCAGTGGAAGGAGGGCAGGGGTCAGCTCTGGGGCAGACCAATGGCTCCAGCTCTGCCCTGAACCCCATAACAGCTCTGTTACCTCAGCCCTGGCTGTGCCACTGCTTTGGGAAGTTGTACAAAAGAACAGTGCAAAAGAAAAAGCTGGAATCTGTAAAAGCCAGAAACACCTGAACAGCAATGGCATTTCTAAGGCTTAAAGAAATCTGTGCTCAGGAGCCTAAGGGTTAATTTTTGAGTTTTTGAGAACTGCACAGAGGATCTGACACCCACATCCTGCAGCACTGTGCCAAGGCAAAAGGCTTTCTGGAAAACATTCCTGAGGGAATGTTCCCAGCTGCATTCCCACTCCTCTACTGCTCTCCCCAGAACCTGGAGAGGTCTGACCCCCTCAGCCACTGCAAAAGGGCATGGGACAAACAGCAGCTCCAGTGCTGAGACACAAGCACTGCCCTGGCCATCACAGCAGGTTGTTTTGCCTCTTGTAGGTGAATCTCTGTTTATCCTTCCTTCTCCTTGGCTGCTCTCAAGGCAGCTCCCACTAAAGACTCTCTGCTTCCAGGGCTGTCACACACCACGGATCTCAACACTCAGCTTAGAATAAAAGTGGTGAAAAACAATTCGGCATGCAAATCCAACATGGAATATCAGCAGGAAGACTTAAAGGTGCAGGAGGTGATTTGTTCTCAAGGAGAAGCTCAGGGGAAAGGCCTGACAGACAGTGGTGAGAGCAATTTTAAAACAGGCTTGGGAATGAGAGACAGAAAATCCTCTGGCACAAGGAGTTTCCTCATCATCCTGCAGACCTGCCACTGTGCTTGGCTCACAGACAGCTGGACCCACTTCAGAGCACCCTGACTTCCTCAAGGAGCATCCAGGGCTGGGTCTGGGCCGTTCCATTCATCCACTGCTCCTGACCACAGCAAACCATCCATGATCTTGTCCAAACAGGGCAATGGATCAAAGACAGCACCAAGGAGGAGTTTTCCAATAAACATTTAAAATAAAGATTAAATAAATTTTCTCTGGCCAGGAACAGGGCTTTGATAACAACCAGCACTGAGCTGTGAAAAGTGAAGACTATCAGACAGAGAGCAGGGGCAGAAAATGAAAAAGCAAATGACAACTGGGCAAGTGTCCTAATTAACTCAACATCAGGTGCTATAAAGCCATTTTGGTGTCCTTCAAGACACTTCCTCTGACAGATACAGTAATGTACAAAGCATTTAAACCCTGTTCTACTTTACCCAGCTAAAAATGGTTGTTTGAAAACCATGAGGTCCTCCCTGAAGTGCTCTAATGAGGTAAAGGTAACACACTGCACAGGTCTGTGCCGTTCAGCTGCCTCCTGGATGTTTTCCATTTAGAAAATACACAACCCTGACAGAAGAACATTACTAATCCCCACAATTAGCTCCTTAGGAGGATTTGGCCGCTCCTGCCCATCCTGCCCAGTTATGGACCTGCCCATAACTTGCTGCTGTGCATCCCCATATTCATCTGATCTCTCCACTGGAGCAGGTTTTACAACAGGATGGAAAAACAAATCCCATAAATCCTCTGTTTGGATAATTTCCAACTGCTTACATATCAACCCAAAACATCTTTAGAGGACTGAAAAGCCAATTCCACTCTTCCAGACTCTCTTTCCACTTACCTCCTGACCCGTCTTGTTTCTGCAAACCCTCTGCAGAGTGGACTTTGATTTGGGTGACTCTGCGTGGGTAGCCACAAAGAAGACTCCAACACGTCATTTTAGGCCTATCTGCCTTCAGCTCCCTGAAAAATCATGGGAAAAGCAACCTAAGCAAAGAATGGCAAACAAACAATCAATGGTTGTGGAAATCTGGCATTTTGAGAACACCAGATTTGTAGTTTTTCCTCATCTGCTGTTTTTGAATTCTGTGGTGCAGAAATGACAGATGTGAGAAATAAAAATAGAGCAAAGCAAAGCAAAACAAATTTGTGTTATCTTTTGCGTGGAAGCAAAAGTGGTGAAAAAAATCCCAATTTTAAACAGTGGAAAATACTATCAAATCAAGAAATAAATGCAGTGGGCCTGATTCATGAAGCACTGGCTCTACTCTTGCAGCAACCACTGCTTTCAGAGGAGATGGTCACAGAAACAACCATCACCAGTGCTCCGTGTCCTGACCTAGAACTGGAGGCCAATACAAAAACTGAACTAAAAAAGCCAAAAGACTCAAAATGAATCGTCCAAGAGGTCCCTAACTCAACACTGACCATGTTTAGTTAATAAACCATAAACCTGCACAAACCTGGAGATTCTCAGAGGTGCCCCTGATGTCTCTGGAGCCCCATGAGTGAGTCAGGGGTGTTGGAGGACAGCCTGGCAACCCCTCCCATAGAGCTGCAGCCTGTGGGCTAAGGAGGTGTCTTGGTTTGAAAGCCAGGTGTCTGCTAGAGAGGAGCAGGGCCTCCCTTGGAATGGAGAATTCAAATCCCCTCCCTCCAAATTATTATAATTTAGAGAATTAAAGGGGCTTTCAGGCAGAGGTATGGGGATAGGAATAACAGCTCTTTACTGGTATGTACAACAAGGCAAACAAACAACAACAACTACAGCATTAATGATAAACAGACCCAGGAACCTCGAGGGGCTTTGTGAAACAAAGCCCAGGGCAGTCTGATCCCTTGGGACTCCGAAAGCACCAAGCTGGAACGGTGGAAGATCCCGGGCTGGTGGGTGAGATGTATCAGGAGCTCTGTTGGTGGTAGCTGGAACAGCAGGGATGTCCCAGCAGGGCAGGGCAGGGCAGTGTGGAGGTACAGAGTAGCAGAAAAGCCCCAAAGCAGCGCTGAAGAAGCTGCAGTGGGACAGGGCTAGCCCAGCTCCAGCAGGGCAGGAGGCAGCTCAGAGTTCAGGGCACACGAGCAGATGGTGGTGGATTTCCCAGGACCAGCTCAGTGGTGACAGTGAACTCCTCCTGCAGCCAGCAGCAGCCTGGCCGTCCTCTCTCCCATGCCAAGAGCAAGAGAGCAAAGCTGCCCCCAGCCCTGTCCTTTGCCTGCCCCAAAACTTGCTGTTATCTCCCCCCTCTGAGAGAAACTCCCAGAGACAAAAGAAGCTACAACTCTCCTTTGGCTCCTTTGCTCTGCTTAGGTACCTACAAGTACTCAGTAGTTCGTTTCCTGGCAATTTATGATAAGGAAAAAATTCTATAAGGAAAAAAAAAACAACAAATTGAACCCCCAACAGGAGGCTCTCCTGCAGCTGTGAGTGCCACCCACCTGAGCTTTGAGGGCACATCTGTGTAGAGCCTGAGGATGAAGGCTGTGGGCACCCCTGGGATGTAGGTGGTGGGGATGAGGATGTAGCGGCCGCGCTGCAGGGTTCTCCTCTGGAACACGCTGCGGGTGTTGGAGTAGGGAGACGTGGCCACTCTCTCCTGCACCGTGAGCTTGTGCAGCCTGTACCTTCTGTTGTCCTCCACCTGCAGCAGGAGAGGGGTTCAGGCCAGCAGGGATGAGGGGCAGGGCTCTCCCTGAGCACCACACGGCTTTTCACAGCCATAAAACCACACATGAAACAAAGGTGAATCATTTGGCCAGTGCTTTCTCACCCACTTAAGCTGTGACAAGTGAAAGTTTGGGGCTGGCAAAGACAGGAACCCACTGAAAGAGATGATGTGATGCCACTGCAGAGCTTGGAACACTTCCAGAGATGGACACACAGCCCAAGGACTGCACCAGCCCAGCCAAGGCTGAGATCCCTCTGCCTCCCTTCTCTAGCCTTTCACAGCATGCTCCCAATCCAGATGCACACAGCTGGATTTTCCTTGCCCTTTCCTGAATACAAAAGCCACACAATAACCATTCGTGTTTTGTTCTAAGCCTTGAAGTTGTGCCTAACTCTTAACATCCTCTCTAGGGGGTTGGTATTTGCCAGAGCACAGTTTAAGTCTAAACCTCTCTCAAGCAGAAAGGCAGCCCTTCATTCTTTTCTGGCAGCTCTCTTCCCAAGGCCTTTAGTCATGCTAATGAGCCCCACGTGTTAGAATATATCTAAAATAGAAAAATTATTGATCAGAAATAAAAATAGAGCACTGAAACTTTTAGGAAGTTGTGATTTTCTTTTTCAAGCCTTTCCAAATTACAGGTGTGAACAAGGGAAATTATTCTGCTTTCTGCAATGACACTTTTCAATATATGTGGTTAACAGGTGATTGGCAAATGAGTGGGTGTGATGCAGATGTCAGCTGATCTAACCAATTGTTAAAAATAGACTTTTTTTAGGGTAGGGCCATAGATTTAGTGTAGTCCCATCTGTAGCTGTAGCAACAGATGATAGGATTACCCCAATCCTCAGTGGAAGAGCAGAAAAATTGCTGTTTCTTTGTTTCCCTCCTTCTCTGAGTTTGAGTGTTTTCATTTTACTCAATTTGCCTTGAGAGTGCAATTAAATTACCTTTTGGGATCCCTGTGGTTCCTATTCCCATATATTCATTTCCTGCTCTCTAGTCCAGCTCTTGAAAACACTTTTTTTTCTAAGTGGCAACAGAAAACCTGCAGATTTTTCAACTTCATTCACCTGGCTGTATTGCTGATGAAATGGAGGCAGAAGAAGGAGAAAAAGCCCTCCATGTTCTAAGCATTAATATCATTTTGTCGTCCTCTAGAAACTTTGGGGGTAAGAAAAGCACTTAAAAATCTTTTGCAAGGGGCAAAAATTATTTCTTTCAAATAAATGAAAGCTATTCAAGTGGAGTTAGAGCTGAACTAAATCCAGTTGAGTTCCCATGGCCACTGTGAGTGCAGTGCCCACAAAAAGTCTGAGCACAGAGCCAGACCCCGGGATAACCCTGGCTCTCTCTGCCAAATTTCAGTGTCGGGGTGAAGCAGGGCTGAGCAAACTGAGCAAACTCTGCACCAGGAGTGTGGCTGGCTGCCTACCTTGAGTATCTCAAAGCCAATGGTGATGTTGTCTCCCTTTCCTTCTTTCTTGTACTTGCGGCGATCCTCCTGCTGCAAGGACACCAACACTTTGTCCTCAGCCTTCTTAACATCAAAGAGGTACTGGGAGCAGAGAGGAGAGAGAATTTAGAATTGCCTAAGGGGGCTGAGGGTAAAGCCATCACCAAGGAAGTATGTGCATATGTACTGGTTTGAAAGCAAAACCAGTGAGAGACTCCAAGTCAGAAATACAATTTCATAGGAGGAAAAGAATAAAAAACCAAAAGAAAAGTAAAATAAAAAAATGCAATAGTACAAAAAACCACTGACAGAGTCAGAACACAACCTGACACCCTGTTAGTCAGGGTGGTGGCAGCAGTGCAGATGAAATGCTCTTGTCCAAGCAGTGATCCTGTAGAAAGGTCTGGCAGCTCTTGTCCTCTGGGAGTCCAGTGGGTCAGGGCTCCCTGTGCTGTCTCAAATCCCAGATTCTATCCAGGTGGGAATGCTTGGCTCCTCCCCCTGGGCGGAGCATCTCCCCCTGGGCTGATCTCATTCTCTGAGCCCTGCAGTGGCTCCTTGCTGGCCCATGAACCAGAGACAGCTCCCGCAGGGAGTTCCCCATGAGCCATGGGCACGGCATTGCTGGGCCATGGACAGGAGAGAAGGGAAACACTGCCCCAGCTGGTTCCAGCAGCTCCTGGGGATGGGGATGGAATACAGACTGTGGGCACAGCTGACACTGTAACCTGGGACAACATACAAAGGAGGGAAATGGAAATGCATTTGGAGGAGGAAAGAGAGTTCCCCATGTGACAGACATTCCCAGTAATTCACTGGGAATTCAGCTGGAAAATTATTGCTAATAATAAGGATCTTAAAATCCAAAGTTTCACAGGTAAATAAAAGGTATTGATGGAAATGGTAATCTTAGTGATAGGACATGGGGGAATGGCCTTAAGGTGAAGCAAGGTAGGTTTAGACTGGATGTTAGGAAAAAATCCTTCCCTGGGAGGGTGGGCAGGCCCTGGCACAGGTGCCCAGAGCAGCTGTGGCTGCCCCTGGATCCCTGGCAGTGCCCAAGGCCAGGCTGGATGGGATTTGGAGCAGCCTGGGATTATGGAAGGTGTCCCTGCCATGGCTGGGGTGGAATGGAATGAGCTTTAAGGTCCCTCCCAACCCAAACCATCCTGTGATTCTCTGATTCTATGAACTCACATAAAGGACAGCCTGGGACAAATCTACAAAATAACTGGAGTCAGCAGGAGGAGACCTCATTTGAAAGCCAAAGACAAAATATGAGGTTTTATTTAGCTAAAGGTCAGGAGTGAGATTAAAAAAACAAACCAACAGACTCCACATGGGTCTTAGATAATGTTTGATTCTCCTTTTAACTAAACAGTGCCTGTAAATTTCAAACATCTTTATACAGGGCCTGCAAATGAAGGAATCTTTCAAATCTTATTTAAAAGGCACTTTGTTCTGCATCTACAGTTCCTATTTAATATGAGAACGACAGGAATGCTAATTTGGACTTCTCAGTTTTCCTCAATACCCCGTAAAAAACAGCTAAGAAAGACTCCTGCACCTTTAACATGCAAATATTTTATCCAAACTTTTGGATAAAGTTTACAGTGAACTTGAGTCAGCTTGGGTTTAAGACAAATCAAAGGAATTTATCTCAAGTTTCAGCAGCAATTCCCATCTTACTAAATCCAACTTGAACAGTTACATTACTAGAAATCACTACCAGACCAGTTCATAAGTATGAACAAAAGAAGGTCAGCCAGATGTTTCTTTATATGACAAGGAATTTAATTAATTTGTTCATTATTAGAAACTCCATTAAGTTTTGCTTTGTGCATGCAGAGGGCAAACCTGAGTTGTCAGGACGAGTGGAGGGAAGAGGACATTATTTAACCCAAGTTTGGACAGATGCTGTACTCTGCTATCCTCAAAGACATTTAAATGTGAAGAAAATAAATAGAAACATAAACCTGCAGCAGCGCACAGCTGGGTACCATGTGCACCACATGTTCTGATTTCAGCAGAAATTCCCTGGCAGCATGGAGAGGAATATCATCATTGGTTTAATTCCCCCCTCGCTTCTCCTTCGACTGCTGCTAAAAAGCAAATTAGTGAGCTTTGCTCTGAGGTAGATATTGAGATTGCCTTGGTTACAGAACCATCCACATCCCTCTGCTGAGCAAGCCCCATCCAAGCTTGGATTTGTGTTTTATATCTCCCATTGCAGCAGAGAAAGCACAGGGAGAGTCCCAGGGGTTGTAAGAGAACCTAAAAAGTGAGATATCAACATGCAGCAACGCCCAGTGAGGCACATTGTAATTCTTGAACTGTACACAGGGTGACCCCTTCAGGCAGCCCAGAGTGTCCCAAGGCCATGGAGGGGTGGGAGAGGAACAAGAGGAACCAGGAAAGTTCTCCTGGTTTGATGACAGCTCCACAACTGTGACCTTCTGATGGCACTCCAGCTGTCCCAATGGGTAATGACCTACAAGGCAGCAGGTGACTGTGGAGTACACAAATACTCTGCTGAAATTGCCTTATCAAAGGGACTGGAGGTGTGACAATCCCTCTCTGCACCGATAAACCTCACAGGAGTGCCAGGAGAACACAGAGATTATCTCTAGATTGTGGTGGGGTGTGCCACAGTGACCTGCAATGGCCCTGAGATAACATAAATGTTCCAGCACTGCTGCTGAGAGCCTTTCAATCAACTGGCCCAGAGATAACACTGGAGTACAGAGAGCTGCCAGTGCATCAGGCATTGCACTCAGCTGGAACAGAGTGTGTTTTGTTCTCTGAGACAGCTAAACACTTACAGATGAGACCAGACAAGCACTTGGAACACATCCAGAATCTTACAGGGCAAGATCTGAATTAAATCATCCCCTGAAATGAGGCTCTGACAGAAGGCAGAGCAGTGAAGAGCTGCAGGATGAGCTGGGAAATCTGAGATGTGATCTGAGCAGCAGAGGCTGCGCTGCTCCAGCATCCAAGGGAGGCAGAAACCTCCCTTGCAAGTGCAGAGAAGCAGATCCAAAACGATCTTTAATTAATCTGGACAGAAAGATCCATTTTCATCTTTAATTAATCTGGACAGAAAGATCCATTTTCATCTTTAATCTGGACAGAAAGATCCATTTTCCAAGTAGTAACTACCAGAGTAAGTGCCCAGACTCCACAGACAGTAACAGAAGTTCTATACCTGAATTTGCTGGGAGAGAGAAGGGCTGGAAGGTGGGAAAGGGAGTAGGAATGGATGAACAGATAAACTGAATAGCTTGAAATGGCCAGGTAGGATGAGACCAGGAAAATTCTGTAATGCTGATGAGAGGGTGAGCTTGAGGAACAGACCAGGTACTTGAATCTTCTATTAATGCCAAGGGATATTAACTTAATACAGTGGATCAAATCCCCAAGCTGTTTCAGGGGGTTAAGTGAATTCTGTCATTAGAAAATCAGAATTTTGCCTTTCTATGACTGGGAAAATGAAAGAAGTCCAGGCAGGACATCAGTAATTCTGTTGTGTGTGTGACTCAGCAGCCCCAAGAATGGTCACTCCTACATAAATATCTAAACCCTTGTGAGAAATAGCACCAAAATCACCAGAACATGCAGTACACAGCACACTCCCAGGGCAATGAGATTTTTGTCCAGTAGTCACTGCCAACTCCTAAACAGGGTGGGTGCTTCAGGAGCCCCAGATAAAGTGGGTACACTTCAATACCTCACAAAACTTCCCACCTGGGGGTTCTGAAAGGGTCAGGGTTAGCAAATAGCTCACAAATACACAGCAGCTCACAAAACACAGGATTCCCACCTGGGGGTTCTGCAGAAACGTCTCTCTGTTATTAAATACTGTTGCTGTAGGACATGAAAGAAGAATTAAAACTAATATCTCAGAAGGTAAAAGAGACTCAGAAGGCTTTATTTACAATTTATCGAGCTCTTTTATAACATGCTGCACTACAAAGGCACATGATTGGTGTGTGGGATTGACACTTCTTAAATTCTATTGGTTAAATTACAGAAATAGCAAACAGCACCTGGAGAAAGGTTGTTATGAGAAAAGGAATATTGTTTACTTAGAATGTTATGAGAAAAGGCAGTTATTTACACAAGGTTGTTTTGGGAAAAGGAAAACTGTTGAAAATTTCCCTTGGGAAAGAGCTAACAATTGTCAGCAAGCTAAAAAAATCTCTCAGGCTCAAGAATATCGAGCCCACAAAATACCTCACAAATACACAGCAGCTCACAAAACACAGAGATTCTCACCTGGGGGTTCTACAGGAAGGTCTTTGTGTTATCAAACACCTCACAAAATACACAATACTTCACAATAAACAGGGATTCTCACCTGGGGGTTCTGCAGGAAGGTCTCTGTTATCAAATACCTCACAAAATACACAATACTTCACAATATACAGGGATTCTCACCTTGGGGTTCTGCAGGAAGGTCTCTGTTATCAAATATCTCACAAAATGCACAATATCTTACAAAAGACAGAGATTCTCACCTGGGGGTTCTGCAGGAAGGTCTCTGTGTTATCAAATATCTCACAAAATGCACAATATCTTACAGAAGACAGAGATTCTCACCTGGGGGTTCTGCAGGAAGGTCTCTCTGTTATCAAAGCAGCCCCCAGATCGGTTCAGCAGGGGTTCTGGATGCTTTTCCCAAGCCCCAAACATCATTTCCTTCTCCCAGGTCTTGTGGAGGCTGAAGTAGGAGGTGTTCACAGTCCTGCAGATGTCCACATCTGTGAAATTCTTACACCAGTCCTCGAATGTCATCCTGCTCCACAGAACACCAGGGAAGTAAGGGATTGTTTAGAAATAAACAGTGATATTCACACAAAGAGCCAAAACAGAACACAAAATCTCTCAGTAATTTGAAGAGGAGGCGTTGCTCAGCTGTCCAGGGGACAAACTGATTCACTGGAAAGCTTTCCATGTGGAAATACTCGTGAAGCCACAATCACAGAGTTGTAGAGCCTAACTCAGAGCAGCATCACTCAGTGTGTTTGGTCAGATCTGGAGCTGTTCTGTTCCCTCTCCTAAGCCTGAAGGATTGGCTGAACCTCCCAGGCTGGGTTTGATAAGACATTTTAAAAGGCCAAAGAGATCACCTGTAAAGCAGGATCCACTCCTCTTTATGACAGTCCTTACTGTCACATCTGCCCCTGAGCACGACTCAATCCTCAGCACTCTGGACAGAGCTTTTATTTAACCCCATCCTGCCTGTGCCTGCTGAAGGAAAGGGCTGGACTGCAGAGCAACTGCAGAACAGCTTGGCTCTTTGAATTCCCATCGTGGCCTGCCTTATCCATGGCCCAGAGCCAAACCCTGCAGCTGCCAGCCCTGACAAGGCCAAGAGAATTCTTTTCACTCTGAGCCCATATTGATCATCTCCTGAAGGACCTGCTGGGCTAAGGATCTAAGCTTTAAGCAAGGGCAAAATTAATAGAGCTCCAGACATTGTATAGAGAATGAACACTTTTCATTTCCATGCTGGAAAACACCAACAAATATCAAAATTCACTGGATGCAACTCTATTTTTGGATGCCTCAGCCATGCCTGACCCACTAACAGGCACAGTAGTCAGTAAACAGGGTGTGAAATGCACATGGTACTTCCTCAGATATTTTTACCCATTTCAAAATTTAACTGGTCTAAACAGTGCTCAATATTGGGCATTGTGTCGTGTAGACCAGCACGTGTTCTCCTGGTTTCTGAGAGATTATCCTGAATATAGACAATAGATTCCGACAGCTACTAAGTTTGTTCTAGTAATTTAAAATCCATTTTTATTATTCTTCCCTGTCATCCCTTGGGAGTTTGAAGGAAACAGACCTTGGGATAACTTTATCCATCTGTTTTTGGAGCTGTTAAATGGCAGATTAATGACAGCTACTCAGTGTAGCCAGTGTCTCCAAATCCTTCACATCCCTCCCACTCACCAGAACTCTCCATCGTTCTGAACAGTGAGCCCCAAATTCTTGCGCTCAGAGTCGCTGACTTTCTTCCACTCTTCAGAACTAAAAGGAAATAATTAAAAATAAAAATCAAAACAATAAAGATGATTAATAACTTAAAATAAAAACTCTCACCTGGAAAAAAAAAATGAAGTGAAAATCTCTCCTGGTCCACGGTTTTAAAAGGAATATCAGAGTACTGAAAGGGCAGATGATATTGATGAAAGCGTGAGGCTTTCAGGAGGAGTTTTAAAACATTAATTGATTTGAAAGCTACTAAAAAAGAAAGAGATGAATAGGAAATAGGCTCAACAAGAGCAGAACTTTATTGATTTCCTTTGTCACACCCTCCATTAGGACTCTTAAACACTTAAACAGCTGGTTGCCAAGGTCACAGGAGATTGACTCCATTCCCTGAAGGCCCCTCAAATGAAACCTGGTTTTCCTCCTCTGGAGATTATTGAACGCTTCACTTAGACCAGAGGATTCTCTTTGTCTTTTAATCACCTTAATAAAACAGGCCTGAGGTCTGAGATTTCCCCCGGGGGCCTTTGAGAAGGAACTGCTGGAGCCTGAGCCAGTGTCCAGTTTGCAGAGGAGCATTACAGTGTACAGTGTACAGACCCTTCAGGCAGCACAGACCCCAAATCCCAGCAGCTGAAACCCAAACCAGACCCCATCCCCAAGGGGTTACACCAGACAAACAGAGCCACAGCTCCTCACTGCCCCTCCAAAAGCTCTGGGGGGCTAAAGCTGAGGGTGGCTGGAAGGAGGGAAGGGAGGCTGCTCATCCTAACAGACATTTTCTTAACCTAGTTGGAAATTGTCAATTTAATTCTGTTAGACCAAAAGCCATGGGGCACCATCAGAGTCCTCAGTGCTGGCATGAGTGGCAGCTGTGCCAGGCACAGGCCACTGGAGAGCCCTGGGGGCTTCAGTTAAACAAGACACAGCAGCTCTTTTGTGCATCCTTTGCATTTCACCCAGACCAATCTCTGGAAGTAGTTGGTTTTTGCTAGCTAAAGCATGGATTATAAGAAATTAACATGCTGCTGTTGAGAACACTGCATTGTTAAATTCTAAATGCTAGCTGGCGAGCCCAGTGCTGAACTGCCACATATTTTTAATGTATAAATCACCCATGATGGGAGACATCCCCTCCAGCAAGCATTTCTCTTGCTGTGGAGGTACCTGCTAAGCCCATGGCCCACATGAAAATTCATCAGAAAGCTAATTAGAAAAAAACTACAAATATGGCACTTTTACAGCATTTTTCACCAGTCACTTAAATTATCTACCAGACTTTTACCATCCCCAGCAGCTGGAAATGACAGATGAGAAACTGAGTCACAGACACGCTCAGTGGTGAAGCTGGGAAGGAGCCTCGTGTTCTTGACTCGTGAGTTGTTTTTCTTCCCATCTTCCAGTGTGCCAGAAGATTGATGTAAACAGTAAATAAGGTGCAGGGAGCCATGAACTCCTGCAGGATATGCTCATTTTCTCAGAGGGAAATGGGCAGAGATGGCACAGAGGTTCAGCCATATGGGTGTGTCTCAGCAGTGTTTAACCACAAATTCCACTGGCCCCAGCAGAGTTTCACCCCTTTGACACTGGGTTTGTGTGGGAAATATTAAAGGTAAGGAGGTTTTCAGAAAGCTGTGAAAGCAGCCCCAGAGACAGAGAGAGCAGGAGAATTTAGAATTAGCTGCAACTGCAAAGCTTGAAGGTAGGAAAAATTACAATAGTGCAGCAATCAAGGACAAGAAACAAGTCTGAGTTTTAGATTTGGCTAGGATACACCTTAAGCCTGCAGAAAAATATGCTTAGCAAGATAGTAGAAAGTTTTCAGCTTAATTATAGAATATTATTTATTGTTAATAGAAAGCATACAAGCAAGCATTGTTTGAAGCAGGTGCACGTGTGCTTTTACTGATTTTACACTCCCTGAAAGGTGCCTGTGCTCAGCTGGGGTTGGGCTCTTTCTCCAGGCAGCACTGACAGAACCAGAGGACACAGCCTCGAGCTGCACCAAGGGAAATACAGGTTGGATATCAGGGAAAAGTTTTTCACAGAAAGGGTGATAAAGGACTGGAATGGTCTGCCTGGGGAGGTGATGGAGTCACCATCCCTGGATGTGTTTAAAGCCTGGATGTGGCACTGGGTGCCAGGGTTTAGTTGAGGTGTTGGGGCTGGGTTGGATTGATGATCCTGGAGGTCTCTCCAGCCTGGTCATTCTGTGATTCTGTGACTGGCTAGAACAATTGTCTGTGAGCTTTAGCAATGTGCTGTTGGCTGGAAAGTTTTTCAAATGCCCTGTAACAAAGAAATCTTTGGCCGCTGCTGGCGGACATGAGTTGTTCCCTCCTTTCAATTGTCTCAAACCCTGTTACGAGGCTGATGCTGCAATAAAAGTTTGAGGAATGTCTCTGTGTGGCTCTGTCCTGTTCATGCTCAAACCTCCAACACAGGTTTGCAGCTCTTACCTGTCACTCCAAGCACCGTGCCATTCTTTTTTCCCCCAGGGATTCCTCAGCCTGATCATGAAGAGCTTTTCTGCCTTGAAGGAGAAGAGGAGCCTCTCCCCGAGGCGCAGCTTCGTGATGGCAGTCACGGAGTAGGCGTGGCCCACAATGAGCCCCATCTCTGTCTCTGCTTCACTGGGGAGCCCAGGGGACTCCTTGGGCACCAAGAATGAATGACAATTAAACCAAAAGAACCCACGTGTCTCAGTGTTATAAATACATATAAATATATCTATTATATAATCTAATATAACATATTATATATAATATTTATATACCATTTAATATGTGTTACATAAATATTGTTGGCTTTTTACAAATATTAAGATGAATGCTGTATGTGTAATGTTAGAACAACTTCGTTTTTATTTCTGTTATTAACAAAAACTTAGACGTGGTAGTAGTGGTAGCTGATATAGTTATGAGTGAACTGTCTGTTTGGTCGAGATAACGTCCTGCCCTAGGTTACAATGTCAGCTATGCCCACAGTCTGTACTCCATCCCCATCCCCAGGAGCTGCTGGAACCAGCTGGGGCAGTGTTTCCCTTCTCTCCTGTCCATGCCCAGCAATGCCGTGCCCATGGCTCATGGGGAACTCCCTGCGGGAGCTGTCTCTGGTTCATGGGCCAGCAAGGAGCCACTGCAGGGCTCAGAGAATGAGATCAGCCCAGGGGGAGATGCTCCGCCCAGGGGGAGGAGCCAAGCATTCCCACCTGGATAGAATCTGGGATTTGGGACAGCACAGGGAGCCCTGACCCACTGGACTCCCAGAGGAGATAGGAGCTCCCAGATGTCTCTACAGGATCAGTGCTTGGACAAGAGCATCTCATCTGGACTGCCACTACCACCCTGACTAACAGGGTGTCAGGTTGTGTTGTGACTCTGTCAGTGGTCTTTTGTACTATTGCATTTATTTTATTTTACTTTTGTTTGTTTGTTTTCTTTTCCTCCTATGAAATTGTATTTCTGACTTGGAGTCTCTCACTGGTTTTGCTTTCAAACCAGCACACATCCAGTGAACTTGTAATAAAGACCCTACTACTGATATGCCAGCTATCAGCATCTGCCATCTGAAGAAAGTATGGACCAAGGCCCAAACTGGAAGTGATAAAAAGAACAGATTAAAACCACAGCCAAGAAACACTGCATGCTCTAAAAAGGCAGACCCAAAGAGTGGCCATGCTAAACAGTTCCTAGAATATAGAAATTAGTTTGTAGAAAAGTATAAATATGCATAAAAATCTATGAATATACAACAGGCTGATGTAATGGAAAAGGTATCTAAGGGGTATCTCTGAAGATAACAGGGTGCTCTTGGCTAAATGCCAAGCACCCAGCTTTTTAACCCTTTGTTTTATCTCTGTCTTCTGTTGTCTTTTTATTAAACTTTTTAAATTTTACCGAGAAAGTAAACTTCATTTTTCACATGAGGAACCTGATGGCTCCAAGTTCAAGGGGAAGGACGAGAAAAATTTGTTTCTCATTCTCCTCCTGAGTGATTTAACTATGCAGGGAAATAACAGCTCTGGGAATCAGAACTGGGGGTCACTAGTCTGGTGTTGTCAGTGACAGATAATTCCAGTGCCAGAAAATCCCACAGCACAGGGGAATCCTGGCCCTGCAGCCAGTCTGTCTCCTCCTGGCCTCAGAGTCAGAGATAGGGCTGATGGAGAATCTTTATCAGCCCTGCCAAAATCTTGTCATCTCTATCAAATGGCTCCTCTGGACACTGATCACTGTGCCCAGACTGTCTGGGGGTGTCCTCACCTGGACACTCATGAATTGAGCTGGTGATTCCAATGGTTGTTCTTGTGTTGGAATAGATTTGATACTCAGGAAAGAACTATTGGCAGTGGGTAAAATGGGAGAGCACAGGCACAAGTAAAAAAACTCCCAAGCCATTTGTGAGGCCTGTCCTGCACCTCACTCACTCCTGGCAGGGCTCTCTCATGTGGCAAAGGGAAGACCTGTAGGGTGCTTTAGGAACTGGGTTTGCTCATCATAAACTCCACATAAAAATCCCAGTTTCCAGCAGTGATCAGGCTGTCCCTAAACCATCCCTAAACTGTCCCTAAACTAACCCTAAACTGCCCTGTTTGATGACCTAGGCCTGATCAGATGCTGATCTAAGACATAAAAGCAGTCAAGCTCTGAAAAAGAGCACAATTTCATTTAATGCATCCAAATCTCCTGATGTAAGCCCAGAAAAGCAGCACCCTACAAAGATGTTGGAGTTGTTTTGATGGTCCTGGGTCCAGATTCTCCACAGCCTCACTGAATCCAGCCAAGCCACCCTTGGGTCTCTCTCATCTACCACCCATAGGACCTGCAAACACTCATTCCCTTGGATATCAAGGAAACAAGATTTGACTCAGTGCAGATCCTTGTGAGTAAACTTGTAATTACCTAATTAATGCTAAATCAAGTCTTGGCTGTGGAGGAGAGAGCAAGAGGTATGGCCTCTTGGTGTTACTAATGCAAATATTTAAATATAAATATATTATTTATCATTACACATTAATATATTAGTATAAATAGATGAATATTTAAAGATAAATAAGGACTTATCACAGCTATGAAATGCACATAGATATTTTTACCCATTTCAAAATTTAACTGGTCTAAACAGACAAGGTCCTTGTCCTAAGGCAAAGTTGCACTGATATCTAACAGTGATCAGTCCCCAAAGGTAAGAAATCACATTTAAAAAACCCCAAAAACAACAGGGGGAAGGAGAAATTCCTATCAAATTAGAACTGACAGATGGTCTGGCAACTGTGAGAGTCTCACCAAGCCCTCTGTGCCTCTCCCAAAGAATCAGCTCCAGTGTTCCCCCAGCCTGGCTGGCATTCCCGTGGCTCTGGGCTCCCTGCATTGTAACACTTCCACTCTCGTTTTTCACAACTAAAAGCAAACAAGGAGCCCTTGACAGCACGGGAGGCTGGAACTTCTCCTGCTGCCTTCCATACCCCCCAGGCTTTTCTCACTGCTGGCTTTTCCCACCTCATTCTGAAGATACTTATTTATTTCTTTATTCAAATGAGACGTTTAAACATCTCCTGTCTGTTCGGATTTCCAAATGGTGATGCTCAGGGCCATTCTGTAATCCAAGGAAAATGATGGCATGTTTGTAAGGCAGCAATGAAGCCACTTGAGTATTAAATATTCTACCCCTAGCAAGCTCCACGGTGTGTATAATACATCAAAAAGTGACAAATGCAGGCAAACTTAGGAATGGCCTCTCTGTAATCAATGATTAGGAGCGTTTGTGTTTTATTTGGAAGGCAGAAACATAATGCCAGGAATCAGTGAAAGCATTACAACTGCCTAATTCATTGCTTTTTTAACACAGCTGCCTGCACTGAGTGAATCACCTCACCAAATTCATAAGAAACAGAACTGCTCTAGCATTTGGGAGCAACCTATCATGGCAGAAACAATGTCTGCAGGAACAATTCACACCAGGCAGTCTGCTCTGCCAGCCTGGTCTGAGCAAATCAGATGGAATTCTTTCAAATGAAAAATTCAGGCCTAATGGGAAGGAAAAAAAAAAAAGGTAGAACAAAACCTAAAGACCTTGAAGCTTTTGTTTCTGAGCTGTTTCCTGATGTTGCTGGAAGGGGCAGTGCAGGAGCCCTGCTGTATCTCAGGTTAAAGTTTGTGTCCCTGAAGGTACCAGGTGCCCCTTTGGTGCCCAGGACAGTGCATGGCCAGGGCCAGATCAGAGCTCACATTCTCACACTCTCAGGGACCTCCAAAACCAGCTGGTTTGCTGTTGGTCTTGGCAATTACACAACCCTCCTCACACTCACAAGAGTTTCTGAATGAATCATCTTCATTCACAGACAGGGAAATTAAAGCAAAATGTTTAAGTGATTTAACTAAGATCAGCTTTAGCTAAGGTCTTAAACTGAAGTAAGGGCTGCGGGGAAAGATGCTGAAGTGCACTGACATGCCAACCCTGCAGCTCCTAGAAAATGATCCCTTTTCTGTGGGCTGCTGGATTTAATGCTAAATCAAGCTTTCTGTGGAGGAGAGAGCAGGAGATTTGGCCTCTTGGTGTTACTAATGCAAATATTGAAATATAAATATATTATTTATCATTAGTCATTAATATAGTAATCAGTGGTTCATGATAAATTATTTAAAACATCATTTAAAAGCCATCTTTTAGGAAATATTCAGGTGCCACTGCATTTTGTTGGCCCTTCACATGTGCTAACAGCTTTGGACAAGGTGAGGATTTCAGCACTGCCCAGTCAGGGCCTGGCACTGCAGAATTATTTACAAGGGGAGTCCAGCCCAGTTGTCAGTGGTTTGCCTCCTATGGCCAGGGTGGTTTGTGAAGCACAAAGCATCCTTTGGGAGCTGTCATCATCCATCTGCCAGCACAGCACTGCAGAGAGGCAAATCTTCCTCAGAAACCATCCCCTCTCTACTGATACGGGAACTCCAGGGCCATTGCAGTAATGCACCCCACACCTGAGTAAGGGTTTCCATATAGGGAAAGGTTTGGGGCTCACCCCTTGTACTTCTTATAAGGTAAAGAACCCAGAAACTTCTTTGCTGACCTGGCTGTAATTGGCTCCATGCCAGGAGAGCATGGACCTTGTCACTGCTCATCAAAGCCTGTATCAAACCTCTTTCTATCAGCAATTTGCCAATAGATCCATCCTCCACCGTTAAATACTTAAGAACAAGCACAAAAGAACTGAAGAGCTTTTTAGGGTGTCTTAGCAAAGTGTCAGAGGCTTCTCAGCCTTGTCACCTGTGCTCAGCTTTTCTTTTATTTCTGTAACGTTTTATTATTTCTCATTTATTAAACCTTTTGGTTTCACAAAAGACACTCAAAGAGCTGTCTCACTAATTATTTCAGCCATTGCTCTGCAAAGGCTGCACCCTCAGAGGTATAGGAAAAATTCCTATAGGCCATGGCCTCCTAAATGTGGGCACTGAGTTACCTGAGCCTCACATGAGCCAGCACAGGCAAGTTCTGCAGCTTCATTCCAGTGGGGAGGTTATTCAATATTCAATACATTCAATACATTCAATATATTCAATATATTCAATATATTCAATATATTCAATACATTCAACACATTCAACACATTCAATATATTCAATATATTCAATATATTCAGTATGAAATAGCATTACCTGAATAACCAGGTGAGCTCAGCCTTTCAGCTCAGCTCCACTGTTACCTTGGCTGAACTGGCACAACTTAAGTCAAGAAGCCTCAGCAGCTCTGTTTTGTGTGCCAGAACTGTTTTCTCTGAGGAGATTTCTCTAAGAAATAAAGCAATTGAATGCTGCTGTCTGCTCTGTAAATTGGGCTGGATTTACCTCAGGTCAGTTCACAACTGTGGCCATTCAGAAAAAAGAATTTCAGACACAGAGTGAAGTGGCAGCACAAGCAGTTGTGATTGTTTTCAGTGGCTCCTGGAGCTGGAAGCATTTTCTCCATCCAAAGCTTTCCCAAACATGCAAAGGAAGGACATACTCAATATCCTAATAATGGTATTTCTTTCAGAATATTTTCGTTGAAATAAACCCTTAAAATCCAGCTCTCTGTACTCACAGAAATGAAGCAGCTGATGAACCCTCCTCTTTTATGCACTTTCATCAAGTCTTCAAACAGCTTCATCTGCTCAGAAATAACCTCTCCATATTTGCCCTCTGCCAAATTTATGGATTCTGCCACTGCTCCAGTGAAATCCACCAGGGCTTCTGCAGCACAGCCTCCATCCAGGGCTTGGTAGGATCCAGCCAGCCTGGGGGCAACACAGAACATTCTCAGGGGGGTGGAACAAGTGCTCTATGTTGGCTTGAATGTAGGGAACAGGTTTGTGTCTCACCAAAGGAAAAACAGAACAGAACAAAACAGCCTGAGCAGACTGCAGATAAATATTCCCTGGTTTCTAAGGATCCTTAAGGATTTGGGCTGCTGAAGTAGACTGTGTTGCACTCCTTTATTATTTACATCCCTAACAGAGATTAAAGAAGGAGTTTTCAGTCTTTTTTAGGTTCCCTACCAGCAGCAAAACTAAAACCTATTGCAAGTCTGATAGAATTGAAAGGCAGAACTCCAAGGACAATGAACCAGCTCATACTTAGCATAAGCTTTCTCCAGCAAAGCACTCCAGAACTCATTCCTCACGTTGGAATGGCAGTAAATTAACTGCCCGTTCTCTGTTGGCAGCAGATCATCAATTACCACCTCTGTCCACTCTCCAAAGTGCCAGAAACGGAAACGGAAAATCCCAGCGTATTCCTTTGGGTTTTTAGGGTCCCATTCCTGCTCCTTATAGTCTGGAATCACCTGAGGAACGATGGAAGGGGAAGAAGCTCAGTGAGTGCATTGTGCTGAGGTTTATTCCCAGGGCAGACTGCCCTGGAACATGTTAAAGAAAGGGAAAAATTGAATCTACCAAAATTCACCCCTTGTTAGTCCTAGGGAGAAAAACACTGGCTGATAAGCAGGGAAACAACCAAGGTTAGTGTTATAAATACATATTATATGATTGGATTTTTCAAATATTGAAATAAATACCTTAGTGTTATATTAGAAAGTTATGCTGTATTAATACAGGTCTTTTAGTAGTGTGATAAATATATATATTTTTTAGGCTATAGCATAATATTAAAATAAAAACTATGTGATGTAAGATGCTTTTTAGTAATACCTGAACCAGCTCAAGAAATGGGAAAGACAATTAAAAAATTCCTCACTTCATCCTATCTGGATAAAGATAACAGCAAGGACACCAAAGGCTCCAAAAGGAAGAATTTATTGTCTCCATTATCAAGGGATTTGTGACTTTGTGGAGCCACAAGAAGATTTATTTGCAAGAAAGAATAGTGGGGGAGAAAAGTTACAATTAAGCAGAAACACCTAAATTCAAAAGGAATGTTTGAATCACGTATGACATTTATGAATATGCAATAACCTATTGTTTTTAAGGGGACACCATTTGTTCACAAGCTGCGCCTTGGGATGGAAATGCCAGGCACCCGGATGTCTGTAACTTTTGCTTTTTATGTCTCTTCTTTTATTATTATTAAAGTTTTAAAATTTTAACAAAAGTGAACAAAAGTGTTTTTCATAGCTAGCTTGGTTTATTCGCTTTATTTCCTGCACCACACACACCAATCACCTGTCGGAACCCAGGACATCCCTCTGGGTGCTCTGGGTGATCCGAGACCCTGGCAAGGGTCCAGAGACAAGCCACGATAGTTCAATTAGAATAATGTTAATTTATCACCGGGTGTAGATGTAGAATTTAGGGGTCTAATGGAGGTTCAAGAAGGCAAGATGGAGGAATCTGGGCGTGTCCCTGTCCTTCTGCTTCTTCTTCTTGCCTTCCATCTTCTGCTGTGGTGGCGGCACTTTTAGATTGGATTAGAGTAGAAATACACAGTTTAATAAAGGTGATGGGTATTGGTATGATATTGTAAACATAGAACACGTAGTACGTAGTATAAGAGATCAGGACCGCCCAGGAGGCGTTCAGACAGCCTTGGGCAGCGGTGTAGGTGACACCTACGCCGGCTGAAGAGAAAATGTTCAGGTACACGATAGAATAAACAACTTTGATAAGAAACCGACGCATCCTGACTCCTTCTTCTGGCACCGGGCTTGGGAAGAAAAGAAACATCCGCAATCTCGGAAGGCTATCAAGCCCACGAGATCCGAGAATCACCCACCTGCTGCCAGAGGCTTTTCCTCAGAGCCAGGCAGGAGCACGCAGCCACAAACCAGCAGTTCCCCAGCTTGCCCTGGTGGAAGTCGTGGGAGCTCATTCCATCCACAAGCAGGTGAGGGTCTTCACAGAGGTCCTGGCAAAGCAAACCAGAGATTGCTCCAGAAATGATCACAGCATCCTTCCAGTGAAGAAAAGCAGCAGGAATTGATGCTGCTGACACCTGAGCTCTGAGCTTCTCCTGGTCAAGCCTCTAAAGGGGGGAATGATGCCTTAAGATTTCAGCCTTTATCTTTTTCAAATCCAGTGCTGCAATAGTGCATAACTCTACACTTCATTTAAAGTGTTAAATACTGTCATCACAGTTTGGTCAGACAGAACAATTCCTCTGGGCCTGGAACCCAAGGACACTCTACAGCCTCAAGCCCCAAAAAGTATAAACAAGAGTAAATTGGGAGGAAGCAAGTTTGGGGAATGTGACTTCATTACCTGAAGCTGTAACTGCACAATTAACCTCTGATATGCAAATAGACCAAACTCATAATTGTCTAAAAAACTTGTGATCATCTTCTATCTTTGGTGTAACCTCGGAGGCTTTCGACTGCCCAAGGTGAACTTATTGAAGGCCTTTAATAAATACCTACTTTATTATCTTAACTTTGTCCAGCCTCTGTTCCAGGGAGGCACTGCAAGGCATCATCTTCTCTGCCATTGCTTTGGCTGACTCACTGGAAACCCTCCTTCCCCAGCAGCCTGAGTCACTGCAGTGACCCCAACCCTCAGCTCCACAGCAGGAGGAGAAGAGCTCTTTGTGAAGCACACCTTGCACTCTCTGGGTCTCACAGCTCTTTGTGAATGTCCCAGGTTACAGTGTAAGCTGTGCCCACAGTCTGTGTTCCATCCCCATCCCCAGGAGCTGCTGGAACCAGCTGGGGCAGTGTTTCCCTTCTCTCCTGTCCATGGCCCAGCAATGCCGTGCCCATGGCTCATGGGGAACTCCCTGCGGGAGCTGTCTCTGGTTCATGGGCCAGCAAGGAGCCACTGCAGGGCTCAGAGAATGAGATCAGCCCAGGGGGAGATGCTCCGCCCAGGGGGAGGAGCCAAGCATTCCCACCTGGATAGAATCTGGGATTTGGGACAGCACAGGGAGCCCTCACCCACTGGACTCCCAGAGGACAAGAGCTCCCAGACCTTTCTACAGGATCACTGCTTGGACAAGAGCATTTCATCTGCACTGCTGCCACCACCCTGACTAACAGGGTGTCAGGCTGTATTCTCACTCTGTCAGTGGTCTTTTGTACTGTTGCATTTACTTTCTTTTACTTTATTTTACTTCTTTTCTTTTCCTCCTATGAAATTGTGTTTCTGACTTGGAGTCTCTCACTGGTTTTGCTTTCAAACCAGTACAGTGAAGCACACCTTTCACTCTCTGGGTCTCATAATTCTCATGGATCTGGCTCCTGTTAGAACTTTTTGTCCCTCCTTTCTTGGCTCCATCTCCATCCACATGCAGATTCCAACCAGAGCATGGCTGGATCTTCCTGGGATGTCTCCCTGCTCCTCCCTGGATTATCCCTTGCACTAAAGGGAGAACCTCTCAGTTTCCTGGAGCACAGGAAAGTCACAGGGGTGCATTTGGCAGCAGTGATGAGTTTGTCCCTATCATTGTTATGATGGACATGACACATAGAGTGACACTATAAAAGTTTTTCAGAAGGCTTTCCTTTACTATGGCTGCATGCTGTCTTTTATAGTTTTTACAAACCTGGAGGGCAACTTTTAGTTGGTTAACAGCTTTCTTTGTATTTATTCTATTGGTTAGTAAAAGGCATTTTACCTGTCCATCAAATCTATCTATTCTCAGATTGTTTACATATATTCTTTACTGATTCTCATGGGACAGATCCCTTGTTATTGCAGGTGCATTTGTTTTTCACCCTCAGAATAGATTGTTGTGTTAAAGGAACTTTTCATTCTCAAAATAGCTTCATATGGGAACTTACAAAGAAGAAAATGACAAGGCAGCTTTTTACCCTATTCCTACATGTCCCCATGAAATCCTTGGCAGAGATGTCCTGCTGAATGGAGAGGGAACCTCCCACCAACACTTCAGCAGAAGGTAATGGGACCATCCCTGACTGGTGTGGAACCTGCAGGGTTCAACCCAGCCACTGCTCCTGCACTCTCCTGTCAGTCACTGCTCCTCCTGCCTGGCTGAGGGCATGGCAGAGCAGGCAGTGGCAGGAAATTCTGTTCTTTCACAGCTTAATTTCAACATTATGGAAATGATCCTATATCTAAGCATTAGAAATGCAGAATAAATAACTCCATCTCATCTCAGAATGGCAGGAGACCCCAGATTTCCTCAGTCTGTGCTGTCTGCCATTGTGAGCAGAGGAAGGAGCTGTGCTCCTTACCTGTTTGAGTCTCTCTGCCCTTTGATAATTAAAGATGATGATCCCAAAATGGCAGGACTGCAACCCAAGCCTGGCTACAGACCACAGGCACCTCTCTGATGTGACTCTGACAAATCAGTGCCAGAGGAACTCATTTCCAGAGAAAACAGCCACCTCAGTGCTCAGCTGATGGTTTTCCTGGGCTGGGTTAGCCAATGGCACCTGAAATCAGCTCACAGCCTGGAATTCATAGAGTTGCAGCCATTTTCCTTAGGAAAATTATATTTTTGGCATGAGACCTTTCTCATTAAATACCAGCTGACATTTTAAATGCCTTTTGGGAAACAAGCAACTGATCATTACATGGCACTGCTCTTCTGTCAGGAATTCTCACGTGTCTGCACTTAGAGAAAATTCAAAGCTTGTTAAGAGACCTTAACAAAAATCTGAGTAACAAAATGGTGCCTACAAGCAAAACTAACCACATACATGTTCATCAGCATCATGGACAGATTCATTCAGCCTCCCTGGATGCTCTGACATGGAATGGCAGCAGGGCCTCCAGGCTGGCACTTCAGAGATGGAAATCCACCTAGCTGCAGGGGCTGACATCAGTTGGCCACTTGGCTTTTGTGGTGTAGCACACATCCCACACCCACGTGGGCTAGATTCAATTTTATATCCCATTTCCTGGCATCTCTGGCATCAATAATTTCTAGTTTGTTTTTCCTTTCAAAATGTTATTTTGTTAGAATAATAAATGAGGGATAAATGGAGCCATTGGGGTTAAAACTGTCCAAACTTTTCTGTCACTAGTGGAAGCCAAAACTTTAATTAGTTTTAGAAAAAAATAAATACACTGCTGTGTATTACAAAGATCTTATTTGGTTTGTTTTGATAAAAATATCCACATTAAACTGCCGTTTTTTAACTGAAGTGTGTCTCGCATCTCACAAAGTCCTCAGAGGAAAACAGAGCAGCATGTGCCCACTGCCAAATTTCTGGATGAGATCAGCATTTGCTGAGTGCTGGGGCCCAAAGAAAACACGGAACAGCACAGCTCAGAAACAGCACCTCCCTGCTGCCACCAAATTCTCCAGGATCCTGCTGGATAAATCCTTTCTGATTAAACCACCCAAGAGCCCTGGAGTTCTGGGGCTAAAGAACAGCACAAGAAAATGCCACCAATTCTGTTTCTTTTGTCATTAATTCTCTTGTTATTATAACAGCTTCCCTGGTGACTGTCACTGCTCCGATGAGACACAGTAACACTGAGGCACAGCCTAAAGCTCATTTCAGCTCTTTGCTCTCTTCTGGGCTTTGTGATTTTCACCACTTATGCCATAGAGTAAATTCTTAGGAATACTTTTATCTATCTAAGCCATAATTCCCCCAACACAAGTTAGAAATGTGCTATTTCAATATATTATTCTGCAGTCCTTGTGAGGATCTTTAAGCATTTTTGGTTGCCCCAAGCACGTAAAAAACCCAGAAATTAAAAAGAATATATACAAAAAAATTTTAAAATAGATATTTTTATATAATGCTCCCAGCAGTTAGGATATATAATGTTCCCAATTTAGGACAGTTGAGGACCAAGGCAGTTACTATCAGAGGAATTTCAAGGAGAAGACACTGACGTGAGATGTGATCCAGGCACTTCAGGAGTCCCAATCCCTTCTCTCTCTTGTTGCCTAAGCACCCAAGCACCAGGGCTGTGAGTTCCAGCAGAACCTCCTCCTTTGAAACCACAATGGTTTAACCCCAGTCCTTTTTCTCAGCATCATCTGTGCTGTGAAAGACAGAAATATCCTCCCATTTCCAAGGAAACGTTTCAGGGCAGTTACTGGATCCTGCTACACACCATTAATGCCTGACAGCCGCCGTATTTCTGACACAGCACCACAATAAAAGCAGTCCTTGCAGTATTTGTGCCTGCAGGGAGCATCCCCCGGTCCAAATGCAGAGCTCTCCTCCGTTCCCCCCTCACACATGTATACAATGAAATAAACACCATCTGCAGAGCTCTAATTGGGCTGGGTAGAGTCTGGAGGTAAGGTTGGAGGTTTCATGGTTCTGCTAAAAGCCCTGATGCTCTCATTGTCCTACCAGGCTTGCATTTGCATGACAGAAATCCGTTTGTGTCACCTCCTATCCGTGCTGCAAATATCTGACCTTCAGACACTGGTGCTGTGAGGAATAAAGAAATAAAACCCCCTTTCTTCCTCATTTTAAGTGGTCCCTTTATTTGTAACAGAGCAACCTGGTCAGCTGGCTTGCAATCCTGTCCCAGTCTGGGTCCTACAGAATTCCCACACTTGCCTTCCTAGCCCCTCATCCAGGCAGTAATGAGTACCAAACTAAAGGAGATTCCTGTAGGACCCCAGCAACACAACTTGAGAGGACTCCAAGTAATTTATTTCACCAGCTATGCATCCCCGTGACAGAAGTTTTGCAAAACAATGTGAACCATGGGAGACAACAGATGCACTGGAGCCATGAAATGGTTTGTGTGTTGTTCTGCCAAAATTCCCTAAAATTTAAAAAAAAAAAAATCTTAAAAGAAGGGATGGGTTTTATTTGAGACCAGATGCACCACTGAAAGTACAGCAGGTACTGTGCATTTATTTATGCATTGACCCTTAGAGTAATTTTGCTAAAGGAGAAAATTCCACCCAGCTCGGAACATGCATCTCCTGCTGTATTACCAATACTCATGAACTAAAAGTTATGCAGTATTGGTTATAAATAGGGATAAAGACATTCACAGGGTTAATTAATTAGCTGTGTGTCTTCACTAGCATTAGCTGAAGCTGCACCGTAAAAAACATAAACTGTAAAACATTAAGAGAGATCTCAGACATCCAAGAAAAGGGAAAGATGATTTAACAGATTAGAGTCTGTCACCTGTCTGAGAGAAAAACAGAGATTCAGTCAAGGGAAGAAGAAAGAAGTAATTGTTTGCAACAAAGATTTTCAAAGGTTTCTGTAGTATTTAGAGCTTACTTTCTCCAGCACCCTTTAAAGAACCCAGCCCTAGCATGAAAAGTAATCCACCTTTGCCTGCACATGAGACCTACAGAGGCAGGCACTATCAGACTGATCTATTTAGGCCCAGTAACCATTCCCTTAATTTTTTTTAAAGCAGGTTGGTTTCTGTCAGAGCGGAGAATTGTTCCATTTTCTTCCCTTCTCCCACCCTCACACCATCCTGAGTCTACTCCTGTAGAGACAGTGTGGGGACAGGGGCAAAGGCAATTCTTTCTGAACAGAGATGTAAAAATTCATCTTTGGATGCAGCTGACACTGAACCAACCTCATCTAAAGGAAGGCAGCAAAGACAGCCCCCTGTGGTTGTGGAGCTGAAGGGGTAAATGGGATTGTCTGATACAGGCTTAGCCCTGGCCAGTGTAATGAGCCCCACGAAGATGTATCACCAGGCTCTGAGGGCTGACCTGCAACTTCTCAGAGTGGCTTAATAATAATGCCAGACAGCTCTTCAGGTGTGTTTTGTGAAGCAAAGGTTTTAATAAAATAGAAAATAACAAGTTTTCTGTAACTACATAGAAACAAGAGAACAAAAGCCCTGAGCAGGTGCCAGAGAAGCCTCTGACACCTTGCTAAGACACCTCAAAAAGCACTTGAGCACCTCTGAGCTCCTCCCTAAGTACACAACAATTGAGGAGGAATAATTTCACTTGCTGCCAATAGGAACAGCCACAGGCCTTGAGAAACATTTCCAAAGCCAAAGAGGTGCTCTTATCTTGGCACAGAGCCACGGTAAGAAGGACACAGAAAGTTCTGGTGCCTTTGTAGTAACACACCCCACACCTGAGTGAGTGTTTTCATATAGGGAAAGGTTTGGGACTCACCCCTTGTACTTCTTATAAGGTAAAGAACCCAGAAAGTTCTTTGCTGACCTGACTGTAACTGACTCAGTGCCAGCACAGAGGCATTGATTGGGTTTGGAAAGTGAAAGTCAAAGCCTGGTGCTGATTTCATTGTGCCAAAGGCCAAACAGCCCACCTGAACCATCAAATACTTAAGAAAGAGCACAAAAGAACTCAAGAGCTTTTTAGAGTGTCTTAGCAAGGTGCAGAAGCTTCTCAGGCACCTGTGCTTGGCTTTTCTTTTATTTCTGTAAAGTTCATTATTTTTGCATTTATTAAACCTTTTGCTTTTACAAAACACACCTGAAGAGCCATCTTGCTAATTATTTCAGCCATTTCTCTGCAAAGGTTGGACCCTCAGAGATACAGGAAAAATTCCTACACCCTTTTCCTTATTTGGAAACACCTGCTGGGGTGTGGGGTGCATTCCTACAATTGTCCATCCTATAATGAAGCCCAGCTGTCTGGCATGGTCAGAGAAGCCCTGCTCAGAGCAGGCTGTGTGCCAAGGCATTTGCAGTTAGCCCCAAGAAACAAAACGACCAAGCCCAACTGCACTGGATACTCCAGTGCGTGCAAAAAGACTTTTGCAACCTTGTTGTGGCTGAAAAAAAAAATCTGCCTGTGGAGTGAAAAAAGAGAAGTGACCCCTCAGGGGACAGTTCTCAGAGAAATCTCCATCCAAAAAACCTGGGGTCAGATGTGACCTGACTGGAGCAGCCCTTGCTGAGATCAGGAGGGCACTTTGGCAGTGCTGTTACACCATGGAAACCCACAAGAGGCAGGGTTAGCCCAGGTTTCTGGCTGTACACCCTGAGCTCAGGATGTGCAATGCCCCTGGAAACTGTGTGCCCATCATCCAGCAGCATCAGTTCCTGGAAGTGAGACAATGCCCAGTGCTGCCTCGAGAGAAACAGCAGCACATGAGAGGGGCAGAGCATGCCACAGCTCTCTGTGTAAAAGAAAACTCAGCTACTTGGGGATTGAGAAATGCCTCTTCCCCCTCCTCCCTCTCCACTAAATCCTGTTACAAAACCAAATGCATCACAGACATTTTTTTTTTTCCATTTTCAGTTTGGTGACTAATACTCAGCCCATGGGGTTTCAGCCTTGCCCTGCCTATGGGACACGTGTGTTTGGGGAGGATCTGCATCAATGTTTTGGAAGAAAAACCCCCCAAAATTGGAATTGGGCAATGTGGAGTGTATCTTGGCTGTCTGTGGGTTTCACCTGACCCCTGCAGCACTACAGCTGCTCTCTGCAGAACGCTGACAGGGCTGGGAAGGGCTCAGTGATGGGCCCTAGGGCTGACCTTTTCCTGAACCTCCTAACAAAGTGTTTGCTGAAGCCCTGCCAGCCCAGAAATCACTCCAGACTACAATGAAAGATTTGCTGTTCTCCCAGAAGCCTCAGACAAGAACAAACCACCCCAAATCACCTCTTGCTGCGCTGAGCTTGCGATGCTGCAGAACTGCAGCACATCCATAACACCTCTAGAGAAAAGCTGCCTTGTTTGAGAATAACACTTTATTTCTCATTGAAGTTACCAGAACTTATCTCTTCTTTATCTCAGCCTTTACCTCCTGCCTTCTTCCCCTTGTACCCATTCCCTTCTCCAAACTTGGTACCACACCTGGTGTGACTTTTCCTCACCAGCAGCCATCAGAGATGCCATTCTTAGGACAGGATTCACCTTGGGCAACATCAAATTCTCTCAGCCAGATGTCCAAGCTCCCCTGGAAGCAGAGCTCGGGTCCTTTCAAAGGGCAGTGCACAGACATTAACCTGCCATGGTGCTGTGACACTGGGGAGAGCCCTGTGTCTCTGCTGACCATACAAACCAATAGTTCAGAGCAATTCCAACCTATGAAACTTGATTTTCAGCTATTCCAAAGTTACAACAACTCTGACACAATGTGGGGAAAAAAAAATAATCGAAGTCCCAATTTAATCGGCTAAAAATGCTCATATTTAAACTTCTTGGGAAAAGTGAGATTTCCATCCTAAAGGGACCATTTGGGGGTCACTAATCTGAAGTTTTCTTGCAAAATGCTTTTACAAGGAGTTACTCTGATTTTGAGGCAGTGATGCTCCATGAAAAACAGGCAGATGTAGTAGCAACATTTTAAAGAAAATATGTGCCAAAGCAGAGGAAGTGTTTTTGCACTAAATGCAATAAAAGAGGATGGCCAGGGACAAAGGCAACTCCCTGACATCATTTCCAGAAACACCCTAAGGTGGCCCAGGTCAGACATGGCCTGTAAGGCCATTCATCAAAGGCCACCCACTGTTCAGCTCCATCTTTTTACTGCTTCCTCAAAACATGTTTGTCTATCACATTCTTGGACCAGTTTCCTCAGATGGGGAATAAAAGCAATAAGAAAAGGAGATTGGAAAAAGCCACACACACATTTTTTTCGCAGCACTGAAATATTCAGCACTGGGCCAGTGTGGAATAAACTATTCCCAGGTCAGTACTCCTGGAGGAAAATATTTGTTTGCCTGATAAGGAGCATCATTCTGGCTCAGGGGCCATGATCTTGTCCAGTCTGACCTTCTGCTGTGTCTCAGGGGGCTGGCAACTGATGCAGATGGAATTCTCCTTTTACAAGGAAGGGAATTTGCTGTTTACAAAAGAGTATCAGGCACATTTCAGCCAAGTCACATTTACTTTTTTTTACTGCATTGAGTATTTTGTGACAAAACTAAAGTCAAGTCATCTAAACATTGTCTGGAGTGAAAATTCAGATTAATCTGGGAGATGATTTGATTTCCCTGAAAGGAAATATTTCTCCCTTGCCCAGTGGCAATGCACAGACGTCAAAGATTAAAAAGCCTAAGTCTAAATACCTCATTAAAGAGCATAACCCCCTTTAGCAGCAACAAGTTCCTCCTTTCCACATCCCTTTTCCAGCAGAGTTTGTTTTCAGCCTAGATTCCACTACCTACCAATCACGGCATTTATCTCAGACACTTTCTTAAGGATAAAAATCCTTTATCCCGTTCTCCCAGACTCCTCATCTTTTTCACACAGCACCTTGGGGTGTTCTGCCACTTATTTGCTTCAAGCAAAAATATGTGAATGCCTAGGATAAAATTCAAGGCATATCCAGTGCCTACCACAGAAACCTTTGGAATTGTGATCCACCCCACACCATTCTGGACGAGATGTTTGCTTCATGACATAAAAAGAGGAACTGTAAAATGATATAAAGCCCTGAGCACAAGACACAAGCTTCTTAGACTATGAGATGAGTTGAGCTGTGTCAAATTTTGCATTTTGAATTGGTTTTTAATAGAAATTTTGTTCTAGCCAGCACAACACAACTTTGCTGAGCCCATGAAGGTCAGAGTCTATGGAGGGTCTCTGTCCCAACATGACACAGACTTAAAATTCTAGTCTGGACATCCTTTCTGGCATCAGCCTTCGAACATGTAAACCAGAGGATTTTTCTTTTAGGAAGACAGAGAGCTCAAATTCTAAGCTATACAGATATTGCCTCACAAGTGACACAGCAACATTCATGTTACTCCTGAATACTGAAGCACTTCTATGACTCAGCCAAATCAGAGTGTCATAGAATCATAAATTCACAGTAACTACCAGGACGGATTTTATTTACACATCTTGAAAACAAACAGCAGCTTCTGTCTCTGCAACATCTTTTTAAACTTTGTCTTGGAAGTCATTTAGCAATAAAGCTATCAGCATGTGAGATAAGTTTCTTCAGTTTCAAGTGATGACACTGAAAAACCCACATCAGAGACTTCCAAAGAAAGATTATTAAGCAAAATCAGAGTTGCTGTATCTGCCAGGCAATCAAGCCCATGCTTTTCTCTCTCTGTAGATAATTTTGTTTTACACAGATGGCTATTAGAGAACTAAAATGAATAAAATATGTTTGGATAACATGCTGTCATACAAAGTGATCTTGAGGATTTCTTCTTTCCAGCCTCAAGAGAATTTCCAGGATAAACCAGTCTGAATGTGCTTTAATGTTTTTACAAACTCTGCATGTCACTTTGGATATTATTACTGTGCAACTTAAATGCCCAAAGCATTGAAAAGCCAGAGGAACTTGGATGCTTTAATCACTTAAGGACTTGTGAACATGTGGGGCTCTATCACTGTTTGAATATTCAGTAAGTTTCCTAGCACCATTAATGATAATTACTTTTAGATTCTCTTCTGCTTCAACCCAAAACAAAGACTGGAGCAGATTCAGTCAGACAGATCCATGGACAAAAGCCTTTGGCTGCCTGCGAGGACTCAGCCTGTCAGGGTGTAGTCAGAATATTTACTTGGTCATGATTTTATCCCAGTTGAAGCACAGTGAGTTTCATCTTTGTGATTAAATTGTTCAGACATTTAAGAGACTTCTTGCTCACAAAGACAGAGTAAGAAATTATTTTCCTTCTTTATATCATGCTGTTTCTTTGCATAGCTCTTTCAATGCTTGAGCCGATTTTTGATTTTCCCAATGTGATATAAATACACAGAGTTGAATTCCCCACTTCATTTCAGACAAATTGCTCTGTTAAACACTAACATCAGTGCCATCACTGAGAAATCACCCTCCTGATTTACCAGCTTAGAAATCTTTGGAATCCAAATAATCTCCCTCCTATCTTTTGCAATGAGTACTGGCAGCCACAGGAATATTCACAGTGCCCAACCCTGCAGCACTTCCCAGATAACACAAAGTGTTTGATTTGGAATGATGGATTTGAAGCTGGGTAAAACAAAAGGGATCCAGACCTCCAGTTCCTGTTGTGTGTTCACAGCACCACAAAATTTCCTCTAAAGATGAAGATTCTCTATGAATATTTAGAATAATTATTTATGGATTATTCTCTATGAATATTCTCTATATATATCTTCTGTGAGGACTTCATCACCTTTATTCAATCACAGACTAATAGCTAAAGTAAAGTCAGTGAAAAACCTAAGGAAACATTTCTTAACTCTCAAGAGACACGAGAAGGGCCTGTTTCTAATAATGCTGAGGTTTGTCAGTGTTGCTTTTCCCTTGTCTTACAACACAAGTATTTACAGCTCAGCCATTATGTTCATGGTGGGGGATGTTGGGTTTTAATTTTTTGCAGATTTTGGAATGTCTGCACGAGTAGCTTAACCTGGTGTCCCTGTGCCTTCCAAGCACAGCCTCCCCCCCTCAGGGTGTGCAGTTTTCACTCCACCTGAGTGCAGAGTGGATTCTCAGCTGTTGTCTTGGGCTGCAATGCAAGATGTTTTCTATTCCCATCTGCTGAAACTGGTTGGGGAGGTGGTTTTTTCTTTATCTCATAACTCTGGGGTTGGAGGGGGAAGGGGTTTTTCTGTTATTGGGCAGCTGTTCAAACCAGCTGGGGCAGTGTTCTTTATCCCTTCCAGGACCCCTCCTCCCTCCAGGGGATCTCTGCTGTCCATGGGCCATCCAGGCTCACTGCAGGGCTGATACAATGACATCATCCCATGGGAGATGCTCCACCCAGGGGGAGGAGCCCAGCATTCCTACCTGGATAAACCCTGGGATTCAGAACAGCAGCACAGCCTGTGTGCACTGCATTCCCAGAGGGAGACTGGACCCATCTCAGCATCACTGGACCCTGCTACAGGATCATCTCTGCTCCAACACAACCACATCTGTCGCTGCAGGAGGACTTGACTGGACTGCTCCCAACACCCTGACCAACAGGGTGTCTGACTGTGTTCTGACTCTGTCAGTGTTTTTTCTTTTTTTAGGTTTTTTTTTTTACTACTATATTTTTAATATTTCTAGTAAAGGACTGTTATTCCTATTCCCATATCATTTCCTGAAAACCTCTTAATTTCAAAATTACAATAATTCAGAGGGAGGGGGTTTACATTCCCCATTCCAAGGGAATCTCCAGCTTTCCCTGGCAGACACCTGTCCTTCCAAACTACAACAGCTGTACATCATCATCATCACTTTAGCTAAACCAAGGGCTGATGTTGCTTTATAGGTGCAAAGTCCCCTCAATCCACCTCTGCCCAGAGGCAGATGCAGCTTTGGTTTGGTTCATGAGACATTTATCATTTTAGGGAAATAAATGTGCTCGTTAAGACCAGGAAGGAGAAATGTCATGACTGGATTACATCTGAAGTGTTTGGATTAAATTTGAGTTATTCCTCTCCTAGTGCAGACACCAGCTGTTTGACCAGTTAGATCATGTGCCTAAATGTGAAAAGCAGCTTTTAGGCAACTGTCACTTCTGAGGAGTTTTATTTGTGGAGAGCAGAGCCAGTGAGTGAAGGAGGAGGGAGGAGAGCCCAGAGGACGAGGTGCTGCATTCACATCTCCATTTAGGGAGGAAAATCAGATGTCCAAAGCATAAATGCCCTTATCTGAAGGACAGCAGTGATCGTGCACAACAAATGCAGCTCTGCACAGAAATGGATTATCTACAGGGTTATTCTACTGACCCAGGGAGAGAAAATTCCTGAATTTTTGTCTTTTATCAGTCCCACAAATGCTTCCTTAAAGCTTCTGTGGTAAACTTGCAGCAGCAGTAAATCTCCAAATGTGCAGACCAAAGCTCAGCCCACTGGTGGATCACTGCTAAATGAGATTTAATTTTTCACTCACTAGAAAGTGCTGTCTCCAGACCAAAATCAGACCTAAAAATGTGCTTTATGCAGCACAGACTCTCTTTATTAACCAGACCTCGGGGAGCCACTTGCCCATCTCCCAAACTCAGGACAGGTCACCTGGAGCAGGCAGTGCCCAATTGACTCCTGGACAGCTCCAGACACAGATTCCATCTCCTGATGGACATCAGGAGGTCAAGGTGGCCTCTGCCACCTCCAACACAAGTTCAGTGCATGGAAATTGTAACACTTGCTCTTAACAAAAAAGTGTATTTTTCCCGAGGAATGGCATTTTATTTCCTGAAAGCTGGAAAAAAATGCAAATTCAAAATGTTTTAGTCTTTGTGATTAAGTTAGAAACAATGCCACAAACAGGCAAGACAGCAGTTCTAAAAGGTTCTTTCAGCTGTGAAGGATTTTTAAAAGCTTCTTTTTAGCCAAGAAAACATACATTTTAATTTAATCTTTAAATAGAATTAATCTTGAAGGAAACATACATTTGGATCACAAGAACACAGCATGAAATTCAAACAAATTATTCTGCAAATTGAAGGCAGAATGGCTTACTAAACCTCACATTCTAGCTCATCCCAAATACCCTTTTAAATATGGAAATAATATGACAAAAGAATGAAGCTCTTCACACAGAAAGCATTTTTTGGATGTGGATGCTTTCCACTCTTGCTCAAGAGTGTTGACAGAACAATACCTCAATTTCCTTTGCAACTGGCGTGTTTAGGCTGTAATTTTTCCTTCAGAGAAGTCAGACATTTAATTCTTTTGGAAGACTAAATCAATGAACTAACAATTACTGTAAGAAGACTTATGCTAGCTGGGGATATGATCCTCAGGCTTTTTGTTTTACAGTCTCAAAATAAATTTTACCATGTCATTCTTACCATCACCACAGCGCCTCAGGGCAAACAGAAACTGTTTGAGAAACCAATTTCCATCTAATGACAACTGAAGCAACTAAATAAAACCTGACATTTTAAACTTTAAAGAAATATCCAGAGCCTTGGAGTTGTACTGTTTGTGTACATGACATTGAGGTCGTTTAATTTTTTTTTTTTTCCTTTAGAGGCAACAACCACAACAACATAAGAAAGCCTTCATCCAATCTGAGGGAGGGAAATACAGACTGGAAAAAGTGCCAAGAGAGAAGATAACAAAATACTGGCATCTGGAGAGCTGTCTGCTTGGCAGGCATGCATGTCATTTACAAATGTTTGCCTTTAATTATATTCCTGGAAGACTCGGGTGAATAATACCACTGAGCAAGCTGCGACTTTCTAAACGCTGCCACTTCATCCTACTGAAATAAAGGGTGGCCACTGTGGGGTTTTTGCTTCCTGCCATGACGCAGCCAGCAATGAAGGGCACAACTAAAACCAAGGAATTTTCTGATGTGACACCAGGAATGGGATTCAGCCATTGAATTGATGTCATGGGCTCCACTCAGTCACCTGACTGCACTGCAGAGGTCAGACCTGGAGGCTTTATAGATCCTTGCTCATCTCTTCTTCTGGGCAAGCCCCACCATAACAAGATTTTCCAGGCAAAATAAAAATAAATTATGGAATTTACAGAATAATCGAGCAACAGCTCAATTCTGGGAACATCTCGGCAATTTCAAGAAGAAACATGTCACAACTTACCCAGCTGAAAATATTAAGGACAAAATATTATGGGAGGAATGTTTTATCCAGTCAGAAACCAAGATGGAAACATGCCAAAGAATGTTTTCATGATGCCTGTTGGGGGACAGACAAGGTGACAAACAGCACAGTGAGATTCCCAAAGCTTTGAAAGGACCAAAAACCCTGATATTTATATTGAGGTGTACCAGCATAAATCACTGGTGGGAATAAAAGTGAATTAAACTATAAGTTTCTATTGTTTAGAAAAGGACTCTTTCATAAAATAACATCCCTAAGAGAACAAAACAGTATCTGCTTCAGTCTCAATAGAGCTTCTTAAATTAAACACTCATCTCAAAAAAAGTGAGGCCCTCCCACGCTCTGGAGCACTGTGTGCTCCCATATTTTCATTTTTCAAATTAAGACAAGATCTCTTCAGGGTGAAGCACTCTGCCAGAGCTGGGCATCACCAGCCTGCTGCAGAAAGCTGAGGAGAGACACAAAATCCTGGGAAAACGCGGAATTCCTGGTCCTGTTTCTGGTGGACCTTCACAGACACAGAAATGGAGCCCACCTGGATGAAATTTTGTCAGGTTTTCAAGGGTTTCTTGTTTAGAGCCACAGCACCCTGCACTCACCTCAGCCTGGATGTGGCCTGTTCCCCTGGCCTGGGGAAATGGGACCTGGACAAGGCTCACACAGCTGGACATGACCCCTGAGAGTGGAATCCCAGCCCCTGCCAGCAATAACTGCTGGGAGGGGCTCAGGGAATTAAAGGATCCATCCCTGTTTGTTTGGCTGTGTCAGAGGAGTCCTGGGGGCTCCACACACAGCTCTGCTCCACTTCCTGGCTCCAGAAACTAAAGAGCTGCAAAAGAAAGTGCTCAACAACACATCTGCAACAGCCTTTGTGTCTGGGGACTGCTCACTCCAGTTACTTCTCCTTGGACCCATCCTCTTTCCCATCACTGCTCTTAGTAAAAAAAAAAAAAAAAAAAAAAAAAAAAAAAAAAAAAAAAAAAAAAAAAGGGAATGAAGGTCGGTCAGGATGGATGGAGACGAGAGATCTCTGCAGTCAGGGCTGGTTTTGGAGCGTGCAGTTTATTGCACAGGGTGTGGGTGAAGGGGCCCTGCTACGAACTGCCAGCACAGCTCGGGGCAGAGAGAGAGAGTGAGGAGGAAGAGGAGAAAGGAGAGAGAGAAGAAGAAGAAGAGCAAGAGAGCGAAGTTCCCATTACAATCCATTAAATCTTCTTCTATACTGAATATTCTAATTTACACCAACCAATCCAGTACAAGATACAAATCCTACAGCATTTACACACAGCCTATAAGAATCACTACATTACCATACAGTGTTATATTTTAAACCCTAAAAACGACTCTTTGGACTCCTCCTGCCGAGCTAGCAGGGTCTATTTTGACTCTTAAACTTTCGGTAAGGAGAAGGGTGTTGTTTCATCAAGGGGGATTTACTTTCAGCTGGCCATACCATTGTTTTCCAGTTGTTCAGTAACTAAAGCTTGGCATCTTAGACATCAAAACTTGCCTTCAACTCTATTTCACTTATAGATTTCATATTCTCTAAAAATAAGCAGTCACATTTATAAGGCTTTCCTGTTTCCTCTTCCCCAACATATATATATATATATTTTTTTTTTTTTTTTCTTCAAACTCTACAGCACAGATTCTGGGGCTCTGCCTGCCCCTCAAATGCCACAAATTTGCCCTGGGGTGACAAAGCAAGTCCAAAGCACTGTTTGACCCTTCAGCTTTCTGCTTCCCAAGCCCCTGCCCATGCCATGTACACACATCCATGTGCATGTATCCATTTAAACACATCCCTGCCTGCCTGCTCTGGGTTCATCCCCTCACAGCCCACCATCCAGGCTTTATTTTGTGTCAGAAATTGGGTTGGTCTCATCACAGACAGAAATGCTGTTGCAAATGAATGAAGATTTCAGCTTGCTGGGGGGGTTACACTGCAGAAATTGATAATTGTATGTGAAGTTTATATTGTTTAATTTCAAATTCTCTTTAGCAAAGCACAATCCAACATGAAATATTTGCTGTTAACAGGATTCTCTCAGGGTCCAATGCCCATTAGATTTCCAGAGACAGGCCTGTTAATTATTACTTGGAGGCTTTGGTGACAAAGGTTACTTTAGAATAATAATAGGCCAAACCTGCAGACAAAGTCAACACACATTTCTCAGTTTGTGTGGTGACAGCAGAACACCTGCAGAAGCTGAGGCAGGGCTTGCAGCAGAGGTGTCACAGGCACTGAGAAAGGATCAGTGTCATGGTGAACAGGAATTAGCACAGTGGCCACGGCCTGGGCATTCCAACCCTCCCATCCCTTATTCCTGGGATCATCATAACCTTTCCTCAACACATTATTATATATATTTTTATTATATTCAACAAGTCTATTTTGTGGCAGCTGTCTCTCCTGCTGTGGCAATAAAGGCCCTTCCCTTTGCACTACAGGCTGGCTCCATAAGAGATTAGCTAACAAACAATAAATGATAATATCAGCCTGGAACACAGGAGGCTCCTTTGGAGTCCTCTCAGGAGGCTGCTCTCAGAGGTTGTGAGCTGTCAAGCACATTTTACATGCCTGATGTAACAAAAATCCTCCTGTTTGGTTCTTCCTTTTCCATCCAGCTATTAAAAAAAAAAAACCACCAACAACCCAAATGAACCTCCCAGTTGTGAAACACACAAACACACTCCCAAAAAACCCACTTTTGCTATTTCTTGGCTAAAAAAATGGCAATGGACTGTAGGAAACAGCTACCTGGAGCTCCCTACCTTCACCTGCCAGGGTGCTAGAAGGTGTCACATTTTTTTTTCAGAACGAGTTCAGTGAAAAAAAATAAAACAACCCAACCTCAAAACTTTAGGAGAAAATAATAATGGGAGAAGGGAAAAAACCAAAACAAAGCCCACAATGTTTTCAGTGAATTGTTTGGCTGGACACCATCAGAACATGATGTTCCAAGTAACTTAAAAGACCAACAAGAGAAAGCCCTTTAAAGCTGAAAAATGTTTCCTTGCCTCTGAGAAAAAAATTCCAAGAAATATTTCAGCTTTATTAGCATATTTGGGGAAAGCTACAACATTAAATTAAAACCAAAAAGTATTTTAACTCAGTGTTTTCGCCCCACAAAAAAAGCCACTATTTCTCCCCTCCATTTTTACAAAATGTGTGTGCTCCTCAAAAAGATCAATTACTTGGAACAGCTGGGACTATTATTAACTTCACAATGATTACAGGATTGTATTAGGGTAGCACAAATAATGACAATGTTGTTCTATCATGATGTGATCTATGAGATCTTCCATTCTTGGCTGGTAAAATGAGAATTCCAGTTCCAAGGGGTTCCAGTTACCTTTTTGATCTCTGTAGATCAGTGTATCCTATATGTATTTGAGTTACTAGAACTCTTATTTAGATTACATTTAGATTTCAACATCCCCTGCAGAATCCTGGCTGCTAAGTGCTTTAGAAAGTTTTGAATTTACTGAATTCCCGTGTATCTCATGCACCAAATCACACCTGACCTCCTTTATTTCATCACTCCAGAGGCAAAGCAGGTGGCCACACTTCTCTTGAAAATGACATTACATTTACAGCTGCTGCTGAAAATGATCCAAATCAACTGATTTTACCAAATAAAATAAGAAAGAAGATTCTGAACCCAGCTGATCCAGACCTGCAGCCATACAGGAAGGGTAAGATTTGTTTTGACCTGAGTTTGAAATACCTTGCCCTCCACATTTGGACACCTCCTCCTAACAGCCCAATCCCCTGGGATCATTGCAAACCCCACATTTCCAGCCTGTGCATCACCAGGATGCAAGAACAGCAACAGAAGATCACTCACTCCACCAAATCCACCCTCATTAAACAAACAAAGCTCCCGAGGCAGATTTTCAGCCGCTCCAACAAAAAAACCCCCAAGGTTCAGGAGCCAAGTGCCAGCAGTAATTTCACCCTAAAGAAGCACAGAGCACGACCAAGCCCTGCCCGGGGATCTCAGAGGGGTGGCAGCTCCCTGCCCCTAAGGCGCACCCAGCACCCCTCCCCTGCCCTCCCGGCTCAAAATTCATTCGAACAACGTGAAGACAATTCCACTTAATTGCGGCTGCACCGTCTCCGGCAGGACCCCGCTGCCAACGCCGCCCTTTGAATGTGCAGTTGCCAGGGCAACGGGTGCGAGGAGGAGGAGGAGGAGGAGGAGGAGGAGGAGGAGGAGGAGAAGGAGGAGGAGGAGGAGGAGGATGCTGATGCTGATGCTTCTGTGCTGCCACTTGCATCCTCGGGAGCCGTGCCAACCGCGGAGCTCCCGCAGCTGGGATGGCTTTAACTCCTTCCTTCCCGGAGCCGCCCGCCTTCCCTGCCATCCCTGCCACCCCAGCCCTCGGCAGGCAGCTCCCGCTGCTCTGCAGATCGGCACCTGCACGCAGGGACAGATGGCTGCAGCTCAGCTCGACGGCACCGAGCACCCCAGGGTGCTGGAACAGCTCCCCTCAAACGTGCAGCAGTGCCAGGCTCCGTTTGCAGGAGGTTTGGGGTACACGGGTCGTCCTTAGTGAGGAAAGATCCTTCACCATCATTTAGGAATTATTTTCTCCTGATGGTTTCCCTGTTGTTGTCCCCTCACCTGCCCCCTCTGCACTAACAGAAGGCTGCATCATGTCCATGGAGGACTACAAGGTCCCTGCCTCCACAATTTTAACCTAAAAAACATGATTAACATGTACAGAAACCTCCCCATCCATCTGTGATTATCTTCCAGGACAGACTGCTTCCCAGAGTTTAGCTCCTAACAGCTTTCCTATTTCTTTAAGATGAAGGGTTTAAACTTAGGTCAGAGCCTACTTTGCCTATGACCTTTAATACCACTTTGGAGTCTGCAAGGCTTAAGCCCTTCTGTAAAAATTAAGGTGCACTGCAATTATTCTCTTTATATACACACATAACAGTTAACAAATATCTGCCTTTAAATTTTTCCATAGATAATGAGCTGTAGCTGAAGATCACAAGCTAAATCTGCTTTTAATGGCAAGGAGAATTATTTGCAACAACGGCAAAGAGCCTCCCTGCTAGAGCACTCACAACTAATTACAGCACACAGAAGTGCCTGTTGAAATGATCACCAGTCCTGAAATCCTCCAGCAGCCCTGCACAGCTGCGCTCATGGAGTGAAGGTCTGAAAGTCACCCACTGAGGGATGCTGCACTGTCTGTGGAGGACAACATCTGTTACAGTGATGAACAGCAAAGAAGGCACACAGACAGTTCTTCATGATCAGAAGGCTTTACTTTTTTGAATCTTTGCTCTTTTATAACATGAAGTGCTGAAAGGGCAGTGATTGGCCAGAGAAGGACTGCGTCTCTCCTCCTTTAGCAAAACAAAGGTGACAGAGATTGTTTTGGGAAATTTGTGTGAGAAGAGCGAAGCTCTCTTTAGTGTTTACAAAATAACAAAGCCATTGTTATGAGAATGGGAATTTGTTCCCATGGGGAACAGCTAGCAGTAAAAATCTAAAGCCCAAGAAAATACAGAGCCACAAACATCCATGGTGTTGAGATCCAGGATGTGACAGACACAGAAGAAAAGGAATCCAATTCAGGATTGATTTCATCTTCGTGCAAAGCTGAGTCTTTCACAGCCCTTTGCTGCTACAAACAGCTCCCAGAGAAGCACAGAAGGCTGGCTCACACAGCCTCCAGCCTGAAGCCACCTCTGTGTCTCAGCTGTGCTTGAGGCACATGAAAGGATCTGTGAGCTCCCTCAAAGCTCAGCACCTCTTTGAAACACATTTCCTCACCTCCCAGATGCCACACGTGCCATTGTTTCCAGTGCAAACACGGATGTCACAGCACACAGAGCTTTGCAACTTGTGTTCACCTGCACTTGAACAAGGGCAATAACCACCAACAGCAGAGAAATGTGGACAGTTCTGGGATAGGCAGGGGAACAGAAGCCTAAACTTCAGCTGTTTCAGTACATGTAGCCTTGGCAGAATAAGTAATTTTTTCAGGAAAACAATAATTATATCCTGCAAAGCTTTAGGGGTGAGGAGAAGAGATGGGGAGGGACCCCTACTCTGATTAAGCAAGAGAATTGCTGTTGCTCCATATTTTTAACTGGAAAAAAAAGTGGCTGAAGGAATTAAAAACGCACATTCAGATGTGAAAAAGTGATCCTTAGACCATGAGCCACACTCCAGAAGGGTGTTGGGCATGGAGAGGGGATCTGGCAAAGCAGGTGAATGTCACTGTTCACAGGGGCTGTCACAATGCCATCACTGTCACACAGAAGGCAGCAGTGCAGCTGCTCTGAGAGGAGTGCACATCCCTGCCACATCAGCTGATGGCATTCCCCTTTAATATCCACTCTCCTCCAGCTCTGGACTCCCCCCAGGCCCCATCCTGGCAGATATCCCAGGGTGTGATGAGCTGTCACTCCACTCCGTGTCCCAAAACTGCTCCTGCAGTGGTCATGCAACTGCTCAAAGCCTGGGGCAGTGCCAGGACACCTCCCTCTGCTGCAGGCACCACTGGGCTCCACACCAGCCCCAAACATAAGCAGATGTCTCTGGTTTTGCTCAAAACAGGGTCAGACTGCAGTGACACAGCTACAGAGGAGACAGAGGAATTCAGTGATGAAAAGCATTGCATTGGAGGGACATTACATCCATCTGAGGGACATTACATCCATCTGAGGGACATTTTACCCAGGCGTGCTTACACCTGACAGCCAAGCCTTTCAGGACCCTCATTCCACAAAATTTATCACAACTGGGCTACTGTTGAATGTTCTGGAGGACACTGAGACCACAAATCCTGTCACTGTGGAATAAAGAACATTAGTGCAAAATCTGTAAAGCTCACCCAGACTAAAGTGCCCATGCAGGGGTTTGCCCCAAGCTTCTGCTTTCCAAAATCTTAAGCAGGTAACAAGCTAGGAGAGGGTTTGGGGTTTTAGTCAGCACTTGTAAATATGAGGATGATTCAGCTCCTGAGACAATGGATCATTTCCCACCAGTTAGAAGCAAACAAAAGCTGGTGCTGCCTCCAGTAAACACGTGAAGGTGCAGAAGTCAGAGCTCCTGAATTCTCTGGCACCCCAGCCCTGGATAAACCACCAACCTGCTCATCCCACACTCCCCAGTTTGGGAAGTGGGGAGACACTTATTCCATTTATTCTTATCACTGCATGATTCCAGAACACAGTAGTGCCTTATTTCCTGGACTTTTCACTTGCATGGTGATAACCACCCCTGGAAATGCTGGAAAACTGGTGAGAAGAGTGGGGAATGGGGCCCATGGCACGCAGTGTTTCCAGGAAAAAGGGCACTGGGCTGTGCAGATACAACTGTTCCCCTTCAGCCAGGTATGTGACCTTTGGAGTTAATGGGAATTTAATCCAACAGAGCAGTGTCCCTCTGGGCTGGGACACAGGAGGGGTTTCTTGGGAAGCAGTTCAGCAGCCCTGTCTCACGGTGCCTTTCTGTGCTGTCTCCCTGGACACAGACCAGCTCTGTCTTCCCAGAACCTAAGGGTGCAGCCACAGCCCTCTCATAAAGAGAAGATGCAGATGAAAGCAGAATCGGGGCTTATAAAACACAGGGTCAAGCAGGGAAACCAGGAAAGCACATGATAAGAGTCTCATTCTGTAGGATCAGCCTATTTTCCTTTGTGAATAACTGAAGAACTCTGTTTATCTCTGAAGCAAGCTTACCCACTCTTTCCTCACATGCCTGCCTGCCCTGCTTGGGGGATCACTGCTGTTTGTTTAACACTGACAAAGATGGCCTTGAGATTCCATCCTTTTTGCAGGGTCAATGAAAAAGTTCACACAAGCCCGAGGTTTAGTTAAAAATAAGACAGACAAAGTACCCATTCAGCAGTGACAGTCATTCCTGGGTATTTTCAGCCCATGCTGAGCAGGACCACCACACAGAGGCAGCGTTAACCAGGACAGGTGGCCAAGGACAGCCCCTCTTGGCAGGACACTGCTGTCCCCAGCCCCACTTCAGCCTGGCAGAGGGGGCAAACTCCAGGGAAATCACAGGAAAAATGCAGAATGGGCTCTGATGATGATATCAGTAGGCAGAAAGATGTCCACTAACCAGAGGTGTCAGATTATCCCCTTTTCTGACCCAGAGATGAGGCATTTTAAAAACTTTTATTCTATTTTCAGTCTCATGTGAAGGGTGAGACAATACAGATGTTACAATTCACGCCATCACAATCAGAAGCCAAACTATTTCCTAATTATAATACAATATGAATGTTTCTTGGCCTATCAGCTTTTGCCACACAATGCTGCTAATGCCTTAAAGCCAAACATCTAAAAATATCCTTCGTGGGTCCTATTACAATGTACCTTTCATAGTTCTATTTCTCTACAAATCAATTTCCCACACAGAGGGAATAATTTCTTTTTTTTCCATCAAACCAGCAGGTTTTCCCCACAGAAAACCTCCCCAGGAGGCTTCCTGCCTGAGCTGAAGGGCTCTGGAAGATGCTTTGAAATGGTCGTGCTCAGCTCTGTTGTTATTTCACAGGTTTATCTCAGAGGAAGTGGGGTATTAGCAGAGCCCAGTGCTCTGAAACACCAGCAAAGGATTCACATGCCAGGGGAGGTTTAGATTAGATATAAGGAGAAATTTCTTTACCAAAAGGGTTGTTAAACACTGGAGCTGGCTGCCATGGGAAGTGGTTTTTTAAACACCTGTAGATGTGGTGCTAGGGACAAAGCTTAGCAGTGGACTCAGCAGTGTCAGGGTAAGTGTTGGACTCAATGGTCTTACAAGCCTTTTTCAACCAAAAAGTGTTTTTCAGCCTAAAGGTTCTATGGTTCTGTGCTGTTGGCATCAACACCAGAATTCACCCTCTGAATTTCTGGCTGGCAGAGGCCAGGGACTGCTGGGATGAGGTTCAACATCTCAGGAGTGTCAGGTCAGTCTGTGCGTGGGTTTATGATAAATGATAATTAAATTTATGGAAATAAACATTACTTAATATGTGAGATTTCCTACATTAACATGTTTAATGGGTAATACTTGAATGCAAACCTAATCACTGACCTACAATTAGATTTCAAACCACTGACCACCACCGTGAACAAATTCATATGCACAAGAATGGCCCAAAATGGCATCCTTGGCCAGAGCTGAGCTCTTGCTTCACATCTCTTACGAAGAACAAACATTCCTCCTGACCTCACTGTGACTGGTTGCGCAGTATTTCCTCTTCTAGGAGGGGATGAAAACTCCAATAAACACGAAAGTGCTCAGAAATAAAAATAAACCCACAGACTTTGGAATGTATTCTTTTTCTTTCCCAAATTTATTCTCCCCATTCTTCAGTCTCGTGTCTTACTTGGAGAACTGAAATGAGAAGCAGGAAAGCAACCCTTGGACTGCTCACTAAAATTCCAGTAGAGAAGCTGCTGTGAGGAATGAGCACCACTAGGAAAGAAGAAGAAGCAGCAAAAAAGAGGAGCAGCCTCAGGCCATCCTGGCAAACAGAATCCAGCCTTGGTCAGCCTCATCTGCTATCCCCTGTCACAGAGGACAGAGAACAGCACCAGCTGCATATGAAGGACATCACGTTGGCATCGTGTTTTCTAAGGAAAGAGCCCAAGCCTGTGCTTCCAGAAGATTAACTCTAATCCCAAAAGTGGATATGGGTGAAGTAAAGGAGAAATTCATCATGCTTGAGGGCAAAAACACTGCCTGCATCTGGCTAGAGGCCTCCACTGTCCTCTCCATTACACTTGTCACAGTAAGAGAACAGATGACACTGATGGAAAGCCAGACTGGGAATGGGTTTGTGTTCTTTGGAACAGTATACTTATGGCTGTGAGCTGATTTAAAAATACATGTGAAGCATAAAACCTCAGAGCAAACCAACTAACAGACCCTGAATATAGGTTGTATTAATGATTTCAAACGCCTACTACATCAGTTACAATTTTCAAAGCAAATGATATCTCTGTTTTCCTGTTACAATGCCAGTAAAAGTGGCAAATAGACACAAGCATTCATGATTGCTTACAGACAATAGCTGTTCATTTGGCACAGAAAATCACTGGTAGGTAACCGAGGTTTTACACAAGTCAGAGGCAAAATCCACAGTGAATTCAGCACAGCCATGCAGAGACCAGAGCTGGCATCAACCAACAGAGGAAAACTCCCCACTCTCTCTGGGCAAGACTTGCTGCTAAGGCTTCACCTCAAACTGAAACAGCCGAGGGAGAGGGTGGCAATCCACAACAGAACAAAGCTTTGCTCAGACACCTCTTGGTGGAAGTGTCTCTGCTGGAGGAGACAGCAGGAGTGAGAACACATCCATCCATCCGTCCATCCATCCATCCATCCATCATCCATCCATCCATCCATCATCCATCCATCCATCATCCATCCATCCACCCATCCATCCATCCATCCACCCATCCATCCATCCATCCATCCATCCATCCATCCACCCATCCATCCCTCCATCCATCCATCCATCCATCCATCCATCCATCCATCCATCCCTCCATCATCCATCCATCCATCATCCATCCATCCATCCTCCATCCATCCACCCATCCATCCATCCATCCACCCATCCATCCATCCATCCATCCATCCATCCATCCATCATCCATCCATCCATCCATCATCCATCCCTCCATCCATCCATCCATCATCCATCCATCCATCCCTCCATCCCTCCATCCATCCATCCATCCATCCATCATCCATTACCTTTGGCCGCTTCCATTCCACTTTCCCTTTTGCTGCTGAGTCATAGTAAAGGGATTCATCCGAGGCTGGAAACTCAGGATCCTCAAAGAGCCGGCCCTGCTGCAGGCACTGCCCCTTCAGCTCGTGGTACCTCTGCTCTCGGAAGAGCTGCACTGGTGAAGACATCTTCCTGCTTAGGTAAGAACAATATTGGACAAACTATGAGGGCTCCATAAAAGTCCATGCCACTCCCTGGTCTTTAACAAGAGAGCATGTAACTTGTTCTAAATGAGGTAACTGATTTATTTAAAATAAAACAAAAAAACCCTAGATTATAAATTAGATTATGGTAAAGACTAGGAAAGTATAAACCCAAAAAGATTTCATAGATACAGATCATATTTTTGTCTGAACAGAATTCTTATCAGGAGAGTCCAGTCCAGGCACAAACCCAACATTTTGCTTTATCTAATTGATTTGAAAGGTAGCAGAGTGAGGCTTGGCTCTCAGTCTGCACCATGTGCAAAGGGCTGGGCCATCTTTCTATCCTACATTCTTCTTCTGGCCACTAAGACTTGAATTATCTACTCCAAATCTCATGCCTAAAAAAACCAAAAGCCGATTTCTACATTTCTTTATCTTAATTTAAGCGACAATGCTTTGGCTTGTACTATGGTCTTTGAACTTCAAGTTGCATTTCAGGGAACTGAATTCCCAGAAGGAGAAAATATTTGCAAATAATTGATGAGAACTAAAAGTATTTTAAAAAAGCAGAACAACAGCAATAAACCCAAACAATGTGTTCTCAGACCTTAATTCCCAGAATCCTGACTATCAAACTTGGCAAGTTTATGGTCGCACCCATAGAGCTCAAATAAATTGCTTTAAAACATTTTACAGATGAGAAACCAATTGCAGAAATCACTCAGGATAGCTTGAAATTTGGAGGACCTGAGGGATGCTACCTCTGTTTCAAGAGAGGGAGTGGTGGGAGCACCTGAACTTACCCTCTTTGGAAAATTCCTGTGTGTCAGTTCCTTTCCTCCTCCTCCTGGGCACAGGTTGGAATTAGAGATGTATGTCCCCTTCCTTGCCTACAGCAATAAAGACAAATGCAGGCTGAATTACCCAACATGCTGCTCTGGAGCATGGCACCACACAGTCCTGGCAGCCCCTGGCTGTGTCCAGCTGCAGGGAGCTCAGCTGCTGCTCCTTGAGCTACCTGCACATTGGATGAGATCCCACAGATCTGCAGGAAACTCAACCAAGCTTTGCAGGTGTGCAAGTGAGCACAGTGAGAGAAATGCAGAAGAGTAATGAGGAACACTTGGAAATGTCAAATTCGTCGTGGTTTTTGTTCTTGTGAGTGAAAGCTGTTTGCAGATGCTCCATTCCTGGAAGTGTCCAAAGCCAGGCTGGATGGAGCTTGAAGCAACCTGGGATAGTGGAATATGGGCCTGATTTTCTGAGCCTGAGAGGATTTTTAACTTGCTAACAATTGTTAGCTCTTTCCCAAGGGAAACCTTTCAACAATTATCTTTTCTCAAAACAAACTTGTGCAAATAACTACCTTTTCTCATAACATTCTAAGTAAACACTATTCCTTTCTCATAACAACCTTTCCCCAGGTGCTGTTTTCTATTTCTGTAGTTTTACCAACAGAATTTGAGAGGTGTCAATCCTACGCACCAATCATGTGCCTTTTGTATCAAAAGTGCATGATGAATTGTAAATAAATCCTTCTATTCTCTTTGCCTTCTGAAGAGATTAGAGTTTTGGGTCCTTATTTCGTGTCCTACGACACGAAAGCAGTGGAAGGTGTCTCTGCACATGACAGGAGGTGGGACTGGATGGGCTCTAAGATCCCTCCCCACCAAAGCCATTTTGTGATTCTGTTATTTTCTGGTTACTTATCTCCCTCAAAAAAAAAAAGTCTCAAGGCCTCTCACTTGGCAGGTGGCCTCCCAAGACAGGGCAAATAGATTTGCTTCCCCCCACAAACCACTTCTTCAAATTCAAGTGCAGAACAACTTGTCAATTTTACAGAGGTACCTCAGAGACCACAACAAAATAGTCTGAGTAATTTGGGTGGGATATAGATTATTTCATGATAACTGGAATTCTTGATCATTAAAAATTTCCCATGAGCTACCTAACATTCTAAACCGAGTCTGTTTGTTTTTAAAGTAGCCCTGGGTGATGAGGTTTCTGTCACTGCCTAATTCATTGAGACAGGTCTTTCATGACCTCACTCCCCTGCCCTTTCTCCTCACCTATCTGCCAGACAGGAAAGTGAATCCTTCCAGGATTAACACTCCATTCCACAACAGTCTGGAATGTTCTGTGGCAATGCACAGAAGGTGCTGATAAAACACTGCCTGCCTCACCCTGGGCTGCACAGCCGTGCTCAACAGTGGAACACCAACAAAGGAGGAGGCTTCTCCTGCCAGCCTCTTATCCTGCCCCTCTCCAGGCTCCCTGTGACACCTGCAGTGTGTTTTGGGGGCTCAGGCTCCCAGGGCTGCTGAATGTTTCACCTTCACCCAGGAGACATTGAACTGCTGTCCCATCACCATCAGGAGAACCAGGAGGAGCCCACTTTCACAAGAACCCAGAGCTGCCCATTTTAAACTCAATAAAGATATCTCTTTCTGGTTGGAAAGCCCTCCATCAAGAATGTCAGTGCAGTTTCTACACAACAACCTGGTGATTTGAGCACTGAGGATGGGGGAGCACAACTGAGCCCACCTCCCCTGGAGTGTTCATCTACCAAGAGATGGCCTGAGGCAGACCTGCCTCCCATTCCAAGGTTTATTTTGGAAGCAGCTCCCAGTTTTCGACCCTCAGTTGATGACTGAAGCTCCCAAACTAAGAACCACACCCCTTCCTCCAGTCGGGGCACACAGCAGCAGAGCATCCCCTGCTCCACACCCACAGCTCTACCCTGGCTCAGCCTGCACTCCAACCTTGCAGTGCTGAGGAAACTGCAGGGCTTGGCAGCTGCTCTGCCATGTGATACAGAACGAGCTGTGCACAGTGGACTCAGCCCTAAAAACACTGCACCCCAGCTCAGAGACACTCTGTCACTCTGCAGAGAGGAGGACCACTCCCAGGGGAGGGACAGAGGAGCAAAGAAGGGGGAAAAAAACCCTGAAGAGCTCCACAGGTCACCCAATCCCCTGTGGTATTAGCAGAATTACAGGAGGTTTCATGTCACTGAGCTTTCAACCTCTCAGCTTTTAAGTCTTTCTCTGCCCCTCTGTTTTTCCAGAGAGTTTCCCATTCTGATTAGGAAAAGGGTTTCAGCAGAAGAGTGAAGTGGAGCTGGTGCAGAGTCCCCTCTTCAGTCTAACCACGGAACAATCTCAGTTTTACTCACAGTTTATCCTCAGAGATGATTCCTCTGCCGGAGCCAGCCAGGGCACAGATAAATCACTGGGCAAATACCAACTCCTGCCCTTAGGAGCAGCCATAAATTAAAGGGACATTCACTTGAAATCCAGGTCTTCACCAAAGCACTGAGATAAGCTTCGAGTGTTAAACTACCCAACAGTGTTTCTTTACATTGACATTTCCCTGTCTTAACTTTTCTCTCCCCCAGCTGCTACACAGGAGATCCACAACAAACAGCGCCAACTGTCAGACAGGCATGTGAGAGATAACTACACCCTCCTTATCCTTGAATTCATGCAATAAACACACAAACCTGAACAGAATTCACCTGCTCTCATCCCAGTTTTGTTATTTTGTGTAACCAAGTGACATACAGGATAAAAAATCAAGCAGAGCAGTTATTGCAGCTGTTAAGCCCAGCCATCCCTCCCACTCCCATCCTGGCCCGAGGGGTGCAGGGACAGCAGGGCTGGGTTTTTCCTAACCAAACCCAGCACTTCCAGCCCCAGAGGCCGAGCAGCTGCAGAGGCCCTCGGTGCCAGATGAAACTCCTCTGCAAGGAGGAGGCTTGGTGTGTTGTAACACATAAATTCTATCACACACCCCACTTTGCTGTTCCAGCTGCAGGATTCTGAGGAATTTCCACACACAGCACCAGGACTAAAAGGGCAAAGTGCATTTCCAGGCAGGATTTGAGGCTACAGTTGGGCACAGCTTTGAAAATGGAACTGCTTCTTCCAGAAGTGGATCCTGAGTTCAGGCCCACCCCAGCCTCATGCCCACATTCCTGCTGGTTCAGGAGCCCTGTCTGGGAAGGCAATAAAGGGATGCCAGAAATGGTGCACACAGCATATTCCATGCTCTGGGGTAGCCTCCCAGGCTGGTAGAGCTGGGGTGCCTCAGCCTGGAGAGGAGAAGGATCCAGGGAAACCTCAGAACAGCCTTTCATTCCTAAAGGGAGTTTATAAAAAAGAGGGAGAGCAATTTTTACATGGGCAGACAGTCATAGGAGGAGGGAAAGTGGTTTAAAATTGAAAGAGGGGAGGTTTAGATTAGGATACCAGGAAGAAATTCTTTCCTGAGAACTGGCACAGGTTACCCAGAGAAGCTGTGGACTCTTCATCCCAGGAAGTGTTCAAGGCCAGGCTGGATTGGACTTTGAGCAGCCTGGAATAGTGGAAGATATCCCTGCCCAGGGTGGTGGAATGAGATGAGTTTTCCAACCCAAACCATTCTGGTATTGAATGAACCCAGTCTGAAGATTATTGTCCATTTGCAGGTACCAAGTTGTCACCTCAGCAGGAGTAGCAGCCACCCACACCTGGTTCTCAGGTTTCTCTTTTGTACCTGCAGTTGTGTGCCTGTCTTGACAACACAAAAAAACCTCCCAGCTCCAAACTCTGCTCCTTCAACACTGACTCCTCACCAAAACTCAAAGCCACTGTTTGGACTAGGAGAGCAAAACAGGGACTCAAGTATTTCACTGTTTGCAAACACAGTTCCGTATTTTCCCAAACATCTCTGTCTCCATAGTTTGCTTCCGAACAATCAAACCAGTGAGTCCCTCCAAAAAAGCAGCCCTGCAGCCAAAAGTTTTAAATTACTCAGAACTGGTGTTCTGTAAAAGTAATTAAAGGAACTTCCAGAGCTCCAGCTGGAAAAGGTTATTGCTCTTTCTTGCTGTGCAGAGTGATCACAGCTCCTTACAATGCAATGACTGCAAATCTGTGTTAAGAGTGCAGAGGAACTTAAAGCAGTTGAAAATCTTCCACTTCATAAACACTGTGGTTTCATGATCTTGGCTACTTCCATTGCTACTGCTGCAGCAGAAGCTTCTCTTCTGGAGAAATTTATTCATTCAAATTCTGTAAACAGCTCAAGACATTAACTGGGAGGCTTTATGCTGGACTGGATATCCTCTTTCCTCTGCATAAGCCAATAAAAATGTATAAAGTCAGTGTTAAATCCGTGTTGTGTGGATGTGCAATTGCATTAGTAAGCATATATTCTATTTTGATCAAATTTGCTGCACAGGATAATTTAATAACACCCTGTCCAATATTAATGACCGTGATCCAGGCTTCTCAGTTGTTTTGTGTGGCAGTGCTCTCCCTGACTGAGTGAAACACCAGGTTTATTGTGTGCTCTGGGGATACCATGATTGAGCAGCATTAGCCCTTCTTTCATCCACTATTTGGATTTTCCAACAAAATAAGGTGAGTTTGACTATTTTATGGCCTCTGTAACTCAGGCCTTTTATAGGCATATAAAGGTTTCTATGTTAGCTCAGCTCGAGAATGAGCTGTGGGAAGGAGACACAAGCATTTGCCCTCCTGCAGAAACAGGATGGTGCCAACCTTGTTCTGCTGTGTAGTTTTGCCACACTTAAAATAAATACACAAACCTGAACAGAATTCACCTGCTCTCATCCCAGCTTTGTTACTCTGTGTAACCAAGTGACACGCAGGGTAAAAACTCAGGCAGAGAAGTTTTCTCAGCTGTTAAGCCCAGCCATCCCTCCCACTCCCATCCATTTCTATGTTAGCTCAGCTCAAGAATGAGCTGTGGGAAGGAGACACAACATTTGCTTTCCTGCAGAAACAGGATGGTGCCAACCTTGTTCTGCTGTGCAGTTTTGCCACACTTAAAATCGAGAGAGAAAACCACATATTTTCATCTGGGAGTACCTGCCCATATCCTGCTATCCAGTGATATTCCTGCTATCACTTCTGAGCAGGAATGTGGGGGAGAGTAACTGGGCATCAGGAGCCCACAGCCTGTTTGCTTCCACAGGCAGCATCACAGCCTGGCAGAATCATCAGGCCATAAACCAAAGCTTTTCTACCATAAAATCAATAACAACACTTGTACTGCCACAGCACAGTGCTTAACCAGGATTTTCTGTCAGGCCTCACTGGGGTACAAGAGGTTCTGTGGCACTTCAGCTGGGAGTCAGAATTTAGATTGTCCTGCAGAGGTTGGGTGCTGGGTCAGGACCAAGCCTGACATTTCCTAAGCCCAGGAGTGGAGCAGGAGCTCTGCCAAGGTCCTGCCACTGCTTTTCACAGCTTGTTCTCTCTCCAGGGCTCTATCTCTCCAGTTCCTATTGAGATGAAGTGCAAACTCATTCTGACCCTTCAGGATGGGAGTACAGAAGTAAACAGCTGCTGAGAAAAGCTGCCCTTGCAGGTGACTGTGCCCAAAGGGAACAACTGCATGTGGCATGAGCAGAAACACCCCAAATTTGTAGGGCTGGCTGATGGTCAGGGGCGTGGGGGATCTTTTCAGCTTGAGAACTGAGTGAAATCAATATACACCTGTGATTGTTCAGCAGCACAATGCTGATTCCATAGCCAAAACCACTCAAAGTCCAGCCAGAACACACTCAGAGAGGATAAACTCTGCCTGGACTCCCTCTCTCCCCTCCTTGCCTTTCCCAGGAGACTTTATCCCCCAGTAGCTGCCTGTGAAACACTTTTAACTATTCTCTCTCCCCTCAGGCAAGGGCAAAGAGTTAAAGAGCAATGGATTTACAGCAGAGCAGAATTTGCCTCCACCTGATTTCCAGGTGAAACCTTCAATAAAATAATGAAACTCTTAAAGATCATTGCAAGCAGAGACAAAACCTGTGGCTCCTTTCAGGATTTTCCAAAGTGCACAGGTGTCCTCACGTTTCAAGAAACCTTGTCCTTCAGTGGCTTCCAGTACAGCCTCGAAATCAGACACATTTTCAGTTAACACCAGAGAGGTACAATTCCAGTTAGATTTTTTTAAAAAGTCATTTAGTTCAGTAGATGCCAATTATTACAATTAACATTAATCCAGTCAAAGTGATCTATAAAAAGCTCTGAAGAAAATGCAAACAGCATTGTCATTTGATTCACTCAAGCCAAGGTTTTGTGCTGAAACTACAGGAAACAGCTTTCTTCAGAATTCCAGTACCTCTCCATCCTGCCTTTTCATAAAAGCTACTTTAAAAAAAGTGATTGCAAATTAATCAGTAACTCCTTATCAGGCCGCTCCATTATTTTATATATCCTCTTATCAATTGTTTCAGATACAGTACAAAAATCTCTCCTTCACAAGAACAATGAAAAAAAGTTTAAAAAACCACCTGAATTTCACAGTGAAAGAATCCACGGTGAGAACTGACAATATTCTGGAAGATCAGAGACAGGATGAAAAATGGAATTATATGAGCAGAGATCAAATCAGAGTTTATCTTTAGATCACACAGCCTGGCCCCTTTCTTTGGACTAACTGTAAAGGATGCCTGTAGAGAGACGAGTAGAGTGGAACTGGTTATCCCAGAAGAAAGGAGAGCACCCATGCTTTGGCAATAAATCCTGCAATAAAGTTTGGCTCAGAGTTAGCACAGAGCTGTGACTTTCTGAGAGAACGATATCCTAAACAAACTCAAGTAATCCAAAGCATTTTCTCACTGTTGTTGCTCATTATGGTTCATATCCAGTTTTTTCCTCCTGGTGACAAAGGTGTTAAAACGCCAGTCAGGCACTCACCTGCCTGGGGTCAGATGCTGCTCGGGGCACATCCAGCTCCAAAGTGGCTCCTGCAAACACTGATTCCTCGGCTCCTTACCCTGGAGTTCTCCGGGCTGTACCACGGTCACAGCTCCAGAGGGGTGTGTGTTGGGATAGCTCTTCCAGGGATGTCCCAGGAAAGCTGGAGCTGACCGACAGTGCAGAGCCTCGTGTGCTCCTGACACACAAACTCTCAGCTCTGGCTGTGGCTGCAACTGTGAATGAACTCTTGAAAAAGGAGATAAGGCCACGCTGTCTGGCAAGAGTTGCAGGGTTAGTTTGGAGTTTTTTAAATTTTTTTTTTTTGTAGGGAAAACAACAGATTAATGTGCACCGTGGAAAAAAAAAAGTTACATTCCTTATTAGGGTGCTCAGCACTCTTCCTTCTCTCTCTGTCCTAGTAAAGGAATTGGTGTCACTTTATGGGGGTAACAAAGTTTAGAGTCCAGAAAATGATACTTTTCTCTGTGCTGTGGCAAAATAAAAAGTAGGACACAAAGAAATTCTCGACAAGAAATGGTTTTGGGAAAACAAGTTCTCTTCATGCTTTGCTCAGCCTCAATTTCCTTTTGGGTAAATCTTAAACAGCTGGGTTAATTTGACTTGATTTTTTTCTGATTTGACAACAATAACATTTTTATTTTGCCATTTTGTGGCTTTTATTTGTATTTGTAAATGTAGTCCCATTTTTGAACAAACACAATGCATTTCAAAATGCATTACAGAATTTTATCTGTACCATAGTTTTATATATTCTCCCCAGTTTTTTTACTCCATTTAATCCTCATTTGAGCATAACTGGTCTAAGTTTACAAATAGGTTAATTCCTTCTCCTCAACATTATTACTGAACAAATCTCCTAGAGGAGGTTGGATCTCAGGAGATGCATTATATCCACAAAATACTCTGAAGATGATGAAGAAGTATCACAAATTTCTGTACTGCAAGGTTCACCATGGGACTATTTGCTGTTTTACCCCAATTCCTTTTGAAGGCACACTGAAATTTGGACTGAAAGTCCCTGGAAGCTGCCACTACAGTTCTACTATTTCATGAGTAAGAAAAGCCTTACATACTAAAGCCATGTGTTTCCAATTCCTGACTGAGTAAGTAGCCCAGAGTTTAAAGCATAATAAAAAGCTGATGCCTGTATATTACACACACACAGTGATTCATTTGCACAGCTGAAGGAAGAACATGAAAACCCCCACAAGAGCACAACAAAATTCCACTCTGTGAGCTGATAATAAATATTCACAGCTTATGTGTTCTCTGAAGCAGTAGCTGCCTTTGCTTTGATCCAGTGCAGAACAAAACCATGCAAACTTTTTGATGTGAGCAGCGTAATCCAAGAATTGGATGAGATTTGTCTGGGCTGAGGAGGAGCTCCTGCTGGAAGTCTTGTCAGAAACAGAAATTCCTTTGGACAGGCAGCAAGATGAGCCACACGGATGACAACTCATGGAAGAAAAACCCTGGAAAAGAGGTCTCACATATTGTGACCCATTTAACCGTACAACATCGTACCTGAGATCCTTGAATGAACCCTGCAGCCTTTTGCTCCCTCGGTGGATGTGTCCCCTCCTCTGGGCTGGTTTCCATCCATGACTGTGCTGCATCTCCTGCCGTCCCCATTTTCCTCCCTGCTCTCCTGCACAGCCTGCACACCCCCTGAGCAGTGCCCCACCACACTCTCCCCCGCTCCAGACTTGCTGCTTTCCAAACCTGACTCCTCCTGCACCCTCTGCAGCAAACCAGAGCCCAGAGCCAGCCTGGTTTGTAAAGAGACACCACAGCACAAGGAACCCCCAGAACTTGCTCCTTCACAAGGTCTTCTCTACCCCACATCTGCATGTTCAGCACCCTGAGCTCAGAGCCCACTCTCACCTGCAGAAATTCCTGCCCATCACCTTCCACACACATCCCACTGCCAGGTTCTTCTGTCCCACCAGAGATATGTTCATCTATTATTCACTTAATTTCACGGAGCAATTTATTAATAAAACATGAGGTGGTTTCCAGCAGGGATTCCACTTAAATCCTACATGTTTACTTTGCCCTTTGTAATTTAAGTAGTTTGAACAAAGAAGAGCCCAAGAGGCAGAATCTGAAAACTAAGCAAGGTTCACTGAAAACTTCCAGAGTTGTGTATCCAGTTGTGTCTGTCAAAACAACAGCATTTTGAGCCCGGATCACTCATCCTTCACTTTGTGGAATTTTGATAAGAGGTTCCCTCCTACTTTCTCCTGAACCATAAATGACAGGAGGGGTTGGAGTAAGGGATCGGTCCCAGACTCATGGGTTGCTAGCACTGAACCTTCTGCACAGCACTGAGTTAAAGGAAGACAATGCCCAAAACACAAGGCACAGAAGGGGCAGTGCTTTGGCCCTGTCTACAGCTGTCACAGAAACTGAAGTGTACAGAGCAGGATTTATCCCCTAACCACAAACAGAGGAAACATTTGTAGGCAGACAAGGCAGCACTACCATCGCTCAGGCTCCCCGGAGCTGCAGGGTTTGAGCCGGCGTTTGGAGTTATTTTTCAGGCAGGCTAGTCATGGGGGGAAGGAGGAGCAGGGGAACACCCCTGCGAGGGGACGGCCCCAGGATTTATTTCCCTGCAGGACACTCACAAAATCCACCCGCCCTCCCTCCTGTGAGCCCGGGGAGCCGCGAGGTGGCGACATCGCCCAGGGATGCGAGGGTGGGAAAGGCAAGGACAGGGGTGGGAAAGGCAAGGGGTGGGTGGGAAAGGCAATGGAGAGGTGCGAAAGGCAAAGGATGGGTGGGAAAAGCAAGGGATGGGCGGGAAAGGCAATGACAGGGATGAGAAAGGCAAGGATAGGGGTGGGAAAGGCAAGGGAGAGGTGGGAAAGGCAAGGATGGGGAAGAAAGACAAGGCAAGGGAGGGGTAGGCAAGGCAAGACTAGGGAAGGGTTGGAAAGGCAAGGGAAGGAAGGCATAGCTAAGGCGTGATAGCTCCCTTGCCTTGCCCTGCATCTTCCTCCCTTGCTTTGCATTTCCTTGCCTTGCCCTGCCTACTCTTCCCTTGCCTTCATATCCCTTGTCTTGCCTTGCCTACTGCTGCTTTGCCTTGCCTTGCCTTCCCTGCCCCCCTTGCCTTTCTTTGCAAGCCCTGCCTTGCCCTTCCCTTGCCTTGGCTCCCTCTCCCTTGCATTTTCTAGCCCTTCATTGCCTTGCCTCGCCTACCCCTCCCTTGCTCTGCCTGCCTTGCCTGGCCCTCCTGTGCCCTGTGTGCCCGTGGGAGCTCCCTGAGGGGCCCGGGAAGGGTCACTGGGGGTTCTTGGGTGAGGGAAGGGGTGGTGAGGAGCATCTGGAATCACTGTGGGGCTGTGACAGTGACTGTAGGGCTGTGACAGCAGCTCTAGGGATGGAGCTGAGATCAGTGTAGGGCTGGGAGAGTGAATGGCTGGATCTGGAATAAAATTGTGAGGCTGGGGTTGGGATGTGTGTTCTAGAGCTGGAGATGAAACCTCAGGGAGCTGCAACCAAAAAGATCCTGCTGTGAGAACCAGGAGCAGTTTCACCTGGCAGAGAAGTGGAAATGAGGAGTTGGAGCTGAAATGGAAGAACTGGCAGTGAAATAACACTTGTGGGGCTGGAGCTGAAATCACTGTCAGGATGGCAGAGCGACTGTTAGGATGTGAAAGTGACATTTGGGATGGGGGTAGCGACTGTCGGGATGTGATAGGGACTGTTAGGATGTGATAGCGATTGTTGGGATGCGATAGGGATTGTTGGGATGCGATAGGGATTGTTGGGATGCAATGGGGACTGTCGGGATGCGATAGAGATTGTTGGGACGCGATAGGGACATTTGGGATGCCATAGCGTTTGTTGGGATGCGATGGAGACTGTCAGGATGCCATAGGGACTGTCGGGATGCCATAGAGACTGTAGGGATGCGGTGGGGACTCCAAGCCCAGCCAGTCCCAGCCACCCTTTCAACGCGGCCGCGGTCCCGCCAAGCTCTGCCGGGGCAGTCACGGCCCGGCCCCTCAGCCCGGCTGTCCTGAGCCGCAGTTCACACGGGCGCCGCTTCGGGAGCCGGCAGAGCCGCGGCCCCGCTACCGCAGCCCCGGCAGGTGCGGTTGGGGCCCGGGAAGGGCCAGCGGGGGCTCTCCGGTCACGTTCCGGCAGGGAGTGTGCCGAGGGGACGGCGGGGAGCGGGCGGGACCGTGCCCGGAGCGGCGGCGGCGGCGGGAGCGCGGCCTGAGGGGACAGCGGGGATCGGAGTGATGGGCGAGGCGGGAACGGGAAGCGGGCTGGGATTGGCTGGGCTGGCCGGGGCGGGGCTATAAATACCGCGCGCGGGCGATGCGGGCTCTAGTGAGGGTGGGCGATGAATGGCGGGCAGCCGAGTGAGGGGAGCCGGGTCAGCGCCCTCAGCTGCCCGGGCCGGGCACCGCCGGTGAACCGAGCCGAACCGAGCCGATCCCTGCGGCTGCTGGGCCGCGGCGTTCCGGGGCGCTGTCGGTGCTCGGCCCGGCCCCGTCAGTGCCCGCTAAGCCCCGTGCGGGCCGGGCAGCGGCGCCGCTGGAGGCTGGTGCGGAGCCTGTGAGGGGAAAGTTGTGCCCGAATGAGGGGTGGGCGGGATGCGGCCCCGTGAGGATCTGGAGCTTAAAGTAATATTAAAAATATAGGCAATAAAATTGTTTTATTCCATTATTACGTTGCTTTTATGCTCTACTATTTGCATAAGAGTGTTTTTAATTTTTAATTCTCTTATTAGATAAATGGTGTTTATCTAAAGTTAACCTAAAGGTTGTAGGACTAGGACCACAGAGGATATACAGCCCTGGGGTGGAGTCAGACCCACGTGAAGCTGAAATAAATCCCACAGGGAAGGGGATTGGAGCTGCAGGAGCTCCCTGGGTGCTTCCAGCCCAGCCGGGGGTGGAATCTCAGGGAATTCCTGGGGCTCAGGGCCAGCCCAAGGGCACATTTTGGGATGGGGAACCTGGGGCTCAGTGGCTGGGCTCAGCTCAGTGGCTGTCCTTGTCCCTATAGCCGGCTGGGGTGGGATTGTGGAAAGGTGCGTGTTGGGGGTCAGGTCTCACTAATCCCCATTGGGGTGGGTGTGACAGCTCATGGAAATACTGAACTGATGGCAGTGACTGATCTGTGTCCATGTCAACAGCCCCGGGCTGCAGTGAGAACCAGGAGCAGCTTTTAGCTGGAGGCAGAGGGAAGCTGAGGAGCTGGAGCTGAGGCAGCACAGCTGGCAAGACATAAACATGGTAGGGCTGGGGGTGAAACCCGTGTGGGACAGGGACTGGGGGGTTGGAGATAAAATTAAGATCCTGCCAAGAACCTGGAGCAGCTTCACCTGTCAGCAATGGGGAGATGTGGAGCTGGAGTGGAAACTGAGCTGGCAGTGAAATAAAGGTTGTGGGGCTGGAGCTGAAACCACTGTGGGGTTGGGATGGGAAAGCAACTGTAGTGGTGGAGCTTATTGTGGGGCTGGGCTGGAGCTACAGCAAAGATCAGCTGTGACAACCTGGAGCAGCTTCACCTGACGGCAGCAGGAAGATGTGGAAGGAGCTGAATCGGCAGAGCTGGCAGTGAAATCAAGGCCGTGGGGCTGGGATAGGGACTAAAGGAGCTGAAATCACTGGTTCTTCCCCAGCCTCTCCCCACTTCTCTGGCAGTGAGGGCCCTGTGCAGTGGAGCAGGACAGGTGTTTTTGGGGCACAGGGGACACATCCCCTGCTGCCATTCGTCATCTGTGTGGGCAGGCGTCAATCAAGCTGAAAAACACACATGAAGAGAAAACTCCCTGAGGAGCTCACAGAGACAGGAGTTCCCTTCTCTTTGAATTGCCGTTTGTATTCCAAGTGTTGTGTAAACATTAAATATTTAAAACATTGCCTGTAGCACTCTTGTTCCTCGGTGGGATTTGGATAAAGCCATTCCTGTCTCAGGGTCATGAGAAATGTGCTCAGGCTTAACGCTTTCCCCTTCTCCATCGGAGATGCCGAGGCCTCCAGGAGCACTGCCCCTCTCACAGAGCCTGAAATCAGAGCCTTGTTTAATGTTGGCAGGAGTTGGATGGGGTTTGGCTCAGTTTGCCCTGTAATCCTGGTCTGTGGGATTCTGCTGCTGCTGCAGGAACATTGTCCAAGCCTCCCCCAGCATGGGAGCAGCCCTGCACTCCCAGACAGAACCCACTGCACCAAGCTTAGGGGGTTTTAGCAGTGCCCAGGCCGTGCTCACTGCAGTCCACATCTGCTTTGGAGCCTGGGACATTTCACCTTAGACACTTAATCATGCAATGACATTTTTTTATTTAGTGAAAATGTGTCTTGCAGTTTCAGATGCCAGCTCTGCTCACACAGTGCTGGTGATTTCTTGTGCTGGCAACTCCTAGCAGCTGCTGTATTTTCCCAGATGAAACTTCACATGGAGTCTGAACTTGTGGTTATCCCCATCCTGCTGGTGCCTGGGGACCAAAGAAACTCTAAGCCCACTTTGGGCACTTGCTGTGTTTTGTCTGTGGTCCCAGGTGATTCCCCAGGAACCTGTGGCCACACCAAGAACTGAAAGTGTCCTGAGCTGTAGCCTGCTGTTCTAAATATTTTCCTAGTGCTGGTGCCTGGCATTTAAAGTCGCAGCTGATCTACTTTTCTGACCAGAAAAGCAGAGTTGTGGTGAGTCATTTAAAGATTTAAGGATATTAAGGGCAGGCTTGGTTTTATGTACCTAAATCCATGTCAAGGGGACAGAAGGGTGTTTTCTAATTTCTATTTTAAAGGGGTAAGCCATGAGGGGATGCTGCACTGGCCCCTGTGTGCCTGGAGCCTGTTCCAGGGTACTTTGTCACGAGACACAGGAATTAGGGAATTGTCCTTTAAGAGGAGGGCACGGGAGGACACATTTGCCCTTGTCCTCAAGTTCTCCAGCACGTAACTGCATTACCCCCTCGTGTCCCCTCCCCACCCAAAGCGTGACCCATTCATTTGCAGAGCTACAAAAGCTTGGCCTCATCTCCCCGCTCTTGGCTCCTGCTCCCGCTGTGTGTGCACAGTGCATGGGTGGGCGACCTCATTTGAGAGCTGATTTCATTATAGATCAACTGTGTTCCTCCCCTCGTGTATCTCATAGTTATCTTCCTCCCTGATGAGGACTTCTTAATTAAAGCATGGACAATTTGTGAGAGAACAGCATTTTCCGAAGATTTTCTTCCCTGGTTGCACAAATGCATCGCTCTTTCCAGAGGCCAGGCTGGTCATGTGTTAATTTAAAATTAAGTTTTATTGCTGCTGCTCTAGGTGCTGCTCACATTTCTAGGCAGCACTGGAAGAAACATTTACAGGATGATGACAGATTTGGCTTTGGGTTATTCCAGCCAGGCTTCTGTCCTGTGCTAATTCAAGTTTATGTTGGCATTGGTGCCTTATTTTTCAACAAAACTGAGGTCATGGCAGAGTGACATCTTTGTCCCCCTCCTGTCCCCAAGAAGAGCAACTGAGTTCTGCTGTTCCACCAACCCTGAAGACCTGAGCAGACCCCAGTGCCTCTAGAAGGTTTGTCTGCTCCCTCTGGTGTTCTGTTCCATGGGCTGTGGCACTCCCAGGGACCTGCCCCGTCCCTAAAGGCACCGAGGCCACATCAGAGAGCGAGGGAGCTGTGCTGCCTCCAGGGACCTGCCAGAGCTGCCCTGCCCCTGTCACACTGGGGGATGGCCTCAGGGGGCCTGCTGTAACCCCAACCCCACACAGCCTTCACTCACTGCCTTCCCAGGGGATGGGGAGAGAGAAGGGTGAAAGTGAAAGTGGGAGAACTCATGGATTGAGATAAAGACAGTTTAACGTGTCAGAAAGGAAGAAACTAATCATGATGATGGAAATAAAAGAGTATTACAGTCTACAAAGCAAGTGATGCACAATGAAGTTGTCCAGCCCATGGATGGCTTTCCCTCAGTTTGTTTGATAAGACTCCAGATGGTCTGGAATACCCTTGGGTCAGTTGGGGTCAGCTGTCCTGACTGTGACCCCTCCCAGCTCCTTGTGCCCCCAGATTTCCTCACTGGCAGGGCGTGAGAAGCTGAGAAATCTGAGCTCAGACACTGCTTAGCCATGACTGAAAACAAGAGTGTGTTATTAACATTATCCAAACCCCAACACCTGGAGTTGATGCTACTGGAAAGAAAATCAACTCTCTCCCAGCCAAAATCAGCCCAGGGAACTCTTAGGTCTCTTATGTTCAGAATATATGAACATTAGAAGGTTATAAATGAGTTTTTAAGGCAGCTGAAGATGCAGGTCAGCTGATGAGGCTGACAAAGCACTGATACAATTAAAGCAGTGCCACTGGGGTGTTTATCCCACTCGGGTTTTCACAGCTCCCTGGAGAATCTCCCTGTGCTTATGGTCACCCCCATCCTTTGGGACACCTCTGCTTTAGAAGGTGGAGCAGCACTGCCTGGTGTGTTGTCTGGAGCACAGCACAGAGCCAGCCTGGGGTGACAACCTGAAAAAAGCTTTTTAAATCCCAAGATTCGATGGCAGATGATGAAAGGGAGCAGCAGAGAGCGGGGTCAAACTCCAGATTTGATATCCCAGGCTCAAGAAGCCCAAAGTCTGAACACAGATGCTGAGCATCCTTTCTAGTGATCTAAAATCCTCCTCTGTGTTGTCTTCACAAACCAGGAAAAGCAGAAGACAGCAGCCAAGGGGTTTTGAACCAGGCCAGAAGTTACTTCAGTCCAAGCAACTGATACCACATGAGGCTAACACACTCGCACTGAGACTTTTCAGGAGCAACCACCTTTGCTGCTCTGATGTACTGAAATATTCCAGGATCCCTGATGTTCATTTCTGTCTAGATCCAGGCTGGTGCAGCAGGAGGGCCGGGCTGTAGAAGCTCAATTTTACTCTCACTGACACGACAGTAAATCTGGAGTGATTCCGTATGTGCCAGAGGAATTCCTGCTAAGACAGCAGCATCATTTCCAATGGCTTGCAGTGCTGGTTGGGGGTGCCACACTATCAGCATTTAGATTTCCCTTTAACTCTCTCTGGAGTCCCTGGAATAGCTGTGATAGATGCACACAGCAGGTTTTAAATCTGCCATTTTCAGAACATTTTGCATTGGCAGGAGCATTTCCTCCAGGATTTTATTGACCTGATCCAACACAGCCCCTGGAAGAGACACCAGGGTGCTTTGTTGGCTCCTCGAGTGCTCAAGGCCACAAGCAGAGACTTTTCTAAAGCACTCGTTCTGCTTTTCTGATAACATTTCCTTCAGTTTCAGCCCATGCACATTCACATAAAAGCTGCTCTGAGAGTGGTTTTCTCCTGGTTTCATGATGGGAACGGCATTTTTTTCCATGTGGCTTTTCCCTGCAAACAGAACTGCACTGTCTGTGCTGCTCTGGCCTGTCCAGGCACAAGTGGGTGCCAGCACTTTGCCAAGAGGGGCAAAGATGGGTTGGTAGCCTAAAGCCTTATTATCATTTCTCAGGGCTCACAGGGATGAAAGCTTTTGTCCTCGCTGTGGTTCTGACAGAGAGGCTGGGAAAGGACAACTTGGAGCTTTTTCAGGCCTGTGTGGGAAGGCAGGACAAACACAGTGCAGCTCTCAAATCTCACCAAACTTCCCCAAACCCATGTGGGACTGCACAGGCCTTGCCCAGGCCCTGGATGCCAGGGCAGAGTTCAGATGGGGCCACATTTGCTGCTTTGAATCTGCAGTTTGATCTGCAGTGCTCACACACAGAAAGAGCTGCCCTTATTTTCCCCTTTTCTCCCAGAGTGGGACCCACACAGAGTTCATCCCTTTAGGCAAAAGGATGGGTCCTGCACTGGTTGGACTGCTTCAGTCAGGCAGATTTGTGTCTTAATTAATTCAGGGGCATCAAATTCCCTCCCTGGGATCTTTTTTTTCTGCCTTTATACAAGTGGGGCAGATTTGGGAAAGCTGATATCAAAATGAACGAGTGTTCTATAATTCACAAGTCACAGTCAACACACACTCGACAAATGAAAGCCTCAGAAAGGTTTTTATCGGCCTAAATATTGAAACCAAATTTTATTTTTTGAAAATGACATTACACACATCTTGCAAATGTACATTTAGATGAGAAAACAATGAGTAACAAATATTGAGAGCAAAGCTATAAAGTGGACAGGTTCTCTGCTGCATGGCATTGCATTACAAGAATACTCAGACCCGGGATGGTTATTACAAGTAGTAAAAACAGTTCACAACACCTCACAAAAATGGAAATTTTTTTCCTAGTCAAATCTTCTGACAAAAGGAAATTCTGTTTAAGGGAGAAGAGCCATAGGGAATAGAGGTGTGGATCTAGGTACACTTTGTGATTTTGTGGCACGGTTTTTTGGGGTTTCTTTAAGTCCATGTCTTACAAAATGTGTCTTTGTGAGTGACCCCATCTTTTCCAAGACTTTGCCCGTTTTCTGTCCTCCGCTGCCAACAGAACCACAGCTAATAAACAAAAAGCCCCTTGTACTCAACTCAGAGCTCGGGAGTGTGGAGAAGGAGCTGTCCAGAGACCCCCCCAAACAACGAAATTGCCATATCCCATCCCCAGCCCCTCGCTGCGTATCCAGGAAAATCAAAAGTGTGTGCAAACTCCGCAAATCAGGGGCCGTGGGACGAGTCCCAGGGACAGCCACCACCGCCAGGGGTGGAGGCCACGGCCGGCGCCGCTCGTGCCTCAGCTGCAGGGGGCCAGCAGCACCTCACCCTCCACCAGAGCCAAACTTCCAAAGGCTGGGCTCGCTCCCCAGCTCCAGCAGAGGCAGTGGGGCACTGATCTCCACCTGCTGTATCCTGGAAGTTGGATCTGATCAACGTGCCAAGGCAAGGCACTGCAAGAAATACGTTCCCCGAGAGAACCTGTTGAGAACTGCTTTTCAAACCTGGTCGTTTTATTTATGCCCAAATCTGTACTTTACAACCACGAGAGAGAGAGAGACAAAGACAGAGTAAGAGAGAGGGAGAGAGAGAGAATCTTTCCAGGAGGAAAGGAAGAGCTAATTAAGAAAAGAGAGGTACAGGACCATGCATTTACTCTCAAGAGCTTGTTCACGAGCAAGCCAACATTTCTAACACTACAACCACTCATCTACATCTGTTTGCTAAGTAACTGAGTTCTACCTACAACTAGAGAGCAGAAGGGGTCTTTTTATTTTCTTCCCCCTCCCTTTAAAACGTCAATAAAAATGTTTTCTGTACAAGTTGAATGGCACAAAAGGTGGTTAAAATGCTAAATAACTCACCACAAGTGGAGAATGCAAAATTAGTTCAAAACATGCATGGACTGTGTACAGGTAAGCAAGGAATCATTGGCATAAAGCTGCAATATATTACAAGATGATACAGTTGAGATCTTTTGGAATAACCTCTGCTTGTTGTGTCCCTTTGAAGAGACCTTCACACAAAAATTCAGCATAAAGGGAATTCAAGGTATGTATCCAAGCAGGAAGTTAACTATGGGCAACGTTATTTTTCTGAAGAGAAAAGCATTTCCCCTCCCCTTCCACACACTCCCCCAAGGTACAAAAGTCAACATGATCAGCATTGCTGCAGGCTTGCCAAAAAAGAAAGGTTAGACAGGTCTGGGGGAGGAGAACGAAAGCACCATTTAAATTAACAGCTCTTTGTACAGTGTCATTAATTAAATACCTTATTCTTTAAACAAAAACATCCTGAAGTTCACCAATCCCACCAAAATAACCACGGACCCCTCCCCACCCCCGTGTCCTCCAAGGTTATGTACACAGAGTTTAAAGTATACCAGCTAAACTTTAAACCCAGCTGCCCCTCCAACCCCCACCCTCTGAACGACAAGAGAAAATACATGGTGGCCTCTCAGTTATATTATATTGCAGCTTCGAGGGTGATGAGGAAATCATACAAACTCCATGAATGACCTAAGACAGTAATCCATGATCAGGTTCCAGTTCAGCTGCACATCTCCCTCCCTCAGCACCACTGGGTGGTGGCTCTGCAGCTCTGGGAGCCGCAGGGTCCTGAGCAAAGGCAGCTCCTGCTCTCCACACAAGAGCAGAGTGAGGAGCTCAGGCTGAGGGGCTGGGAGCTGCTCACCTCAGCCTGGGACAGGATTTGTAACTGAGAAAGCAGACAAAGTGACAGCAAAGCCAGCGGGCTGATCCTCCTCTCCTGTGCTTCCAGACTAGACAGTGTCACAAAATCCAGAGTTATGGAGGGGAATGTGTCATTTCAGAGAATAGAAGAGATTTGGCTAGACAGGTTTCCTCTTTCCAAAAGACCCTGGGTGTCTTCTAATGGCTAATCACAGCTGTACTGGGACTGCCACGGTGCTAAAGCTGCTTGGATCACCCATCATTTAAATAAGAAGCAAACTAACAACAACTTCACACGTCAGAATTCAGCATGTAATTATAACTCACAGGCTTCCTTGTTCTTACATTCAATACTCCTGCTTAACCATATCTAAAAACACCAATTAGCAGTGCAATTAATTCCCTAGACATTCTTCTTTTCAGGCAGATGCATCATTAGACATCACACTAAATCTGGAAGAAACTTCTCTGTCTTAAAGAGAGGGAGAGAAAGGAAAAAAAGCTGTGTGTTCTGCAACCCACCTGTGACTGTATGGTCAGCATGAGAGGGAAACAGAATATCACAGGATTCCACCTGCCACCTGCTAAGGAAAGTGAATTAAAAGTCCATCCATAGCTGCTCTGCAATGTTTGGAAGCAGATGGAGAAAAGCAGCCATGCTGTAATTAAAAAAAGATAACAAAATATTCCTCCAACATAACCCCAAAACCCAAACGACAACAAAAATAAACCCCACAAAATGTTTCTCAGGGATTCTCTGAAAATGACATTTGTCGTGTTGAGAACTGGGCCTGGACCCCAGGCTGGGATCCATTTGGTCCCTTCCAGGCATTTCCCAAGTCTGGCCCTGTGCGTGGGTTTTCCTGATCTCAGGGATTCCGAGCCAGGGTTTGGCTCTGGCTCTCCCTGACCAGGTGCCACCCCCGTGTTCCATCCTGGCTGCACGTGCCACGTGAGTCCCAGGGCTCTGCAACAACCCCACGGTGCAAATGTGACTCCAATTTAGCTCCATTTCCTGTAGATAACTCTTGCAAAGAGAGATGGAAGAACCAGCTTGGATAAAATTCAAAAGCAGCCTTGAGTTTAGATGAGTCACCTAAAATGAACCAAACCTTCCTTTTTATTTCAGAAACATTTGGCAATGCTTTTCTCTGAAAACCAAGCCAACCATAAATCTCTATTCTGCCTGGTACTAGCTGGGACCAGAGTAGAAAAATCCTGGTAGAAATAGAAATACTACTTCTAGTTCCATAAACCTGCTGGGCTCAGGGATTTCTATTGGTAGACAAGAGTAAAGTGAAATAAAGTGAGATAAAGTGAGATAAAGCCAACACTCTTCAGAAGCACAAAATATGGAGGAGGCCCTGATTTGCTGAGGTTCCTTGTTTAATTTACAATTCTAAAATTTTAAGGTATTTCAACAAACTATTTCAGCTTTATCATGAACTATAATTAAACTATACAAAATCTCTCCCATCTGTAACTTGCTATTCGAGGTCCATACAAGAGATCACTTTATAGCTGGGGTCAGTGAGGTTTTCTCTGCAAAGGCTGCAGCTGTCACCCAGGAAACTGAATCTGCACTCAAGTCATCAATCACACAAGAATTATCAACAGTAATCAATCTTTGAAATAGGAGACCAACCTTGGACCAAATAGATTCATAAATTAATTACAGAGGAGCTTCTGCCTGGTTAAAGCAGCAGAAAATGAGATGTATTGGGTTTCACTTGATTTATATTGAGTGAGAATTTATGGAAATAAAAGAGATGCAATCTTTATGCAACAACAAAAAAAATCGAGATTATACAGCAAAATCTGTTTGGATAAGTCAGTTATTTTGTGGTTTAGGATTAAATTCACAAGCACTATAACTCAACTGAATTTAGGAAAAAGATCTCACGAGAAAACCAGTGTTAAACACAGGTGCCCTTGTTCAGCACCGACTTCCCATTGCTGTGGTGGCTGCAGCAGCTCTCACACGGGGCTGGGCATTTCCTGGGCAGGGTCAGCATCACCTCTGTGCCCACACAGCAAACCCAGAAAACCTCCCCCAGGAGTCTGTCCTGGCTTTTCAGCTCCCTGGTTGGGACTTTTCCCAGAGTTTGCTGAGCTCTGTGGGAAGGGCTCTGAGGTGCCCAGAGTGCCCGGTCTGTGCTGCCCAGGACAGGGTGTGCTGATCAGTGATCCTATTTCTGATCTGACACAGGGAGGAGTGGAAATAACCCCAACCCTCAGCTTGGTGCTGTCCTCCAGCACAGGGCTGCATCCTCCTTGTCCCTTTGAGGGATGGCACACGCAGGCAGGAGGGTTAAACAGCAGCAGGGGAGCAGCTTCACACCAAGTTCTCCTGCCTGCAGCCAGGTCTGGCTTTATTTCTGCCCAGGGGAGAGGGACAGACACTGCTGTGGACAGACACTGCCCCTGGCCTAGGAACCTGACAGTGACTCCCAACAAACATCCAGGAGCTGCTGCTGCTCTCCGGTGCAGACCAAGCCACGGATGCTCAGCTAGCCCCAGCCCCCTCCTTTGTTTGTCCCCAGCATTTCTTGGCTTTTGTCTTTCATTATCCCACACATCAGTGGCACTGACATGTCCAGTGCTGTGCCGTGCCATTGGATTTTCTCTGAAGCTCCAGCTCATTTCATGACTCAGTACCTACCTCCCAACAAACACCCCCCACCATTCCCCTGAGGAACAGGCTTTTCCCTTCATTTCCTGTGATTTCCATCATGGCATCTTTCCCTGATGATGCCAACTTTCTTTTTTTTTTCAGCTGACAGATTAATTACTGCCAAGATTTGTTAATTCCATTTGGGCATCCTCCTTTTTGTTCAGTTTGAGGGATAAACTGTCAGACCTAGGGAACCTCCAAACTGGCTCGAGAGTCCTGAGCTCATGGAGATAAAGAGCAGGAGTCACAAGAGGGGGTTCAAGTGCAAGGACACTGCAAGGCAGCTCTCTCCCCTGTGGCCATCTGGCCATGAACACTTTCTAAACAAGAAGCTTTTCAACACCTGGCCCACTGTTTTCTTGGTAGAAAGCCACTGAAATAATTAGACTTACTCACTGTTTGTAAACACAAGGCCTGTATTTTGACTACCAGCATGAATTGCCCCTGATACATGCACATACATCTAACAAAAAGAGGGGCAGTGGGGCTGTGTTCAGGCAGGAGAGAAATGGGCTGCTGGATGAGGGCATCTCCTTCCTCCCAGGGATGTTGCTGGCTCCCCCAGGGTTTCAATGGGGAACTAAAAATGAGGTGTCTGTCTCTCATGACTGAAATATTGAAGCATTTTTACAGCAGAGAGAGCCGGAGTTCTGTGAGAGAAGCCAGAGGTAACAGTTTGCTTCTATAAGGTGTTCAGACTTTGCTGAGCAAGGAATACATTTTAAAATCAAGCTTTTTATATCAGCTTATCTCAAAGCACCCTACAGGTGGAGGGAAGTATTGGGACTAGCCCTCTGTGCACTGGGACACCATGGCACAAGGAGAAGTGATCTGACCAGTCGTGCCACACCCCAACAGCCCTGAAACCCCAATGCCTCTGAAACCCCACTGCTGAATCCACTAGGTTTGATTCTCATCTGCTCAGAAGCTCATCCATTGGCAAAAGATAGGTGTTGATGTGTTTAACTTCCTCTAAGCAGTGTCCTGAGGGATGGACAGTGGTCTGTGACCCCAAAACTCCACATTGTCACCTGCAGGTGTAGCACTCATACCATGCCCTGCAGCTGGGATCCTGTCAGAGCAGCTGTGCATTGGCATTGCTGGAAAAAGCCTTTCCATCCACCTACTTACATTCCCTGGAAATCTCCCCTCTTCCTATTAAAACTTTGTCAGCTTGACCTCAGACCTTCAATCTTCTCTGACTATAACTGCTCCAGAGGAAACAAAACAAAACAAAGCAGGGTCTATACATTGCTGCTCCCAGCCTTTCACCTGCAGGCACCAGGAGAAAGCAGCTGTCAAGCCAGGGGCAGAGGAGGAGGAGGATGAAGAACATCTGACCAGCAGAATCAGCAACCACTGCAGCAGAACCCAGCCCTGTTCACTCCGCAGTGAGGAGCAGCTGTGAGACACAAGACTCAGCTTCAACATTTCCTGAGATACTGTGGAGAGGCTCAGATTCATGCAGGTGGGACAGAGGCATCAGCCAGAAGAAATCTGTGGTTCTGGAGACAGCAATTTTCAAGAGATGGGCTAAACACCTCGAGACTTAAAGTGTGCCCTGTCTCCTTTTGGTCGAGGCCATTGAGCCCTGGGCCTTGCTGGGCACATGCACGGCCCTGCTTCTGAAGCCCAAGGAATGTTAGAAGGCACTTAAAGTCCTCACCCTCCTGCTCATCACACCAAGGTGGGGTTTCAGCTGGATCTCTTCCCGGTGTCCTGTGGAAAGTGCTCATCCTATTGCATGGACTGACCTGACTCTTTAGATTCACAGAAAAAAGATCCTCATCTCGTGCCATCCATTTGCTTCTACAAAGAACCTCACCAGTCCCTAACACTGCCCCAGCCTGCTTCCATCAGCAACCAGAAAAATAACCTGCAGCCTTGTGGGCTCGGTATTTCTGAGCCTGAGAGAATTTCAGCTTGCTAACAATTGCTAGCTCCTTCCCAAGGGAAGTTTTTCAAGTTTTCCTTTTCCCAAAACATCTTTCTGTAAATAACTACCTTTTCTCTTAACATTTAAATAAACAACATTCCTTTTCTCATAACAACCTCTCTGCAGCTGTTGTTTGCTATTGCTGTAATTTAACCAATAGAATTTGAGAGGTGTCAACGCTATGCACCAATAATGTGCCTTTTAGTGCAGCATGCTATAAAAAGAGCTGGATGAATTGTAAATAAAGCCTTCTGATTCTCTTTGTCTTCTGGAGAATTTATGGAGTCAATCATCTTTATTTCGTGTCCTACAAAGTCACCAGGTGGAGAAAGCAGCTGGTTTTGTTCCATCGTGGTCGTGATCAGCACCAGCACCTCTACAGAGCTTTTCTCTGGTTATGGATTGTCTTAGCGTGAGGAGACACTTTCTAGACTAATTTTATATCTACTTTACTTGGGTATTTTTTATCCCTTTCTCTAAAAATGATCCTGCCTCTACTGCACTGAAAGAGAACCCTCAGTTGCTTTGCATGGCTGTGGGGCACCACTGAGGTCAGCAACAAAACCCCTCCGGTGCTCTCAGCACACTGGGGAAAGCTCAGACTGGAAAATCCACGCTGGACCCCTGCAGAGAAGATGCCACTTCCAGGGATGGTTGTCCCTGGAACAGTGTCTGGGTAGGGATTCAGCCTGGAGTCCCAGAGCATTCCCACAGGGTGTGCTGGGAAGCAGCAGGAAGAGCAGCACTGACCTCAAAGGCAAGAAAAAGCAAAGACAAGGCATCCCAGGCAATGTTATCCATATGGATAAGGAGAAACAAACACTTTAATGCCCTTGGTTCCCACTGGAAATGCCTGGCTGTAACACTGCTTTGCTGTTTGCCACAATTTTTTGGTTCTATCTCCTTTTTTCCCCTTCAAAAGTACTGAACAAGCAAATGAGAGAGAAATAGCAGCTCGACCAAGTGTGTGGTTTTTTGTGTGCCTACATGTGTGTTAGCTGAGGATGAGAGAGATGTGGAAGTCATTTTCCAAGCAGGATTCTTCTGTTGTCTATGGAAATAACACAGTTGGTGTTTCTAGCTCCTGAGACCATAAATAATGTGCAGATACAGGAAACACAGACAGTGATGGGGAAAAGCTGCTTCCAACTCTCACCACAAAGTAAAATCCCATTATCAAACTCTTCCCAAATCACTTCAAGATATTTAGCTGGTGGAACTGAACTAGCTCCAAATCTTATACCAGATGAGGCTTCAAACCAGAAACTTCAGGATTATAAATGCTTTCCAAGTGATAAAAATCCCAAGGCTGAAGGATTTGCTGCACTGCTCTCATTTTCTACAGTCAAGACCATCACCTGAGTGTAAAAATGTTAAACCCCTCAGTCTGTGCTATTCCTTCCCAATGACTGTGTCTGAAACAGGGATCTTCATATGCAAATTTGCTAAATTATACTGAATAAAGGCAGATTTCAAAGAAACAAAATCCTGCTACTCTAAGAGTTTCTCTAATTTGTTTTTAAATACTGTATTGTTTTAAAACAATATAGTCTCAGTGATTCAATTAGTCTCTGAAAGCACTAAAGGCAGCCTCATGAGGCAAATTAGACTGAGTTTTTATAGCAGAATTAATATGGCAAATCCTCATATCACATGGAGCTTTATGTGCTTGTAAATGTAAAATAATAAATAAATATGAAAGGTGAACTCTGGAGTATACAGTGGAATTATTATCATCTTCTCCAGGATCTCACAGGGTCTGGAATTGCTATAGGATATTGGAAGTAATTACTAATTCACAGCAGTTCAGGAAAGCTTTCTGACCAAACCCAAGCTTAATCTCGTGAAAAGTCAACAGGAGTAAAGCACGTGCTAAAATTTAAGTTTTTAAGTTCTTTCCTGAATCAGGGCTGTCCTTCTGTATACATAACTAAGGTCTGATGCCTGTGCACTGTTTCTCTTTGTATTCAAATCTAGACGAGGGATCCTACAAAGCCAAGGATAACTAGTTCTGAGTGTAACATTCCACATGCATTTCTGTACAAGAACTCATGCAATATTGGCATTAATACAGACTTCACTCTATGCTACAGCTGAAATGCTCACTGACTTCTACTGCCCAGGCATTCCTACCTAGAAAATTGCTTCTTAAAACTTGGGGGTTTGACCTCATACCCTGTTTTCTTTGTGGCTTCTGCTGGTTTGAATGGCTATTTTCCCATGGAACAATTTTTTTTAAAATTCTTTTAGGCCTTTTCAAGGTCCCCCTAATTCCCTGAAGGAATTGCTGGGCTCAGCCCCACCACAGGATGATCCTCATGCAAACGAAGCTGCACTCCCAAGGGAGAGCTGGCAGGATCAGGTTTTAGATGTGTCAGCTCAGGAGGAAGAGCTCAGGGATTCCTTAGTGATGCTCCAAACAGGAAAAAGCATCTCCAAATAACCAAACAGAGCTTTTGGCAGGAAGGAAAGGAAGCCCTTCTCAACAGCCATCCAAACAAAGGATCATTCTTTCCTTGGGATCCTGCTTTCTCTTACAAAACTGCACTACAGGCACTGGGTGAAAGAATCTTGGAGATTCCTTTCCTCCACCAGCAGCTCAGGCTGCAGAGAGCAGCCCAGGACAGCAAGGATTTGGGATTCCTGGTGGAGGTGTGGTGAGTGCCCTGCACTGAGCAGCAGGAGAACCTGCATGGCACTGTGTGTCTGGTCTCCTGGATTATCTGAGGAAAGGTGGCAGGGCAGGCTCACCCTGACTGTGACAGGGGTGGCCTCTGTCACCGTGTGACAGCACCCTGGGCTGCAGTTCCAGTCCATCCACTGCTCAGGGTCCCTGGAAAGGCAGAGAGACTCAGGGAGGGACTCTGAGACTTCCACCAACAGAATAGAGGGTAAAAGCCTGTCAAATCATCTGTCCCACTAAAGCTTTCCCTAAGACAAAAGCTCTGATGGATAATATTGTTATTAGTGTAACCAAGGCCTTTGACATCCTTATGCTTAAAAAAGTCCTTTTTGTTCATGATCAGTGTCTACAGTAGCACTCACAGGATTAAACAGCCAAAAATTAGCACCCATAACCAAATCTGCACCCAGAATATTTCAGCACCTTCTGTTAGAGGATCCGAAAGCACTTGACAAATGTTAACCAACATTGGGCCTCACAACCCCCAGTGAGGTAGAACAGAGCTGTCCCTGCAGGGACAGACAGACAGATTGAGGCACAGGGTTACTCAGAGACCTGCTCCCATTCAGACACGGAATTCAGCAATGCCAAGGGCTGAGAGCTGTGCTGACTGCTGCACCCAGGCTTTGTCCACAGCACCATCCTTCCCCCCACCAACCCTCACCACGAGCCCTTAGCCTGTGAACTAACCCCAGGATTCTATTTACAATATTTAAAAAGACCATTCAGCAGTTGTGCAGTCAGAGAGTTACTCAATCAAATGAAGCTACCAGTGAGGACAAATGGTTTCTTGTGCAAAACTCTGGGTGTAAATGATCATGCACTAAGACTACTGGGTGCAAATCTGGTGCATGATAACTCTGACCCCTTGACAATTCCCAATCCTGGCCTCTCTCTGACAAATCTCTTCTAAAAAGTTGCATTATAGGTATGATCACACGAGCCTCAGAAGATGCAGCCTGCACAGATTGTTTCATCCCAGCAATGCAAGCAAACAAAACGTGGAGTGGCTTTGGGAACAACCCAGCATTCATGAAGCATCAAACATCACAAGGATAAAATCCATCCTAATCTACAAGGGGTTGCAAGGCAACAGGGAGTAGGTGTCTATGTTGGAAAAAAAAAAACAACAAAAAAGGCAAATAGAGCAACAAAGAAAGACTTGATTGCACAGATTTCATTTAGGAAAAGTTCTGCAAGAATCAGTTTCATCAAAGCTTGTTCCATGAGGGAGGGAGGCAATGGCAGCTGGCCTAGAACAAAGCTTCAGCGCAGTAAAAACCACCAGCCCTGCGTGAGGAGATGAACTTTGCATTCTGGAGGAGGCATTACTGATTAATAAAAGCAAAAGCTTTCTCTAAATACAGCGAGTTTGTTTTTCTCAGATAGAAGAGTTTCTTAAAATATGGGTTTTAGAACACTTCATTTGTTACATAAGTAGAGAATCTGGCCATAGTTAGGAATACAGAAGTGTAAAAAACCAAATACGCATTAAACATTACAAAAACTATCAAAACATTCAATATTTTGAAATGACCATTTCCCCGCCCCCTACACGTGTCTGTTTTGGCAGTGATGACAAGATTTCTAAACTGAGTTGCTCTTATTAATGTTCTGCAGTTGTGGTTGGTTTTTTTTGTACTTTTTTTTTTCTGAACGTGTTTTTTAAACAAAAGAAAATTACCAGCATCTATAAAAAAGAAGGAGCTTGAATCCTTACTCCCAAAACACAGATACAAGATTTTCCTTTATAAAAAGTGTATTGATTTTTTTTTTTTGCTATAAAAAGTGACCTAGAGGGTGTCAAACCTGAAAACAAATTCTCACAGTGTTTTCAGTGTTGGCTGTTCACAAGGCATTACTGTTACAGAGATAGAGAGATACCATAGGGGAGGTATAAATATTTGTCACCAGCTAGCAGCATCCTTGGATTGCATGTGGAAGGTGTTCTGCTCCAGATAACTCAGCTGATTTATGGGGTTTTTGCTTGATTATTAAAAAAAATTAAATATCTGAATAATTTGAATTATTGTACTAACTTTACTTAGCATCTGACACAATCATTCCTAATCTCATCCAAGCCTTGTCTGGCACATTAAGCATCAAACTAGGAATTCCCTTGCTGCCCTCCACAATAAAACTGAGCCTCTTTAGAATGCAGGTGCCCAAACTGGGGCTGGGGCTGTGAGTGAGGAGCAGGTGAGCTGGCAGGGGCTGGCAGTTTGCACAGGTGGGGAACATCATCTGCACTGCTCCAGCTTGCAAACGGCTCAGCAAGGGCTCCACTCGCACACCTCCAGGGGAGCTACTTCACTAACACTAGGAAAACCACATGGTTGCAGCAGGAGAAGAAGAAATCATAGAAGAAAACGGGAAATGCACAGAATCGCCGGCGCGGCGGCCCCAAATTTCTCACAATGCCCATTTTTTTTGCATCCCTGTCACTTAGAAGAATGGTATCCCTCTATCTCTATAGACTGGCAGGTGTTGGTTTGTGGCACAGAGAGGAGAAATCACAGAACAAAAATGACATTTAACCGTGTGTCCTTTGACTTGAAAGCACCAGTCACCTATCTGCGTGTTTTGGCAGAGGTACTTTGCTGTATCCCGAACGCAGCGTGGGTCGCTCCGCGGCGCTCTACATGGAATCCCCCAGGGAATCCGAGTCATCCAAAGACAGAGGCAGGTACAAGTCCTGTAGGGGGAAAGGGGAAAATGTTAACCCTCACCATCAGCTCCCACCTGTGAGGTTTTGGCTTTTTTTTTGTCCTTGCCACGGTCAGGATGAATAATACACAGGAAACGTAGATTTTGTGTTTGGACTTGGATGTTTATTATTTCTTAACTATTTACAGACTCACATGGTGAGAGCTCTAACTAGCAAGTCAGAGAAATGAGGTAAATTGGATGCTTCTAACTCTTTCCAAGGTTATTTAAGCATTACTCACCCAATAACAAGATGACACCTCTATTTTTTATATTTCTGACCCAATAATGACCACCCAAGGCCCACAACATCGACCTTTTTCACCCAATTGCAGAAAACCACCCAAACCCATGAAGAACAAAGAATAGGTGGTGAAGAAAAAGGAAGAAGGTGAAGGAGACGGGCCTAGACAACGCCTTAAATCCTCCATCTTGCCCCACACACATTACTATATACTAAAATCTTAAATCTAAGTTTTTCACCCTATGAGATCACACAACCCCACTCACACACCCACCATCCCAGTGCTGTCACTCAATTTTGGAAGCCTGTTCCAAGGCCTGACATCAAATGCAGTGTTTATCTGAGGGTCAGCACCCCTCAGCTCAGAAATCCTGACATTTTCACCCTCCAGGGTTCCAACAGCCACCCCTGGCAGAAGGAGGCAGCTGAGTGGCTCAGCTGTGGGCAGCCCAGAGGGTGGAATGCTCTCCTGACTGGGCTGGGCTCCCCAGAACCCAGGGAGTTCCAGGCTAAAACCAAGGCAGGCTCCTTGCATAGAGGAGCAAAAGCATCTCTGTTCCTGATGTTCAGGGATAAGTATGAGAAGGTTTTTATTATTCTGGATCAGTGTGTCCATGCCAGCACATGCATGAAAGAGCAGCACCTTGCCTTAAATACATCCTTGTAAACCTGAGTCCACAATGAGGAGCCTTACCTTGGTTTGGCAGCTGCCCTCAGGACAAATCTCCAGGAAAATCCCATGTTCCATGGTTTATTCTTTATTTTAAGTAACTTCTAATCAGTTGGAAAGTTTAATAAAACAATCCCAAGTTTATTATTTGGATCAAATGCTCAATGTAAAGCTTTCCCAGTGTCCCTTTCTGGGGTAACCATTTTATTCCTCTTGTTTGAAGTTCTGAGTGGGATGAGGTACAGGAACCAGCTCAAGGGCTAAAGCCCTCCTGGGACTTTTTGAACTCTGACCCACACACAGGTAATAACTGTGAGCAAAATGAAGAAAACCTCAAATATTCAGGAAGGAAATTCACCGAAATCTTGTTATAAGAAGAGGTAAAATAGGACTTTGTGGTGAACTCAACCCAAGCATTTATCACTTGAGCTTTAAGGGCAGAAAAGAGAAGCGATTTCATCATAAGCAGGAAATTGCTCCTGGGAGAAAGACAATGATGCATGAATATTCTGGTAACCTAAAATGCTGCATTTGTGTTTGCTGATTGGCTTAACTTAGTGCAGAAAATCATAGCTGGGTTGGCTCTGCCCTCAGCAGTCACCATGTATTACAAATGGTCTCAGGGCTGCACTGGAAAATCATAAATCAGCCAGCTGAAAACATACATAAAACATTAAAAGGTGAGTTTTACTTGTCTTGACCAAGAAACAAATCCTCATCTCCAATGTTCTAAATGAGATGGAAAGTTTGGAAAATACTTTGTGTCCCTGATGCTGAAGCACAGGATGCAGTCTGCAGCATTTCTTCTGCTGAACTGATGAACTCAGACCACGGGCCAGGTTCTGTTCTCAGTTACAAATTAATAATAAACCTGGACACACTGTGTTAAATTTGGTGTGTTTTCTCAAACTTAGACTGGGCAGCTGAGAACAGAGTGAGGGCCCAAGGAGAACACAGTTTTCATTTGGATTCAGCTTTGTTAAACTTTGGATTCAGTGCCTTTGTTAAACAGAGTTAGTTCAACCACGGTGGGTTCCACGTGGCTGCTGACTGCAAAACCTCAGCACCACCAGAATTTTTTAATTACTCCTCAAAAACTTTGAGCCAATGCTCTCAAAGTCGGGCTCAGAGGTATATACTGTTTGCTAAAGGGAAACCCCCCGACTTCCTCCCACACTCACATTTGTGTCCAAGCTCTGATTCCCGAATTGAGAACTGCTGGGAGCAGCACTGTGCCCATTCCAGAACTGCAGTAAAAGTCAGAGCTCAGCACGGAGGGGCCCTGAATAACAGGAACTGAAAAAGCTGTGACAGCTGCTGTACCTTTTAAATAAATCAATACATGCATTATCCATGAGGCAGCACAGGTTTCCTGGTCTCTGCCAGGATGCTGTGCTACCTGTTGGCCACGCTGTCTGTGACCAGCTACTGTTCCACTACACAATTACCACACCAGCTGTAAGAATCACCTGCTTCCTGTAAAACAGGAATAAATAAATAATTTTTAAAAATTAAAAATTAAAATTCTTGAGGAACATCATTAAAGTGATGTCTTAGAGCTCCAGTAACATTTGTTAAGCCAATCAGTAACATTTGTGTTGTTTCTGCTGTTTAATGGGCCTGATCTGCCAACACCTGGGGCTTCTCAGGACAGGAGGGTTTACATGGAACCACATCCATCAGTGATTTTTTCAAATACTGGTACAAGCTCATGGTTAAGTTCTGTCCTCTGATCCCTCTGCATGATCTCCAGTGATGACAAGATTTCTAAACTGAGTTGCTCTTATTATTGTTCTGCAGTTGTGGTTGGTTTTTTTTGTACTTTTTTTTTTCTGAACGTGTTTTTTAAACAAAAGAAAATTACCAGCATCTATAAAAAAGAAGGAGCTTGAATCCTTACTCCCAAAACACAGATACAAGATTTTCCTTTATAAAAAGTGTATTGATTTTTTTTTTTTGCTATAAAAAGTGACCTAGAGGGTGTCAAACCTGAAAACAAATTCTCACAGTGTTTTCAGTGTTGGCTGTTCACAAGGCATTACTGTTACAGAGATAGAGAGATACCATAGGGGAGGTATAAATATTTGTCACCAGCTAGCAGCATCCTTGGATTGCATGTGGAAGGTGTTCTGCTCCAGATAACTCAGCTGATTTATGGGGTTTTTGCTTGATTATTAAAAAAGAATTGGTAATTTATGGATTTTTGCTTAATTATTTAAGAAAAAAAATCCCAAACAATATTTGAATAATTTCAATTATTGTACTAACCTTACTCAGCATCTGACACAATCATTCCTAATCTCATCCAAGCCTTGTCTGGCACATTAAGCATCAAACTAGGAATTCCCTTCCTGCCCTCCACAGTAAAACTGAGATTTTAGAATGCAGGTGCCCAAACTGGGGCTGGGGCTGTGAGTGAGGAGCAGGTGAGCTGGCAGGGGCTGGCAGTTTGCACAGGGAACATCATCTGCTCCACACATAAAAAACTCCAGGGGAGGAGCCAGGCCAGTGCCTTGCTCACCACCTTGCCCCAAAGTACAACTGATACAGCCTGACACATGTACAGCGTGGAATGAGACATGTGAAGATGTATCAAGTCTCTGAGAGTGTTAGACTGGCTTAAAATAATTAATGAGATGGCTCTTCAGGTGTGTTTTGTAAAGTAAAAGGTTCAATAAATGAAAAATAATGAATGTTACAGAAATAAAAGAAAAGCTGAGCACAGGTGTCCGAGAAGCCTCTGACACCTTGCTAAAAAGTTCCCTAGAAAGTCTAAAAGGACACCCTTGAGTTCCTTTGTGCTCCTTCTTTAGTATTCAATGGTTCAGGTGGGCTGTTCAGCCCCTGGCCCAATGAAATCAGCACCAGGCTTTGAGCTGCACTTTCCAAACCCAATCCATGCCTCTGTGCTGGCACTGAGCCAGTTACAGTGAGAAAGGCACAGAACCTTCGAGTTAAACTTCCTAAAATGTCTAAAGGTAAACTGAAACTCTTCCCTTATACAGAAATGCTCACTCAGGGGTTGGGGATGCCTTCCTACAGAAAACTTTTACAGGCAAAGGGCCAAACTACACTGTTTGAACATCAGGGGTTGTTATTCTTGCAGAGAAAGAGCATGGTGACCCTGGGGAGCTGCAGGACACCAGGTGACCAAGGAGGGGTGAACTGGCCCAGGTCAGGACAGAGCAAGTCAAAGCTCCCGTGGCAGTCAGTGAAAAGATTGTGCCTGTGAATAGTCAGCACAACTTTAACAGCCAAAACACTATTCCTGAGCATCAGGCAAAACAGAAGAGACAAATCAAAAAGGCTTTTTAAAGTAGAAATCCTTTTGGCTGGGATTGTCTGTTATATTCAGTCCTGTTCAAGTTAGAGTCTTTTTATAAGTTGCTTCAGTTTTGTCAATTGTTTTCCCCTAAAATAAGTTTCTTTTCCCCTAAATTAAGTTTGTTTTCCCAAATTCCCCCGTCCTCTGCCCTTCCCCACTCCCACTCCTTTGTCAAGTTCCTTCCCTGTCTCAGTACCTGCAGTCCTCAGGTGCTTATGTGTCCCCTCTTGTGACATTTCATTTCCTGTCCCTTTGGTACCCTTTACCCCACACTGTCACCCCTCTGCTCCCATACCATTGGTTGTACTACTCTACTCAACCCCTAATCCCTCTGTAATTCAACATAAGCCCTTCATTATTTTATTTGAATAAAAATAATTTTTTTGGAATAAAAATAAAAATAAGCCCTTCATTATTTTATTTCTAGAGGGTATTATATTTAAGGTTATATTATATTATATTATATTATATTATATTATATTATATTATATGGTATATATTTATTTCCAGAGGGTATGGCCATGAGTTCAGTGGCACACAGGTGTGAGGGATGAGGCAGAAGGAGGTGTAGTAAGGTATAAGAAACGTAATACCTTGTGCTTACGGAGGCTCCCTGGGCTGGTGGGCGTGGAGATCGGCGACTGCTTGGATTTGGGTGTGGACAGCTGACTGCTGGAGGTCCCGTTGGCTGGCAGAAAACAAGACACAAGCTGGAAATCAGGCAAGCAAGGGAAGATCTTTCTCCTTTTTGGGAGATGGAAGGTCTCCAAACATTTAACAGCGTGGTTTGTTCGCGTTAAATAGGAGGAAAAAACCAAAAAGTGAACAGCATAGCTGTAAACATAACTCCAGGATTTCAGCTGCTCAGGGGGACTGCAAAATACATGAGATACAAAATAAATTCAGAGAGAAATATTTCACACAACAAATATTCACCAAGTGGATCCAAGGCACACATCACCAGCAAAACAGAAAGACAATTTCTGTGTTCTCAGACTGTTAAAGGGCATGACTGGAAACCAGAGGCTGAAGATATCCTGAATCCTACCCAAGCAATGTCAGATATCAATTATACACATTAAAAATTAGACAAACAGCAGCCTGGAATGCCCTGGCTGTAGTTTGCTGTGGGTGGGATTAAGTGAGAGAAGAGCCTGATGGAATTATGCTTTCAGTTATAACAGCTGAATCTGCAAATCAGTTCCTTAAAATTCATCGAGTACTTGGAGTGTCTGGAGGAGACTGGAGAAGTTGTAGAGTAAAATGTGTGAATGCTGTATTTTTAGCAGCAAACCCAGCACAGCTCTTGCTTTAATGCCTAAGAAAGCCTCACTCAGTTACGTCCCTGTGAGAACCGGGGGAGCTCAGGTTTGCAGCAAAGGCAGAGCTCCAACAGGTGTGAAAAGAAACGTGTTCAAAGCCCCGGGGCAAAGGAGGAGCTGCCAGCACGGTAAAGCAGCTCGGCTGCAATAAATTCATGGCGATGTGGCTCCTCTGCCTTCACATCCATCATTTCCATGCATTTCCTCTCTGCTGAAAGAGGAGGTTATTCATCACACACTGCTCTTTTCCCATCACAAATGCACCTTGCTGAGGAAATGGATATTTTTAAAAGGTGGTAGAAATAATGATTTATAGGTAATTGGGGACCAGGGTGACACTTCACCTCCCTATCCCCCTCAGACCATTCTTTATTGATAGGGGAAAAACCTGTTCTGGAAAGGCAGAAGTTGTTTCCTGCTGGCCCCTGCACTGAGCTGTGCCACAAAATGAGCTGCCCTCCAGGCTGGTGGGGAAAAAAGTAGAGTTCTCTAACTATATGCCAAATAATGAAGGCAATTCAGTAAAAAAGAACTTGGATCTCTTTTATGTTTTATTTTACTGAGTGAATTTGTGTTTCCTGTTAAGGAAAATGTGGAGAACAAGAGGACTGATATAATCTCCATTAGCTCGAATTCATTTCCAATTTCTAAAATTCCTCCCTCTTTACCTCCAAGCGTCACTGATCCTTCCTAAGCTGAAGAATGCCACCTAACAACTCTGCAAGAAAACCCAATTTCCCTCCCACAAACAAGACTGGAACAACAGCAGAGCCAGCGTGCAGCAAAATGGATGGAACTGCTGCAGGGCAGGACAGAAATTCCCTAATACAATGGGAGTTTTAAGTGCTACAGCAGGGATGTAAATATTTTATGAGCATCAACAAAAACCCAGATGTGACATCCAAATCACAAATGGAATGAGATGGATGGATGGGTATCAGTACAAATACAGCAGGAGCAACAGTGAAGAAGCCCACTTTAATTTTCTCTGCCTGCTCATGAAGAATAGTGCTCATAAGCAAACTTGCCTGCATTTCCTTTGAACTGAAATGCAGGAAAATATCAGGAGGCAAAGAGCAGGTCCCAGGTGGTGCATAACAGTAAAATCTGCTGCTGATTTAGAGTAGCTCAGGACCTCACCTACACTCAGCTATCAGGAACTGCTCTTTAGAACCAACTTTCATTTCAATTCTTTGGGGTTTTTCCCATTATTTTATTCTTTGTGCATTGTGGCTTCTTCATGGTATTGCATTTGCTCTGCAGCATCAATGTGCCTTACAGGGCACGTGTCATATCCTTTAATTGCAGGAGCAGCTGCACCTTTCTCCACAGGATCCTCACCTCCCCCGTGCATGAGGAGAGAAATCAGCCTTGTCCAGCACAAGAGAGGGAGGATGGAGAATATTCCTGTCATGTTTGAGATGAGAGATCCAGGTAAACTGAATTCTCTGCCTGCTTCCCCCACAGATGTTTTAGAATCATGGAATGGTTTGGGATGGGAGGGATCTTAAAGCTCATCCCATTCCACCCCTGCCATGGCAGGGACACCTTCCACCATCCCAGGCTGCTCCAAGCCCCAATGTCCAGCCTGGCCTTGGGCACTGCCAGGGATCCAGGGGCAGCCACAGCTGCTCTGGGCACCCTGTGCCAGAGCCTGCCCACCCTCACAGGGAAGAATTTCTTCTTAAAATCTAAACCTGCCCTCCGTCAGCATTAAGTCCATTCCCCCTTTGTCCTATCTCTCTATCCCTCATCAAAAGTCCCTCTTCAGCCTTTTTTTAGGCCCTTTTTCAGTCAGGTCTCTCATATGGAATTGTTCCCTGAGTGTTGCTGAGGTTTGCTGGGATGATTTGGGCTCTGGATCTGAATTTCCAGTGTTGATAAGCACCAAGACCTGTAAATGAGGTTAGTGAGATCCATCTTTTGAACTCAGTTCTGTCCACAAACAGAACTGGAAAAAGCAAGGCCTGAGGCTCACAGTGAGTGCTCAGAATGTGTGGAGATATCAATTTCTACTGATTTGTTAAATAATCTGTGCTTGACTGGGGTTCCCAGGATTCTGCAAATGAGATCCCAGTCTGAGGAGCCCGTACACCACAGGAGCGAGAGGAGGGACCATGAAATCCATGGACAGTTTTGTCTCCAGGCCAGGGTTTGCAGTGCCACCAAGGAAATAAAGAAAGGGAACAAGCAGAACAAGGGCAGCAGGAAGCAAATGTAGAAACAGCAGCTTGTTCAGAGAGCCATCCTGCCCTTCAGGACAGAAAAATAAACCTCAGCAGTGGCACAACTCAGATTGCACAGGCATCCTTTGCTCGGGCACCTCCAAACTGCCAGGCACTCAGCTCTGCAGTGCAGGCACCTTTCCCCCGTGTTGGGTGGGGGGAACTCCCCTGGGTGTGCCCCGGGGGCTGGCAGTGAGCAGGACACGGGGACAATCAGGACACGGGGACAATCAGGACACAGGGGACAATCAGGGGACAATCAGGGGACAAGCTGCCCTATCCCATGTGGCACTCCCCAGACATCTGCTGCCTTTGGACACACTCATCCCTGACAGCCCCTGGGAGCAGCCCTGCAGGCAGGACAGACGGACACTCTGGGTCTCTTTGCTGACTGCTGCTGCCTGCTGAATTTGATTTTTCTGTCCCTTAGTGGGCTGAGGCATTCAGGTCCTGCAGCAGCCTCAGAGCCCTGCTCGTCTTCTCCCTGAGCCAAATCAAGGCAAAGACATTTTCAAATTCCAGTTCAGGTACCTGGGACTCTGTCCTGGCTTTAAAAATCATAAGCTCTCCTATCACAGCACACGTTTTTATACAACTGAACCCTTACCGTTCGTGTAAGATGAATTCAGGTTTTTGTAACAAAGAAAGAATGCCAAATGACATCATTCTTTTCTCTCCTGTATTTCTCCCCTGAGATTTAGCTCCAGCTTTTGCTTAGTCTGACTCCTTATTGGAGCAGTCTGTTAAAGAAATTTTGCCAAACTTCATGCTGACCCTACTCCATTTAAATCTCATGGAGCAGAGCAGAAGCACAGGGATTTCTCTCCTTCTGCCCAGTTTTCCTCTGTCATGTTAGAGAAGGAATTGGATGGTGCCCTGCAGGTGTGGCTTAGTGTGGATTTCACTGCTCTAAGCTGTGCCTTTTAGCAAAGCTGACTCCCTAGGAAGAAAAATCAAGGCTAGAAATACACAGAAGGTTTGTAACTGCAATTTTGCCAGAAGTTCACTGGCACTGCTTAGGAAATACAGATATGGATTGGGTGTTAGTGAGGGAAGGGAGAAAGAATTCCCTTGGGAATGCAGGGATTGGGATGTGTTCCCATCTCCTTATAGTAAGATATTTTTTTGTTCTGCATTCATTCATTTAATTTTTATTCATTCATTTAATTTTCATTCATTCATTTAGTTTTCATTCATTCATGTAAATGAGAACATGGCTGTGTGGTAAGAGAAAAGCACCGTGCCAAGAAAACAATGTTTCAATTGCTTCTATGGGTTTGGTATCTCACTTTTTTGGATATCCTGGGAGCTGAAGGGCTCTGGCTGGATTGAGCTTTTCACAGTGAGGCCCCAGCACCTCCTGTGATCTGGGCTCAGACTCCTCTCACCCAAAAATTCACCTCCAAACCTGTAGTGACAGCAGTGCCCTGATATGTCCCAGTGGCCTTGGAGACCTTGGTGGGAAGAAAGGATACAGAAACCTACAGAGAAAAGAGCTGGAAGGAACAGAAACAGCACAAACCCAAGGAAACTCTCGTGAGTTTCCACATGACAGCCACAGCAGAGTGAAAGACAACAAAGACAAAAGGTACAAATGGGGAGGAGAGCAAACACATGGCAGAAATATTGCATGTATTTGAAGTAAAACTGCTTTTAAATAGTTTCACATACTAAATGGGTGAGATTCTGTGGGGAAAAAAATAGGTCAGATCATCTTTTATTAATCAGACTTCATTCAGCTTTCTTTGCTTTTTGAATGTGATAACTTAAAAATCCCATCTAAATGTAAATATTGATTCTTAAAAGATGTGTAAATCCACTTAATTTATTACCAATTCAGTACAAGAATACAAAATGGTATTCTTTTTTCTCTGTGTCCTGAGAAAACAAGAGTCTTCTATTTTTCAGTGCTGAAAGACCTCAGTCTTTTTTATTCTCATTAAGCAGGACAAGTGCCATTTTTTTCCCTTTATTGAAATTACAGGAAAGCACGAAAGACCCTTGTCTGGACAGATTAAAGAAACCTGATTTGCTCTTCATTACTGACCTTAACTCCAGGAACTGGTTATTGTTCAGCCTTTCTGGCTGTTTTAATCTCCCCCTGAAAAGCTCTGCTAAGTGTGTTCATTAAAGCTCATCAGATGAGTCACCATCCTGGGCCTGCTTAAAATCAGTTCAATCAGGCACACAGTAATTGCCATTTCATATTAAACTCCGTGTTCATGCAGTAAACTCTGGTTCTGGTGGGAATCAGCACCTGATGCTTGTGGGGAAGGTTTAAAGCTGCTCATGCATGAGCTGACTCCCACATCACCGAGTGTTGCTTCTGGGTGTTTGTAAATCAACCTCACGTTTTCCATCGTGCCTTCAGTGTGCCTACACAGCTTTAGCACACATTTGGGATTGTGAAAGTGGTTAAATTATGGCAAGGAATACATTGAATTGAATACAATGACCCAAAATACCTCAAAACCCAGCCTAAAAGTGGTCTGAAAACAGCCCAAAACCAGCCCTAGAATGCCCCCAAATCCCCCCAAATCAGCTGGAAAACAGCACAAAAACAGCCTGGAAAATGCCCCAAAAATACCTCAGAAACACCATGGAAACGGCCTGAGAACAGCCCCTAAATACCCCAAAAACCAGCCTGAAAACAGCCTGAAAACACTCTGAGTTTGAGAACAGCCAACAATAGAATCTCAAAGGAAAACTTTATGAATGCAAAATCACCTTAGAGAGAAACAACTTTTTAAAAATAGAAATTGGTGCCAACCGATTTCACACTGTCTCTTTAGGTGGCTGAAGAACACCCACACACCCTAAACAAATGAGTTCCTGGGGGAACTCCTGCTGACTACTGCCAAGAGAAATTTCTATCTAATAATCCCATTTCTGCTGCTGGTCAGCTGCTCTGTGATGTTCCCATGCAGCATGTTAGCATGATGGTGAACAGGAATTTCTGGTTTATATCACCTGTGGTGATGCTGTGGGATACCCTGAACTGTGGGCCTGGTATTTCTGGGTCTGAGAGATTTTAGCCTGCTGGCAGCTGATAACTTCTTTCCCAAGGGAAAATTTCTCAAGAAAGCTTCTTCTCAAAACAATCTTGGCAAACAACTCTCCTTTCTCAAAACAATCTTTCTCCTGGTGGTGTTTTGCTGTTTCTCTGGTTTAACCAATGGGGTTAGGGAGGTGTTGTTCCTATTCACCAATTATGTTAACTCTGCATCAGAACACTTTATAAAATGCAGTAAGAATTAGACAATAAAGCTTTCTCTGTGCTCTTTGCCTTCTGAAATATTTGGAGTCTCTCATCTTTCTTTAATGTCCAACAATGACACCTGAACTGAAGCTGTAAAGCTCTCCTGGAATTCTGACACGTTTAATTGATGATTTGGCCATTTCAATGAGAGGCCATGTCTGGGACTCTTTTGGAACAGAACAGGCAGGCAGGTGAGAGATCAATCATAACCCCAGAAACTCTCCATGAATCTAAAACCCATCAATTACCAGAATTATTACTGCAATATGCAGACCAGCCTTGGACTGAGCTCTGCAGCTCTCCCCACATGTGCTGCCAACCCAGGTGCTGCTGCAGAAGGAGGGAGGCAATTTCAAACGCTGCAAGCAAATTAGGATTCCCATTTTCCTCCTCTGCCATTACTGAACGCGTGTCTCAGTGTCACATCAATAAACCCATCACAGTTCTGCAACTGCAAGGTCACTGATCTCCTTTGAATAATGATTGGAAGGAGCCTCTCCTGACCTGTGCAATAATCACCATTTGCTTTGCACAGGAGGTTACCCTAAATCACTCTGCATCTACAGGGAGCACTGTGGGCCTTGATTTCCTGCCTGGGGAATAGAAGTTTCTATTCTATCAAAATATTTCTGGGGAAGGAGGCTGTGAGATTGTGGGTGGGACAGCTTCAAGCCACAACTGCACTTCACCATTCGGGAAATTCCTTCCTAATATTTATTAAGCGCCCCTGCAGCTTCTTGTTTCCAAAAGACCCCCGAGTTTCCTCTGCAAACACAGGAGTTTGTGCTTTTCCCTTGAGCACAGAGAGACCCAGACACCAAGGAAGAATCACTCACCATCTTGGTGGTTACCTGAATCGGCCGGGGACTTGCTGCGGCGCATGGGCGCGGGGCTCTTGGCCGAGCTCTTCTGAGGGGTGGGGGAGGATTTGCTGCCCGTGGCCCCTGCTGGGCTCCCCTTCATCACCCGGCACTCTGGGGAAACACAAACACACCCCTTGCTTTTCATCTTCTTTTGTTCAGGGTTGGGAGTAAATGCTCGAGGCAGTATTTCATGTTCAGACTCAGATGTTTATTAATTCTTATCTATGTTACAGTCTCACAAACCATGAGTTCTACAGCACTTCTGACTAACAAACTAAAAATGGCCCCCATCTCTACAAGGACTTTTAAGCACAAACTGTCAAATTAAGAAATGACACCTAAATTATTTTTACTTTTAACCCAATAACCAACCACCCATGGCCCACAATGCGGACTTTTCTATCCAGTTACAAAATACCACCCAGACCCATGGAGAAGAAGGTGAAAAAGAAGGACTGGCCTCTGCCCTAAATCCTCCATCTTGCTTCATATATATTATGTACATTATATATATTATTATGTATTATGTATATTATTATTTATATATGTATATTATATATATTATATATACTGTATTCTAAACCCTTAAACTCTGAGTTTTCCACCCATGTGATATCACACACTTCTATTCAAACTCCACACCCACAATCCCAGTGCTGTCACTCAATTTTGGAAGCCTTTTCCACAGCCTCAGGTCAATGCAGTGTTTGCTTGGGGGTCAGTGCCTGTGAGCACAGAAAGTCTGAAATTCTCAGTGCCCAGGGTTCCAACTCCCACCTGGTTGTGGCCCTGCTGCTCCTTGGTGGGAAACAGCCACGGGCAGCTCAGGGCTTTGTCTACAGAGAGATGCAGAAAATACCAAGGGCAGGAGAAAAGCTGATATCTGCTATCTGATATCATCCCTTGCTCTCCAGGGCTGAATGGAGGTTCCTCAAGGGGAGGGCAGAGAGAACAGCTCTGCTCCTCTGGAGGAGGTGCTGGGACTCTGAGGGTGTCAGGCTGGTCCTACTTGTGCCCTACCAAACATTTTCTGCCCTTCCCCTTCCCTTGGCTCTCATGAGCACAGTGAAAATGGTCAGCACTGACTGAGGGAGCACTCAGGCCAAGACAATGCAGGTAATTTGCTGTAACCCTTCCATGAAGACCCAGTGACAGGAATGATGAATGCCATTTCTGCAGGTGCAGAAAGCCAGCAAACAGCTGGTGCTGTGATGTAAATAAAGTCTCCAAGGCAGATGGGGCAGCTGCCCCAAGAGGCTTTCACCCAGCTGGGATCAGCCTTTTCCTGTCCTCAACAAGCTGCAACTCCTCAGATGCAGAAAGCACAGAAGACAAAATGGTTTTACAAAGCACATCCTCTGTCCTGGCCACTCATCCCTTTCAGCAAGGTTTGTATAAACAAGCCCAGCAGATTTATGTACTGAAAGACGTGAGCAGATGAGAACCCCAACTGTGCTTTCTTAAAAATTAAATGGGCCAGGAAGAATGGAAAATGTAAACACCATCTACAGAGTCCTGCAGAGGGGAACTGAAATGCTAACAAACCTCCACGTGTGCCAGGACTTCAGGCATGCCTGATCTTCAGAACCAGGCTGTATTTACACTGAGAGCTAACAGAAAAAAGAACTTTCCACCCCTCCAGTTATTAACTTAACCCAGTTAAGAAGAAGGCAATAAAAAAGGGATTTCCTTTTTGTCAAATGTTTGCTGGTCCCACCTCATCTCCTCCAACAGCTTGTCCTCACCAAGATGTGAAGGATGTGTCATTTTTACAGATGTGAATTACGTGTTCCACATGCAGGCAGTTTTTTTATGGCAAAGTTCAGCTCAGCCCCACATGCTCCACACTGAGGGCCCCCTGGAATGGAGCCCCCAATGGAATTACGAGCAGATAAATAATTGGCCAGCTGAAAGCAAGCTGTCTGACCTAAATGAATGTGTTATTTAATTATATATCAGTGTATCTATGAAGATGTAATTGCCTTAAATTTTTCCCCAGGCTTTCCTCCTTCTCAGCCAGCCAAGGGCCCATCCCTGCTCCTTCCGGATGGTTTGAGAGAGAGTTTTGCTCTTGGGTCAAGGATGTGAGGAGAGGAGGCCTTGTGCTCCAGGGATGCTGCATGGCAAGAATTAAACCTTCAGTCAGCTCATTTTCTCTCCTGCTAAATCAATTTTGGAAATTGTAAATCAGGGATGGAAAAAGTTGTGTGGTTTTTTTTTCCTTCAAAAGTACTTGAATTCTCACAGATGATGTCACAGAAAGGCTGGTGGAGGTCCAGCACCCATATAGCCCAAATTTTTTATACATGAAGAGCAGTGCTGGTGTTGTGAGGGGACTCAAAGGGTGTCAGGCAGCTGTGTTTAGTCACCTCAGTTACTCACTAAAAAAAAAAATAATAAACCTAAAAAGTCAAAATACTTCATGTTAGGTCTTCGCAAGAGCTTCCAAATTTATCTTCTTCCCAGGGGAGTAATTCCTTGGAAGGAAACCTGGCTTTGCATTTTCCAGCACAGAAAGGCTGACTGAGGAATTCCTCCAGCCCAGCCCTTGGCAAGTGTCAGTACACGAGAGGCAATCCCTGGGCTTTTGCAGGAGGTGGAAACCTGGCTATGCTGAGGCTGGTGTAAAAAGGCCTCTAAATGTCACCAAAGTGTGACATTTCCACCATGCTGAAACCAGTGGGTAAAAAAAGGGACAGAGCAATGTCCTCTGGAAGGTGCTCAGCAGCAGGGATTAGAGGGTGGAAGCTGTGCTGGGCAGCCAGAGGAAAAAGATGACATAATCCTCTCTTGTGCTGTTTCTCTTTTTGTTTCCTGATGTCCTGCCAGAGTGAACACAATAACCAGCAATCCTCTCATCCAAACAGGCAGGAGGAATTTCCCCGTGACAGAGGAGGTTTCAGTAGGTGACACCCGTCTGCAAAACCTCAGGATTCACAGCTCTCCTGGCAGCTTCTGCCTTGGGATGGGGAAGGGTGGTGGGTGCACAGTGGGAAAACGGGGCTGAGGCTCCTCATCTGCTTCCTGAGAGCTGCAAAGCTCCCCTGGAAATACCCCTGGAGCTCCTTGCTGCCTTCCCAACAGCAAACTTGGCTTCCTTCTGCCAGAGGATCCAAGCTGGAGAAGAGAGCAGTGACCAGAAGGGAAGGCAGAGAGCTGGGCTTTCCATCCAGTTGTTGTGCCAGGACTGCATCCAAGCTGTTTTCCAGTGTGGAGCTCCCTGTGGAGCTGACTCAACTGCTGAGTGGTAAAAAATGTGAAGCTCAGCTTACAGATCACTTCCCCAGCCTGACACGGGCTTTATTCTCTGCCTGCAGAGTCTCAGCAGAACCTTGGAAACTTTCTCTGGATTACCCAAGACCATCAAATGGGTTCATCTGGAGTACACAGGTCAGAAGGAACAGCACTAAAATAAAATCAGGCTTGCAAAGGAGTCATAAAAACCATGGTGCTTGGGGATTAGAGGCTGCTTGACTTCCTGGTATCCAGCAAAAATCCTCTTTGGTGCTCAATGCAGAGCCAGTCTGCAGCACACAGGGCAGGATGGGGCTCGTGTTCCTTACACAGCACACCCAGAGCTTTGGGGAGTGAGCCTGGATGCTTGGAGACCACTATTTTTTATTAGTTTAAATGGTCAAAATGACATTAAATTCCTCTTGCTGCACTCACTGGCACCTGCAGACAGGTGGGTATGGTTGCCAGGTGGGGTGGGTGGTATGTCCTACAAGCAAGTTCTGTATATTCTGTAAAATCAAAGATTTCATGGCTTCATTGATCACAGAGACTCACCAGCCTTCTGCTGGCAGTGGTAACAAGGAGAAATAACAGTGCTATCCCAGCCATGCCCCCAAAAAGGGAATTATTGCCCTGCTTTTTGAATCAGCAGAAATAAGCAGTGGAAATGTGATTTTTTTTTTCAACTGTTGCTTGTTTCCATTTTTAATATGCATGTGTCTGCATAAGGATGATTAGCTCTCAAGAAAAATGCATCTGACTGTGACCGGAGAAAATTGAAAGTATAAACACTCCCAGATTTTGCAGTAAATGTCAAAATGCTGTAGGAATTAATTTATTCTGACTTGGGCTACCTCAGTCAGGATGTGCCTGATTACAATACTGCTGACTGGATAAGAGGATGTTTAACTCCATGTACTGGGTCTTAAAAACCAGAACAAAAGCATGCAGCACGATGATCAGATATGAGGAAGTGAATGGAAAGGCAATAAAACCACGGAGTGTGTTTGATGTTACCGCTCTCATCCAGGGAAAAGTCATCCTGTGCATAGCGGAACTTCTCTGGGCCACAGGCGATGAACACATCATCATCCCCAAAGAAATCGTGGAGACAGGTCACCTGCAGAGAGAGCAGAGTCATTCCTTTTATTTTTAATTGGCAGCACTCTGGTGTGGCTCAGCTTTGGCTGAGGCAGAGGGGGGCTCAGCCTCTCTGCTGTTCCCCCATCCCATCTTTATGTTTTCTGCAGGGCTGGTCTGTGGGCTCAATATTTCTGAGCCTGAGAGAATTTCAGCTTGCTAACCATTGCTAGCTCCTTTCCCAAGGGAAAACTTTCAACAGTTTCTCTTCCCAAAACATCTTTTTCTTTTGCCCAAAACATTTCTAAGTGGGCAGTGGTTTTTTTCTCATAACAATTTCCCCAGCTGTTGTTTCCTCTTACTTAACCAATGGAAAGAGGTGTCAGTCCTGCTGACCAATAAATAACTCTTTTTTAGTGAAGCATGCTATATAAGAAGCAAAAAGATTGTAAATAAAGCCTTCATATCTTCTTCTGATACTGGTGTCAATTGTCCTTATTTTGTGTCCTACTGTGACACTGGTGCCCATCACACAACTTCCTAACAGAGTCATTAAAAAAAAAAACAAACCCAAAAACCAGAGATAAAAACCCCAAACAACTCCCTCGCAAGTCCTTGGAGGTTTGTTATTTCCCAGCCAGCTGACAGGATGCATCAGTCACCCGAAGGAATGACACAGCTACTTCTGAAATAAGAGCAGAGGTTCCCCTGTGCCACACTGACACCACTGCCTGTGCTCAGGGGTGTCTGGGTACCTACAGAGCCTAAAACATCAAAGAATCACTGGGTGTAAGCACAGATGAGCAGATGTGACTCCTCCTGAGCAATCCTGATAGAAATTTTAAAGCCAAAATGTTTATCTGTGCTATTGGTGGAGAGACCCAGAGTATGACAGGACAGCTTTCCCACCCCAGCAGCATTTAAATCCAGATTTGCTGCAGGTGTTGTGCCAGGCTCTCCCTCACTGAGTGCCGTGCTCCTTGTTTTTGCCATCCTCAATAGGAGGAAGATTTATCTTGCACTACCTGGAGCTCCAAACTCTGCCTTGCCTTGCAACATCAAACAGAAACAAAAAGATGTGCGAGGCACAGATCCTCTGATTTAATCAGAGAACTGATACCTGGGAGTTTGGAAATGTGAAAATGCATCCGGGTTAATGGGAGAAAAATTTAAAAATCCCATCAGGCTGGGAGCTCCTCCCCATATTCAGCTGGCAGAGATCTGCAGTTCTCCACAGATGATGGACTTGCTTTAACAATTCCTAACAACATCCTGATATCCAAGACAAATGTTGTGTCAGGAGCAGCAAAAATGCTCCTCTGCAAACACCCCAGAGTGGAGCAGCTCCAGCAGAGCCAGCCTGGGGCAGCCACACACGCAAGCACCCAGGGGCTTCCTGAAATTCCACTTTTCCAGGAATCCATTCCAAGCAAGCACAAGAGTGATGTTTTTAGTGGAGGTAAGAGGCTGAGAGCTGCTGCTGCTGCTGCCCAGGGTTTCACATGTCTGGGCACTGGGAGGGACTGGGGAGAGCAGGAGGGACTGGGGAGAGCACTGCAGAGAACCACGGGGAGCTCACTGGAGGCAGAGCTGAATCTCTGTATCTACTGATCTCTTGGAGCTGGACTGTGAAAAGTTAATTTCAAGCTCTAATAAATCAACTCTAAAGAAGGCTTTTGGCTATCTTAATAAGGCTCAGTATTTCACACTGGTTAGTATAATGTCTAATTAAAGCACTGCCTGTGAGTGCCAGCGCTGGTTCCAATGCCAAACCTCAGTGAAAAGCCTGCTTTTCACATTGTCCTGACTCCCAAAATGGAGCAGGCTGAAATCTGCCGTGGCTTTGATCAGAGTTAAAATTTTCTCTGTTAACTCTGGTGAATTCCTATTTCTGATTGCCTAAAATTAGATTGAAAATAGCTAACTTCATCTATAGAGAATTCTCCCGAAGAAAAGATGACATTTGAAACCAGCACTTGGTATTACAGCCCTTCCCCTGAGGATGTGTGGCACTGATTCATTTGCAAATAATTGGGTTTGGCTCAACACCCGAGTTCCCATCTGAACGCCAAGTACTCCACTTGTGCCACTGAGAGGACCCGTGGGTTGCTCTGCTCCGCTGTGCACTTAAATCTGTGAGCTAAAGTTGCACCAAAAGGCTTCAAAAATTTCCCAGCCTTTTGCATGAAATCAGGAGGAACCCACAGATGCTTTTGTTGCCTCCAGGTCAGAGGTCCAAGGGTGGATTTTGTCCTTGACTGCCCACAACCACCCCAAGCAAAAAGAAAGTCCAGGCAATCAAGAAAATCTTCAGATCCAAGGGTCCAAACACGATGGAGAAGCCCCAGAGTGTGCAAGGACAGGGACCTGACTGCCTTTCAAACAGAGACACTTGCAATTCCCTTTTCTGCATTCCTGTCCCTGCAGAGAGCAGTTATCATGTGTGTTTTATGGTTATGAACAGCTGGCAGAGCACTGGTAGAGAATTAGGTAATCTCCTTGCTGCACTCCAAATATTCAGGAAACAATCACTTCTGTATTTGCCTCATTTGTTCTTTTTTGGCTTCCTGTTGTAACTTCCACTACTGAGAGCTCACCACAACACAACAGAAAGGAAAAAGGAAAAACCAAAGTAGAAAGGACAGCCAAACCCCAACCCCACTCTCCTTAAACAGTGCAAAATTCAGAAAATAAGTGGGCTCCTGCACTATGGGGCCGTGGCTCTGTTGCTTATGTTCACCACGTGTGTGGTATTTTCTATTTACCTTCTGTTTATTCAGCTCCTTGGTCCTTGCTCTGAGTCCCTGGAACACGTCCCAGATGGGTCCCTGTGCACAGGAAGTCTCTGCAGTAAAACTTTCCCTGGGCAAACACGTGGCTTCCCTGCTGGACTGAGAGCAGCACAGCCAGCTGGTGTGAGGGGTGCACGGAAAAGAGAAACCCAGCAGGGTAAAGCCTGGATGTGCTCATCCCTGGGGGACGTGGGGCTGGGAACTGGGGCCACACTGGGATAACTGGTTTGAGACCTCATTAACCAGTAGGGAATGTTTAGGGAATGGTTAAGGGTTGTTCTTGACAGGCAAGGCCAAACCTCTACCTGCAGTCACGTTGTAGAGGCTTTTAGTGACTCCTAAATAACATTATTGGTCTTGTCTCCATTCTTCAGAAGGCTTTTTTTCTGATGTTTTCACCGTTAAAATAATTAAAATATAATTATTATATAAAGAACAATTATAATAATTTCCTATTTAACTATGAATTAATAATTATTTAACAATCAATAATCAATAATTTAATTAATTATTTAAATAATACCAATTTCTATTTTATCAAAATAAAAATTATATTAAATGTATATTTTAATATATTTTTATTTATATAAAATGTATAAATTTTTTATTAAAATAATAAAATAAATAAATAAACCAACAAACAAAAAGCCCCACAAATAAATAAATAAATAAATAAATAAATAAATAAATGTACTACGAGTCTCCCCCCCAGGCAGTGTAGACTTTTTGAAAGAATATTTTCTGCTTTAGCTCACTCTGATCTACCACTCTAATTATATCAAATAATTCACCTGGAACACTGTGGGAGGAAAAAAAAAAACACAACCCTGAAAAAAGGTTTATATCAACAAAAAATTTTGCCTGGATGATAAGCTGAAAATTATTTTTTTAAAATGCTGTGTTTTGCTTGTAGATATAAATTTATGAAAGCACAAGACAAAACCCAATAGTAGTCAGACAGTGCAAGGACCAGTGCTGCCACTTGAAAATGGTCATTTTGTTGTCATGCACCCTCAGCAACGACACCAGGAACCAGCAAAAATGAGAGATTTTGTCTTTCTGCAGTTTTCGGTCTACAAGCAT